>OY744527.1:90228560-90316060 GCA_963556195.1 Sepiola atlantica | reverse complement strand
AATTGAAAAGGATTGGTAAAGTGTCATGAATTGAAAAGGATTGGTAAGGTATCATGAATTGAAAAGAATTGGTAAGGTATCATGAATTGAAAAGGATTGGTAAGGTATCATGAATTGAAAATGATTGGTAAAGTAAAGTATCATCAATTGAAAAGGATTGGTAAGGTATCATGAATTGAAAAGGATTGGTAAGGTATCATGAATTGAAAATGATTGGTAAAGTAAAGTATCATCAATTGAAAAGGATTGGTAAGGTATCATGAATTGAAAAGGATTGGTAAGGTATCATGAATTGAAAATGATTGGTAAAGTAAAGTATCATCAATTGAAAAGAATTGGTAAGGTATCATGAATTGAAAAGGATTGGTAAGGTATCATGAATTGAAAATGATTGGTAAAGTAAAGTATCATCAATTGAAAAGGATTGGTAAGGTATCATGAATTGAAAAGAATTGGTAAGGTATCATGAATTGAAAAGGATTGGTAAGGTATCATGAATTGAAAAGGATTGGTAAAGTAAAGTATCATCAATTGAAAAGGATTGGTAAGGTATCATGAATTGAAAAGGATTGGTAAGGTATCATGAATTGAAAAGGATTGGTAAGGTATCATGAATTGAAAAGAATTGGTAAGGTATCATGAATTGAAAAGGATTGGTAAGGTATCATGAATTGAAAAGGATTGGTAAAGTAAAGTATCATCAATTGAAAAGGATTGTTAAAGTAAAGTATCATCAATTGTTAAAAATTGGTAAAGTATCATCAATTGAAAAGGATTTGTAAAGTATCAATGGCTGGAAAATGGGGTCTGCATGATCCTTTACATTCTCAATTATAATACCACTCGACTTGCACAAAACACTAATGATCTCTTAGAATACCTTTGGAATTACGCATCATCCACCATATTATTCAGACCTTGCACCAACAGATTATCATTATATTTAGAAGTTTTAATACGCTTCGAATTTCTGTCATAGCTTGTTGTATCGTCAGCATAGATGTCAACAAATGATGCATATTATCTTCCGAACTTACAGCAGGAAGCAGGTGACAGACGTTGTATAAAAGTATTTCATTCTAGCACCATCTTATGTTAGTTAAATACTTTATAGAAGTTCTTCTAGACGAAAAAAGATGATTTAATATTTATGTGCTGAAACTTAATTTTTAAATATTTATCTCTTTATATGACAGGTGAAGAACGCATCTACACAACATTACAGAGAAATTGAATGGTGAATTTTTCATCTATACTGTGCAAATATCAACCCATAGATGTCATACACCATCCACTATGACTATGCAATTCCTACAGCTACATACTTAGAAAACGGAGCTGTTAACCTGACATAGTGATATCGGAATAGAGGTAGAAGGTATCAATCCTAGTTGAAGTCAGTGTCCCTAATGATGCTGGCTTATAAAAGAGCTGAGAGGGAGAAGATAACGAAATACCAATGTCTTATGTATTACATAAAAAGAAACTGGAATCTTAGGACGATCTCCATCATTTCATTAATCATAGGAGCTACCGGGCTCATGAAAAAGAATTTCAAAAACCACCTGGCGACTATACCCGGTAAACCAAGTGCAAGAGAGATACAAACAATTGTGCTTAAAGGGACGGTTAGAATCTTAAAAATATCTCTTAGTTGGAGTCTTTGAAATAGTGGGATAATGTCTAGCATCTGGAAGATGCCTCATCCACTACAAAAACAAAATGATGAGGAGAAAAAAAAGGAGGAACTCAGCTGAGTACTACAGTATATTGATTTGGGAGTAAGAGAAACCAAGAGGTTAATCCACACCTCCCAAATTTTCCAAATTAAGACCTCACTACCGGATGCAGTTTCATACAGCCCAGGAAAGATCCTGACTAGCACTACCACTCCGGGTCAGAGCGGACCTGAGAGTAAGAGTAACTAAGAGGTGACACTACTCTTCTCAAAGCTCCATCTGATGTAGATTAAGATCATATCGATAACAAAGTGAAACTTAATCAACAAACGGTTCATACATAATGCAAACAATATTTCAAATACTTATGATACATACAAATTACATATGGAAAGTTGAACACAGGTTATACATTTATTCATGATTTTTTATCTGCAAAAACAATATATTCCAAACGAGCTGATAGAATTTCACTAAATGTTTTGGACAGTCGGCCATAAACTTAGTTTTGAAGCAGAAACAAGATTGTTTATTCATATTTCATGAAATAAGGCAATAGTCTTTCCAATGAATAATACAAAATATAAAAGAAATCATACATAACTTCCCTTAGTGGCCTCCCTTTGACAATGGTCTTAAAAGCTTCTCTGATTGGCTAATGGCCTGGTCAGTGACCAATCAAGGCAAGCAGGCCATATTATATTAGTCATTGTTTGCCACTCAATTTCAGGTATTGGATACCTTTATTTTCTTGTTCCTTTATGCCGACTTCGAACTAACAAGAGATGTTGAACAGTGTTGATTATTAGAGCCGATGACTGCGTAAAGTCACTGTAAATGAGCTAAGAAATCCAACTCACTAACTCTTAATATTACGTGAACAGCAAAGTGACAGATAAGTTATTTTGTAACAAACCTAATCCATCTTTTACTCTTATTTGTTTTGAAATATATTTCGCCTGCGTTCTATGTATTGCTTATTTTGTCACTAAATCCCCCATAATAAGAATAAATATTCTTCATATATGTACATTCAATCTGATATTTCAAATGCAAGGACAGACTGATGGACAGAATACAATGGGGAACAGAATAAGAAGATAGTACCTAAATCAAGAGCCATTTGCATTTTTTGGCGTTAAAGGTCGCTTATAAGACAGCATTGGAAGAAACTGATGGTAAATTGTAGAAATCAAACTATTTTAACTAATATCATTGTATGAGAGTAATTCTAAAAAATAAATAGGCTAATAGTTATTATAAATGTAATCGTTTATCTGATAAATAAAATAGATCAATGATGAATGTTTTATTTATAAGTGACGTATGGTGATTATTTTATGTTTTGGGCACATGCTAGAAATGTCTCCATTCTGGGTCAAAATAAGTATTTGTTGAAAAAGAAAATGAAGCGGAATATGTAATATGCTTGCAAAGAATATAGTGCAAGGATAAAATTTAAAAAAAAAACAAGCTAGTAAAAGTCAAGTATCGATCTGTCAGATGCAATGCTATTTAGGTCTGAAGGAGAAAATCCAGCTGACTTAATTTTATGTATTGGATATGTATTACTGTTTTAATATATATGCTTACATTAAAAGGACTCATTTCAATCTGTGAAGATGGTCTGTGCGGGGAGTCTATAGTGAAGCAAGTGTTTCTAATTGATTTAAATTTGAGTCTCTCTCTCTCTCTCTCATATATATATATATATATATATATATATATATATATACATAAATAAATAAACAAATAAGTAAGAAAAAAAAACTAAACTAAACTAAAACCTATCAATTTAAAAACTAAAATATAAAACCTAAAATAGAAATACAGAAACCACGTGTTAATATAAGTTAACCCATTATACTGACACAACAAAGAAACAGGATATAGGCCACTCTATAGAAAACAGAACAGTATAACAGGATATAGGAAGAAAAATAACCGCACCTTTGTTCGTGGGAAGCCAACGATTGGCTAAGAGAACAACAGAGAATCTGATTGGTTAAAGACCCGGCAAAACTAACTCCATGCATTTTAGCCCGAAGATTTCCCCGGGGATGAAACGCGGGAGCCTCTGTGTAGCTTAATTGCCATAAATATATTTCTATAGTTTACTATCTAGCTCTACTTACGTATCGAGCACTGTTGAAGTAAATACTGAAAACTGATAGATTCAAAATTATATCTCCTTATCAAATGTTATGTGGATACATGAAATAGTAATATATATATATATATATATATATATATATGTATATATATATATATATATATATATATATATATATATATATATATATATATATATATATAGATAACAGTTTTTATTATATTCCAATAACGATTGTTTGTTTTATTACTTTTATTTTTTCCCATTTCCAAAAATTTAAAATTTCTGTGAGGTATATTTAACGGTTCGTTTCATTTGTCTTGTGCCAAACAAGATTTGCATGTCAATATCGTCTCTGCAACACTACAAAATCACCAGAAAAAGTTCACAAATTATAAAAGATGGTGGATTAGTTGGATCTCACACGTGCTCTAAATTTTTTGTTTGTTTCTTTGTTTGTTTTCACCCTAAAATGAAACTGATGTATAGTGTAAGTGTTTTCAAGACACTCTAATCTAAGAACTCTTTTATTATTTGTGAACTTTTTCTGATGATTTTGTAGTGTTGCAGAGACGATATTGACATACAGATGTTGTTTGGCACAAGACAAATGAAACGGACCGTTTAATATACCTCACAGAAATTTTACGTTTTTGGAAATGTGAAAAAATAAAAATAAAAGTAATAAAACAAACAATGGTTATTGGAATGCAATAAAAACTGTCCTATATTTTTGCTCTGTTATTAATAATTGACAAACATTGAGCTGAATCTTCAAAGGAGACTACAAAGTAAAAGGATCTGATGATATATGGTAGTACATATATTGTCTTTAATAATTAATTATATATATATATATATATATATATATATATATATATGTGTGTGTGTGTGGATAAAATACACGATGTCTCATGAAATGAAATATCTTGGAGACACAATGTAGTGAAAGATCAAAATGTAAAGAACAAATTAAACACAGGAAAAATAAAAACAAACGAGAGATCGAAACCGGTTAATCTCTTGTTTGTTTTTATTTTTACTGTCTTTAATTTGTTGTTTTCCATTTTGTCTTTGACTACATACACAGACATATATATATATATATATATATATATATATATATATATATATATATATATATATATGGTATTAGTGCATCTTAAGATTGACATATATCGACCTTGGGTATTCAGTTTCAAAGTTAATGTTGGTAACCATTCGACCCCCTGTACCCCAGTACAGCTAAATTGCAATAATGTCTTTGCGATGTATATCAATGTAAAGAGATGCATTTCCTTGCTATTTAGATAATTCCATGAGCCTTGCTGCCGGAAATTCCCAAGCACGGAAATCCATCAAATTCGTCTTGAGAAAATTAAGAGCCCTGACAATTACAAGCAAAGTGCTTGATGCTAACTGCATTAATATCTGCCCATATGTCATGGACAGAAGCAACGAGTAATTCGTCAGATGAAAGAAAGGGGGTTCCGTTTCCAGTTCGATGGAAACCAATTTTCAATTTTATAAGACAAAATGCAAAATCTTATTGCATAATAAAACATATCCGCAGCAAATTGTATTAAAAAGGAAACACTCCAAAAAAAAAAAAAAAAAAAAAAAAATAAAAAACAATATCGGCTGTAGATATTGAAATTCAATTTTAAAAGCATACGAAAGCGAAGTGAATTAATCTAATTTTCTCTTTAAATGTTTTTTTTATGGCGGAAATATTTCAATGCATGCGCAGAAAGAGAATAACATTTTTTTTCTTTCCTTAGATTTCGGTAAAATAACATTCTTTGTCATCAACATAAAAAGCGACTTCACATACGTTTACAACTGAAGACAATTCCTGTTATTAGCACATGGAATTCTGGGATTGTATAACACGTTTTGTAAAGGGTCCAATCAACGAATAAGACTTTAAATTCAAACTGGAAATACAGCTTTTAATAAAATGTAAAAGTGCTTAAGTTCAGGTAAGTGCTTATAAATAGAGTACTCTTTGATTATGAAAATGATGATTCCCACTTAGCATACTAGCAAAGCTCTTCCGTAAAAAGAATTGAGTACTTTCGGTTATCAGTATCATAAAAAATGTAAATAAATGAATAGTTTCATTTAAATATGATATAATTTCTCCCACTTCCAAGTAGCAGATTTGTAGCTCATTTGGTAGAGCACCGGACGCCAACGACAGGATCTGGAGTTTCGAATCTAGCTACACTGATGAGTCGTAGAGACAATAGGTAGAAACGGTAACTTATCACTGAACTCTCCAGCGTTTGGGGTCAATTATACACTTGTATTGGCTTTTTCCTTTTTTGTAAATTTGTAAATCAAAATTGGAATTGTGCCGAATCACACACACATATATATAATAACATGAAATTTTACTTCTCAAAATTGCAATTAGGCCGAATCAAGGAAACAGACATTTAACCAAGGATATCTTTTAAGCAATACATAATAAATGTGGCTTATCTTAATTTATGTCTGTCAACTTAAAAGGGTTCTTCAGAAAAAAACCGAACTGAATCAAGACAACAGATCTGTGTACAGATAACGAGCTCATTATCTTTTTGAATAGAGCAAGAAAAACGACGAAAAAAATTAAAAAATATTTTAATAAAAGATCAATAAGTAAAAGTTATCCATTTTTTTGTAACATACTACCCTAACCCTTATACTTTTTTGTTTAGCACACGACTCCAATTCTAACCCTAACAGATTTTGTCTGATATACAACCCTAACTCTAACCCTAACAGATTTTGTCTGATATACAACCCTAATTCTAACCCTAACAGATTTTGTCTGATATACAACCCTAATTCTAACCCGAACATTTATGTATTTTAATCGCATTAAAACTCTGTTTTATTTTGCTGTTTTCAATTCGTAATATTAGTAAAGATCTATATAATAATACACTACGGCATTTCATGTTCGTATGTACCTTATCACCTTTCGCACACATTTAAAAAATTGAGATCGCCCGATCAGCAAAGATAGTGGTTGGTAATTAATCTGATATCGATAAGGTAAACAATTCCGACTTAACCCATTTTAAAATGAATTTTTCCCAAATCAAATTATGCCGTCCCATCGACTAAAACAATGCATTTTTAAATAAACATATTTCAAAATGTAACATTCGGTTTATTGATTTGAAGAATATTTAGTTGACAATTAGTTTTATGGTAAGAAGACAGAGAATATTTATTGTTTTAAACATAATTAAATTGCTATAATTTTAAATAAATAAAAAAAGAAGAGCCATATTCGTTTTATTCATTTAAAAATATATTTAGGTGACAATGAAAATTATTTCTACGGTAGAAGAAAGAGTTATTTTCTCTTAATAGTATTAAGTGTGACTGACATTGATTATTTCAAAAGGAGTAGCATTAACAGTAGATTATATAGATTGATGTGGAAAGCACAGTTGAATTTTCACAGGGTCCTGCTAGTAAAGATATAATGGTGCTGACAAAGCAAAACTTCAGTCAGCTCTTAGATGATGGCATTACTTAATTAGACATCTCAAAACATATTGGTAGAAATCATCGCATGAACAAAGAAAAACAGGGGTTTAATAACTTTCCATCATGGGATGAACATCGGTTGAAATATTGTGGTTAAAAATCCATTGCTAAACAGTCGTCATGTATTCGATAAAGCTGAAATTGAGGGAGTAACCCTGGACAAAATGTGTTAGAATACTTTGCAACATGATTTCAGTGAATGGAATCCTCATGGCAACCTACTATAAACGGCAGCTCACACTGAAAAGCGTCTAAATGAATTGGAAAGTGCATATCGGTGGACTAAAGGGAGTATTCTGTCTGATGATGAAACATCTATGACTACAAGAAGATAACAAGGAAGAGAAAGTGAGATGATATAGGCCATAGTTGTTGCCAGGTCCATTATTAGACCATTTAAAGTCGATAAAAAGTAACGCTCAATAGCGTTTATTATTGTGAGTTCTTTCCACTGTCGACCAAGAAAAGAGTCTATCAGGCATGCGTATGCAGTGTATGGAAGTGAAACCTGGCCAGTGAGGGTTGGCGACATACGATGCATGGAGTGAAATAATATGAGAATGAGACAATGTGTTGTGGACCTGGGTAAGGCCGAATGAATGACACAGGAACACATGGTTTAAATGAACAAAGGTATATATTATATAATACAAAGAAAGAGATACAAGGAGATGGTGCTCTCAACCGCCATTGCCGGTTTGCCTGGGAAGCAGAGAACAAGTGTCACGTGCTTCCCGTATTTATAAGGTGGACGAGTCCATTAGTTCTCCGTAGGTAGGTACGGCACCATAACACAATGTATGTGTAATGTGAGTCTTAAAGTCAAGCTTAGTTCTGATGACCTCAGAGGAAGATTAAATCTGGACAGTATAAGGAAATGTGTGCAAAACAGGAGACTTTGATTGTATGGCCACATTGAAAGAATGAATGAGTATTCTTGGGTTAGTATATATAGAACAGATAAGGTAGCATGTCCAGTTCACAGGAGAAGGCCAAAGAAAACATGTGAGGAAGTAATAAGAATGAACTTGAGAGAAAGTGGGATAAATAAATACCTAGCTCGAGATAGGTTAATTTGGAAGTCAGTTTCTTAAAGTCACGTTAAACCGAATATGATGATTATTATTATTTTAGAAAATACTTCCATTCAATGGTACAAATCGCAGCCATTTTTTATAAAAAAATGAGTTACCACTTACCAAGGATAAAAGCAACGCGAGGATAAGGGTTAATGAGATTGTCAGTTGGAAGAGAAACAATACCATGAGAGGATTGAAAAAGATGGATTGAATGGGAAAAAATTGACTACTTAAGAGGAAGGCTCGAGAGATATTTGTTGACATTGTACTTGAAGATGACCATGTTGGAGTCTGAAGGGAAGCAGTGCTGTGGTAATGGGTTTGACAGATGGGAAGTTCTTGGTGTATTCATGTACTATGATGCGTTTTAGATTAATCACGAGTTTCTTGGGTGCAAAAGATTTGCTGGAGAGAAAATAATATTGTAGCGAACATAGTTTGAATTTTAACCCAATAAAAAACCTCTGGTCAATTATACAGAAAAGGTTATATGAAGCAGACAAACAAAATAATAATGAAGCAGAACTTTGCGAGTATATTGCAATTATCATAGCAGAGATTTAATCTAAAGAAATTGATAAAAAATAACCAAGCCAATCTATAACAAACGATTTCTTAGACTGAAATGAAAGTCTGTTTCATGAATATGTAAATTATACATTATAATCGTTATTCTTTCTGTTATTTAGCAGTTCATTCATGTCTTCCGACTTGGAGCAAGTGGTGCAATGGGGGTAAAAAGTGTCTTGTCACTTTTGACGCCTCCAAAACCAAGCTTCTCTCTTTTCACCACCAAGCTCGGATCCTCATTTATCCCCAGTTGATATGGATGTATCTCTCCTTAAGGAAGCCCTCTACCTTGATAAGCTTCTACGACGGACATTTACTCCAGGCCTCAAATGGAAAACTTACATCAAAACTGTTGCTAAGGTTGCTGGAAAAATAGTTGGATCATTCTATAGCTCCAGAAAGTACCTCACTACTGACGCAATACTCTACCTATATAAGAACCGTATATGTCCTCAGATGAAGTACTACTGTTATATCTGGGGAGGTCTCGCTCGGGGCACTCTTTCTTGCCTTGACAGGGTACAAAACCGACTTTGCAATCTAGTGGGGGATGATCTCTTCTTTTATTTGGAGTCCCTTTTAGCACAAAAGAGATGTTGATAGCCCCTCTCTATTGTATCAATATGTTCGAGGTAGGTGTTCAACTGAGCTCCAATCCTTCGTCGCCCACTTCTCTAAAACATTCACAGCAAGAACCCGTCCGGTTATAACCACAGCAGAGAACTTTACCTTATCTCTCTCTCTCTCTCTCTCTCTCTCTCCCTACTAAAGACCAAGCAGAACTTCTATGAATCAAGTTTCTTTCCTAGAGCGTCCCATCTGTGAAAATAAAATACCACGAAGCTGCTTGCCATCCGACTAGAACATGGTTGTTTTCAAGTCTAATGTAAACAAATACTTCTTGAGCCGTCCTCTTGGATAATCAAATTGTCTTAAGAAACCTTCTGCCCATACCATGGTGTTTCCAATCTTCGCATGGTGGCGCTCATTTCCCAACCAACGATCATTTTAACCCTTATCTTCGAGTGGCCCCCGGGCATTGCAGCAACCTATTAGTAAAAGCAAAAACATAAAAACAATTTGCATAATAACTTCAAACAACTAATCTCAGTAAATACTAAATAATCTAGAAAAAACAATCAAATACACGAAAATGATATCAATAATTCAAAATGAAATCTTGAATAACATAATAGAATTTCCGTTTCCTAGGTGCAGAAAATATCTCACTCCTGATGCTATCCTTTACCTGTATAAGAGCCAGATACGAGCTAAGATGGAGTACTGTTGCCACATCTGGGGAGGTGCCGCTCAGAGCACTCTCTCCTGACTTGACAGAGTACAAAATAGACTTTGGTATTTAGTCGGGAATGCCCTCTTCTCTTCCTTGCAGACACTTTCTCACAGAAGAGATGTTGCCAGTCTTTCTCTTCTCTATCGTTATTTTCATGGTAGGTGCTCGACCGAGCTCCACTCTCTTGTTCCCTCCAGTAAAATATTCACAGCAAAAACATGTCTTGCTACAACCACTATAAATAATTTTCCTTTCTTCATCTGTGTACCTAAAACTAAACGAAACTTCCATGAGCAGAGTTTCTTTCCAAGACCTGTCCGTCTGTGGAACACAATACCACGAGGCTGCTTCCCAGTTGACTACAGCATAGTTGTTTTCAAATTCGATGTTAATAAATTCTTGTTGAGCTGTCCTATTAGGTAATCAATTTCAGCCCAGATCCAACCATGGTCTGCAATCCTCAAGGTGCATGTCTCACCATTCACCTGACACAAACCATTACTCCTCTTATTTACTTCTTTACTAATCTATCACCGTTTATCAAGGTCCAAAGACCACTTGAGCATAAGGGTTAATGAGATTGTCAATTGGCAATGAACAACACCTTGAGAGGATTGAAAACGATGGGTTAAATTAACAAAATTTGATTATTTAAATGAGCGGCTCAACAAGAATTTCTTAACATTGGACTTAAAAACGACCATTTTGTATTAAGCTGAGAATCAGCCCCGTGGTATCTGTGGAGTACATCCCACAGATAAGAAGATCTTGGAAATAAACTTCGTTCATGGAAGTTCTGTTTAGTATTAGATACACAGAAGAAAAAAGGAAAAATCTTCATAGTGGTTGTCACTAGACAAAGTTTTGCTGTGAATGTTTTACAGGGGCGGGGAACCAGAGATTAGAGCTCAATCAAGCACCCCCCCCCCATAAAAATAACGAGAAAGTTATTTAGAAAAAAAACATACTTTGTATAATAATTTCAGACATATATATTTATATATCTCTATTAATATAAAGTTAAGTATGTGTATGTGTTTATATATTTCTATGTACAGGATTCACTCCCAAAATGATTAGCCGGTCATTGTGAATTTTGGAATACAGCTGCTCGACGTAAAGAGTCCAACTGTGAGCAATATTTAGTTTAATTTAGCTTTATACAAATGGGGGTAAAAAAGCTGTGGAAGTCCTTTGTGAAAATTCAGATACCTCCGACGTTTGTGAATTAAAAGAAATAGGTATTGGACATCAATTAATAAATATTCTCCACATTTAAGTTTCTTTTGAGTATTTTAAAGGGTTTTTTGTGGGGTGCAGGATAATATGGACACAACCTCCCATTTGAAAATTTAGATGATTCAGATTTGCATTTAATTTGATCCATAATGATTAGACACCAATTAAGCAAGATTCCCTGAATATCACTTCCTTCTAAAGAACAATTAAGCCGAAGCCTTAAATTTTAGATATTTTCTAGAATTAAAATCATATAATAGATTTTGATGAAAATTGGTATAAGAACTCTAAACATAACACTCAGTGTCATTATATCTTGATTTTGGTCTTTGTAAGGGGACATAAAAGCAGTGCAAAACTCTTCTGTTTGGGGAATTAATTTTACCCTTCCTAGAACGTGTATTCTTCTAGTTTATATATATATATATATATATATATATATATATATATATATATATATATGAATCAAATAAAAACCAAAAGTTAACTTTTAGTATATAGAACCTATAGTGAAAAGGTTAAGCTCAATATACGAGATAAAGCAATTATAAAGATAGAAGAAATAAGAGTGATTAACATGTACGAATGTCCAAATTTATTTCAAATTTCGATTGTTCAATGCAAGGTGTATTCTGTAATAGACTAGTGTTTATTATTCTTTCCTTAAGCCAAGACTTTTCAAAGATCGAAATCTTATCATCAGAGGAGAAATACAGATAGATAAGTTGGCTGTGGAAAAGCCAAAGTTCAAACATTTGAAAAATATTATTAGAAATGGAGTGAAAAAAAGTTTGTGTAAAAAAGATATGTGGTTTGTCCAGATGGTAATTGTCCGTTGAAAAGGTGTCCAATGAAAAGGAGATTTTGAAGAAGACGAAAAATGTTTTTCGTAGGGAGAGTATTGAGAAAGTGTTTGAACATGAAGTAAATCCAAAAGTAAAATGTTGAAATCAAATCGTAGATGGAGACGAAATAAATTTGGATATTCGTACATGTTTATCACTCTTATTTATTCTATCTTTATATATATATATATATATATATATATATATATATATATATATATATCGCACTATCTATAGGTTGAGCTCTCTAGTAGAGGTTATAATGGTTTCCCATTAGCGTAAAGCAATTATTTTCCGCAAAGAATAGATCTCTCGTTTTTTTGAAAAGCAAAATAAAAATATATATATATATAAATATATAGCGCTTGAATTTCTTCTTAAGGCTTTTGAACAAGAGTTCACAGAGGTCTTCATTAATTCCCGGTGAAAGCTGGATGTGCCTTACAAAGGTTTATTTCATTAAATGTCACTTTACATCTCCTCCCAGCAAATCAATGCTGAGTACAGCCTTGGGACTCACCTCAAAATTGAATATTTGAACATTATAAAATGTAGAAAACAAGAATGAAAAAAGGTAAATCTTATGGGCCGGTGTAAAAGGACATATTATTTCTCATTCAATCCCAGGCAACACCGGCTTTCCCCGATAGTATAATTATAAAAAGTCAACATTAACTTTTATTTATATAGCAATTCAAAAGTTTTGTGATTAATGTCTCATCTACTTGAATTCTTATTTCGTTGCCAAATTTGTATTCTTCATCAATCATCTAAAATATGGATGGTTTATGTAAACACCACTTTTAGAATGTTTTATCTTATCTTGATTCAATCATATTATATATATATATATATATATATATATATATAAAATATGAGACTAAAAGTATACTTTTAGAGAATTGAACCTATAGTGAAATGATTAAAGCTCAATATACAAGATAGAGCAATTATAAAGATAAATGAATGAAGAGAGATAAAGATGTGCGAATGACAAATCTATTTCATCTTCGATTGTTCAATGCAAAGTGTACTATATAAAAACATGTTTATTTTTTCTTTTCTTAAGCCAGGCTTTTCAAAGATTAAAATCTTATCATCAGAGGAATTACATAGATGGATAAGTTGGTAGGGGAATAGCCAAATTTCAAAATTTGAAAACTTTAAAGAAACAATGTAAAGTAATAGAAAGTAAAAGTGCGTGCGTAAAGAGGTTTTCAAAGTATAGAGCATGTCCAGTTAAAAAAAAATGTCCGTTGACAAAGTGTCTGGTGAGGAAAGATTTAAAAATGGAAATAGTTCATCGTAGAGATTTCGTGGAGACTGCGTCAGAAAGGATAAAAACGTATACATCCAAGAGAATAATGTTCAGTTCAACTGTGGATAAAAAAAAGTTTATTAGGATGTAAGTTGGAGAATTAGGGCTATTTTAAAAAATACTTCCGTGGACCGCGAATGATAATAGTTTTTAAGGAATATATATATATATATATATATATATATATATATATATATATATATATATAACTATCAGGGTTACTCGGCGTTGCCCTTGTCCATAAACAACAACATAGAAGAGGTTAAAAAGTGTAACATCTTTATTTTAAAAGTTCTCTCTTCATCCTCTCTCTATCTTTTTCTCCCCCCTCCTTTTCTCTCTCTCTCCCCCACCCATAACTCATCATCAAATTATCCCCTCCATGTCTACTATATAGCTTTGGGCCATTGAAATCATTGTGGGACACACTTTGGAGCATTTCGAATGACTGATGGTGAGTGATGTGCCCCTACGAGTTGAGACGTCATTGTGCAACATACTTTTCTTATGAAGGCCTTTGCAGTGAGACCAGCATTTTGTAAAATTGTCGGCAGTTTTTTGAAGACTGTTCATGGCGGAGTTTACAATGTATTGAAAAGTACATTCAAATCAGAAGGTCAAAGTTATTTTAATTTTTTTTTTTCAAAACGAAGATCATTGTGAATGAATCCAGGCAAAAAGAGATTTCAATACTTTACCTGATACAATCCAATTGGTCGTCGATTTTCGTCAGTGGGAATCAAAATAAAAAAAACACATACCGTGTTTTTGCAACATATATCAGGGTTGAAATACAAATCTGATATAACTTTGTTTTGAAACACGTGTAAGGAAAAACAATTAAAATAACTTTGAACTCCTGGTTTGAATATACTTTTAAATCAATTTAAACTAATATATAAGCTTTATCGAAAAATCGAACCTGCTTATCTCACAGGTTGAAATAAAAAATATTTCTATGTACAGAATAATTTCCTTAACTAATGAACGTATCATTATGAATTGTGGAATATATATTCTAGGCAACCTGGTGAGTAACATGGGCATATTATTTTTTGTTGTTGTAAACTTTACCATTAGGAGTTATATTAAGTAATACATTTTTAAAAGGATTGGTGCGCACACGTGTACGTCAATAATATATATGTGCTTGGTAAGTATCAGTATTGTAAAAATGTAAACAAATGTATAATTTTATTTAAATACAATATAATTTCTACATTTCTAGTAGCGGTTTAATAGCTTAGTTGGTAGACAATCGAACACAAGTTGTCATGGTTGGTAGTGACTGACGTCTGAATTTTGAATCTTGTGACACTCAGCCACGCCGATGAATCATAGACGATGAAACAGCTATTTATTTTAAAGAAAGCTATGCATTAGTTTGATCGTCCATCGATACCTTCAGTTTCATACAAACACTGGAAACTTATTCCACATGGCTCAAGATACCAAGTGTACCTATTCAGTCGATGTTATGATGACCTAACACATGTTACTGTGTAACTCTATCCTTGGTGAGAAAAAGCAGTCAAAAGTAAATCTAAAATTGGAATTTCGTTCATATGCACAAAACATATAGGTGCACATGTGCACTTCCTGTACAAAAACCTAAAAAACAAAACTTTTAAAAATAAAACACTAAAATATAATTCAGTAGATTTCAAAATTTATGGCAGCATTACTATTTTAAATATTATAATTGTGTTTTGAAAAGCACACTTAACAATGTGTATTCATATGTAAGCGCATTTCAAAAAAATCATTTTATTATAATTATTACAGAGTGAAACTTGAGAAACTTTTAAGATTTTTCTCATCAGCATATATTGCATCAGAATATCACAATTGCTTTGCTTCTTTAACTTAAACTTTTAAAATATATATATATATATATATATATATATATATATATATATATATATATATATATATATATATATCGTTATTGTTTATATTCTAATGACCAAAATATTCACTCTGTAGTCAAATCATTTATTTTTATTTTTATGGCAGATTTGCTGATGGTCTTACAATTGTTTCTCAATGAGTAGAATGCAGCCATTAACTGCAGTCACTCGCTGTTCCTCAGAGACCAAAATGAAAGGCATATATAAAGTGTCACACCACTTTATATATAATATATATATAATATATATATATATATATATATATATATATATATAATATATATATATATATATATATATATATATGCCATGTCCCGACAACATTCGTTGAACACTCTCGATAAGTCTACTGTCTGTGTCTGCCCGGGGATCTTCACCCACCCCCTCCACCCCGTTGTTCTCTACCTCTCTGCAGGCAAAAGTGTAAAAATATCTCTTTTTCCCGGGTAAGCCCCCTCTCCCTCGTCCTACTATCGCAGGCAAAAGTTTGTCTTCCTCGGTGCCCCCCCCCCACTCCCTACCCCCACTGTCTTCCCGTTGCCCGCCTCTACCCGGTTTCCTCTTCCTCTCTGCAGGCAAAAGTGTAAGGATCTCTCTCTCTTCCCCCGGAGCAAAAGTTGTGTCTTACCCGGTCCCCCCTCATCCCTAACCCGACGGTAGACCTCTCTCCCTTGTCTCACTATCTTCCACTGTCTCCCCCCTCCTCTGCAGGCAAAAGTCTGTCTTCCATTCGCTCTCTCCATCCTCCCCTAACCACTCCTCTCCCCGTTTCCCCGGGGCAAAAGTAACTACTAACCCTGTCTTCCCCCTCTACCCTTTGATGTAAGTCACCGGTAAAAAAAATATTTAAAAATCGTGAGAATCGACTGGGATCGAACGCTAAACCTTGGAATAATGGATCTGCGTCTATAACCACACAACTACGGTAGACAGTATAAAACATGACAAAAAGTAAATCAGTTAAACAAAGTCTGAAGCTGACATGCGTTTAATGCATGCATGCATGCACGCATGCGCAGGTCCTATCTCCGCCAAAAGGTTACCAAATTTATTGACCCCCCTCCCCCGGCACACATTTTGGGCCATTTCTATATGAATATATGGACTTTTTTCCAATTTTTGGATATTATGGGTCCGGAAGATGGAGGATTCTGAAAATCTCAACTTTATGGTGGTTGTTGAGTATCTTGGGATCTTTTTCCAGACATACAAACATACACACAGACGTTTCGCTTTTATATTATAAATTTTATGGTGATGTGTGGAAGGCATTGGTAGTAAACTTATTTCCGCTGTTCTATGAAAGAAAACAAAGAAAACTTTACAAAGATCTGTTACAGTTATTTCATTTGTGAAATCTGAGAAAGCCAAGTAAGCACTGCTGTTCCAACTCCCATTAGTAGTTTCCTCACTGTTATTTTTTTGGTGAAATAGTTTTACTATTCTTTTCTTGTGTTACAGTGAGATACCAGATCATTAACAATATACATTTATGTGAATGCTTATTGTACGATCTTAACTGACTTAAAAAAAATAAAGAAAAACACTATGTTATACGGGACAAATCGGTTACGCTGGTACGGTCATCTAAAGAGTCCCTCCCCTTGATAAACCGTTACAGAAGCATGGGTGTTTTGCATTGCAGGAAGGTTGGCCGGCCATGGAAAACTTGGAAGCAAGTGATTAGCCAAGATCGTACAGAGTGTAATTTGGAGACAGTTGATCCACTGAACTGTGAGGACTGGAGAGTGAGCTTGCGAAATATCAAAAAACGTCTGACCCTTAGACAAGGGAAAAGTAAGAAGAAGAAGAAGAAGAAGAAGAAGAAGAAGAAATAGAAGAAGAAGAAGAAGAAGAAGACACCCAATCTATTAGTTTTATTTACTCAAATGCTAAAGTGAAAAATCTCCAGGGTCAATCGGGACATTTTGAACACTATCAGAATTTTAAAGCATAGTTTACATTAGAAAGTGTAAGCGAAGGCACTATTTAAACTTTTGAATTTTCTTCTTTTTGTAAAATCTTCTAAAAATTGGATTACACTTTTCTTATCTTCAGACATCCAAAGAATTGAAAAGTCTTCCCCCCCTTAAAAAAAAAACAAATACAATTTAATAAAATAAAATAGAGTAAAATAAAAATTTAAACAGTTTGCGAAGCTTTTCTCTGTTTTCGACTTCCACCTCACCTAAAGTTATGTTGAGAAATACACTATTTGAAGCCTATTTTATTTCTCTATTTCTTTTTTTATCGTTCATAAATCTTTTGCAGTAGAAATTTCTTTTATTGCTTTTAACTTTAAGATCTCACTTTCAAAAAATCACATACGTTGAAAGCTTAAGACATTTATAGTATTCCTGAAATTGAATGTTGAAAAATAAATTGAAAATAAAATACTTGTAAGAACATCGGACAAAATCAAAAAAAAAAAAAATCAATAGAAAATATTAATGTTGAGGAATTATATGAGTCAGTTGATTCCAGTAATCTTGTCTTTGAGACATTTAGAGAGGTTTTTCTTTTGCTTCTAATTTCATTCATTGTTCCATCGAGAATAGTATATTGCAGCTACATATTTTGTGGTTATACCACATGGAAATTGGAACTTCTTTTACCCTTTTTTTGACGATTTTAGATGCGTCCAGGCATCTCTATAAGGGGCTCTGTCTGTCTGTCAATCTGTTATGTTTACGTTTATAATAGCATTTTTAGATAAAGTCGTGCATCTCTATAAGCCATGACATGGCCTCTGTTTAGTTTTGAGAGACAATGGATACCTCTTGTAAAGGTAGCTGTGCGTGTAACTGCGTAGCAAGGGTTGCACAATCCCAACACACCTCTTCTGAATCGGCACTGCTTGATTCCAGTGGCAAGTAGAAGTTCAGGATGACTGGAAACAATACCGAGATAAGCAGAGAGCACATATAGCACCTTGTATTCCCAAATGGTCACCCATTTAGTACTGACCAGGCCCAAAGTTACTTAACTTCGGTGATCTAACGGGAACCGGTGTGTCAACGTGATTATTCCCTATCTCTATAAAGCATTGTCTGTTACACTTGTCTGGTATGCTTACGTTTAAAATAGCATTTTTATTGGTCTGTCAGGCTTAAATTTGAAAGCAGTCTTCTTTCAGACGGCAAGCATACTAGTCGAAGTTACATCCTCGACAATCAGTCCGATAGAGTGTGCGCCATTGTGCCTGCTGGTGCTTTGTTTCTGTTGGGTTGAGGTATGGTTCTGTGCAGTCCTAGGAGGTCCATCCTCCCAGGCTTTACCTTCTCGTTTTATTGCTAACTGACTGAGGCGCCCTTACTGGGAAATGCAGACGGGGATGCCAGACATTTTTTGTGGGCCAGAGGGCACCACCTCTTGTACGCTGGTCTTTAAATCTTCACCTTTCGACCGTGTGTCACATCTACCTCCATTGGGAGGAAGGTAAATACCAGGCTTAAGTTTGAACTAGAATTTTCGTTTGTCTCAAGTTTATAACAACAGTTTTAGATAATGTCGTATATGTCTATGAGAGGCCTTGTTTATCTAATGGTCTGTCATGTTTAAGTTTAAAGTAGCATTATCATTGGTCTGTCATGCTTACGTTTGATAGGTGATTTTTAGAAGAGTACTTGCATCTCTTTAAGAGACTGTTAGTCTGTGGGGCTGTCATGCTTAATAGTATTTTTGTCAGTCTGTCATCTATTTTTAGATTAGTATCTGCATCTTTATATGAGACACTGTCCATTCGTTGGTCTGTTATGCTTAAGTTTAAAATAGCATTATCATCGGTCTGTCAGGCTTAAGTTAAATAGGTATTTTTAGAGAAGTTCATGGACCTCTATAAGAGGATCTGTCTATTCGTTAGTCTTTCATGTTTAAGTTTAAAAGAGCATTATCATCAGTCTGTCACACATAAATGTCAAAAGATAATTTTAGAACAGTTGCCTAGCAAATTATAGGGTGCATCTTACCACTTGGAGCGTCTTATGACACAGGAAATATGATACTTGTAAATCCAATGCAACAATATTGTAAACATATCCAATACATAGTGTTCGGGATAGATTTAACACTTATTGGAAATGGAAAAAAGTCATATCTTGGCCAATAATTGATGTAGTCTCAAAATTCAAAGTGCATCTTTGAGAGGAAATTTTGATGAATATCAACATATTCAAATATTTTTATACGGGTAAACATTACCTAAATGCTAAGAAGGGAAACAATATTCTTTTACACGAGTGTGATGCCTCAATATAATTATCTATGGGCACGTGTTTCGCCGTTCTTACGGTTCATTAGCGTAACACGTATCCATGGACAATTTAGGAAATATGCTTTCAAAGATATTTGAATACGCTCAATTGTCAATATTGCAAAAACAACAACAAAAAAGAAAAATATTATATATATATATATATATATATATATATATATATATATACTAGAAGAATACTCGGCCCAGGACGGATAAAATAAATTCCTCTACCACAACAGACTTTTATGTCTTTTATGTATTTTATCAAAATTAAAATATAATGGATCAAATTCAATGCAATTCTGATATATTTGAATTTTCAACAGGGAGCTTGTACCTATGTTATGTCCCCTGAAATCTCATTAAAATACTCCAAAGAAACTGAAATTAGGGAGATATTTATTAATTAGTTTCTAATATCTATTTGCAAAATTTTTTTAAAGCTGGAGGTATTTGAATTTTCGCTAAGGGCTTCCTCCTCTTCTTTACCCGCTTTGCATGAAACTAAATTAAACTAAATATAGCCCACATTACCACCCCTTACACCTAGCAGCCATGTTCAAAAATACATAATAATTGATTAATTAGTATAGGAGTGAATTCTATACATAGAAATATATAAACATATACACATATTGAACTTTATATAGATAGAGATATTGGCACACATATTTGTATATATACAATATATACCCAAAAATATTGTGAATACTTACATATACAAATATATTTTAAATACTTGTATATATATATATATATAGATATCGTTCATGATTAAAAGTTAATCAAGAGGAAGAAAAAAAAAGATAAAAAATAAAAATAATGCCAGCCGACCGGTTTCGCCCTCTCTTAACAAAGGCGAAACCGGTCGGCTGGTATTATGTTTATTTTTTTCCCTTTTTTCCCCCCTTGATTAACTTTTAATCATGAACGATAGAATTCGTCTTCCCTTCATGCTTGCAATAATAAAGTTTTGTACTCCCCAAAAAATCATGATATATATATATATATATATATATATATATAATATATGCACACAGATATTTTAAATACATACATATACAATACATACATTAATATATATATATATATATATATATATATATATATATATATATATATATGTATATATATATATATATATATATATATATATATATATATATGTATATATTCAAAATTGAGTCATTTTGGCTAACTTTTCTAAAGCGTACATTCTCCAACGAAACTAAAAAGTCTTTCATTTTTATTCCTTGTTTTTGTTTGCCTTTGTATAATCTTCATTGAAATTAAACATTTATATTAGTCTTCTTTTGTTTATGCATGTCTTTTCCTCAGCGTCTGCTTTTCTTCCTTTTCCAAGTTGATGAAGGAAGTCCAGGTCAATTTTGAGAAACAGTCAAGAAATAGATAATTCCCGTTCCAGAATAACATCTGCATCTAAACATAATATCTCATAAAACTTCTGACGTTTCCTCATCCATATTTATCTCTCCTTACAATAGTTTTATATCGCCACTAATACTAGCTGAAGTATCCGTCAAATCCTCCTCTTCTCAACTGAATAAAAGATGTTTTGCCTTAAACTCCAATGAATATCTTCTGTATCTCTTTCTTTATAAAGTTAGGTATACATATGAAGTGTAAAAGAACGACGAACGCTGCAATCACCAATAAAAATAATTACATAAAAATACATTAGATATTTAGGTGATAAAAATTGTACATATTTCTAGAGAGGGCGTCTCGGTCGAATGGTAAAGACGCTGGACTATAGACATCAATATCGAAGGTTCGATCCTTGTCTAAGTTAGCCATGCTGATGACGGCTGTGAGCCAGAAAAACGTGTCCATGGATTACTTTTATGTACGTATAAAATTAATAAATATATATATATATAAGAAGTTATAAAATAAAGATAAAGATTGAACAAACACTATCACTTTTTTTTATTCAGCCCAAGAAGTAAAATCATAGCTTTTGACAAGTCTGCTTTCTGATTATTTTATCAATTTTTTTAATAAATTCCTTCATGACTTATACTTGTATATTTCTTTGGTGATTCATTTCACTGCCACTGAACTTTCACTTGAATTTGAATAGATCAATCTCCCAGACTTTCCACAACTTTGAATGTCTGGATTACCTTCAACCCATCACCCTACACTTGCTTCATACCTTGACTAGACAAACTTTCTATATGCTTCTTCAATGGTGATGATTTTCTTTGCATATTTTAAACTTTTTAAATTCTTTTTATATCTTTTATATTTTTATATTTTCAAATGTTTGCATTACAGTAAATTTTGATGACTTATCTGACGAATTTCCTCTGGTGATAAGCACATATATTTGAAAATCCATGGATTAAGGAAAGAAAAATCGTTTTTTTTATACAACCCTTGTTTGAATAATTGATGATTTAAT
Source organism: Sepiola atlantica (assembly GCA_963556195.1). Taxonomy (NCBI): domain Eukaryota; kingdom Metazoa; phylum Mollusca; class Cephalopoda; order Sepiida; family Sepiolidae; genus Sepiola; species Sepiola atlantica. Next base: position 90,293,781 of record OY744527.1, on the reverse strand, counting down.
AAATATTGCATTTTACTCAATTTTTATTCTCATCATTTATCTACTTATATATATATATATATATGTATATATATATATATATATATATATATATATATATATATATATATACTTTCTTGTTTTGACAGAGTACTAAATAAACTTTGTAATATAGTGGGGGAGTCTTTTCTCATCCCTACAGCCTCTTTAACACAGAAGAGATGTTGCTAGCCTCTCTACTGTATCGTTATGTTCATGGTAGATGCTCAACTGAGCTCCAATCTCTGCCCCCCCCTGTAAAACATCCACACAAAAATTTGACTAGCTACAACCACAGCAAAGAACTGTCCCTTCTCTCTCTATTTACCAAAATCCAAATGGAACTTTCATGAAGAAAGTTTATTTCCTAGAATATCCTATCTCTGCAACAAGATACCACGAGTATGCTTCACAACCGACTACAGCATTGTTATTTTAAAGTGTAATGTACACGAATACTTGTTGAGCCGTCCTCTTAAGTAATCTTCTCCTCATTCCACCGATTGTGTCAGGTCTTCTGATGGTGACGGTGGTGATCGTCCAACTGACAATTTCTTTAAGTCTTATCCTCGAGACACCTTCATAATTGGTGACCTATCAGTCAAAAAAATGTGTGTAGCGATCATAAACATAGACATATTTTCTCCCTCCAAAAAATGTCCCCATTGAGTGAGCAGGTCACACACTGATCAATCAGCCCACAGGGTGCATTGATTCCTTCTGTTGGCTGAAGAACTACTTCAGCACTTTTGGGAATCACAGGCGGTCCCCAGAGAGAACCCGGCAAGCAACGAGAAAACACTTATTTCACTCTCTCACCAGCCCCTGTCCACTGGAAGCTCACAGCAAATACTACTTTAGCCTGAAGATAGTTGCTGACAAACCTCAGGCAGCTCGAAGAACTCTTAATTTCCTTTTCCTGTCTCGGACACTGTCCAAGTTTTTTTCTACCTATACCAAACGGTATCAATAACCTTTGTGAATAAACGTTTTTCGTTGTTGTTATAAAAAGGTTTTGTTAATTCATTTCGTGTCTGAAACCTAAGAGAGGGACAACGTCCCCCTTTTTTACATATGTACAGGCGAATCTCCAAAACATACAGATCATTATGAATTTTGTAATATATATATTCTAGGCAACACAGTGAGTAACATAGACACATTATTTTTCTCGTAAATGTTAACATTTAGGGTGTGCATATATATAAATTTTGTTTATTTTATTAAAAAACACTTTTTTATGAACCGATCATTATGAATTTTTAAACATATATTCTAGGCAACCCGGTGATTAAAATGGGCACATTATTTTTCTTTGTAAACTTTACCAGTTAGGGGGTGCGCCCACTGAAATTCGCACCGATCCCAAAAACTTTACAAAAATTTAATAGAGAAAGAATTGCTCTACATCAAATTTTGAGTTATATTAAGTAATACATTTTTAAAAGGATTGGGGTGCACGTGTGAGCGTAAATAACATCTATGTGCTTGGTAAAATCCTAAACTATTAAACTTATCATTATGAATTATGTATTCTAGGCAATAGGGTGTGTAACGTGGTCACATTTTTATTTTAAACTTTACTATCCAGGGTTAGAAGAACATTCAAATAAGTTTCAATAAGAGATAAAATTTTCACAGAATCAGACAACACTATTGACATTTTCCTTCGGTTCCATCTGGGACCACTAGGGGCAATAATTGTTAGACCCATAAAATAACTGAAATATATTAGAACGTAAAGAAACGAAAATCATTTTTTAAATAGATTTTCTTCATTTCATAAAACAAAACTAAAATTAAACAAAGAATATCTAAGTGAAGAATGTATTTAAAAAAAGTAATTATTTTTATTGCTTGTTTTAAATAATTCGAATTCGTTTCGATTCGTTAAATCCATTTGCCCCTTTACAGCTGTCTGTAAGCAATGTTTTTTTAGTAACAACACAAAGCTAACAGTTTCTTTTATTACTTGACCTCATATTAAAAATGTTATTTTTTAAATAGTATTTTTTTAGTAATAACGCCGCACTAATAGTTTTTTTTATTACTTGACCTCATATTACGAGTGTTATTTTTAACTTCAAACAAAAATTGTAACTATTACTATATTTAAAAAAATTGTTTCCTAAAAACCCTTCCGACCAATAATATATCTCCACACAGGTGAGTACTATATATATATATATATATATATATATATATATATATGCAAACATTGTTAAAAAATAACAAAATTCATCTGTTTAATTATAACTTTTTTTTATTTTTTCAATTTTTCTGATGGTCTTTTTTGTATTAAAATAAAATAATTAATAAATGTTCCATAGGTTTCACGAACGTTTTCGATTTTTCATCGAATCATCCTCAAATGTCAAAAGCAAATGAACAAAAAAGCTAGAGAAAGAAGAAAATTTTTAAAAAGACAATATAGAAACGTGCAGAGAACGTTTTTCGCATTGTTCCAAGAAAGTTGTTGACGATTTAATTTCAGCGACGCTGGAATGGCATAATATTATATATATATATATATATATATATATATATATATATATATATATATATATATATATATATATGTAGGTAATAAATAAATAATTAATATTTATTCATAAATATTATTATAAGCCCCCTGAATGGTAAAATTCACAAAAATAATGCGTTCAAGTTACTCACCATGTTTCCTAAAATACATATTCTATAATATAATGATCGACTCATTGGTTTAGGAATTAATCTTATATACATATATATACACCTAACTTTATATGGTATTGAGTAGACATTTTCTAGTTACAGGTTTAATCCGAATGGAAAAATTCAGTCTAATATTAAATTATATAGAGCGATTAATATATATATATATATATATATATATATATATATATATATATATATTCAGGCGTCATATTTCTGACAAGAAAGCTCAATGTAATGCTCAAATAACCTGTTCATGGTCTGGAGAAGAATTTATTTATTTCGTAATTGTTCATTTGAAAAGTTGAGTTCTCATAGAAAGTTAGCAGTGAGAAAAGACGAGTGTTACAAGTGAATGTGTGCATACGTTTCCCGTCAGTGTGCATATGCATATGACAGCGTGACAGAAATAGACATTGTATGTTTTTTTTGCACATGTCGTTAGTCAATTAATAGAATTGAGATACATATCAATCCTATAAGACAGTTTGACATCGAATTATTGTCTGGTATGTGTTAGTAAACTTACTCTCGACGGTGCAAGGTATTTGAATTCCTATCGGCGCCCATCGGAGGTTGTACAGGGAGTCTACCTCCCGATAACCAGGAATACTTTAAGTTACAGGTGGTTTTATTCGACTTCATTTAACACTCCCTCGTACTTTTTGGGTTCCATAAAGAATGACTACAAGAATAACCCTTTTATATTTTCCTAACGACGACTGAGAATTCCTTTACAGATAACCGGATATTTTGCCTACTACTTGATTGAACAAGTAAGACTCGAGTGGCGTAGTATCACTTCTACGCCTTTCAATGTCAGTTTCAATCCCTATCTAAAAAAATATTAATAATAATAACAATAGAAATGATAAAACTATAAATATACATAACAACATTGTCTATATATCCTGTATAATATTGTGGAGTAGTATTTTATAGGATTGTATCCTTGTTGTCTTGCTGGTGTCACTGTGTATAAGGTGTATATATATATATATATATATATATATATATAATTGCTCTTTTTTGATTTGAGATATACAAGAAATTACTCTTCTCAACATATATAACTTGCTGTATAATCGAGGATGTTTAACCCTGTTCCATTGATGCTGTCTATATTCTTTTAATTTTTTGTGTCAATTTCATGTGCTGAAGATATGATATCAATAAAAAATAATTGGTCTCTGAAAGGATTGTACACAATCTGGTGTTATGTTGAATTCTTGGAACGCAGATTGATCATGTAATTGAATGTACATAGATCTATAGTATATATATATATATATATATATATATATATATATATATATATATAAGCAAAGAGCCACCATGTACATCTGATCCCAACCCTGAACACCATTCTACGTTTTTATTCTCATTTTCTAGTTTCTATAAATTTCAACTTTTAAGTAAAACATTATTTTTCCATCCTCCAAGAACATAAGTTGTTACCTATAGAAACTGATGTGAAATGACAAAATAAAAGCAATTTGCAGAGTCGACGGAAACAACTAGAAACAGTCAAATCAATCAAAATATTTGGTGCCTGTTTCTCAACAGTCTAGAATGTCTGACAACAACTGATTGACAGGCAGAAAAATCAACCTCTCTCTCACTTCACACAAAGTTTCCCATCAGCAGAAACAGACTAGTCTTCGTACCTTACATGTGGTACAACCAAACCAACTATTATGTTGACAGCAGCATAACCCTGCTAAATTCCAACCATTCCTCGCCATCGTTGGCGTGCTGACAACGTGGTAGTGTCAAAGTTATGTTGTCTGGAATTCTGGTTTCCATCCATGGCGGAGAGGTTTGGCACCAAGCAGTATTAAGACCGCAATCCAGATAACAGGGCTCTGTTGAAACTCAAGATCCATTGCTCTTTGGTCGTCTCTGCTTGTGTGTGTTACAAGCGAAGAGTTGTCAGGTGTGAGATCGAAAATCAATGGAATGAAATTGGCAAAGTTGCTTCTGCGCCATTCCTTTGTGTGATCTAGGCCAAACCTTCCCTGACTTCGTATGCAACTACTGAGTCTTGCTGTTCTCGGTGTCAGGAGTAAAAAACCTGCAATCCTACAGCTTAAAGAATAGCTATGGCCAACAAGGAGGACTTCATGTAGGCCAGACTATCTTAAGGCATGATCTTCATGAACTCTATGCAAAAGTCCGACTCGCTTAACAAACAAACAAAAACAGCAGCATCATTGTCATCATCACCATTAAAACTAGTATAAAAAAAAAACAGAGATCTATGTATATAGATAGAACCTATTTCATTTATGGCCAATAGCAAAATATCGTTTCTATTCTGATACTACACTTCATCTTTCTCTCCTAGGTCAGTGAAGGAGAAATCCTTCTAGTCTGAGGCAATTTTAATTTTTGTTCCAATCCAGAGTAGCTTTTTTTGGGTAGCTAGATTTCCCCACATTAAAACCCGACATTGTTCTTAACTCTGCCCTCATGGGTAGGCAAGTAAATAGGAGCAATGACTCACAAGAAAATGCAAACCACAACATTGATTATCGAAAAGTCTCCAACGTGCAGAAATAACATGTAAAGGATATTTAACGAAATCTAAACATTAAAGAAGTTGATCAATCTGTGTCCGTAAAACAATGCATCAAACTTTAATATACAGTTAAAGTCTGCGCAACTATTTTTCTGAAACAAAAACATTATCTGTATCGTTTATAGCGAAATGGCTATATATTTTTTCCGTCCACTATTTCTATTTTGCCTGGCTAAGCAATGTTGCTGCTAACACGACAGTCAGGCAATATTAGATTGAGGAACGAATCAGCACATACACTATCATGCTGAGGTATGGTCCTGTTCGGTCCTTAGAGGTTTACCCTCCCAGGCTTTGCTTTCTCTCTGAGAAGAGGTTACTGTTTTGTTAATCACCTGATGCGCCCCGACCGGGGAATGCCGGCAGGGCTGCTCAGGCATTGTTGTAGGCCAGAGTGCATATTAGCTAGTGTGCTGGCTTTTTAAAACCCCACCTGACCTTGTGTCTAACATAAATAAATAACATAATAAACATGCATAACAACGCATGCACATGCATACTCTTTTTCCACTCACATGCTATTCTTCTTTTTAGCAGTTAATGCTTGCCCAAACAAGAGCCATCCCTATGAAGTCACTAGATTATACCTAATTGTGCCAACATTAAGAAAACATTAGACAAGAGCAAACCATATGACAGTCAAACGTAAGGGACTATGAAAACGAACCACGGTGGTATTTTTACAGAACTGAACCCATATCGATACAAGTGTTTGCGGTTGCGATTTACGAAACAGACCAGAAATGGCCGAAATGTCCCCGAAGAGTCAATTAGTACCGAAATTAAATAAAGCAACTTTTTCATTTTTTTCCCTGAATTAAGGGTAGGGTCAACCCAACCCTTCGTGTTAAGAATAGGTTTAAGAATTTGCTTCAAATCAGTAAGTGAATCAAGTTTATTTCTGCTCTTTTTTTTAGGAAGTTCTTCCACTTTTTTTGGGGGGGGGGGGGGGGTTAACATTTTTTTCACCCTAACCCATTTTTGCATTCGTATGCTAAAGTGTCGGCTGCCTTTTTACATTTTTTTTTACATGGTTTTCAAAATGTAAACTGCGTCGGCTATTTCCGGTCTGTTCCATTAATCGGAATGAGAAATATTTGTGTCGATATGGGTCCTGTTCGGTAGAAGCACCATCATGATTTGTAAAATATAAGAAATAAAACCTCCTTTTCTTGAAATTTGTTGATCGACTGTGTTTCATTTTTCTTTTTTCTTTTAGTTGGTAATGGCGAGAGTTATCATTTTCATACATCATCTCACTTCATAATTGTAAAGCTCTCTAATACTGTTGCACTTTCACTTGTATAAATCCTTTATGCACCCGTGTCACGCAAAACTACGCAGACGCCAATGTTCAGTTTTTAATAGGGTTCATTTGAAACAGAGAAGAACAGTCACAGAGTCAGCTTATTTTCATATGCGATAAATAGATGAATGGATAGTCCGTCTCGCTACACCTGGCCACATTGTGCTCACTATCCCCATTTTGGGGGCAGCATGCAGACACATCTTTCCTCTTTGAAATCTCGCTAACTAAGAGAGAGAAAAAAAACTTCCCCCAGAAATCTTATAGTTTCGTGAATTCTGCCTGGTGTCTGTTCCTTGATCTTTAAACTTTTCTACTCAAACACGGCCCTCATTATGTAAAAATACAAAATAAATACTGACATTAAATTGTAAAATTTTACTCAAGAAAAGTTGTTTGATCTTTGTTTGCAATTTAAATAAGTGAGTCTATCAAGCATGTGTATACAGTGTGATGATGTATGAAAGTGGAACCTGGCCAGTGAGTGTTGAGGACATGTGTTGCATGGATAGAAATGATATGAGTATAGTGAGATGTGTGCGGAACAAAAAACTTTGATGGTATGATCACGTTGAAAAAATGGATTAGAGTTTTCGGGTTAGTAGATGTAGAACAGTTATGGTAGCAGGGTCAGTTGACAGGCGAACACCAAGGAAAACATAGGAGGAAATGATCAGGATGAAATTGAGAGAAAGAGGGATAAATAAAGACCTGGCCAGAGGTAGGTTACTTTGGAAGTCAATTTCTTAAAACCGTTTAATACATGTCAGCATTTAAAACGGACATTAAACCGAATATGATGATGATGATGATGATGATGATGATGATGATGATGATGATGATGATAATGATGATGATGGTGATGATGATGATGATGCACCGCAGACGGAGAGATGGAGACGTCACAAATTGTATTGATTTCTAAATATTTATATTCTTACGCATATGCATTTCTAAAAATAAATTAATGTATATGTGTGTGTAATTTACTACCTACACAGGATATATTTATATCTGTGTAAGCTCTATAAGTGAACTATTCTCTTTTAGATTTATCTCCCTTTAGAATTATTTTTCTTAAATCTAAAAGGGAACAAAAAAAAAACAAATAAAAAGAAAGAAAGCAACATTTGTTTCCTTTTGGATTTTTCTTTAAATTTCAGAAGAAAAAAGTTACAACAGTACAAAAATATGTTGAGAAATTTCTCCTGACCAAAAATTAAAAAAAAAAATGGTGTTCTATTTTTAAAAGAAAAAAAACCTAAACTTCAGTCAATACGTTTGATTGAAATGCCACAGATTATCTGTGTAGATTCCAACCTTTGTTTGACATTTACTTGGTTATTTTTGGTTATTTTTATTCTTACTTGTTCTTCGCAGGGAAACCGTAAATAACTGGACTGAATAGCAGAGTCTGAGAAAGGGTCTGCTCAACTGTGCAGAGAGAATTGCGTATATAAAAATAAGATTGGCAGAAATAAATAAAATAAAGAATCTAAAAAATAAAAATTATAAAAACACTAAAAATGTTATCATACTAAAAATTAAAAAAAAAACAAAGTATATGACAGAAGACGAAGAAAAAAAGAATAAAAATGGTAGAAAAGAAGAAAAAAACAGGAAGCAAAGCACTGGTGTCTAGTCTTTGACTCTGGGACAAGTTTTTAATCAATAATACCTGCTGATGAGGAAACCTTTGCAGTGGGAAAGAATTAAGAGAATCCTGTGGAAAACATGGTTGGACCATCCACCAAAAGAAACAAAAGGAGGGAAGGGTGGAACGATAAAGAGGCTGGAGAAGGTCATGTGATCACATCAACTTATTCTTAAGCAAAAAAAAATTTTTCATTCTTTTATTTAATTTTTTAGTTTCAAATCAACAGTGTGCAATTTTTTAATTTATTTTAGCGAGGCTACTTTAGTTGTATTTATAATTAAAAACTATTTTTTTTAAAATCTTTTTAAATTCTGTTTTCTGCCCGAAGATTTTCGTCTCCAGTTCTTGATTAGCTAAATTAAACTGAAATACCATTTTAGGATTTAATTTATTTCTTTTACAAATTATTTCATTCTGCTTCTTTTTTGTTTTGTTTTTATTTTTTTATTTCTCCTGTTGTTATCATCAAATTTGTATTCTTATTTTTTTTTACAATGTTTTTAAAATTCGTATTTCAAAATCAGCAGTATTGTTCGTTACAAAGAAATCTGGAAATATCGGATACATCAGATCCTACTCATCACACACTCTTTTATAAACACACAATGAGAGGGAAATATAGATCAATAGACAGGAAAAGTTAAAGTCCAAGTTTTGATTAGTTATTTCAAAAGAGATAGAAGATCACTACTTTTCAAAAATAATAAAGTTCTCATCCGTATTTAGGTAGTGTGTGATTGATATAATAGATACCGTCGTGGATTGTGGAATCGTCTATGCTTTAGTCTCTTGTCAGATCTGTTGTATGAAATTATTCACTAATACAATTTTACATAAGCTATGCTTAAAATAGCAACTTGTGTCCAATTAATAGTGTCGGCTGAGAATATTTAGGAGTTATTAACCTTGAACCATATTCAAGTTATCTCCCCTGAACAACCTGAGAGTGAACTCTTCTATCTGGAATACAAAAAAGACTCACTCCACGAATATGAGACTTAAAACGAGGCTTTTCCTTTATCTAGCCTTGGGCTTGAAGTTAGTCGAACGTGTCCGGCCTAGCACTCCATCTTAAAATTGTTTGACTCTATTTCGTCAGTTCTTGCTTCCGGTCGAAGTTAGACGAGAGTCTCAGACAGAATGAACCTGTTCTACTTGTCGCAGATATCACCCTGCCATGGCCTCCATTCAGTCTTGAAAGACAATGGATACCCCCTGTAAGGGTGACTGCACATGTAATTGTGAAGCAAGGGTTGCACAATCCACAACCACGCCTCTCCTGAATCGGTAATGCTTAATTCCAGTGGAAAGGAGAAATCCAGGATGACTGGAAACAATACCAAGATAAGCGAAGAGCACATACAGCACCTGGTATTCTCAAACAGTCACCCATTTAGTACTGACCAGGCTCAACTTCGCTTACCTTCGGTGATCTAACATGAACCTGTGTGTCAACATGGTTATGCCGTATATATGTTGCAAATATGGTTCTCAGATAATATCAAAGTAAGTCTTATTTATTTTACATCGCCCATGTATCTCTCTATAAAATGTTTACCCTGGCAATTCATGTTCATTTTGATTGTGTTTGGGAAATTATGAAGAATTAATTAGTAATTACGTCTGCTTTTTCACCCCCTTTATATGTATGTTTTATTATGTCCCTCTTATATTCGTCTTTGACAAACCTACTCTGTGAGGAGTAAATGTATTAAACGGCTTAATATACTGTAAAAATACCCCATACCTCAGAAAACTGCAACATTTTGTTTTTTGATGGTTTTACGTTAGGTTGTATCTAGTCTACAACATACTAAAAGTTGGACAAGATCGCAATTTGGGAAAGTGTCAAATTTCGAATATGACTTTTTTTGGTTTACAAGTAATTTTCCATTTACATGTGAAGCACTAACTCGGTCAGTTTTCATGATAAATCAATAAATCTTGGATTTTTACCTAAGTTTTCAGGGTCAATCTTTCACATGAAAAGAATTACCAGTGATGCAAAATAAACCTTTGTACCATATCTAGGGGTACTCGACCCCTAGACCCCTTATTAAATCCACATTGGTACCCGTACCCCTAAACCCTTTATTGCACTCACCCAGGTTCACAAACAGGCATATGGATGATTATTTTTATATGGGTACCAGTGGTGAATTATTACTTTCTTCAATTAATCGCCCCCCTTACCTCCGTATATAAATTAAATTGTTTTATAGGGTATAGGATTCCTGTGAAAACAACTGAAAAACTCAAATAGACCACGTTTTACCCCATCAAAAACTGCTCTCACAAACAATTCACTAGCTTCATACTAATCACCATATACAAATACACATATATTTTCGTATATTTTCAGGGTCAAACGTGAGTTTAGCTGCCAGTAGAGAAATTTGTCGTTTATGCGAACGGGATTTGGACTGTGATGAGACCGTGGTACTTCAAGAAAAGGGTGCTGCAGGTGTCAACCGTTCAAGTATCGAAAGAGGTATCAAAGTCATTGTTGAAGCCGGAACTAGTGTTCACATAAACATAAAGGACATTGCTTTAGCCTAAAAGAAGGATGATTCTGCTCGTCCAGTAAAAATGGGCGCTCGTGTTTCTCTGGAACAATATGACAGTAAAACGCATTGCTTTTTCTGTTGAATTGATACTACGAAAAAAGAGTATAAACGAAAAAGTGAGGGAAACATTTGTTATGTGAAGACTTATGCATTTGCTCAAACTCGCCTGGTTCATTGCAGAACAAGAGGGGATAAGTGGGCCACTGCTGTTCAAAATTGGATCGGATATTTTGGTGGTTATCTTTATGCTGCAGACTGTGTGTACCACCAGTCATGTAACGTCAACTTCCATACAATGCGAAGCATTCCAAGACAGTTCACGTCAATTGAATTAATCAAACGACGAAAAAGTGGAAGACCAAAAGACAGTGATCAGGATGAAGCATTCGAAAGGGTGTGTGTATTCTTGGAGGAAAACGATGAGGAACAGATAACAATATAGGACCTTGTCGCTTAAATGGGAGAATACTTACGAAGTAGTAAATCAACAGCATATGGAAATCAGTACCTCAAGGAAAAGCTAATAAGTCGATATGGAAACTCTCTATTTGTGAATAAAGACCGTTTTGGTGTCGCAAACATTATGACATTTAGGGAATAAAACCTGTGACATTCTTTGTGAATACTACAATTGACCTTCGACATGATAAGGAAGCATAAAAACGGGCAATTCTCAAAACCGTGAAACTCATCAAAGCTTTATTTCACTTCAACCAGACTAGTCCCAGCTGGCAAGACATGATGCAACTGATGCATACGGAGTGCAAATATATAGGACGTTGCTGGATGGCAGTGGACTCAAGGAGATCATGGAGACACTATATGGTGAAAATGCTGTCGTACACATGATGAGCGGAAAGGCAGGGCAACAAGCATTTCGTGGCCACCTGCTGGTAGATCAGTGTCTCACACGTCAGACTGTTGCCAAAATCTTAGAGGGTGAACCTGATTTTCAGGACTGAGTAGAGGAACTTGAGCAGCTGTACATGCTGATGGAGACTGGTGAATGTGACTTGAAGTCATTGTTGGAATCAGATTCCATCCGTAGGATTTACAACAGTCTAACTCTGAAAAGGGATAAACTGGTAAGGTCTTCCAAAACCGGCAATCTATGGATAAACTATCAGCACATACTAGGAATTGCTAGGGCACTTGTTGCAGCTTATTGAATGGAGTCTTGGGAACTGTGTCTCGGTGCCGTCTTTGCTAGCCTGTCAATATTCGCAGCCACTGGTCATCCAAATTATCTGAAGTCGGCTCGTCTATATCTCCAGAAGATGTATGCCTTGGGTTTCACGTAATCAGACGCAGTAGCCAATACTGGGCTAGTCTTGGCTCCAATCTTGTCACCGAGCAAACACTAATGCGCTCACTCAAAAAGTATGGTGGGCTCACATGGGGTAATGGGATGTCCGAGCACCACAGAACAGTTTGGGCCATGTTGTCTACTATGTCATCCACTTACAACCTTGCCATGCAATAACTCATTGTACGAAGTTACACAACAAGTGAACAACATAAGGTGTTGTCTGCCTCTTGGGTGAGAAGAGATGAGACAGATCTCGGGAAAGTTGCAGAGCAACTAGACAGCTTTTCACACGATGAATTGTTATGGAATATTATCACAGGGATTACTGCTACCGAAGATGTCAATGTTCATGACCTTTTCGAAAGCAGAAAAGACATTGTACAGAAGATGGATGGACAACCAGTTTTCTCCTACTCTCACAAATGGAGTTTGAAAGCAAAGACTTTAGCATCGAGCAAAGTTGTCAAAGTTTCTGCAGATCGTAGCATTGACCCAGTACTTTTATTCCAGAGTTTTCTTGTGGTCTCACAGATGGGTGATCTAAGACTAAATGATCTCATATCCTATGAACTTTGTCTCTACCTGATGTCTTTGTTCGAAGGAAAGTGCATCTTACGTCAAGCAGACAAACCACAGCTGGCAGCAACTCTCAGAAATTATGTTGAAACAAAATTGGACAGTGCTGTGACACAAACCGTTCCAGTCACAGAGCACAATGTACTAGACAGAAGATCTCTTCTTCACCGTCTGAAATGGAAGGAAGGGAGTACCTACAGCTCGATTGCAAATGATTATGCCTCATTCACTATGGGAGAGCAACTGTCGTATTTGATGGTTATGAAGTTTGATCAAGTATAAAGGACTCACCAGCGGCAAAGTCGAAAGCTGAATGCAAGAAAAGTAAACATTACTGCGGCAACAAAATTTGCTGAGAAACAGGAGGACTTCTTGTCAAATGTGTCAAACAAGCAGGCGCTTATCTAGACGATCCTGGAATGAATGCGGCAGAAAGGCTGTGACGTTATTCAAGATGAAGGAGATGCTGATGTTGAGATTGCAAACGCAGCCATCAATATGTCTGCTTTCAAATCAACTAATTGGAGAAGACACGAACCTGCTCTTGCTGTTCGGTGCATATGTTTCTAAATGTACTGCATTTTATTTTTGCTCTGACAAGGCGAAATCCTACATCTACAATATCAAGGTTCTGAAGCAGGTGCTTGGCGAAGCAATTTGTAATGATCTGTCGTTCCTGCATGCCTTTACAGGATGCGATTTGGTGTCGAGAGTATTCGAAATAGGAAAGACGTTGGGGGTAGCAACAAATCGTCAGGAGAGAAAAGACAATGACAGACTGTACAAAAGCATTTTCTCTATCAAAGCAAAGCCAGGATGTTGTGGGAACCAGTAGTTGTAAGGCAGTGGTAGCTTTGTTTAATGCGGATAGAGAAACACTCCCTGGCATCTATTAGATACAATATGCTCTACAAGAAAGTTGCGAGAGTTAAGACGTTCATCATGCCAGAACGACTCCCACCAAGGCCCTCTGCCTGTAAATTTAATTCTTTTGCAGACTTACTACCAGGTTATGGAGTGAATGAGATGTACTGATAAAATCGTGCCATCTGAATAGGGGTGTAAGGTGGAAGGGGGCAAACTTGTTCCAATGATGACAGACAAAGGCCCTGCTCCAGAGGCACTGATTCAGATAATTCATTGCAACTGTTCGGAAGGATGCAGTAACCTAAGGTGTACCTGCAGGAGGTATGGATTAGAATGTATAATTCATGGATTAGAATGTACAAGTGCATGTGGACATTGCCAAGATGGAAATTGTGACAATATGAAAAATGATCCAGTGGCAAATGATGAAGAGAAGTTAAAAGTTTTGAAAAAGTACTGTGATCTAAGTGAATCAGGGTGAAGGCAACAAGGGTAATGAGTGTAGGGGTACCCATTGATATTGTATAAGGGTTTATTTGGCATCACTGGTAACTCTTACATGTGAAAGATTGACCCTGAAAACTTGGTTAAAAATCCAAGATTTATTGATTTATCATGAAAACTGACCGATTTAGTGCTTCACATGTAAATGGAAAATTACTTGTAAACCAAAAAAGGTCATATTCGAAATTTGACACTTTCCCAAATTGTGAGTTTGTCCAACTTTTAGTATGTTGTAAAATAGATACAACCTAACACAAAACTACCAAAAAACAAAATGTTGCAATTTTGGGGGATAATCAGTATCTTGACCCGTCTATATATACAAGTGAATTCAACTGTTTCTTCATCATCTTTACCCCCCTTTATATTCCGACCTTGTGTCATCCATGATAACCCAACAAACATCGCAGCCTTCGTGTTGGAGAAGAAACGGACTTGGTTTTCACTTTCCCTGAAAGTTTTTTTAATTTAATTAAAAAAACCGATGTCAAATAAAATTTTAACCTTTTCAATTCTCTCCTACCTACTTTAGGGTGTATGGAGGAAATATGGTCCAGATTGTTTCCCTTCACCTATAGGTAAAATTAGATACTGTTTCGGTGTTAAATAACTAATAATAAATCCGGGGAATTTGAATACATCAGATGACCGTCCATCGCACACCAGCATGTAAAAAGGACGTTAAACCGAATATGATGATGATGATGATGATGATGATGATCGTATTCATTGGATGCTCTTGATTAATTATAATAATTGATATTGTCTTTCTACGTTTTTAGTGACCACGTGTTTGGGTTCTTTTCCAGACAGGTGGTCGCCATCTTGTGTCAATGTTTTCTTGTATATGCATAAGGGTTGAAAATAAATGAAGGAAAAAGGTAATAAATAAGAAACAGTGGGATTTGCATGCATATATATATATATATATATATATATATATATATATATATATGTATCTTTCATAGAGAGAGCTTGTCGAAAACAACCGTGAAAAGAACATAAGAATCATGAAACATAAAGGGGGTAAAAAATCGAAATAGTTACTAACGAAAACACTATGTTAAAAGGCTCTGTTCATTTTCCCAAACACAATCGAAAATACATGTATTGTCAGTATAAACAAATAAAGAAATATGCATCGGCTATGTATGAATATGACTTACTTTTCTGATATATGGGCGGGGTCAACCTGACCTTACTCGTGGTTGCGTTTTTCATACAAGTCGAGGATATGTTGATGACAATCAGTCTGATAGAGTCTGAGCCATTTGAGTCAGGCAGCCTTTTTTCTGCCGGGCTGACGTATGGTTGTGTACAGTTCTAAGAGGTCCACCCTTTCAGGCTTTACCTTCTCATGCTTTGATAAGGTGTTAGTTTATTGCTAATCGCCTGACGTGCCTACTGAGGAATGCCGACAGGGCTGCTCAGCCATTTTGTGTAGACCAGAGCGTTCTGCCTTTTGGGTGCTGGCTTTTCAATCCTCACCTTCCGACCTGGTGTCACATCTCCCCACGACTAGTAACAGGAGTCTCAAAACAACTATGACCATTAAAGATGTCTTATAGGAACCACGTCAGAGTTGTGAAAACCATGTTATGATGGAGAGCCAGTTAGACCGCATCTGTATTTAGACTAAAGTAAAGTTCCCTTTTTTTAAAATTATATACTAATAACCTAATCAAAATACTGTTGATGAAAGTATTTCTCGTAATTTCTCTGGGTAATGATTAAAATAGCAACTTGTGTACAATTAATTGTTTTCATTTAAGCTTTTTGTTTTAGCCACTAAATAATTAAAATGGTTTGCTATGCCGGATAAACTGTCGTAAATATGTGTTTTGTTTAGAGCAAAACACGTTCCTTTCTCTCCCTTGGAAGATCTCACACTTTCTGAGATTTTCTCTATTCGTAAATAAAACATAGGGTTTATTTCTCTCACATTTTATATGACTGTCACGGTGGCCGAATGGTTGAGAATGTTGAATTGGAGTTACTCAGGTCCATGGTTTGACCGGCAGTACAGTTATATAAACTACACTGGTGATTGTTAATGAACATGAAACACATATAGCCGTGGATAACAAATATTTATTCATAAAAAATAATATACTTATGGTATAATAGAATTATTATACAAATCAGCCCAACAGTGGCTTTGTTGCTGTCGAACTGATGTATGGTTCTCTTCAGTACTTGGAGGTCCACACTTCCAGGCTTTACCTTCTCTCGGAAAAATAAGTTAGTTTATTGCTAATCGACTGAGGCACATCTATCGAGGAATGCCAACGAGACCAGAGTGCACTTATCCTGGTGCACTGGCTTCTCAAAACGACACCTGAACTTGTGTCTAACCTCCTGGCAAAGAGGTTAATAAATAAAAATTACTACTACTACTACTACTACTACTACTACTATATCATCATCAACAACAACAACAACAACAACAACAACCGGTTTATTTGTTGAATCAGGCCACAATTAATCCTCTGATGAGGGTGGGGCCTGATTGTCTAGTCTCGAAATCTAAGTCTTCCTCTCCACTCCTGTCTTTGGCAAGGCTTGATGGAATCCATACCCATGGCCTTCCTATCACGTTTGACTACGTCCTCCCAAGTCCACTTGGGTCTGCCAGTGGTGATGTTCTCTGCTGGCACAGTCAACTGTCGGACTTTAGTAATCCAGCCATCGCTACGCTCAATGTGACCCAACCAACGCAGTCTGTTCTTCCGCATGATGTCCGCAAGGCTTTTCAAGTCGACCTGTGAGAGCAGGGATTCAAAAGAAACGTACTGTTCAGGCCTCACCAAACAGATCCATCTGACCATTGCCCTGTCATTACAGTGCAGCTTCCTTAGTAGGCAGCAGAGACAGCCCAAGTTTCTGAGCCATACAACAGCACACTTCTGACACATACATATATATATATATATATATATATATATATATATATATATATATATATATATATATATGTATATATATCATGGAAATCGCTCCAGACAAGACATGAATCCACTTGATGTAAGGCGCTAACAATAATGAAAGATAATTATTACAAAGAGAGGAGATGCCTATTGGCTTTAGTCTTGAAAAGACAAAGGCTATAGATGGGAGGAAAACAGTCAGTGGGAAGAGAGTTCCACAAGCCTATAGTTCTTGAAAAAGAAGCTACTGGAATAGGAAGCTGTATTACAATGAAGTATCAAAACAGCGAACTGATGAAGATCACTAGACCAACTAGTCAAATGAGTTGGAACAAAAGAATCAGGGAATAGATCGCATAATTCTGAAGAACACATGCCATAATAGTATTTAAATAAAAGACTGAGACTAGCAACTTCACGTCTTTGAGAGAGAGAGAGGGTGCAGAGAAGAAGAAAAGGTGTAGCAAATTAAATTACAGATACGTTTCTGCACATATTAAGAACCCTCAAATGAGACAGAGATTCACCAGCCCAAATATGACAACAGTACTCCATACATGATCTGATAGCAGATTTGTAGAGATAGAGAATAGTCTCAGGTGTGAGAAAGTTTTTGGAGCGATAGAAAGAACCGACTTTACGAGAAGTAGAAAGAGCAATGCATCTAATGTATGAACTCCAAGAAAGATTTGATGAGAGAGAAAGACCAAGAAGTATCAGAGTCGATTTCTCCTCAAGAACAGAGCCATTCATGAGAATCTCAGGAAGAAAATCGACATGCCTACGATTGAAAGACACACACACACACATATATATATATATATATATATATATATATATATATATATATATATATATGATCCTACCAAAGTGAATGGGGTATGCAATCTATTACTAATAGAGATTTGGTATCTCTCTAAATCCAAAACTATACCTTTTCAGACTATACTATCTTTAAATGATAAATTCAGGGATGGGAGATAGTGTAGTGAGATCATTTTCCCATGCATTATCTCTTTTTTAAACGCGTAGTATTTGTTCTGTTGTCAACATACCACTCGATCAGACATCACCTACTTCTTTGGGGGTTGTATAGTATATGTTCGTTCGTCATGATACGATTATCCCAGTCTAGCATAAATGTGTGACCCGAGGGAGCATACATTTGCTAGATTTCCTTTTTTAAATGTGATAATTGTTAATATTATGGATATCTAATTTAATTGTTTTATTTTCATACATATAAGCAGCATATTTGTGTATTCATTTTTATGAGAAAAATATTAAAAGAAAGAAGAAATCCTCGTTTTGTGAATTCACAAAATATTAGATATTTGCATCTGGAGGGCACAAGTTATTTGCAGTGGATAAATATACAACCCCACTTTTGATTATTATTGTATTGGATTGCAGTTTTCAGTATTGTATTGCCATGTCAGCTTCAGTTTCCCTATATTCGTTGCTTACTGACAAGGAACTCAAAACTGATTGATAACAAGCTGAAATCACACTTTTTTTTACCTCTTCTGTTTCCTCTTATTATAGATACGTCCACACATTTCTATAACAGGCTCTGTCGGTAAGTCGGTCAGTTAGTTGGTTGACAAGTCATGCTTAAGTTTGGAATAGACTTTTCATCGATTGAGAGTAGTTCAATAGATGTGTCTACACATTGCTATGAGAGACTTTGTCCATCGGTTGGTCAGTCCATCTGTCCTGCGTATGTTTAAAATAGTATTTTGTAGGTCAGTTCGTCTAGTTTTTAATGCATAAGTTTGAAATAGCATTTTCATGTTTTGCTAATCTTCTGTGTCACACCTAGGTTTAGAATAGTATTTTCTTGGTCTATGCATTTAGTCTGTCATGCTTAAGTTTGAAATGACATTTTGTTAGTATGTTCATCTAGACTGTTACAATTAGGTTTGAAATAGCATTTTGTTGGTTTGTTAATCTAGTCTGTCATGCCCAGTGTGAAAATGCCATTTTGTTGGTTTGTTTATCTAGTCTATCATGCTCAGGTTTGAAATAGCATTTTGTTGGTTTGTTCATCTAGACTGTTACAGTTAGGTTTGAAATAGCATTTTGTTGGTTTGTTCATCTAGACTGTTACAGTTAGGCTTGAAATAGTATTTTGTTTGCTTGTTAATCTAGACTGTTACAGTTAGGTTTGAAATAGCATTTTGTTGGTTTGTTCATCTAGACTGTTACAGTTAGGCTTGAAATAGCATTTTGTTGGTTTGTTCATCTAGACTGTAACAGTTAGGTTTGAAATAGCATTTTGTTGGTTTGTTCATCTAAACTGTTACAGTTAGATTTGAAATAGCATTTTGTTGGTTTGTTCATCTAGACTGTTACAGTTAGGTTTGAAATAGCATTTTGTTGGTTTGTTCATCTAGACTGTTACAGTTAGGCTTGAAATAGTATTTTGTTTGCTTGTTAATCTAGACTGTTACAGTTAGGTTTGAAATAGCATTTTGTTGGTTTGTTCATCTAGACTGTTACAGTTAGGTTTGAAATAGCATTTTGTTTGTTTGTTCATCTAGATTGTAACAGTTAGGTTTGAAATAGCATTTTGTTGGTTTGTTCATCTAGACTGTAACAGTTAGGTTTGAAATAGCATTTTGTTGGTTTGTTCATCTAGACTGTTACAGTTAGGTTTGAAATAGTATTTTGTTGGTTTGTTCATCTAGACTGTAACAGTTAGGCTTGAAATAGCATTTTGTTGGTTTGTTCATCTAGACTGTAACAGTTAGGTTTGAAATAGCATTTTGTTGGTTTGTTCATCTAGACTGTTACAGTTAGGTTTGAAATAGCATTTTGTTTGTTTGTTCATCTAGAATGTTACAGTTAGATTTGAAATAGCATTTTGTTGGTTTGTTCATCTAGACTGTTACAGTTAGGCTTGAAATAGCATTTTGTTTGTTTGTTCATCTAGACTGTAACAGTTAGGTTTGAAATAGCATTTTGTTGGTTTGTTCATCTAGACTGTTACAGTTAGGTTTGAAATATCATTTTGTTTGTTTGTTCATCTAGACTGTAACAGTTAGGTTTGAAATAGTATTTTGTTGGTTTGTTCATCTAGACTGTTACAGTTAGGCTTGAAATAGCATTTTGTTGGTTTGTTCATCTAGACTGTAACAGTTAGGTTTGAAATAGCATTTTGTTGGTTTGTTCATCTAGACTGTAACAGTTAGGCTTGAAATAGCATTTTGTTGGTTTGTTCATTTAGTCTGTTACAGTTAGGCTTGAAATAGCATTTTGTTGGTTTGTTCATTTAGTCTGTTACAGTTAGGCTTGAAATAGCATTTTGTTGGTTTGTTCATTTAGTCTGTTACAGTTAGGCTTGAAATAGCATTTTGTTGGTTTGTTCATTTAGTCTGTTACAGTTAGGCTTGAAATAGCATTTTGTTGGTTTGTTCATTTAGTCTGTTACAGTTAGGCTTGAAATAGCATTTTGTTGGTTTGTTCATCTAGACTGTTACAGTTAGGTTTGAAATAGTATTTTGTTGGTTTGTTCATCTAGACTGTAACAGTTAGGCTTGAAATAGCATTTTGTTGGTTTGCTCATTTAGTCTGTTACAGTTAGGCTTGAAATAGCATTTTGTTGGTTTGTTCATTTAGTCTGTTACAGTTAGGCTTGAAATAGCATTTTGTTGGTTTGTTCATTTAGTCTGTTACAGTTAGGCTTGAAATAGCATTTTGTTGGTTTGTTCATTTAGTCTGTTACAGTTAGGTTTGAAATAGTATTTTGTTGGTTTGTTCATCTAGACTGTAACAGTTAGGCTTGAAATAGCATTTTGTTGGTTTGTTCATTTAGTCTGTCATGCTCATCTCTGAAATGACGTCTTGTTGGTTTGTTCATCTAGTAGCTCATGCTCACGTTTGAAATAGCATTTTGTTGGTTTGTTCATCTAGTCTGTCATGCCTAGGTTGTTCATCTAGTCTGTCATGCCTAGGTTTGAAATAGCGTTTTCATTGTTAAATGTGTGTTATTTTTCTAAATGCTTTCACAAATCTCTAGATTTTTCTATAGTTCCAGCTGTCTATCTGTCTGTAATGTATGGGCTTGAAATATCATTTTTAGCACTAAACCTGTGCTATTTTTTTATGCTTCCATGTATTTCTACATCTTTTCGTTAATTGGTCTGTCTGTGAATCAGTCTGTCAGGCATAAGTTTGAGAATAGCATTTTTATTAGTAAATACCGTTCATTTATAGATGCCTCTCCATAGGAGTTTCTGTCTCTTAGTTTGTCTTTCGGTCAGGCATACACATGCTTTCATCATTACATAGATTGAATAGGCGTATCTAAGGAATATCCGTTCTTGTATTCTGATATTCACTTGTTACCATCTTAGTCATACCATTGGTTGAAAAACTGGAGTCAGCCTCCATAAGAAAGAAAACAATATAGCCACGCATGAAAAAAAAGTGGAATCTTTCAGCTTGAAGTGCATTTAAAGTTATCCATTTTCCTAGTTAATGTGACTGGAGAACGACATGTTGACAGGTTGTCAGGCAAAGGTCATATTACGCAGCTCCCCACCTGCTATACCTCTGTTTATGTGGACAAAACAGCTACTGCAGCAATATAAAACCTGGCTCGCTGTAAATACATGGCCCAAAAATGGCAGTTACTATCTTTAAAGTTATCATCTATAGCAGTTTGAAGCTGTCATCACGGTGTTATAATTGGCTGTTTCTGCATGGAACTATATTTGGTCTGTTCAAGGAGATCGTATCCAGGAACTTGAGTCTGTAATGTTTTCTAGTTTTTGGGAATGATCAAATGTCCGTATCATAATAACTGCACTAAATGGGTGCAGGACAAATTTTCTGCTGAGGATGGGAATTCCTTTTTTTTTAAATTTCTCAGCAGAAATTGCTTTTATATACAAGCTTCAGTTTATATATATATATATATATATATATATATATATATATATATGTATTAGTAAATTCTTAAAATATATTTATGACAATTAAGCTACATTTCATCCCCGTACGGAATCGTCAGGCTATATTTTCATACCTTACAACTAAGCTCTAATCACGTATTGAGAACTTGTCCGTCGAAGTGTAGAGATAGTGTAGTATCTGTCAGGGCGGCGACAGGTACGTATATAGTATGCGCACCGTGGCGGCAATAGATACATATATAGTATGCGCACCGGGACGGCGAGAGGTACATATATAGTATGCGCACCGGGGCAGTGATAGGTACGTATATAATATGCACACTGGGGCGACAATAGGTACATATATAGTATCTGCACCGGGGCGGCGATAGGTACGTATATAGTATGCGCACCGGGGCAGTGATAGGTACGTATATAATATGCACACTGGGGCGGCGACAGGTACGTATATAGTATGCGCACCCGGGCGGCGATAGGTACATATATAGTATGCGCACGGGGGCGGCGATAGGTACGTATATAGTATGTGCACCGGGGCGGCGATAGGTACGTATATAATATGCGCACCGGGGCAGCGAGAGGTACGTATATAGTATGCGCACCGGGGCAGTGATAGGTACGTATATAATATGCACACCGGGGTGACAATAGGTACATATATAGTATCTGCACTGGGGCGGCGATAGGTACGTATATAGTATGCGCACCCGGGTGGCGATAGGTACATATATAGTATGCGCACCCGGGCGGCGATAGGTACATGTATAGTATGTGCATATATAGTATGTGCGCTTTTAATAAAAATATGTCATACTTTTGCCCTGGGCAACAGAAGAGGAGTGGTGGGGAAGAGACAGCTTTTGCCGAAGGCAACAGGGAGATGGTGGTAATGGGGAGAGGAGGGGCGGTGAAATGGGGCGACCAGGGAAGAGAGAGCCCCAGGCAACGCTGGTTAGCTCTACTAGTATATATATAGAGAGAGAAAGAATTGAATCTGCAAAGGTTACCGATGTCATAAATAAAAGCCGTATAATTTTTCTGCATTTTATCAGCTGGCAAGATGTCCAAGGTAGCAATAGACTTGGATTTTTATGGTCGGTAGTGACTAAAGGTCTAGGGTTCTTATATTGATGTTGCTGTGGCTAGCCACACTGATAAGTCTTTAAAAGACGAAGCACGTGTCTGTGGATAATATATATACAGATATATATATATATATATATATATATATATATATATATATTTCGTTTCTAGATGGCTGATCAATGTTAAAGTATTAGTCATTTTGAAAGGATCAACGAAAAAAATGCAGACACAAGTCGTCTGTACTATTTAACGAAATATGTCTTGAATAAATATGCTATCTTATACAGGGTGGCGCAAAAGCCACGCATTAGTTTGAACCAATAACAACTTTCACATTTAATCAAATTTTCTCTTTATTTTTCAGAATATTACAGATACAAACATTGATAATTTAGCATGGAAAAATATAGCACTGAACAACGAACCAAAATTATTGAACTTTACTTCGGAAACCATCGTTCAATAATCTTAACCCAAAAAGCCTATCGTCGGCATTATAATGTCAGACAATCTCCCAGTCAGACCACAATTGATCGTCTTGTGGCCCGATTTCGGCAGCAGGGTTCAGTGAGTGATCTTCCACGATCTGGCAGACCACGTTCAGTACGGACAGCGGAAAATGTAGCACTCGTTGAGGATAGCATTGCTGAAAATCCAGACACCGTAACTCGAAGACGAACCACTCAGATTGGGATGTCATTAGAAGGTCACTTCAAAGAATTTTGCGTGAATTGCATCTGTTTCTATACAAAATTCAATTGGTACAGGCATTACAACCCACAGATTTGCTATTACACGTAGCTTATACTGTTCACATTCAGTAATTAGCCAGAGAAAATCCATAAGCTGATAATTAGCGATGAAGCCCATTTTCATCTGAACGGGTTCGTAAATAAGCAAAACTGCAGAATATGGGCCATTGAAAATCTAAGAACAGTTCATCAGCCTGAATTACATCCACTAAAATGTACCGTATGGTGTGGTGTTACCTCGGAAAGAGTGATCGGTCCATATTTCTTTGAAGACGAAGAAGGTGTCGCGGTGACGATAACTGCACAGCGATATCAACAAATGATTGAAAATTTTTTAAGGCCAGCTGTTCAGGACAACCCAGAAATGTGGTTCCAACAAGATGGAGCTACTGCCCACACTGCCCGACAAAGTATGGCGCTCTTAAGGGGATTGTTTGGCGAGCGCTTAATTAGCAGATTTTCTGATTTTAACTGACCTTCACGTTCACCGGATTTAACAGCCCCTGACCTTTCCCTTTGGGGTTATCTTAAGGAAAGGGTATATGTGACCAAGCCTACAACGATTCAAGAGCTTCAAAACAATATCAGACATGAAATCCAAGAACAAGAGCCAGTTATTCTAAGGACTGTAATGGAAAATGCCCTAACTAGAGCCCGTCTTTGTGAGGCCGAAAATGGTGCCCATTTAAAGGATATTATTTTTAAAACCTACTGCAACAAAATTACTAAGTAAATGTATTATTTATCAGAAAAGCCTAGTAAATTACTTGAAATGTTGTAGTTTCTATCACCTAATCAAACCAATGCGCAACTTTTGCACCACCCTGTCTATAAATATATATATATATATATATATATATATATATATATATATATAGGTTAGTAGGAGACATAAATAGAGGCTGAAGAGAGTCTGGTAAAGGAGACCAATTATAGAGTTCCCTTTGTTTGAATTTAAAACCGACGGTACCGATATTCTTCTGATCCTCTGTAATATACACACACACACACACATATATATATATATATATATATATATATATATATATATATATATATATATATATATATATATATATATATAGCTGTCTCTACCCTATTTTGCCCTTGTAGAGACATAGTGCCGTGTGCATAGTGTATAGAAGAAAAAAATTCAAATATCATTAAAAGTAACATCGTGTATATAACTGTAAATATGAATAAAAAACCGGAAAATTATAAATAAAATCAGTAAACACTTCATTGAGTAGAAAACTCCACTGCTTAAATGAAATCACAGAAAAAGAAAATTAATAGTTAACAGCAAAATGTGCGACCCGCTTGCACCACGAAGATCAAATGTTGACAAAGCAGCGTCCGTCCAAATATGTTTTGCATAAAGAGATAAAATTGATTTTTTTTACACTACATTTATACTGTAAAAAATTGTGTATGCCTTATTTAAATTAAACAGGTCGATATGTCAGAGATAATTTTTGTTATTAAAATAAAGCCAAGCGGATGGATTGGAATAAGAAAAAGGCTACTCTCATCTATCTTGGCCTTTTGGCTAAGATCAAAGTGTAGTATCTGTTCCGATGGATACTGTACCCCATAGACTGGTATTGTCTTGGCCTTCGGGGCTTGATTTACGCCGGTCTATGGGTCTGTCCTGTGCAGTTCTAGGAGGTCCACCCTCCCAGGCTTCGCCTCCCCTCTTTGGGGAGAAGTAAGTTTATTGCCTACTGCCTGAGGCGCCCCTACCGGGGAATGCCGACGGGACTGCCCAGGCAATTTTTAAACCCCACTTTCCCGACCCGAACTTGGGTCACATCTTACTTGTGGGAGTAAGATAAAAACTGGCCTTGTGCCTAACTCCTGGAGAGGAGTAAATCAATACTCTCATCTATCTGAACATGAGCCTGACATTTCGTCTCTTTACTCTTCCTACCCATTCATCTTTTCTCTTCCCGCTGTATCCTTTTTTATCACCACTCTTCTCCCTATGATAATGATGAACTGAGCTCCGTTTTAATTTTATAGTAAGAAACGAAAAGAAGTAAAGGAAAAAAATCATTTATTGGTATTTCTAAAGAAAATGCTAAAACGTTTTATGTACTTAATTATGTCTGTGGGAAAAAAAGTATTTATTTGTATTTCTAAAGAAAATGCTAGAACTTATTATGTACTTAATTACGTCTGTAATTTCGTTTCGGTGACGCGCCAAGTGAATTTATATTTTTTATTTATTTAATGAAACCTAGATTTTATCAATTTCTGCTATTTTAGCTTTAATATGTATTCATAATCAAAAATGCCCTTTTCACCAAATTATGAAATTATGAGTTTATGTAAAACGTTTTTAAAAGTTTTAAATCACAGGGCACTTATTTTTTTAAATGTAATTATAAAAAACTTATGGAAAATAAGCTGCACAGAAACGTTTATGTTTCATTCCCGGAGGAAATCATCAAGCTAGGTGAGTGGATTTAAGTTTTATATCTACTCTAACCAATCAGATTCTTTATTTTACTACCTGCAACAGATTTATTCATTCCCATCATTCAGTGGATGTCAACCCCTTTCTTTGACGTGTTTTGGCGCTACCAACTTTAAATTAACAAAAGGTAACCTTATTCTGATACGTAGGAACTAAAATAATTTATCTGTCCCAATTTTTGTTACCTATCGTTATCCTTAATTTATTTTGAGTTAAAATGTTTATATTTATTTATATAAAAATTTTGTTTAAGAAATTGTTATTTTATTAATTATCACAAAGTAAAGTTTATTCTCTGTCTATAATTAGTTGCTAATTTGCTTCGACGATTTACTAATTTTTGGCATCTTTAAAATTTATATTTTTTGCTGAAACAATCTACACAAATTATGTTTGAGTGAGAAACTAGAAATTTTAAAGATGTGAAAAAAAATTCTATATTAACTAGATACAGAATAAACTTTACTGGGATAACGAATAAAATAAAATATTAGATAAATATTAAAATGAATAAATACATTATAACTCAAAAGTAAATCTAAGATGGATATAGATAACATAAATGGGACACAAATTATTTTAATCCTCATGTGTCAGAGTAAGGTCATTTTTGTTAGTTTGACATTTAAATGTGGGAAGCACCAAAACCCCTCTCAAACAAAGGAGTTGACATTCATTGGCATGGGGAAATAAGTAAGTAAGGAGGGAGTAATAAAACCATTGAATATGATTGGTTAGTAGCTAGACTAGTTAGATATAAAAGCAACCTCTAAACATAAATCAAGGCAATTAGCCTGATGATTTCCCCAGAAATAAAAAAAAACATGTAGCTTATTTGCCATAAGTATACTTTCATACTATATAATATATATATATATATATATATATATATATATATATATATATAAAGTTAATCCAACAAAAGATATAAGAGGCAACTAATATCTTTAATTAGTGAACATCCGGATAAAACTTGATTCACACCTTGTTTTATTATTTCACTTTATATAATGCTATATATACATATATATATATATATATATATATATACATATATAAGGTAAGACAATGAAAAATAGTTAGACCTGTAAATGGAAACAGATCAATATCTTCAGTTGTTCAGAACAAGGAGCATTTAGTAAATAAAAATATTTATTCTTCTTCTCTTTCAATTGCATTCCTTAAGCACGGCTTTTCAAAGATTAAAATCTTATCATCAGAGGAAGTAGAGATTGATAAGTTGACAGATAAGAACAGTCAATATTCAAAATTTGGAAAAAGTTTTTTTAAAAAAGTTCTTTTTAAAAGGTTTTAAAAGTTCAAACGGGTGTGTTTCAATGTAAATGAAAGCCACCAAATACGGAGATCCAAGTTGTATGGGGGTTCAAATGTAATTGGTAAATCCAGAAGAATCTGCATGAAAATCCAACGGCGAAGATTCCACCCAAGTCCTTAGTCCTTAGAGGGGGGATCAGACAAAATTAGCCATATTAAGAAAACGCATATATATATATATATATATATATATATATATATATATATATATAGATTATAACTAGGTAAAATGTACATTTATGACTTATTCATTATTTTGCAACAATCACGCTCTGAAAAATTCACCACCCACAACATTGGTCCTTGTGTACATATGTTTCTGAAATTTCAATTTTATCATCATTTACGGCAGAGCAGAAAGTTCACAATCATGTGAATCTTTTCATTAGCATAATATTTATATCTCAATACGATATACGCGATATATAATTGAATTGTCCAATAATTATAAGCACAAAATAAAACAAAACAAAGCACAGAAACCTTATTTTCCGGGTTTGGTGTGTGGGGGACACACCAAACCCGTTTACTGTTAGTTTCTCACCAACATATTCAAAATTTAGGACAGTTAAATAAAAGTACTTTTGACACCCAGAAATCAATTTCTCTCTTGTCTCACCTACCTTTTCCCTTTCGTTTTTATATTTCCTTTATTCTTTTCTTTTTCCTCTGCAGATAATCTTTTATTATTTCATTTGTAATGCTATCTCCAATATGTAAACATCTTTTGTATTTTTCTTAGCTTTTGCATATTTGAAGCAGGTATACAGTACACATCAAATAGACTGAATACAGCCTTGTTTAACATGAAAACATACCACATGTATATATATACTGTATGAAAAGATAAGCTGTTTTTTATACCGTAACCATGGTTTCACGTGCATGCACAATCGTCAGACAGTCTAATTTCCAGGGTGGAGGTTGAATTCATTATTTGTTATCATCTAATGATAATGAATTCGACACTAACCCTGGATATTAGACCGTCTGATCATCATACACAAGCGGAAAACCATGGTAACGGTATAAAAATATCTTTTTATGTAATATTAAGCTCTGTCTCAGAAGATATCGAGTACTGTACAAGTACAGATCAAAACTTTGAACTGAACAAAAAAGTAAATTCTCATAACCATCAGTATATATATATATATATATATATATATATATATAAGTCAGGTTCATATTATATTCCAATAACCATTTTATTATTTTTATTTTTATTTTTTCACATTTCCAAAAAAGCATAACATTTCTGTGAAATATATTTTTACGGTCCGTTTCATTTGTCTTGTGCCAAACAACATTTTAATGTTAATGTCGTCTCTGCAACATTACAAAATCATCAGAAAAATTCACAAAGAGTAAAAAGTTATCTCTCTTTCTAATATATATATATATATATATATATATATATATATATATATATATATATATATATATATAGAGAGAGAGAGAGAGAGAGAGAGAGAGATGTGTGTGTGTGTGTAAAAGATTCTGAAATAGATTATCTCTATTGTGAGGGGAAATTTATTATAATTTTATCTTGTTATACAAAGTCTGATTTCAGAGAGTAAGCAAAAAATGATTCAATCCCATTTACTACGGGAAATGGGTGGGAATATAAGCCTGCATGAATCTGTGTGATTAGAACATTATAATGTCTGGCCCATAGTAAAGTTTCTTGTAGTTCTGTAATATGAACAAGAAAAAAACGAATAGAATGAGAGAACTTGAGGCTACGTAATCTATTGAAATGCATTGTCAGGAACAATCTTTTATAAAAGCTATCTTCATTTTCTTCGAAAATATCTTGAATTCCCCTATCATTGAAGAAACATTGTCTTTTTTATTAATGTATATTTTTTTATTACCAACTTCCGAACAATGTGGTAGACTTAGATTTTTCTTGCCTGCTTCGACTACAAAAGCTTCCTCTTCTGTCTGTTTGAGATATGCCAACCTATTTTCAATGATGTTCTCTTAAAGGAAATTTCAACTTTTCTTTTCAACTAAAAATGTTCGGATAGACGTTTATGTACTAGCATACAACCTTCATATATGGATCAGCAATTCATTCAAGGATACGATTATCTGTGCATCTTAAAGCTGACGAAGCATTTTATATTATCAACTCTTGCTTCTGGTGGAGTTGTTTTTTTTTTTCAGAATGGCTATATAAGTGGATATATGTATGTGTATGTTTAGTGTGCATTTTTTTGTATTTGGTCAGGAGTGCACAATTTCCCTATGTTGCAATATATTCATTACTAATATATTGTTATGTTACTGTTGTTTTTGTACTTTTTATTTTAAAAAACTTATTGTAATGAAGAATAATTAGATTAGGAAGCTGTGCGGAAGTGTACTTTATAGGTAAGTTCCTGCTCCCATTAACATTTGTATTTTTTAATTACTTTATTACTTATATTATTATTTTTTAAATTAAAAAAAAATATTATTATTATTATTATTTTAATTTTAAAAAAAAATTATTTAATTTAAAAATAAATTTATTATAATTTAAAAAATGTAAAATATTTTAACTATTTTTTAAATTTAATTTAAAAAAATTATTATTAGTTTTTAAATAAAAAATGTATTATTATTATTATTATTTAATAATAATGATGATGATAATAATAATAATGATGATAATATTATTATTATTATTATCATTATCATTATTATTATTTAATAATAATAATAATGATAATAATAATAATAATAATAATAATAATATTAATAATAATAATAAAAAATATATATATATTTTGATTATTATGTTCCAGAAGTCAATGTTCAATAAGATCCATTCATTTGGTAGATGGTGGCTTAATTTTATTATGTGACAAATATAAATACTGTATGTTAAAATAAAGCACGGCACAATTGTGAAGACGGCAGATGGAGAACATTGCCGGTCTCACTGAAAAGACTTCCATGAGAAATTGCATCGCACAACAACGTCCCGATTAATATAACCACGTCATCCGTCGTCAATCATCTGAAATGCTCTAAAATGCGTCAGATCAATGTTGATGGTGCAAAGCCACGCAGTAGACCGCTTAAGACATAAAGGGGATCAGTTGATGACAACCTGATCCTTGCGGCCGGCAAAAGCGAAATGGCAACAGACAGGAGAAGTTGGAAGTCATTACTGAATCATCCAACCTCAGCATGAGACACGAAGACGAAAAATTTAAATAATAATGTAGGGGATCCCATAATGTAGAAGGTCAACATTTTCTATCCTATTTGCAGACATACTATCTATAAAATACTTTGGAATTATTTATACGATTATTATTTATTTCATAATTTTCAAGTTGTTATAAAATAAAATGTCGCATTGCCCTTTTATTGATGTCAGAGCATGCAAACACAGAACCTGCAACAATGTTGTACTCTGTATAATGTACCACTTTCATCATCATATTCGGTTTCATGTCTGTTTTACATACTGGCATGTGTTGGATGGTGTTATGGTGATCTACCCTATTCCGTTATTGTATGGACTCTTCCTGACTATGTATAGAGTCGTTATGACCAATCAGTAGAAAAGAAGAAGCAGCCTCTGACAACCCATTACTTTTGTACTTACTGTTAGTGCAATTTCTTGTTAATTACCTTCTGTTCGTATTATTTCTTTTCGTCCTTTTAAGGCAACAACAGAGGGTGAGGATAGTTTCAGAATATATATCGTTATGAGGGTGTGATATCTTAATTTTCAAGTTATGAATAGAATAAAATAAAGTTGTCTGGTGCAACCATAAACTAGTTCAGTCGCAATATCTATTAAACGAATACAAACCAATAAAAAACAACAACTCTAAAATATCTGAAATATTTCATTTTAAATGTTAGAAGAAAAGCACTCTGCATCTTCAACAATACAAAAATAAAATCTATAACCTTCCCCTTTCCCTTTCCCATCCCCAGACACATTACCCTACCAACTAATATGCGCAACCACAATGTTTACACTTAAATTTGGTTTTAAAACTATACATACACTCATAATTAAATATATTTTCAACAAACATAAAAAACACAAGTATCATTTCATACATTTACACAATTCCTTGTAATGATTGCAACAATGTATACATTGGTGAAACTCAACCTTGGTTAAGAATCAAACATCATGCTAAAGTTAAACTGAACTAACTTTGCAGTTTTTATTTTAGTAGAACGAGAAAAATAACATCATAAGAAAATGGCTTAGTAAAAGTAAATCAAGTGTGACGTTCCATCTTAGTTGATTTTATGTCTTTTTTGTTTCAATTGAGCCTTTTGATGCTATACAAAATTCTAGTCCATAAGTTTATCATAATGTAACATTATCCCCCGCCCCCGGTATTAATTGTGAAAATACTGTTGAAACCGGAATTTTTAAAAGAAGGTTAAATTAAGCAGAAAAGCGGAAAATTCCATTAGAAAAATATCCAAAATTCATGCATATTTTATTTATTTTTAAGCTTTCCACTGAGATCAGTCAACTTCAGGGTAATTTGGACATTTTTAAGCAGTTTGTTTAGATTATATATGAATGCCTTATAAAATATAAATATTTTGTTATCATTAGTCAATAACTCTTTTATATCGCTAGTATTTGTGTGCAGAACCTTTATATTTTGTCAAATTGCACTGTGATATGTTAAGTGGCATGTAAGTCTTGTTGTAATAAATGCATTTTAGAAGTTTCTTACACTAATACAAAATGTGTTGCAGCAAAAATGAAGAATCGAATAAAGACAAATTTTTTATAGCTTACAATTTATTAATAGCAGAATGGCGACATTCTTTTAGCACTCCCAGCTTGAGGGAGCAGAATGAGGAACGTCGGCTCACTTCCACTTCAAGTCTCACTCTGTTATTTTTTCTAATCCTTTCTTGATCGGTGACGTAATTTGGGCAATTGTTTTGAACACATTACTCCAATCGGTATACGTCAAAATGAAAACAATAAAATGTTTATACTTTCAAATACTGTCTGAACCTTGAAATTATCACAACAATCACAGTCGCATTTAAAAGGTGATGTCTACCCATATCCCTGACCTACATCTTGTTACCATCTAGGTTATGATTCCTATTTACTATTCTGCTTTATTGATCAACCCGATGTAAACTTGTTACAATAAGGCATCTAAAGGTTATTTTAAGAAAGCAGAGAATCTTAGAATTTAGATTAACATAATAATTTAAACATCTGTGTCTCCAAAGTAGTAGATGAAACGATTTTGTGGCTATCTCTTTCCTGTCGCAATAATGGCGTAAGTGTTTCCATGCAGAACCACCAGCGAAATATGGTGTAACTGTTCCCTCCACTGGGCTAGAAAACTTCTCACACATGCCAGTATCTTATATCTCTACAAAGCGACCATCTGCTCATGAATGGAGTACCGCTGCCACATCTGGGTTGGTGCACTAAACAAGGTGCAAAAAAAAGATTTCTCACATAATAGGTCCCGCACTGTCTGCCAAGCTCCATCTCCTGTCACATCACCACACAGTTGCATTACTGTGCTTGTTTTATAAGTACTGCACTTATACCCTCTAAACGAAAATACCCCCAACCCACCTGACTAGCTAATAGTTTATTTCCTCGGACCACTTACCTCTGAAATTACATTCCAGCTCCGTTTCTCTGTAAGTACCAACATGCAGAAATTTAAATGTAATGTGAACAAACATGTTGCTGCCCAAGTCCCTACACAGTTTGCCCCCTATAAATATGTCCACTACCACAGTAGCCTCCTGCACTTAAGTGGCAATATGTCTTATTTGGGGTGAATTTTTAAAAATCTATAAAAAAACAGCAATTTAATTTTGTGGGGCTCATCATTTAAACGGGATGCAATGGCCCACAGCTGAAGAAATATGCGAAAATTTAGTAGACGCTTTCATTGGAAGAAACTGATAACTATTCAGTAAATATATTTGTATTGTTCTATCTTTGTTATCGAACAAGTTATAGAGTTTGTTTACTTTGGGCACAAACTGTGTTCACCTAACGACAGGCAAACAGCTGTAAATCACAGAATCGGCTTAGGTTGGTCGCCTTCATAAGAAACAAACCACCCGAACTTCTAAACCCATACAATACAAAATTAAAGTATAAATCTATAACACATATTTCCTTCCTGTAGTCTTATACAGACTTAAATGTGTCAACTGGACCGTAAAATCACCAGAAAAATAGAAACTTTCCAAAGCCACATCATACACTTCATAAACTATCTGATCACATCTGTATCGCAAAGTTGAAAAAGCTCACTGGCATCCCATCAGTGTGCTCTGTCATCAAGTGTAAAGTCTTGAGATTATTTGGCCACATTAAGCATTCTAGTGTGGGGCTATGCAAAATATTTGTTGAAGGCATAATACAAGGAAGCTGGTCGAAAGGTAGACAAAAGAAAAGATAGATAAACAAAGTATGCGAATGGACAAACATGAAGATGAAACAAGCAAACACCTTGGCCCAAGATCGTAAAGCTTGGAGGACACTCAGCCATGTTAGTGCCTATTCTGCAGTCAGTGGAGGAAACGTTTAATAAATACTTTTTGTTGTGATAAACGAGACCCACCATGCTATGAGCAATGTAGCCATATATATGCATTAAGAGTTATCTGTCTTGGACCATTTTGGAGATAAGAGTAATCTCCCTTGATTCAGGTTGTGACTATATAGGTTGTCTGATATAAAGCGGAACTCTTCGGTCTCTTAGACAAAAGTGGAGATTGTTTTGTAGGTATAGACGAACGTGGCAAGCTTTGACAATCCAAGGATAAGAGCATTTGTACACTTTGTCTATTAGTATTGCAATTTGTAGAGTCTATAGCTTATGAATCATTGCACTTTTGTAGAGTCTATAGCTTATGAATCATTGCACTTTTGTAGAGTCTATAGCTTATGAATCATTGCACTTTTGTAGAGTCTATAGCTTATGAATCACTGCACTTTTGTAGAGTCTATAGCTTATGAATCATTGCACTTTTGTAGAGTCTATAGCTTATGAATCATTGCACTTTTGTAGAGTCTATAGCTTATGAATCATTGCACTTTTGTAGAGTCTATAGCTTATGAATCACTGCACTTTTGTAGAGTCTATAGCTTATGAATCATTGCACTTTTGTAGAGTCTATAGCTTATGAATCATTGCACCTTTGTAGAGCCTATAGCTTATGAATCATTGCACTTTTGTAGAGTCTATAGCTTATGAATCATTGCACTTTTGTAGAGTCTATAGCTTATGAATCATTGCACTTTTGTAGAGTCTATAGCTTATGAATCATTGCACTTTTGTAGAGTCTATAGCTTATGAATCATTGCACTTTTGTAGAGTCTATAGCTTATGAATCATTGCACTTTTGTAGAGTCTATAGCTTATGAATCATTGCACTTTTGTAGAGTCTATAGCTTATGAATCATTGCACTTTTGTAGAGTCTATAGCTTATGAATCATTGCACTTTTGTAGAGTCTATAGCTTATGAATCATTGCACTTTTGTAGAGTCTATAGCTTATGAATCATTGCACTTTTGTAGAGTCTATAGCTTATGAATCATTGCACTTTTGTAGAGTCTATAGCTTATGAATCATTGCACTTTTGTAGAGTCTATAGCTTATGAATCACTGCACTTTTGTAGAGTCTATAGCTTATGAATCATTGCACTTTTGTAGAGTCTATAGCTTATGAATCATTGCACCTTTGTAGAGCCTATAGCTTATGAATCATTGCACTTTTGTAGAGTCTATAGCTTAGGAATCATTGCACTTTTGTAGAGTCTATAGCTTATGAATCATTGCACTTTTGTAGAGTCTATAGCTTATGAATCATTGCACTTTTGTAGAGTCTATAGCTTATGAATCATTGCACTTTTGTAGAGTCTATAGCTTATGAATCATTGCACTTTTGTAGAGTCTATAGCTTATGAATCATTGCACTTTTGTAGAGTCTATAGCTTATGAATCACTGCACTTTTGTAGAGTCTATAGCTTATGAATCATTGCACTTTTGTAGAGTCTATAGCTTATGAATCATTGCACTTTTGTAGAGTCTATAGCTTATGAATCATTGCACCTTTGTAGAGCCTATAGCTTATGAATCATTGCACTTTTGTAGAGTCTATAGCTTATGAATCATTGCACTTTTGTAGAGTCTATAGCTTATGAATCATTGCACTTTTGTAGAGTCTATAGCTTATGAATCATTGCACTTTTGTAGAGTCTATAGCTTATGAATCATTGCACTTTTGTAGAGTCTATAGCTTATGAATCATTGCACTTTTGTAGAGTCTATAGCTTATGAATCATTGCACTTTTGTAGAGTCTATAGCTTATGAATCATTGCACCTTGTTAGAGTATATAGCTTATGAATCATTGCACCTTGTTAGAGTCTATAGCTTATGAATCATTGCACTTTTGTAGAGTCTATAGCTTATGAATCATTGCACCTTGTTAGAGTATATAGCTTATGAATCATTGCACATATGTAGAGTCTATAGCTTATGAATCATTGCACTTTTGTAGAGTCTATAGCTTATGAATCATTGCACTTTTGTAGAGTCTATAGCTTATGAATCATTGCACTTTTGTAGAGTCTATAGCTTATGAATCATTGCACTTTTGTAGAGTCTATAGCTTATGAATCATTGCACTTTTGTAGAGTCTATAGCTTATGAATCATTGCACCTTGTTAGAGTATATAGCTTATGAATCATTGCACATATGTAGAGTCTATAGCTTATGAATCATTGCACTTTTGTAGAGTCTATAGCTTATGAATCATTGCACTTTTGTAGAGTCTATAGCTTATGAATCATTGCACTTTTGTAGAGTCTATAGCTTATGAATCATTGCACTTTTGTAGAGTCTATAGCTTATGAATCATTGCACTTTTGTAGAGTCTATAGCTTATGAATCATTGCACCTTGTTAGAGTATATAGCTTATGAATCATTGCACATATGTAGAGTCTATAGATTATGAATCTTTGTAAACCATAGGATACTTTTTATTATCATGTCCCTGCAGTCAGAAGTTACATAACACTCATTCATGTGATAGATCTATCTAATCATGTGACGAGTATAAACACTTTGTATGGAAATACAGCATTATCTAATAGTGCACACATCGAGAGTATAAGCAGATGGAAATCTTCTGCTGGACTTCCATATACTACCCAGAAAACGCATTGCAATCTCTATTTATATAAAGTTAGATATGTCTATATGTTTATATATTTCTATGTACAAGATTCAAAACTAAACTAATTAACTGAAATTATGGTAATTTCATAATTTAATCTTAATTTCTATACTGTAAAATAAATGTGAACTATAAATTATTTAAAATTAAAAGACAAAATGAAAATGTCTTTTTTATAATTGAGAAAAAAATTGATGAGATGGCATTGAACGTTTTTACGATTTTAGCAAAGGGAAATATTTGCTTGTTTTTAAATTGTTAATATATGTTGTTCAGTTCCACTTCTTGCCACTTCCTTCTCCTCACTCTTTTTTCATACCACGTCCCCTCCTGCTGCTACTAACTCCTCAACAGGAAGTGTGCTTCTCCCACTTTATCTTCTTAATTATAAGACCCATACTCTCCAATGAAAACGTGACACAAAAGGAAAAAACGAACAAATGAACGTACTCGCCTATTAATATCAGAATTCATGTTTATTTCAATTATTGACCCAGATGTAAATATATTTGTTGACTCATGAAAATAAAAAAGCAAAAATAAGCCAATAGGAATTTTTTTCTTACCTGTAGATTTCTCTTATGTTATTGTTTTACCTTCATTTTTCTGCTATGATCTTTTTGTCTTTTGGATTTCCACTCTGCAATACTTTTTATTTGTTTTTTTATTTCTCATCTCCACGGTTGTGAAAAATAAATTGTTTAATGAATGAATGGCATAAGAGCATAGTTTCTATGAAACGGATATCTAAGTATATATTTTGTATATTCTTCTTTTTAGTCTGTCTCTATTTTTTTTATTTGTTTGCATTTTTTTTTACAAATTTTGCATGAATAGTATAAGGTGACAGGGTTTTTGAAATGCTAAATTCTGGGTTTTCATCCAAACTTTGCTTGAGGTTGTGAGATTCACCTAATGGATACTAATGCAGACTATGGAAGCGGCAATGCTGTGTTCGAGACCTATCAGATCTATTCTGAAACGGTATGAACCCCCAATTAAAATAGTAAATTGTGCTCATAACCTTATATCACCATCATAATCATCACATTCGTTTTACATACTGGCATGTGTTAGACGGCTTTTAAAAATGTATTTCCAAACTAACGTTTCTCTGCCCAGGTCTTTATTTATCCCTCTTTCTCTTAAGTCCATTCTTATCATTTCCTCCCATGCTTCCCTAAGTCCTACCCTGCCAACTGACTCGACTATCTCAAGTGTTTACTCATTCATTCTTTCAATATGACCATACCAACGAAATCTCCTGTTCTACACACATCTCTCTATACTGTCCAGAACTCTGATGTACTCCTTCTTTAACATTAAAGCTGTCACTAAAAGGTGGTGTTAATTCTAACACAACTTTGACCATTTCTGTACATTGTTTGAACACCCTTTCCCCCAGTTTATGCAAAGCCCACCAGACAACATCTCTTGGCACTTTGACAAAAGTTATCTCCAGATCCACAAAAGCAAAATACAGGTTATTCTTCTAATCAAGATACTTTTCTTGAATTTGTTGCAGGATAAATATAGCAACAGTGATATTTTGCACAGGCATAAAACAAAACGGCATTTCATCTATGCTTATC
The DNA here is from genome assembly GCA_963556195.1 of Sepiola atlantica. Classification (NCBI taxonomy): domain Eukaryota; kingdom Metazoa; phylum Mollusca; class Cephalopoda; order Sepiida; family Sepiolidae; genus Sepiola; species Sepiola atlantica. The sequence continues at coordinate 90,255,387 of OY744527.1, read as the reverse complement.
TGACTTCTTATTTGCTATTCAATTATTCTTTCAATCAGGATCTGATCTATCAAATAAAAGCCTCTGCAATTACCTCTATCTAGTGCTTTTCTTTACCCTTGTAACATGCGGCAACACAGTCCTCATGTAGAGAGAAATAATATTCCCACAACTTTGAGTTGATAGAAATGTACATATATATATATATATATATATATATATATATAAACAAACATTTTTGAAAGAAATCTACAACATTCTTATTTCTTGTTTCATCAACTTTTTTGTGGATCTCACTAGTCTTAGGGAACATCCAACATTCATAATTATGAATGAATTGTTTATCTCTCTCAACAATGTTTGCTTGAATGATCATTTTCTCCCGTGATATATATATATATATATATATATATATATATATATATATATATATATATATATATATATATATATAAAGAGGTGTACTAAAAGCGAACTTTTAGGAAAGGTAAAACCCTATTGTGAAGAGTATAGAGCTCAATATCCAGGATAGAGCAGGTAGAAATGAAGGAGAATGGAAAGGAATTAGAGAAAGCAAAAGCCAAATCAAAATTCAATTCAAAAGTTCAAAGCAAGGTATATTCCGCAAAAAGGCAATTTATTCAAGTTAAATTTTCCTTAAGCCAGGCTTTTCAAAGATCAAAATCTTATCATCAGAGGAAGTCGCTGGGATAGATAAGTTGGCAATGGCCAAGATTTAAAATTTGAAAAAATAAAATAAAAGTTGTAGGGAAAGAAACGCAGGGCAAAACTGTGCCAAGGTGCAAGCAAATGTCCGATTGCCAAAAAGTCCGGTGTCGAAGAGTCCAGCGGAGAGAATAAGATGTAGATAGGTAGGTCGTTAGAGGCACGAGAAATAATGAGAGAGGTTTCAAAGTTAAATTCCAAGAAGCCATATATATATATATATATATATATATATATATATATATATATATATATATATATATATAATCCAGGTAAAACATCCACAGGGTAGTAATCCAAATAATTTCAACCGGGCTTATAAAAAGTGCTCAATATCAAATAGAGCTTTTATATATGATTATTTTTATTTACACAGACATGTACAAAATCTGCGACACTGGCATGTCGATGTTATCGATCAACAGCTATTATAAACTGGGATCTCATCAGGCAGAGTTAGAATCCGATCTTAACCTTAGAACATATTTGGAAAGTGTCGCAGATTTTGTACATGTCTGTGTAAATAATGTTAATCATATATATATATATTATATAAATTGATCATTCGCTGTAGGAATATTTAAAGCCTCGATAAAAAATAAGATTAGCAAGGTGTTTTCTTTTGTCTCAGTAGACACAGCAAAGTGGAAATTAAATAAAAAAATATCAGTTGAATATCTAAATAAGTCAGCCGTGGAGAGATGATAAACAAAACTCTAACCAACTACAAACAGATTATATATTTGATGTCACCAAAGCAAGCGAGACCGGGTTAAGAAAGGAAGAAAAAGTTTCATCCTAAGAATTGACCTGGGGAATCAATCTATTTCTTGATAGAAAACATAGCCGCCTTTGTTCTCTTTGTTGTACGAAATAATAAAAGGATGGCGAAGAGGAAGAAACGCCGGCTTTTATTTATCAATCTTGCTATGTAAGCAAAAGAAAAAAAAACGGATACACCTATGAAGAGATGCAGACACAAAAGGGTAAAACTCAAAAGATCTGAACGAAAAAGATGAGAATTTTTTTGCTGAGCGCCGCCATTCTGATTGGCTCGAACAAAGTTTCCATCAAATTAAATTTATAAAGGAAAACCTAATTTGAACAAAAACAAGAATAGAGAATGTAGGGATGTGTGAAAGTAATTTGTTAATTCCCTAATGTTTGTAGAAAAGTGACAATGGTTGGTTGATGTTGACCAATTGGGAAGAAGCAGACAACAAAGTTTTCAAGCTACAAGAGACTTACTTACTCGACATGAATCGCTATTCTTGGTTTTTCCGTGATGAATGTCGCCTGTTTTTTTTTCTCGATTTCAATTTTGTCAAGGTAAATTAAGTGTTGGCACAGCTATGGCACGGCACGCACGTCAAAAGATAAAACATTTATTATATATACATTAATTATATAAAGATATATTCAGCAGTTTCGGATTAGACGTGTCTATTTATCTCTACAGAAGACTGCCACTCTGTCCGTTTGTTTGTCACACTTTAATTTGATATCAATATGCAGATTGAATAGATTTTACTTTATCTTAGATGCGTCAAAGCATCTTTAAAAGAGGCCCTGTCCGTTGGTCGGTCTATCACGTTTAAGTTTGAAATAGATTTTTTATCGGTCTGTCATGTACAAAAAAGAGGATAAGTAAAGATCCTTTTAAGATCAAAGTGTAGTATCTGTTCCGATGGATACTGCACTCCATACTGGTATTGTCTTGTCCTTCGGGGCTTGACTTACGCCGGTCAATGGGTCTGTCCTGTGCAGTTCTAGGAGGTCCACCCTCCCAGGCTTTGCCTCCTCTCTTTGGGGAGGAGTAAGTTTATTGCTTACTGTCTGAGGCGCCCCTACCGGGGAATGCCGACGGGGCTGCTCAGGCAATTTTTAATGGCCAGAGTGCTCACTTTCTCGGGCGCTGGCTTTTCAAACCCCACTTTCCCGACCCGATCTTGGGTCATATCTTACTTGTGGGAGTAAGATAAAACTGGCCTTGTGCCTAACTCCTGGGAAGGAGTAAATAAAACTCATATGACCGGTGTGGCTTCTTGGCCTTTTGGCTAATATCAAAGTGTAGTATCTGTTCCGATGGATACTGCACCCCATAGACTGGTATTGTCTTGGCCTTTGGGGCTTGATTTACGCCGGTCTATGGGATTGTCCTGTGCAGTTCTAGGAGGTCCACCCTCCCAGGCTTTGCCTCCCCTCTTTGTGGAGGAGTAAGTTAATTGCTTACTGCTTGAGGCGCCCCTACCGGGGAATGCCGACGGGGCTGCCCAGGCAATTTTTGATGGTCAGAGTGCTCACCTCTCGGGCGCTGGCTTTTCAACCCGCACTTTCCGGCCCGACCTTGGGTCACATCTTACTTGTGGGAGTAGGATAAAATTGGCCTTGTGCCTAACTCCTGGAGAGGAGTAAATAATACTCATATGACCGGTGTGGGATCAAAGTGTAGTATCTGTTCTGTTCTCGGTCAGTTAAGGAGGCAATTTTTGTTTTTGTCCCAATTCAGAATGTCTCACCACATTACAAACCGATCTTGTGTCAAATAGGGATTCATAGGACTGGTGCATAATCCCAGTTTTATAGTGTTAAGTGGAACAAAACAGCATGCTTGTCTGTCACCAGGTTTTCTCTCAGTATGGCCGATATCCATTTTTGTTGGTCTGTCACGCTTAAATTTGAAATTGCATTTTCATCTCTAAATTCGCAAATTAAATGGGTTCATCTTAAGGATATTCGTTCTTGTTAAAAACGTGATGAACTTTGAAACAAAAGTCTCCTTGCTCTTTATATATCTATATCCATAACCATATCTATATAAAATCTACAAATGAGGAAAACAAAGGGAGGCTACTCAAATCCATTGCTAAAAAATTCATGAAACAAAAAATCTTTATTTATCATCATAATAATCATCATATTCGGCTGTCTTACATGGTGGCATGAGTTAGACAAATTTTAGAAATTGACTTCCAAACTAATGCATTTCTGGACAGTGAAGGTTGAGGATATGCGTTACATAAAGATAAATAATATGAGAATGATACAATGGATGTGTAATGCAAGTCTTAAAGAGAGACTTAGATCTGATCACTTCAGAGGAAGATTACATCTGGACAGTATAAGGAGATGTATGTAGAACAGGTGATTTCGTTGGTTTGGTAATGTTGAAAGAATTAATGACAGTTATTGGATTAGTAGATGTAGAACAGTTGAGGTAGCAGAGTCAGTTGGTAGGGGAAGACCATGGAAAACATGGGAGGAAGAGATAAGAATGGATTTGGGGAAAAAGAGAGATAAATAAAAACCTAGCCAGAGATAGGTTAGTTTGGAAGTCAATTTAAAAAAAAATCCAACATATGTCAGTATGTAAAACAGAAGTTAAACTTAATATGATGATGATGATGATCCTAACATCACCCCAAAAAAGGTTTTCTCAAACATGTGTTTTCACTAGGTTTAACTGGTTAGGGTTAGAGTTAGTGAAATTGCGTTCTATTTGCTGATTGCTGAAGAGTTACCTCATCTTGTAACAGATGCTATGTAGATGTGGTAGATTAGTAAATAGATATGCGAGACGGGTGAACATTAAACAAATACTAGTATGTATGAGCTACTCTCTTTCTTTCTTCATTTGCTATGCTTACTCTTTCCTCTTTTTTCCTTTTCACTTTTTCCTTCCTCTGTATGGAACAGAATCGGCTTCACTAAAATCAATTTCTTTCTCTGAGGTCCGCAAAAACACAGCAAACTCAACTTTTTAGACAAGGAATATTATTCTCGCGCGTTCAAAACAAAGGTAGCAAGCTAGTGTAATATGCCAATTTCTAATAAAACAGCGAACTTGACAACCAAAAATCAGAGTTCGTCTGGCCGACACCTTGTGTGTCTTGACTCCGTGAAGATGGCAACAACAACAACAACAACAATAACACCAAAAGAAACACAACTTGTTCAAGCAGAAATCTGTTAAGCAAGACTGCTTTCTCTATAATTCAAGCTTAACCTCCTAAAAAGTAAACACAAAAAATCGAATTTTGAACAAACTCACACATTTCTAACACATGTATCTGCTTTCACTTCACGAACAATAAATGAATTGAGAATGGGTCACCATTTAGCAAGTGCTAAATTCACAAAAGTGTGTTTTTTGTTTTCTTTTATGGAAATCGTTCGAAACAATGCATGAAGCCACTTGATGTAAGGAGCTAACAAGAACGAAAGATGATTATCAGAAAGATAGGAGATGCCTATTGGCCTTAGTCTTCAAAAGACCAAGGCTATAAGTAGGAGGAAATCAGTCAGCAGGAAGCGAATTCAATAAGCCCGCGGTTCTTGGAAAGAAGCTACTTGAATAGAAAGTTGTATTACTGTTGTGGGTGAACCTTAGTAATAACTAAATGGTAGCAACCTGCTACCATAAATACCGGCTTTTTGCCGGGAGAACATTTGTAGTACATTTAGGCACTAGCACTGCCAACACTGACTTGTGTATAATTTCTCTGTTCAATACAATTAATTATTATTATCTCTAAACCTGTTGTTCTTTTATTTCATTGTTGGTACCCCTAAACGGGTCCACAACAATTACAATGAGGTATCAAAACGGCGAATTGATGGAGACCACTAGACCAACGAATCAAACGAGCTGTTACAAAGGAAGCAGGGAATAGAGCACACAATTCTGAAGAACACATGCCATAATAGTACTTATAGAAAAGACTGAGACTAGCAACATCACATCTGTGTGAGAGAGGGTAAGAGAAAAGAACAGGTGTAACAAACGTGTACATTTCTAATGCCTGTGTCCTTTTCCTCATTTTAGAAACACAAGAACTTTTAACATTTCGAAACGAAAAATTTACTCACTCAAAATATCTTTCAAATTACTTTAAATGTGTATAAATATAAATGTGGTTTGTCCTTTAACATAGTTTTTCTCTTTTTAATTCATAATATACTTTTAGTGAATTTAGCACTTCTTTAAATAGTGACCCATTTTCAATCATTCATAACATGCATTTTTGTCATTAGTCACTTCATAACATTAAATTAGTAGCGTGTTTCTTGGTATATTTCAAAAGATGTGACCGTCGTCTATACCTTATTCAAGCCAGGATCAATGCTACAAGTTCATAGTGACCGTTGGTCTGCAGCATTGTTGTTGGCATCCATCCGTCTCGGGAGACAATGAAGTTCTGCGCCTCAGATCAGTCCATTGCTGAATTGCAGCATCTACTGTCACTATGCAGGCCTATCCTGGATCCACAGCCTCTATTACAATTGCCACAGATGTAGGTGGCGTCTGGTTCCGAGAGTTTTGATGCAGCCCTCTTCCGTCTGTGCTCTCTTCTCCCCTCCACTGATGGTTTCTCCTCTCCTCACTCTTCTTGGATCATGCTTTCACAGTACTTCAGCTACGGACACCCAGCCAGCAGCATATATTTTAATAATTCAACATCTCTTTTTCAGGAATGAGGCAAAGCAATGTTCACTCTTAACATGGTACAATGAATAGGATCAGAAAAAAATGACATTAAAATTTATGGATGGAAAAATATATTCATGCTCAAATATTAATGGATTTGCAACAAAGGAAGACATAATTCTTTTTTTTTGTCTAAATAATAGAGGACCACAACATTGGCAAGAAAAAGGAACCTCGACTTTCTCTCAAAGTTCTGAAGGTGGAACAAGAATAGGAAAGTAGCACTTAGCAAAAGAGTGTGTTTTTAATTTGCATGCAAACCTAGAATACATATTTCTTTTGTTTCTTCTTTCAGATCTTGTGAACTGGAAGCTTCAGAACAGATGTAATTTGGACAAAATATTAATAAATAATAACAACATGGCTTACAGAAAAAAGGAAATGCCGATCAACATAAAAAAAACCTATAACAAAAAAGAGAGTTTCTAAGAGATCACAGATGGACCAGAAGCTGAAATAACCTTAAAGGACATAAAAATAACGAACCTTACAGAAAAATGACTAATATAGAAAGCAACAAGGCTAAAATTGAATATATTTATTCTGGTTCAAGCTGTTCACAGAAAATAGTTATGCAAATGATGGAGAGAAGCTAAAAAATCCCTGAAAGGGGAAAAGAAATAAAAAGTGGCCAAATCCATGAAAATATGTGTATGTCTGTGCGGGGGGGGGGGGGGGGTTAAGGGGCTAGGAACAGTTTCACTCTAAGTAACTCCAACCTAATAATATTCTTACTTATACTCTAGAGGATCTAAATAAACCAATTACTCACTGGAAAAAAAATTAAAAAATAAAAAAAACGTTTTTGGCATTCTCTTTTTTTATTCCTGAGGTTGCAGAAAAAGGAATGGCAGAAAATAATTATCTATTTACTGTGCAAAATATACTTAAATAATTTAAAACAAGAAACAAAATCTAACAGAAGCATGGATAGATATTGAGAAAGGCATTAGCATAATCCTGTAGTCAGAGCCTGCAATAACTACTTCTGAAAACCTTTGATGGAAGAGTGGGGATTCTGCTGGGAAGCTCCAGATAGGATGTTTTCATCACCGCTCTAGGGGACTCCTTATTTTTATTTTTTCCACCATTACTTAAAATACTGTTCTGGAAAAAAATATTATACAGAGTTGTTTTTTAAACGTAAGAACATATCTATTACTAATGGAGATTTGGTATCTGTTTGTCTGAAGTGAAGACTATACTATTACTTCTATTAATTGTACTATGTAATACGTTTTAATGATCAATTCAGTTTACTATTTTAGACTTGCTATCTTTCGATGCTCAATTTAGGATAGTGTTATATCTTTTCTGTTATCATGAAACCATCCTCCAATGAATTACCTCCTCCTTTTGAGAGGTAGTGTAGTATATGTTCGTTCGTCATAATACCATCCTTGCAAGCATTACCTTCTTCTTTAAGGAGTAGTGTCGTATATTAAAATTTAAGAAAATATTGGTCACAAAAATGATTTCACATGGGCTGCAGAAAAGTGTCTGAGACCCTTAATCTAAATACATATAGGTTGAAGAATTTTTTATTTTGGCATCCATTTGTATTATAATAATAAGAGTAACAAACAGAGCCCTAGAAATTCTAGGATTAATAAAAGAAAATAGGTCTAATGTTATTATCTTATTGACTTGTATATGTTTAATTAAATTCTTTAAAAAATACATTGAGGAAGAACATCTGCTATAGCCTAAATTGAAAAATCTCTTTCTCTCTCTTCATTAAATGACGCTTTTCCCTTGTTCAGGGTTTTAGCATTTTTTTTTAATATTTCAACACTCCCTGCTGATCAGTGCGTAAATGAGTTAACCAAATGGGTCAAAGTAGGAATTGAAGCATATGCCCCCATGCGAAAATTCTTCAGCAAACCCCACTCTCTTCAATGGTTCACCTCGGAATGTGCAGCTGTTATTGCACTGAGGTAGCAAGCATTCCGTCAATTCGGCCACCATAAGTCAACTGCGAATATACATAAATTTATAGAATCAAGAAATAATTATAAAGTAGTGATAGGTGAAACAAAGAGAAGGTATACAGAGATAACCAAGAAACGCATGCAGTCACAGAAACTAGGTACTCACGATTTCTGGAAAGTCTACAATAATGCGGTGAACAATGGACAACCAACTATTCCCACGCTATCAAACCACGATGATTTCGTTTGCACAGCAACTGATAAGGCTAGACTACTTGCCCAGCGTTTCGCCTAAAACTCCACTTTAGACTCAGCAAACTACCCCTCCCTAAATTCCTATTGTGGACCAAAGCCACAATTGAAAACCTGGTCATCACCCCATCTCAGGTCAGGGACATTATAAAAAACCTTGACACCTCCAAAGCATGTGGGCCTGATCTTATACCAGTAATAGTTATAAAAAAATGCTCTGCTGAACTGGCCCCTGTCCTCTCCAAACTCTACAACAAATGCATCGCTGAGTCTTGCTTCTCTCATAGCTGGAAAATTGCCTCTGTGGTACCAGTCTTCAAGAATTCTGGAGACAGAACTGATCCTCAGAATTATAGCCCCATCAGTCTACTCCCGATCTTTGCTAACATCTTTAAATCCTTAAACAATCAAGTTCTAATCCGGCACCTCTTTAATGCTAAACTTCTTTCTGACCGTTAGTATGGATTTAGGCAAGCACGACCTACTGCGGATATCCTAACGGTAATCTCTGAATGCATATATCATACACTGGACAAGGCAGGTGAAGCTAGGGTGGTAGCGCTTGATATATGTAAAACCTTTGACAAGGTCTGGCATAAAGGGCTTCCCATATAAAAATTCACTCATATGGTATTACTGGACGAATATTTAATATAATTAGATCCTTCTCAACCAAAAGAAAGATCCAGATTGTCCTCGGTGGCCGTTCATTCAAGCAACATGACATAAGAGAGAGAGAAAGAGAGCAGGGAAGAAAAGGGAATGAGGGGGAAGTGAGCAGTCATCTCGATGCGTCAATATATATGTTTTACTATTAAGTAAATAAGTTTAATTTAAATGACTTTGACCTTCTTTGAAAAATAATGAATTTTTAAATTTTTTTATTAAATAACTTTAATTAATTACTGTTAATATCCACGAAACTATTGCATATATATGAGAGAAATAGGTACAATATAATTTGAAATCAATAACATCAACCATTAATTTATTATAGACGGGTTACAAAATAGATATGCAAATTAGGATTCCTTATTTCTGTGTAAGAGTCTTTCATCAGTACTATATATATCGTATTTAATAATATTATGTTGTATTATTGATTTAAATAACAGTAACCTGTTTTGATGGTAAAGGAGTGATAAATGAAAAAACTTTCGCATTTATTAATTTAGAAAAAAATCTATTTAAAAAAAATGAATTTCATTTCTTCACGTTCTAATATATTTCAGTTATTTTATGGACCTAATCGATAATTACTCTAACGAAAATTTCAAAGGTGTCTTTAGATACCTTGGAAAATTTTACACTTATTAAAACTTATGTGAATGTTCTGTTAACATATATATTTTTATAACACACAAACATTCACTATATATATTTATTTACTCCTCGCGGAGTTAGGCACAAGGCCAGTTTTATCTTACTCCCACAAGTAAGATGTGACCCAAGATCGGGTCGAGCAAGTGGGGTTAAAAGCCAGCGCTCGAGAGGTGAGCACTCTGGCCATTTAAAAATTGCCTGGGTAGCCCCGTCGGCATTCCCCGGTAGGGGCGCCTCAGACAGTAAGCAATAAACTTACTCCTCCCCAAAGAGGGGAGGCGAAGCCTGGGAGGGTGGACCTCCTAGAACTGCACAGGACAGGCGTGCAGTTTCCATCGGAACAGATACTACACTTTGATCTTAGCCAAAAGGCAGTACCCGACGCTCGGCTTTGCATGGAAGAAATATAAAAGCATGAAATGAAATATGTCAACAGGCGACCGCACGCAAATAGTATACAACGGATAGTGGCAATGTAAAGAAACAATTGTCAGATTGGAACCGAACCAAACAGAATTTTGGCGAACGAAAGTCAAAACATATATTAGAATAATTGTAGGATTAGGTTAATCGTACTCAGAAATTCCCCCCCCCCCCAAGAAAAACAGGTCGGTTCAAAATGTGTAGAAGTACCAAGTTTTGATTATTTGGTTGGTAACTAAATAAAACGTTTACGTTTTGTTATATATTGATTATGTTTTTGTTTAGTTTTTAATCGAATTATTAGTAATTAAAAAAAAAGAAGATCGGTTCAAATTCTGTAGAAGTATTAATATTTTTTTTTTTCTAAATAAATTAAAACATATAAGTATTGTCATATTTTTATTCTGTTTTTGTTTAGTTTTTAACAGAATTATATCCCCCCTCTCCAATAAAAAAAATCAGTTTGGGGCAAATTCTGTTGAAGTACCAAGATGTAGTTTTTATGTTTGAAAATAAATAAAACGTATTTGTATATTTTGGTTGTTTGTTTTCAGGTTGTAATCTAATTGTTATACAAAACCAAGAAACGATTAGCTATGTTCCAAATCTGTAGTAAATCGAAGAATAATTTTCGATGACGAAAAGTAGTCCGTAAAATATTATTCAGGTCACGAAGCGTTGTAAGAGTAATGGATGTTGCTTAGACATAGATTATTGGCTGGTTACCGAATTCCTTGCGAAATAATAGGACTGCTACACTAGCCGGTGTTCATGAGATTGGTGAGAGGACTTTTTTCTTAGCGGGAGTACACTTTGCTCCCATCTCTTTTGCTGACTTATTTGGGAGAGGCTTTAGGGGGGCTCAAAAGCTAATGTTTTTAGTTTATGGTGTAAAAATATTTTACATTTTTTGGAAGCACGGACGAAGGTACTACACGACTGAAGTGATGTGTTTTGATGCGTCCGATGCATTGGTTTAATAGTCTATTTCGAACTTATTTGGGAAGGTAAAATCGTCTTTACTTTATATAGAAGATAATATATATATATATATATATATATATATATTTATTTATATATATATACTAGCTGGCTTCAGCGCTTCAATATTGCATCGTAAAGTTCACTACTTGAAATACTTGAAACATTAATTTTAAATAATTAACATTTCATTCATAACTTTGCTGTAAACCCAAAACAAAATCTTTTTCATTCATTAACATTTTGCTAATTCCAATACAAATTTATTCATCTTTTAAATGTGACCGTAAAGAAAGGAAACAAGGAAGAAATCAATTTGCCGTTTCACTTGCAATTTAGAAATTGATCGCAACTTGTTGAAAATCAAGTCGGTCCCTCTAAAGAAATGAATATTTGAACACAAATGCTAAATGTTTGTCTAGGAGCTAAAACAATATTGTGAAACAGAACTATTTGTTATATCAAAATCAAAACAATCAATTAAATTGAATTAAAAAATTAACAAATAATAGGTTTTAGTAAAATGTTTCCACTGTATAGAATGCATTTAAATTTTGTAATTTGAAACCGCTTCAAATTACAAAATTTAAATGCATTCTATACAGTGGAAACATTTTACTAATACTTATAACGTGCGACCAGGGCACACACACCACTTGTGGACATTATTACACAACGAGCTTCGTAAACAACTGAAGCACAAGATCAAGCGACACCATGTCGTTTAATAAAAAAGAAGAACCAAAATTGTCTATTATCCTGATAAAGATTCCGCTGTGAATCGAAAATTTGAATTTAAAGAAATAATGTTTATTTAAAAAAAACGTCTCTGCATTTTACTGGTTTCAACAACCGTTTCAAATTACAAAATTTAAATGCATTCTATACAGTGGAAACATTTTACTAATACTTATAACATGCGACCAGGGCACACACCACTTGTGGACATTATTACACAACGAGCTTCGTTAACAACTGAAGCACAAGATCAAGCGACACCATGTATAAAAAAAGGAAGAAAGAAAATATTGTCTTTTATCCTGATGAAGATTCCTGTGTGAATCGAAAATTTGAATTTTAAATAAATAATATGTTTATTTAAAAAAAAATGTCTCTGCATTTTACTGGTTTCTAAAAACCGTTTCAAATTACAAATAGGTAATTAATAAAATGTCCTTTTTCAAAACCAATATGGAAATTAGTTGACTTTGCTACTGATATCGCATATACATATGCAGTTTATAAAAAAGATTATGCATTTATTGTGTAAATTGAATTAACTTGAAATAGGGTGTTTCGAGGAATAAGCACAACTTTTACATTTATTCATTCTGTAGACTCCAATCGCTAATATTAGTGAATACCTTTTCTGACTAGCGAATGGCGCCTACCCCCATACAAATGTTCTAAATTACAAACAAAGATGGACTCTCTTTCATCGCGAATATGGCAAATCATCCTTATCTACTGCTGCCAGGCTCTAGTTCCGATTAACCACTCCTACTACACTCCTCATGATCATACAAATAACAGTGCAGATGTGGCCTTTTGATTCGAGTACCCCTTCAAAGGGGGGGGCTGTCTGAACTTCATCTACAGTAGAGCTCTCAAAAGAACTATCAGAACAGTCGACATTGGTAATTGGGTTCTTTGGTGATGGCACAGAGGCTTAGTTGGTAACGACGCGGACTGAGGACCTGGGTGTGCCAGGTTCGAATCCAAGTCATTCCACTGAAAAAACGTTTCCATCAAACCCACATAACACTTGTGTCTAATCTCCTGGAGGGGGGATAAATAGTAATCACATTAACACTTGTCTACGGGTGGCCTCGGCCTTGATAAAGTGGTGGTTTCTGTTTTATTTAAAAAAAAACAAAAGAACTATCAGAACAGTCGACATTGGTAATTGGGTTCTTTGGGGAATCGTTGGTCTCACATCGTATAGGCTCAATCAGCAGCTCACACAAATGGCATTATCATGAGCAACTAACGGCACATCAACCAATAACTGACTTTTCTGACACACTGTGATGCTTACTTTAGTGGCCGCTCACCAACAAGTTTTTTTTTTCTTTCATATTCCCAAAGCCCTTACTTAATCCGGATACTTAAATTAAATTCGCATAGGCCTATGCAAATCGTATAACTCTCTCATGATTTTAAGTGGTCTATTATTTACATTCATACTACTCTTAAATCAGGTTAATGCGGAGCTCAGGTTCTAATTGCACGGAAAACAGTTTTATCTATACGGGTAATGTTCGCGAATACTTTTTCTGACAGGCAAATGATACCTTCTCTCACACCGCTGTCCTGTATGCCAAACAAAACCAGACTCTCATTCATTGCGAATGCAGCAAATAACTCTCCATCTCTGGTTCACCATTACACTACACTACCCCCTAATTTATGATCACACAAATAACAGTGCAGATGTGTCTTTTGATTTGAGCGCTTCTTTGAAGGGGGACTGCCTGAACTTTTCCTCAGTGAAGCTCTTTCAGAAGAGCTGTCAGAGCTGTCGAAGTTGGTAATGGAGTTTTCAGGTGAACTGTCGGTCTCATGTGGTATAGACTCAATCAGTAAATCACTTCTGGATGAGTTATTCTCATCGTCACTCGCTGACATGGTTTATTTCAAGGACGGGATCCCTCATGTAGTGCGAGATCCAACAAATAACACAAAATGCTCACTGACAATACCAATCTATTTATCTTCCTCCCACAAGGTAAGATGTGACACAAGGTCGGGAAAGTGGGAAAGAACCAGCGCTCGAGAATTTGAACACTCTGGCTGTTTAAAAATTGCCTGGGCAGCCCCGTCGGCATTCCCCGGTAGAGGCGCCTCAGACAGCAAGCAATAAACTTACTCCTCCCCAAAGAGGGGAGGCAAAGCCTGGGAGGGTGCACCTCCTAGAACTGCAAAGGACAGGCCCATAGACTGGCGTAAATCCAGACCCAAAGGCCCGGACAATACCGGTTTTATTAGGCGGGGTAAAAACCCCTGGCTGATTGGGAAGCTTTAACCAAACAGTTTCCCCTATATCGTACGGTCTCTTCAATTTGGGAAGTTATGTGCCAGCAATTCTTTTGATTAATACCCAAGAGGAGTAAATTTCATTGCCCTTATAGCGGACAGATTGTCCGCTCGTGTAATGTACCTGTATACTGCTTCCATGACTGCACAGTGCTTTCTGGTGGTGATCTTCTTTACACTTCGATGGCACCTTTCTACTATGCTATTGTTACATCACAATTAAAGCTGAATTCCCTATTCATTCATGAAGTGCTCGAATTGGCTGTTACTGAAGGCAGTGTCGTTGATAGTAAAGATCTCGTCTGGTAAACCCATTCATAAAATACCAATCCGAATCGACAGATGACACTTGTCTGTCTGTCTGTCTGTTTGTCTGTCTCTCTCTCTCTCTCTCTCTCTCCCTCTCTGTGCATATATGCTTGTCCGCTATAGACTGCCACTGAACAGTCGATCATGACAATTTTTTTGTTGATGTACAAAGACACATTAATATATAGATGGTGGCAGGTTACATGCATTCGTATGTAAAATAGATCACATTTTAATGATAAAAATATCGGCCTTTCAAAGGATGCTTCTTATAAACTATTTTCGTTTGTAGTGCTTCTGTCTGAACAGAAAAGCAATTTAATGATTTAACACACCTCAGGCAAACATTTAAGACGACTATAGACTTTTAAATGTTAAGATTCTTATTCTTCCATTCAAGAGAAGGAGATGAAGACAAGAGGAAGAAAATAAACGAAGAAATTAAAAAGAATCTCGATTCGTAAAGTACCATTTATATTTATAAATAGAATAGCGAGACTCTGTGGAAATTCCATGGTGGCTTTCTTGACTAAAATAACATTTTCTGAAAAGTACACTATGATCCAAAAATATGTATCGAATCGTTATCATTTCTATGAAAAAATAACCCAGACTTCTGTTTTTCAGTTGAAATGGAACAGGAAACAGAATATTCCGTGCAGGATACACTCAAACTTGTAAAAGTCTACTTTGTAGCAGAATCGGTTGTCCAAACTCAACGCCAATTTCGAAGGAGCTTTCCAACCATATTTACAATAAAGCACCTCCTGGAGGCAAAAGTGTACAGGATAACACTGAAGGTTGTTGTGGTCGGCCATGTTTAGTCAAATCTTTCTTGGGGTTCATACATTAGATCCATTGCTTTCTGCTTCTTGCAAAGCTGCTTCTCTTTATCGCTCCAAACACACTCTCACACCTGAGGCTATCCTCTATCTCTACAAATCTACTATCAGACCATGTATGGGGTACTATTGTCATATTTGCACTGGTGAATTTCTGTCCTATTTAAGGGTTCTTGATAAGGTACAGAAACATATTTGTAATTTAATGTGCCCCACCTTTTCTTCTTCTCTGCGCCCTCTCTCTCACAGACGTAATGTTGCTAGTCTCAGTCTTTTCTATAATTTTATTATGGCATGTGTTATTCAGAATTTTTTAATCTATTCCCTGCTTCCTTTGTTCCAGCTCGTTTGACTCGTTGGTCTGGTGGTCTCCATCAATTCGTTGTTTGATACCCCATTTTAATACGGTTTCCTATTCCATTAGCTTCTTTCCAAAAACCGCATGCTTGTTGAACTCTCTTTCTGCTGACTGTTTTTCTCCTACCTATAGCCTGGGTCTTTTAAAAATAAGGCCAATAGGCATCTCCTGTCTTTGCGACAACCATCTTTCGTTCTTGTTAGCTCCTTACATCAAGTGGCTTCATGAATCGATTTCCATAAAAAAGCTAACATTGCGACTGTGAAACAAAGTTTGAAGGTTCATTCCAAACTTAAATAGACGAGTATTGATTTACTCCTCTCCAGGAGTTAGGCACAAGGCCAGTTTTTATCTTACTCCCACAAGTAAGATGTGACCCAAGGTCGGGTCGGGAAAGTGGGGTTTAAAAAATTGCCTGGGCAGCCCCGTCGGCATTACCCGGTAGGGGCGCCTCACGCAGTAAGCAATAAACTTACTCCTCCCCAAAGAGGGGAGACGAAGCCTGGGAGGGTGGACCTCCTAGAACTGCACAGGACAGACCCATAGACCGGCGTAAATCAAGACCCAAAGGCCAAGACAATACCAGTCAGAACAGATACTACACTTTGATCTTAGCCAAAAGACGAGTAGCCAGAGTGATTCAATGCCAAGAAGCTTGGATCGAGCATATTGTAAACTATTTAGCTGTTCTCACAAAATAGTGGTATATGGGGAGGAACTCATGCCACACAAAACTTAGATGTCTGTAAGACAGGTCTATGAAAAAAAGTTGTGAAGTTTTTCTTTCAATGATAAATGCTTCTTTATCACAAATGGTTACATCTTTTTGAACCACCTTGCACTTTGAAATGTAAGAATGTTAGACGGTGGTTTCATTTCATTACAAGTAAAATATTTATAGTATTTGGATTATTCGGACTATTGTTCTCATCTTGGATGTTATTCTCCCAACGTTTCGGCCGATGTAACTTCTGAACTTAGAATCTAACTTGAGAATCTGTGCGGAATTTCGAACAGAACCCTTTATCTAAACCACGGTTATTAGATTGCTCTTGTTTCAATTCAATTCAATTCAATTAATTTGGCAAAAAAGTAAAACAAGCATGTTTCAGTTGCCATGTAGAGAAAGGGTGGTAGAAATTTACACAGAAGAGGATGCAGTAGTCCAGCACCATCCAAATTCACCATGGAATTACTGTTTCGTCACACATTAAATAAAATGTTCCGTTCAAAATTACATACCGATTCCAGAGTTCGACAAGACACAACTTAACGGAGGTCAAAGGTTAGATAATCTAAATTTGTGTAATTAAAAGCAGTTGTTGTCTTCGTATTGTTTACATATGCAAAGCCAGTTGGATTACTACTACTCCAGGTTTAGATAAATTACTTTCATTTAATTCATGGGTATTGGAAGCATTTCAAACTTGGAGTATGTCAATCTATATTTATTCTATATTAGATTTTCATTCTATGGATTAAAATAATTCTCATACCAGTAAAAAAAAATAATGATATAATATGTTTGCAAGGGAAGTAATTGTACAATTTCTTAAGAATCTCCATTTCAATTGTGATTGTTTCTTAAAATACAGAAAGGGAAATGACGATGTATTGCATGTAAGGATGCCTGCCGATAAAACACATTTTTAAGAGATAATGTTCTCTTCGTTACTTATCTATTCATAGAAAAGTGAAATCTCTTTTTGATACAACTGAAAAGCAACATTAAATCTTTTTTATAAAATTTAAAAGTTTAGGCTCCAATACTTTACATGAGTTGTACGGTCGCTATATTTCTGAAATCAGAAAAGCTTAACTTCAGTTTTCGTTTCGTAAGAATTCTTAATTAACTTAATTTTAAGACAAAACATGATTTTCTATTACCTTTTAATGTTTAAAGATTTTCCTTTGGGGTTAAAGTTGAAGTTAAGGTCGAACATTTTTCACATTTGTATTATAATTAAAACGTTTTGCATCTTGAGTTTAATCTCTATGGAGATTTGTTTAAAATTATAGATTTAAAGTGTTTCAGAATCTATCCCAAGTTTCCATTAAAAAAAGTGCCGTTATTTCACCAACCTGAGTTTTAAGAATAATACAAAACAAATACAGATGAAACGAGAAGTGACTAAATCGAAAAGAAAGAAAAAGAAAACAAATAGATAACTAACAGAAAAATTAAATAGGTAGAAAATAGAAAAAAATATGAATAAAGAAAATTGTTGAAAATAATGAAAGGAGAAAGAGAAAGAAAAGAGCCGAGTGAAAAACAAAAATAAAACATAATAAAAGTGAAAAAGGAAGGAAAATAAAAGAAACAAAAAAAATACAAAGTAAGTAAAATAAAAATGATGAAAGTGAAAAGAAAAAGGAAAGAAAATTGACAAAAGAAATACAAAGTAAAACAAAAATGATGAAAGTGAAAAGAAAAAAGAAAGAAAATTGACAAAAGAAATACAAAGTAAGTAAAACAAAAATGATGAAAGTGAAAAGAAAAAGAAAAGAAAATTGACAAAAGAAATACAAAGTAAATAAAACAAAAATGATGAAAGTGAAAAGGGAAAGGAAACAGATAAAGAAAATACGAGGTAGTTAAAGAAACTGTAAAAATTGATTAAAGTTGAAAGGGACAGAACAGATGAGAGGAACACGAAGGAGTTAAAGTAAAAATAAAACTGTTAAAACTGATGAAATTGAAAAGGGAAGGGAATGAAAATACGAAGTTATTTAATTCAAAGGAAATCGTTTAAAATGATGAAATAGAAAAAAAATGGATTGATAATAGAAATATTAAATAGGCAAAAAGATAGATAGAAATACGAATAAATAAAGAAAATAAAAATTAAATGATAACAGAAAGAAAAAAGGAAACAATAAAATATATAAAGACATTAAAAGCCATAAAAACTAAAATAAATGTCACTCAAATGAATAAAATAAAAGAGAAAGAAGAACAAAAAATAAGATGAACAGATAAAGAATTGATAAAAGCAAAAATAGGTGATTTTATAAATGGCAATTATCTTTGTTCTTCAAAAGCCATTGAATGCATCTTGACATTGTATGATTTTTGGCTAGACAATTATTAGAGAGAATCAGCTAAGAAAATGCTGGCAAACCACTTGAGGGTTATAAATTAAAACTGTTCAACACAAATTAATTTCCTGGTTTTATTTTCTACTTCTATTTTTATTTTTTATTTCCTGGTCAATAAAGACATTTCCTTTCGCTGAAATTCACGGTAAATAACACTAAGTGAATTTTTACCTTCTAATTCGATGTTTACAGCTGAACTCTTAGATGACATTTAAATGCACATATATGCAAAACACAACCGAATGGAAAGTATATACATTTCTATGTGCAAGTGGGAGAAAGAAAAAGTGCGCTTTAAGAAATGTTGTATGTATATATATATATATATATATATATATATATATGAGGATAACATCAACGATATATCATGAAATGAAATGCTGTGGAGAAAAAAAGACAAAAAAATAACAAACAAATTAAATACAGGAGAAAATCATCAGAAAAACGAGATTTACCGCTTTTTATTTCCTTTTCTTCTATCTCCCCCCTGCTCTTTTCCCATTTTAACGCCTTTGTCGTACGCACTGCATAATTTTTCAAATAGTTATGCACGTGCCCTAAGTATCATGTGGTGCGTCTCCCCCCCCTACGTTTTTCTATTATCGAATAAATTAAAAGTCTTCACTTCTTCTGAAGACGTTCGTTGATCCGGTTAATCTTGTTTTTCTGATTATTTATTCCTGTGTTTAATTTGTTTTTCTTTTTGTCTTTTACATATATATATATATATATATATATATATATATATATATATAAATATGTATATATATATATATTTATTTAACGAGGTAACCTTCCAGCAATCAGCAAATAGGACACAATTTCACTTGTAGACCAGTTGAATCTAGTAGAAACACAGAGATATAATAAAATGCATCATTCGTGTGTTTGAGAGCTCTTTTTGATGATGTTAGGAGTCTAACATCATAACAGTTTCGGATCATCATAAGAGAAATACGAAGTTATTAAAATCAAAGAAAATCGTTAAAAATGATAAATATGAAAAAAAAGGAGTTGGTCACATCATGGAAAACATTATTTTCGTAAAATTATTTAAAGAAGTTAGAACACCAAATAATGTTATTAATTTTTTTTTTAATGAATAAGATCATGTATTAAAAAGATATGAGATTTTCGACATAAAACGTCTTTTTCAAAGAAGACTATTCTTTTTTACATATATATTAACACAAGTTTGATGGAATGAAAGTGAAAGCTTCTGTTTATTCCCTTTTGGATCCATTCTTCCCCTCAAGCAAATCAGCGATCTGATGCTATGTTCCAGTGTAAATAGGAACTTGCCATATTTGCAAGTACTTTTGACTTGCATCAGACTCCCTCATGAACGTGATAATATTGGTACAAATATATGGTAACTTAAAGATGAAAAGACACACATCACCATCAAATGGAAAGTAATAGAGAGAAGACCATCCTTTTCTTCAGCCATAAATAGATGTCCTCTGTGTGATGCAGAAAAATACCATATATTAAGGGCCATTATTGACCCAAATACAATCTGTTTCAATACCAGAGATGGAATATTTAAAGGATGCATCAACAGAAGACAAGCACTACTTATAAATTGGATTACCGATACACATAAAGGCCTAGAAAATCCTCCCATAAACCTTCACTATACCTTAGTTAATGTTAAATCCCGTATACAAAATCCTTCAGGAACCCTGCAGAGTTACTGCCCTTAGACCGATTGACGAGCTGTCAGAACCGGACCCGGGTTAAACTTTTATTTAAATTCCTTTTAGATTGATTTTAAGCCATTTAATCCAGACCTTGAGTTTGAATTTAATGTGTTTTTTAACCTCTTAATTTTTTCATAAGTATAATCCTTAAAATCATTTTCTCTCCTTAACATTCTCTAGAAGACACATAATTAACCCTCAAAACAGTAACGGCCAAATATATGCTCCTCATAAACATTAACTCATGGGATTCGTATAGAAATATTTTTTTATATTTTTAAATATTTTCCATTTTTAAATCTCAACTGTTACATTTCACCCCCACCCTTTTTTCAAACCTTATTAAACCTCCCTAACACTAATTTTAAACAAATATACATAACACTCTTAAGCAAATAACGCATCCAAACGAGAGTGGCACATGACTTCACATTTCTAAAACAGGTGACAACATAAGTTGAAGAAAGCCGGATGGTTAAGTCCTTCTGAGCTTGAAACCGACGGTACTAATGTTGTACTAATTTTTCTGTACCAAAATATATATATATATATATATATATATATATATATATATATATATAAAGTTAAGTTGGTGGGATTTTCGAAATTACTGACAAAAAAGATTTGGTCAATGTAGGTAACTCCACCGACCTGAACACCAAATGCACAACAGTTATTTTGGAACATTTTTGTCCAATTATCATCATATATATTTATTGTATGGCAAAGTTTCTGTAAATTTAAACCCAATGGATAGTTTATTAATTTAAAGAATTTTCTTGTACTCTAACAGCAAATAAATGAGAGAGATTTGACCAAGGTAAATAACTCTGTTTTAAGGGATGTAACTTCACTTGCTGCTACTCTCAAAGCGTAAAAATGTTTAATGTTCCATCCTTTTTGTTCCATTAGCATCATATATAATTATTGCACAACAAAAGTTTCTATAGATTTGAACTCAGTTAAAAGTCTGTTATAAATTTATGAAACGTCTGAATAAGATTCATCAAAAGAAGAATCTGGAAATAAATCTAGAATATTTCGTTTTTTTAGAAATCATCGATATAATAATACGCGAAGGCAGTTTCACGTTCGTATGCACGTTATCACCTTCCACCCTTTTTTCCACTTTTTTTACAACATGCGATCACCCGATCGTCGAAGATGCAATGAAAAAAAGTAATTGAATTTTTTTTATTTGATGTCGCTGTTGTTTCGAACGTGACACTCAAATTAAAATTCACTTTTTTGGCCTTTGGCTACGATCAAAGTATAATATCTGTTCTGTCTAAAGCGGGTATAACAATATTGTGGAGTCAGTGTTCGCACCAGACGTCCATAGAATGGAAATATGTTACAAACTCCTACAAGAGTTTTGGAGGTAGACCCCCGTAATCGGATATATTTCGAAACTGCATAAGCCAAAGTACTTAACAAAAGTGGTACAACAATATCATTGGGTTTTCGTTTGCACTGGACGTTCATAGTATGGAAATATGTCACAAACTCTGTGCAATTTCCACGGGTCCTTCTAGTTATATATAGTATAATAACAATATAATTATTTGCCTGCTCCACACGAAATATTTTTTACTAGTATACAACATGGAGAAACACCTCCAGGTATAAATTCCTGTCTATCTATAAATTCACACAAAGAAACATTACTTATGTATTTATAGAAAATGTTCTCTTTTTTTTTTTCAAGTCTTTTTTTTTGCCCATGAAGTAGCAAAGTACATTTGTTTTTGTAGGCATTTAAGTAAGAGTGAAGTCTTTTGTCTTTCAAGTTCACTTGATCAGACAAATCCTACTGCCTGCTTGCTAAATGTACAAACAACAAATATTGTTGAGATGCTTTTACAGTCAGACAAACAAACTGACAGGAGAATCCACAAAGGGGGATAACTTATTGAAGCAAGAATAGCTTATGACAACACGTACATGTTTATTCCAGTTTTGTGAACATATAGTGGCTTGTTAGACTTTGTTGCCTGTTCATCATAAGATTCTGGGATACTTTGAAATGGCAATAGGAGGAACCAAAATGTTTTGGTTTTGTTTTTACAGTTGAGGTTACCACCTATCCAAGCCAAGATACACTCCAAAATAATGGTTAATGAGATAGAAATGATTGTCAGCCAAAAGATGAGAAACACTACGTGAGTATTAACAGTGATCCCTACATCTGATTACTTATGGGGTAGTCCATGGCAAAATGTTGTTGCAAAATATTGAATCGCTTCATCCCAGACGAGGCTGTTCTAAATGTTGAATGTTTCAGTAAAAGTCATGTGAGTTGAGAAACAAACAACTGCTTCTAAAAATTAAAAATATGCCACAAGACAAGATATTTTAAACCAATCCGGATGGGTTACACATCATAAGCCATCCATGCTTGATGGGAATGTGCCTTGTTTATAAAACATGAGGCATAATGGCACACAAGCAAACAATGCCGAGACATGAAAAGCAAGACACTAACACCCTCTTTGGTTTTTTATCTGAGTTTAAAGTTTTATGGACCAAATTTACTTTGTAAACATGCAAAATCAGTTAAGAAAGAACAAATTATTTATTTTTATAAAGCCGACTTTATGTTTATTTCCTCATTACCGATACATTGGGAATATAATAGTTACATCCATCAACAAAAAATTCTTTATTTATGATATAATTTGGAAGCATAAATTTATTGATGGTACTCCTATTATGTTATGGTGACGGTCTGTCTAATCCGTGTTCTTAAAGCTGGACTACCACCAAACTCAGTTAGTGAGACTAGATGAGTTGAAAGACAAAGTTATATCCTCATTCCTAGGAGGCACACCCACTGATGAGAAAATGCCAAGGTAAGTGGCATTTTTAAAGATATTTGTTACATTTGTTCAATGAATTATATATTTAATAAGGAGTAAAAGTTTTCAAATTAAACATCATATAGGGTCAATAGGGTCCATGCAGAGAGGTAGTACCTTTCCAAGATGGACTTCCATGGTGTCTTTGACTGGTCCCCATGTGCTCAATACTATGTGATGTGTCTCAAAGCACTTTTATGCAGCTACACTCTGTAGTTAGCCTCTCTATTGTGAATGACCGTCCATGTGTGGTGAAGAGTCATACCCTTCATGAGGAACTCTGTTAATCTGCATGAGCATAGATAGAACATGGTCAATCTAGAGGAGTAAAAACTCCTATATTTTATGGCTAGTTGTAGTTTCTGTGCTTCAGTTAGCGAACAACCTAAAGCCCGACCTCTCCTTATAGTGACAGTGTCAGGGCTTGGCTGTTGGGAACTCAAGTTCCTGGTAGGGCCATCCAAGGCGAATAGGTCAGGCACCCAGTCGTATTAGGGCTGAAACAATGTGATATATAGTGTCGGAAAGTTTATCTCTAGTTACAGTTTCTGGTATGATGGTAGGACTTGTCTACTAGACCAGAGACAGACAATTCTCTCTAATATATATATATATATATATATATATATATATGAACTTACTGAACTTGTACCCCCCTAAACATAAATACTCCGACAAAACCGACTAACAGGAAAATCCCACCCCTTCATGTAGAGGTGCACAGATGCTAAAAAACTTTCTACTCCAATAGCTTCCTTCTTCGAACCGCTTGCCTTTAGAATTCCCTCCCTGCTCCCTGTTTCCCTGACTGTACCAACATGCACAAATTTAAATGTAATGTGAACAAACATCTTGCTGCAAAGCTCCCCACTAATCACATGTTATGTCTCGGTGGCAATATGTCTTGTTTAAAGTGAATAAAAGTATTAACATATACAATGTATATATTTTGATTGTGTAGTCAAAATCAAGTGTTACGTCCAATTGATATTAGACAATTCAAAGATACTAATAAGTGATTCCAGAGCAATTGTAAATTGAGATATTTTTAATTGGATTTGAATTATACCTTTACTTATGTAAACGCCAGCAGTGTGTTTTTTAAAGGAAAAATAACTGTGTGGAATATTTCAATGCGAACTCTCTAAAATTAAAAATTGCGAACCATGGAGATTATTTTCCATCTGTATCGAAGGAAAAAAATTATGTTTTTTGTGAAAATATTAAATAGTAAACATTTTTTTCTGTAAATCTGAAGATTCATTTGTCTAGAAGATTCAGACTTTGTAATTAAAAATGCTATGATTGTATGGCTATGAGGAAACAGCTGTTGTTTTTTTTAAATAAAACCAATTTTGCTAGATACAAGTACTTATTATGTCGAAAAATTTCTTAATTTATATATAATATATATGACCATCGTATGTTGTTTGTTTACTGCTTATTTGTGGTCTTTATTCATATTTAAATCACATACACAAAATCCCCCTCCTCCAAAAGTTTCCAAAACAGATTTTTTAAACCATTTTTTTCTGATTAAATGTTTTACTTCCTGTATTTCCTCAGCTCATAAGATTACGTTTAATTAACATTATGTCAAACCCTTTTATCCTTAACTCCAACTCAAATAATACACAACCCTTTAAAAGGTTCAATTCTCACAAAATATATAAAATGTTGAATTTATACTGACTATATTTTGTCTATTCAAAAAGTAAAAATAATCACAGAAAAACAAAAAAGAAGAAACCTTTGGCTTGACATGTGTCGTAAAATCAGGCTTCAAAGATCTTTGAGCACATGTCAAATTCCAAGACAAATCATCTATGAAGAATCTTCTTTCCTTTTGATAAATAAAAATTAAAAACCAATTCGTAGAAGACTGAAAGATTAGAATATTGACACAAACTGTACATTTTGTTGATATCAAATTAAATGTTTTTTAAAATGTTAATTTTCTTAACCTGCCTCAACAGATAAGGCATTTGAACATTTGATGACCTTACCAAATAAATTTTTCAAATGTCTAAAAATGCTGCTAAGGAAAATGTGTATATATATATATATATATATATATATATATATATATATATATATATATATATAGTGTGTTAGAGTAAAATAAATTCCAGAAGGAAATCAGAGTATGAGAGCTCAATGTAATAAACAGAGCAAGAATAAAATAAAGTAACACGGAATCACATAATCACCGGTGCGATAATTTATTTCTAAAAAAAAAGATTTTCAAACATGTAATCTCCTCGTGTGGGCGCTTGAAAAGGCCGGAGGCTCGAAATAAATTATCGCACAGGTGATTATGTTGTTCTGTGTTATTTTATTATATATATATATATATATATATATATAGGCAAACATACTAAATAACACGCAGTGTTTTTGTTTGATCAGACATTTTTTATTTTTTCAATTTTCCGAATGCTCCATTTAGTGTTTTGGTCAAATTGGTGCATGTAAATTCCGTGGGTTTATTGTTTCATTTTCATTCCTTTTTCACGAGTACTTTCGATTTGATTCGGTTAATCATTTTCAGGCGGTGTTAGTCTTGGTGTCTTTACAAATATGTCTTTACTGTTGAGTTTTTTTATTCTAACAGCTAGTAATGTACAACTTAAAAAGAGCATCTATAATATTAAGATGTTTAATGAGAGCATGATTATGTTCTTAGTATGTGCAAGATTCAGAAGTTTGATTGCTTAATGGTTAAGAATTTTGTAAGGTTAATTACTATGCTAGACACTTAAAAATGTTGTGACTTATTTCGTAATTCACATTATTGATTGTGGGATGTTTAGTTTTTATGTAAATGGTTTCAAGAATTTTTAATCTTTTGATGTTGATATCGTGGTGTATTATTTTAGTATTGTTAACAAGTATGTGTCTATATTGAGAAGGGAGCAGTCATATTTTTTAGGTGTTGGCAAATGGAGCTAGTGTCGGAGAGATGTAAGGTGAGTTTTCGAGAAAGTGTTGTGGTAGTGAAACCAATGTAAGAATTAGTTTTATTATTATTGTCGGAGATACATTCTCCCATAAGGCATTGAATATATATATATATATATATATATATATATATATATATATATATATATATATATAAAGTGGTGTACTGAATTATATATAAAGTGCTGTATTGAATTGAATTATGATTTGGCTTTTGCTTCTCTAATTCCTTTCCATTCTTTTTCATTATATATATATATATATATATATATATATATATATATATAAGCTTATTACCAAATTTTTAACATGCATAAAGAAAATTAAATGAGTAATGATTTATTTTCAACTATCGGGTCACCACTTATCAAGGCCAGGGGCCATTCGATGATAAGGGTTAATGAGATAGAATGATTATCAACCAAAAGATTAGAAACACTATAGGAGTACTGAAATGGATCATTGGTATGAACTGTGTTTGATTACTTACTTATAGGGCATTTAAAACAAGCATTTGTTTGTATTGGATTTGAAGACGACCAAGTTGTAATCTACAGA
>OY744527.1:90173560-90223560 GCA_963556195.1 Sepiola atlantica | reverse complement strand
CTAGAAAATTTTACGATATGGAAAATTAATATATTTATATTTTAACTCGTGGACCCATGGAAATTTCACAGTTGTATCCTTCTTAAACAATAAATGCAGATCCCACAATATTATTGTACCACCTTTGTTCAAACAGGAACCTACTCATCTAGTTAATGTAGTTTCAGAATATATTTAGTTATGAGAGTGTATCTCAAAAACCCTTATAGCAGTTTGTGACATATTTCCATTCTATGGCTGTCTGGTATAAACACAGATCCCACAATATTATTGTACCATCTTTGGAAAGAATATATACTACACTTTGACCCGTGGAAATTCCACGCTTATATCCTTCTTAAAAAATAAATACAGACCCCACGGTATTATTGTACCACCTTTGTTCAAACTGAAACCTACTTATTTAAGTACTCTGGTTAAACTTTGTAGGCGTTTTGACATATTTCCATTCTCTGGACATCTGCGCAAACGCAGACCCCACAATATTATTGATATTACACTTTGATCCTAATTTGAAGGCTAAAAAAAACATATTTTAATACCAGTTTGACATTCTCCACAATAGCTGGAATTTAAAAAGAGTTATTTTTTTTGCATTGTATCTTTGGTGATTGGGCGATCCCATTTTTTAAAAAGAGGGGTTAGCATGATAATGTACATATGGGCATGAAATTGCCTTAGCATATTATAGATAATATTAATAATTTCTTTGTAAAGCTCAATAAATTGATGTCAATTTTACTCAACATAGTACGGGTTTTTCAGTTAGTGTAAGTATTTTAGAAACCAATTTATTAGAGAACAATATGGTTTTCTAAAAAGGACTGAGCCCTGGCTCAATTTTGGGTAAAAAGTAAAGTAAATGCGTGTGAATCAGCATGGTATAACTTTTTTGGTCAGTTTGATTCTGTTGTTGGTATTGGTTTTCCAGATTCTTTTTAGAATCAGATGCTTAAGGAGGGACAATGTGAAGATTGCTAACATTAATAAATGAAAGCGATGCTATGGAACGAACTGGATTCGAACTTGGCACACCAAGGTTGTCAGTCTGCATCATTATCTACTTGACCACCGCCATAATCTAAGTAAACAGGTATTTCTTGAAGTTTTGAACAACATCATCTTGTTATATAAAGATGTCTTTCGTCAACGGCTGTATTTCAGGAGGGGGCTTTGTCAACATCTATGTTTTGCATTCTCATGACAGCATGGAAATACCGATTCAATTGATTAGCGTGACCTTCGTTTCTGCAAAGACATTTGGATGAGTCAGCAAACATTGTAAGCTTTATGGATGCTGGCTTCATATCTATCTTCTGAATCTGACATCACACCTGAAAATCTTGTCGAGGTATTTGTAACGTATTGCTTAACCTGCAATGGTTGAAAATTTCAGCAACGAGACAGAATTCAGCTGATAAAGAAAGCGGATGTATGTCTTGAACATGGGTGTCATTGGAATTTATTTATTGCTGAATATATTTTAAACGAGCATTGATATTATTAAGATACGTCTATTCAATCTGAACGTTTAGTAATGAAAATACTATTACAGATTTAAATTAAACGTGACGGAATGACCAACAGATCTACTGACAGAAAACATCATCTCATAGAGAAGTGAGAACCAGAGTTGTGAGTCGTGAGGTATAAGGTCCAATTCTGAGGTATACAAAAATTATGGCTCCGACTCATAGGTTTACAAAAATTATGACTCCGACTCATAGGTTTACAAAAATTATGACTCCGACTCATAGGTTTACAAAAATTATGACTCCGACTCATAGAATTCCGAAAGACATGACTTCGACTCATAGAATTCAGAAATACATGACTTCGACTCATAGAATTCAGAAATACATGACTTCGACTCATAGAATTCAGAAATACATGACTTCGACTCATAGAATTCAGAAATACATGACTTCGACTCATAGAATTCAGAAATACATGACTTCGACTCATAGAATTTCGGAAAGACATGACTTTGACTCATAGAATTCAGAAAGACATGACTTCGACTCATAGAATTTCGGAAAGACATGACTTCGACTTATAGAATTCCGAAAGACATGACTCCGACTCGTAGAATTCCGAAAG
This sequence comes from Sepiola atlantica, assembly GCA_963556195.1. NCBI lineage: Eukaryota > Metazoa > Mollusca > Cephalopoda > Sepiida > Sepiolidae > Sepiola > Sepiola atlantica. Next base: position 90,221,460 of record OY744527.1, on the reverse strand, counting down.
ACATGACTCCGACTCGTAGAATTCCGAAATACAAGACTCCGACTCGTAGAATTCCGAAAGACATGACTCCGACTCGTAGAATTCCGAAAGACATGACTCCGACTCGTAGAATTCCGAAAGACATGACTCCGACTCGTAGAATTCTGAAATACATGACTCCGACTCGTAGAATTCCGAAATACATGACTCCGACTCATAGAATTCCGAAATACATGACTCCGACTCATAGAATTCCGAAATACATGACTCCGACTCATAGAATTCCGAAATACATGACTCCGACTCATAAAATTCTGAAATATATGACTCCGACTCATAGAATTTTGAAATATATTACTCCGACTCAGAATTCTGAAATAAAAAACTCATAGAATTCTGAAATAAATAACCCATAGGTTTACAAAAATTTCGACTCCAACTCGTAGGTTTACAAAAATTACAACTCTGACTCCTTATTTTAAAGTTTTCTAATATTCAGACTGTCTGTGTATTCTTCAGAAAGATATCATTTTTCTTTTGCCATTCAACTGAAAATGTTCTAACAACTCATTGTTTCATCCAATTTTCTGTATCTGTCCAGCGGCTTTATTCTTCTTTCTCCTATGATTTCCAGACTTGTTAGAAACAGAATTACGGCCATAAAATGTTCTAAATACCAGTAAGAACTATTTGCTGTTTTTATATTAAAACTAGCTGTATCTACTCGGTGTTGCTGCAGAGTATTAAGTTAAGACGATCAACAATAAAAAACAAAATTCCACTCCTAACATTGTTACAAGTCCGACTTCGACTCCTTCCACAACCTCCGACTCCCTGGTGAGAATGCATTTAAAAACCCGGGTTCACCAAGCATAGATAACTTTCAAAAAATCATCCTGCTACAGGGAAAGATCCTTAAGGTTCTTAAGATATATCACTGTTTATGAATTTTCGAATGGAATCAAATTAGAATAAATAGCGGTAGTGGGTGTGACCCAACGGGTCACGTGTACGTCTAGTATTAATATATGAATAGACTGACCCATTGTGTGATTAGGAGACATTAATGCAAAGTTATAATTTTTAATTCTTTTTACAAAATTGATGACAACATTTGTGTAACTTTCACTTAAAGAAACATTGAAAATGTTATGCAAGAAAGTTTTATTTTATGGTCTAAAGCTAGAGTTCAATATCTGAATGTTTGTTGTTTGTATAACATGATAAGTGACACGCCAACTAGATGACACAGCAGATTCCGGCAGATGCCAATACTCTAGATTTGTTGTTTTTTTAACGTTATCTGCAGTCTTGTAATGTAATTAAACATAATAAAACGCACGGTGCATCTATTTGTCATTATCCGAATTTAAGGTTTACATCATTTAGAAGTTTCGGATTTTCACCATTTTCACAACGTTTCTGCCGTTTTATTCTCCGGTCTTCTGGTAATTGTAAACTGAATCCTTTATCTAATCCACAAGAGCATCTTGTTCTTATTCGGTGTCCCAACTCTTTCTAAATATCTAGTATCAGATCATTTTTCATTGTTTCTTTGTTAGAATCAGCAGCGGCAATGGATATTTTATGTATTGTCTCTCGATTGTACAAGAGCTCAAATCAGCAGTTTGCTTCAACCAATGAAAATTCAAGAGATATTCACTTCCAAATCTTGCATGTAGCATAAAAACCCAAATACACTTTCTCTTTTCGGTATTTTTCTTCAACAAACAATCTATGTGGGTATATCCTTAAAAGCTAACTTCTGACCCTGGATGAAGGCCATCGACAAACACAACACGAGACACACACATTTATGTACGCCCAGCAAAGCATACACATGCTGCTCACCGAACACATATACACAGTTCGTACATAAATTCTCTCACTGGCAAAACATGCACGTTAATATACACACACAGAGAAATATCTGCATATCTATTCTATTTACATACACTTATACGAAAACATGTACAAAGTGACAGCCTAAATGAGTATGTGCACTCAATTTCGTCTGACACGGTAAATAACTCTTTCACTTGGAACGTTCCTTAAACTTTTCGAACTCTCAATCTTTACCATACTTTATTTTTTGTTGCCGCAAAAGTTGTCTCTACTAAATCAATATATTTCCGTTTATTTCAAATCCAATATACAATCTACCGAATAGGTAATTTAAGATGTTAATATACGTCAGCAAAACAAAGCAAAAAAAAAAAAACGCTTCTCAACATTGGTGACCCCCGGTGTGGAATCTTCAAGATCTTCATTAAAGATTGGGAGGTGAGAGTAGCTTAGTGTTTAATGACACGCACTGACGACCTGGGTGTGCTAAGTTCAAATCTAGTTTGTTCCACAGAAACACTTTCACTTAAGATGTTGGCAACCTTCACGTGGTACCTCCTGTAAGTACCCGATTTCTGTCTAGAAAGAATTTTGACTAGAAAGATATCAGGGAAACCAATGCCAATAACAGAATCATCTGATTCATACTAAATGAATGGATGACAATTCGAGATTGACCTTAGACCTCTAGATAGAATTCAACAGCAAAGATAAAGATAAGAGTCCGACACGTGAAAATACTTCATCTCAGAAATATTGTCAAAGATTGTATTGTAAAGATGGAAATTGACATAACCAGGTACTGTACCAAAACAGCTCAAGGAGCAGGTATGAAGTAGAAGAATATCTCATCTCAGAAATATTGTCAAATATTATTGTAAAATGAAAATTATGACAAATCGCAGAGTGAAGAAGAAATGTCTGTGAGTAGCATGCATGCGATGCAGCTAGCACCAGAGGTAGACATAGAAATCTGCACAGGCACTTTGCTGATGCCTTTTCGTCTCCATATAAATTACGGAGCTTAGTATAAACGCGATCGATTGTGCATTTAGGATATTGCTTATGGTGCCTGTAACAAGCATATCTCAGTCGGTTACCGTTTGATTTGCGACAGCTGGTGAATTCGTTATTAAACAATTTATACGTTAGAATCACAGTCACTACTTATTTGATTTGCGACAGCTGGTGAATTTGTTATAAAACGGTTTGAGATGGTCCCTCTCTCTTTTGGTCTCAATTTGATTTGTGACATTTTCTTTGTGAATTTCGTTACAAAGCTGTTTGTGTTTTGGTCGGCATCCGTTTGATTTGTGATGATCATACTTTGTCACTTATCAAGAAGTTTGTTTTCGTGTATGTATGAGAACCAGGGTGGAAAATAGTCCCCCTTTTCATATATGACACACTAGTCATCAGAAAATGAAAAAAAAAACTCTTATTGGACTCGAAAACAAACATCAGACCACATGAACATGTTCTGGATTGGATGGATTGGATAAATTGGTTGGTTTTACGGCATATCAACCTATGTGGTCATTTAATGCCGGAGTTTTTTTTTTTTACAAGCTTATTTTGGTTTGGTTGTTTTGTTTTACGGCATATCAACCCTTTTCGGGTTATTTAATGCCGAATGCAGTCATTTTGGTGAAAGTTTTTATGCTTCAAGTTGTTTATATCTTCAAATATTTATTCATGGTGTTTAGTTTGGTTGTTTTGTTTTACGGCATATCAACCCTTTTCGGGTTATTTAATGCCGAATGCAGTCATTTTGGTGAAAGTTTTTATGCTTCAAGTTGTTTATATCTTCAAATATTTATTCATGGTGTTTAGTTTGGTTGTTTTGTTTTACGGCATATCAACCCTTTTCGGGTTATTTAATGCCGAATGCAGTCATTTTGGTGAAAGTTTTTATGCTTCAAGTTGTTTATATCTTCAAATATTTATTCATGGTGTTTAGTTCGGTTGTTTTGTTTTACGGCATATCAACCCTTTTCAGGTTATTTAATGCCGAATGCAGTCATTTTGGTGAAAATGTTCTGGATATTGATCAACAGATTCACGTCAAAACGATAGAATCGGGCCCAAGAACAGATGCTGATGCTCTTTTTCTTCAATTGTGTTAAAAGCTACCAATTATTTTTCTTGAAGAGTGGCTTGTATTTCCCTTTAATCTTTTACTTAAAATAATTCCATCATCTTTTTCCTTCTTCTTTTCCTTCCTGTTTTCACCTAAAAAGAGGCAAAAACGACTTTTTGCGAAGTCTGTATAAAAATAAGACCGGATATTCTTAAATGCACATTCAACCTGTGTATTATGGTATAACAATCATAAGCATGACAGATCAACAAAAAATATTATTTAAAACTTAAGCATGACAGATCAACAAAAAATATTATTTAAAACTTAAGCATGACAGATCAACAAAAAATATTATTTAAAACTTAAGCATGACAGATCAACAAAAAATATTATTTAAAACCTAAGCATGACAGATCAACAAAAATATTATTTAAAACTTAAGCATGACAGACCAACATTCTTTTCTAAACTTAAACATGACAGATCAATTAAAATGTTTTTACAAATTAAAAGCATAACAGACCAACTAAAATGTTTTTAGAAACCGACCAATGGACAGAGTGTCTTTTTGAGATGCTTGGGCACATTTAAAATAAGATGCTCCCTTCAATCTCATCAGTTAATAATGAAAATGCTATTTCAAAATAAGCATTTCAACTGTAAGCATAACAGACCAACAGAGATACACTTTCAAACTTAAGTGTGACAGATCGACCAATGGACAGAGCTTCTTAGAGAGATGCTTGAAAGAATCGTGTCTAAGATGCGTCCATTCCCTTTGCTCCTTTAACCAGGAAAATGCTTTTTCAAACTTAGACGTGAGCGACTGACTGACAGACAACTCGACCTACAAATGGACAACATTTTCAGGAAAAAACAAAGACGAGGTGTTTTTTTGTGAAAAAAATTTCCAAAGAAGTTTTGTGAAAAGAATTTCTGTGTCACTGATTTGACTCGCCTTCATGAAACATTAATTTATTGTTTCACTTTGATAAGCGTTTGACCAAAGCAAGGACTAATCAAATGAAGTCAAAGATTCTTTGAAGTCGGTAAAAGCATCCACTTATTGACTAACAAGGACGGAAAAAAAAGGAAATTTATCTGAAAAGGATCTCAAGACCGTTGGTCGTCTAATAAAAAAAAATGTGATTCTATAACATTAAAAGCTGAGTTATGCATAGAAATCGAATCCAATATTAATAAGAACAACTGATCAATCCTCAATTTAACCCTTTCAAAACAGTGTAGTAAAAAGAAGGCTAAATTATATATCCACAAAATACAGATACTTATGTGTGACCACTTGGAAATAAACTTTGTTCATGGTAGTTTTTTTTAGTTTTAGGTGTACAGGAAAAGAAAGGAAAATTCTTTACAGTGGTTGACATTAGGAAAGTTTTACAGGCTAAACCAGAGATTGGAGCTTAGTCGATCATCTACCATGAACTGACATTAAAAGTTCCCACAATGTACAGCATCTCAACCCAAACATGCTCAACGACTAAATGAACAAGATCATTATAGTTTTGGAGACACTCCATTAAGTATGATTAAAGCCAATTAGGACACATGTGACCTGTTAGTCTTGAAAGGGTTAGGCAATCTAATATGAGATTGCATTAAGAACGTCTGGTTAAAGTTGTAGTCAAATTGATTTTTTTCACATGGGAATTAACAGGAATGTTCTTTTGTTGCCAAATTATGTATTGTTTCATAAAATCTATATTATACTAAGTATGTCTGTTTGTCTGTGTGTCAGTTTTTCTGTTGTTCACTTATAGTTTAAAAAAACTACTCAAAGAATTGCAACAGATTTAGCATAAAGCTCCATTGATGTGTGGGATGTATTCTTCTTCTTCTTCTTCTTCTTCTTCTTCATCATCTTCATCATCATCATCATCATCATCATCATCATCATCATCATCAGTTTAATATCCGTTTTACATGCTGGCATGTGTTGAACAGCTTTTAGAAATGGAATCCTATCTTTGTCCAGGTTTTTATTTATCCCTCTTTCTTTCAAATCCATCCTTATCACTTCCTCCCGTGTTTTCTTTTGCCCTCTTGTGCCAACTTCCCCTGGTGCCTCAACTCTTCTGCATCTACTAAACCAAGAACACTCATCTAAATTTTCAATGTGACCATACAGATGTAAAATACCAAAAGAAAACACGCACACACGGATATGGCGGAACCTCAGTTGATACCACACAAAAGAGCCGTGAAGAGTCAAGGAGAATGGAAAGACCGAGGAGGGAGATGACCAATCAGACCTCCACTGGAAGGGTGTGGAGAATACTGGAACCTTGGGAAGGCCTTTTGCTACTCAAATTCCAGAGAAGACCAACTGCCGTTGCTAGCGAGAAATCAATGGTAAACTGCTGTTGCGATAGTTATCGGAAGAGGCAGAAAGAGGTGGAAACCTGGGAAGATTTGTTGTCACTCAGATTCAAGGAACACCAATGGTTTTTATCGGTGAGAAATCACTGATAATGACTTGTGTGAAAACTCCTAGTGAGTTAATAATAATAACAATAATAATAATACTAACAATAACATTAATATTATTAATACAGTTAATAATTGTAAACACTTATATGTGACAAACTTATTCAAAGAAATTGCACCAAAGTTGGTATTAAGATCTCCTGGGATGCCGGATTTATTAAAAATAAGAAACTAGTAATAATGCCCAAATAAAAACCCAATATCCCTCTGCAAGAGCAAAACTAGATTGCATTTTTATTGTTTTTAAGACTATTTTTCTTAGGATTAGAGGGTGGGCTATAAGTTGTTGAGTTCCTACCAAGACCAGAAATTCTGCCAAAATAAAAACCAAAACTATTTCACTTGGGTAACTTGGTGCCAAATATTAGATTACTTCCTACTTGGATTTATGAGCATTAGATTTAGATGAAGACATAGCCAAAGTTTTTCGAACAGTGATGTTTGTCCCCAAAACCACATCCTCATAGAATGACAATAGTATGTTTTAAAATAATTGAGTGTGTCCATAGATTTTGAGACCTGTAAGTGAATTCAGCTTTGATAAATCCCCTAAATTGTTTAACTCAAATATAATACTATTGGTAGATGCGACTGGGGACCACAATGTACAGTATCTCGTCCCAAACATGCTCAAAGACTAAATGAACAAGATCATTATAGTTTTGGAGACATCCGATTAGGTATGATTAAAGCCAATTAGGACACATGTGATCTGTTAGTCTTGAAAGAGTTAAGCAATCTAATATGAGATTGCATTAAGAACGTCTGGTTAGAGTTGTAGTCAAATTGATTTTTTTCACATGGGAATTAACAGGAATGTTCTTTTGTTGCCAAATTATGTATTGTTTCATAAAATCTATATTATACTAAGCATCTTCTGAATTTAATATTATTGTCTAGAAACTTCTTCCTTCGGAGGTAGCCAACTCAACCACCCAAGGTGAATGCTGCAGCAGGTAGTAGGTAATACTGTTGACATTTTTGAAATTATAGTGATGAAAATCTTAAAGTGTATTCAGCAAACAGGTTAAATGTAGAAAGAGATTTTTAATAATATGATTCCTTCAGATAAACAAATACAGCAACATGTATGAGTTTCTTGATTGTAATACATATACTAATATGTATTGATGTAACCCAGGTATCAGGATTAACCAATAATATGGAAAACTCCAACAGGTATTAAGGATATAAAAGAAGGTTTACTAAACCAAATATACAAGGTGAACAGAGTAATTTAGCAATCGCTAGATTGAGTCAGCAAGTGCTGCAAAATCTTGCTGATTCTTTTTTTTCATAGGAAAACTGGACGATTCCATTCTCCCTATCAGGTTGAGGTCTGCATTTGTGTCGGACATTTATAAAGAGCAAACAAAATGTTTTACTATATTTTATTCATAGCGAGAAATTAAAAAGAATAAAATTGGATACATAAGGTTCAGGGCTGGGAGCATAAGTACAGAGGAGTTCTCATTAATACGCAGGTAACGTTGGGTGCCAGCTAGTATACCAATCCCATTAGTAAATTCGTATGAATCAGAATGGTACGACTTTGTTGACCAGTTTGATTCTGTTGTCGGCATTCTTGCAGGAGGGACCACGGAATGGTTGCCAATTTTATTAATCCCATTAATAATTGTAGTATTTTTCCAAGTAATATTTATAAAGAAAACAGTAACCAGGCTTATTTTTTAAAGCAATGTGCCTTTTTCTTTGCAAAATTTTCACCGCGGTACTGTTAAAAGCAGCAGTGACGGCGAATATTGTTTTTATGTATCAATTTTTGATTGGGGAAAAGCTCAAATCAACAGTTCCTTTCAATCAATCACAAGTGTGAGGATATTCACTGCTAAAATGTTGCATGTAATACAAAAACGTAAACATACAATTTTTCTACCTTGTTTCTGTTTTTCGTATGCATGACACATCCTGCCCAGGCCTCTTGGGGCCAAAGACACAACACGATCTACTAAATATAGCGATAGCATATACACACTGCTACACAAACTCATGTACACAGTTCATACATACACTTTTACTGGCAAAACAGACACTCTAATATACATAAACCCCTACAATGTCTATTCTGTTTATACAAATGCAAACTCACGTGGCACCAGCCGAAACAAACGTGACTACTCAATTTCTCCTAACAGAAAAACACCTTTCTCCATCTAGAATGTTCTTGGACACTCTGAACTCTCAATCTTCGACAACCCTTCATTTTTTATTTAGTGAATAAGCTGTCAATAAAAAGTAATTATTTTTGTATGAATAGACTTTGCCATTCTTTTCTTTCCATAATGTCCTATCTTCAACAGTACTCTTACAAACAAGCATTAGTAAACATAAATAATTTTATTGTTTAATTAATAATTACTAATTCGTCTTACATACTTTCACCATTAAAATAACTTGATTGAAGTTGATTATTATAAAAGACTGGTCAGAAATAACGTCTGGTTTGGAAATACGCCCTCCAAAAAATCGAAACCATTTATTTTTAATACAAAAGAGAAAAACAGCTCATCTGAATTTAATCCGGTTACAAATATGGTATTATCGAATGCCGTAATTCTGTTAGCGGCTCTGCGTAGGATAACGGAGGAGGATCATTGTATTATGGCACGTCTTATAATGTTATCTTAGCTGTCAGCTTTATTCTTAAGACTCACAGCTCAACACTAACAGAAAATGAGTAGCTCTCCTTGTGTTGATCTTATCTACTTTGGTGATAGAAGCCTTGTATGGTGTACACAAAAGTATAAACACTCGGGAATTTATCGCAGACCATTGATGATTTGACTAGTTCTGTCTTATCACAAATTAGCAGGAGGACATCCTGGAAGAGTGAAGCCATACAACGATTGGTCGGAATCTAATTTAGTAAATCTTTGAGTTGGTTTATCTACATACGAATGGCTATTTGATTTGAGTTGTTGAATTTTACTTTCGTTTTTCAATATAAGTATACTAGTTGAACTACTCAATCCAGGACAGATTTATAATAGTGAGACAATATTAGACCTTTTACTAAGTGAGATCAAAAACAATGCTTGGATGACAATACAGCTTACATAACTCAAATTAAATATAGATAAGATAAATAACTGTTTATTTTTAAAAATTTAACCTGTTGAATTTTATTTTTCGTTTAGTCAATATATGTGTTCTAGTTGAACTACAAATGTCAGGACACATTCATGATCATGAGATAATCTTGAACATTTTAATAAGTGAGATAACGAACATAATGTATTGGGTTCAAAGCTGTGTGGAAACACAGCTTACACAACTGAAATACGGTTTACGCCATTAGCGCCCATGATCCCTTTTTTTAGGACCAGAAGAATAATTAACCTTATTTCAGAAATATTTATAGTTAGTGTCTTTCAAATATTACATCTAATAGCTGATGTATATTGGTAACACTGATGTTTCAGTTTTCAGTATATTGTAAAAAACAAGAGTGGAAGAATACAATCAGTTTCATTTATTATTCAATCAAAAATTGTTTTGTATGTAGTCCTTATAACCAATCTACATTTTTATATATAGTATAAATGAATGCTGTAATTATCCTATAAAGTAAAGTTAATCTTTGAAAGTAATTTTGCTCAAATATAAGATGCACTAAAAGGACCAAATGAAAAATGTATTTTTTCTTCGAATAATGTAATAAATATCTTTTTTACATATTTGGTATCAAATAATATTGTATTTACAAAAGATGTGTGGTAATAAATTAAAGAAAGAAATTTGGAAACTAATGGATTGATCTTTCAATTTGAACTGCGTTATTTGAATCTTTAATAGGTGAAATCTAAAGCATCATGATGGGATGAAAGTTGTGTGGAGATACAGCTTACACAACTGACGTTATGAACTGATATATTTGAGAATCTGTATAATTTTTATTTGAAATGAGGAATGATGATTTGCATTATTTGGATTATTCGAACTACTGTTCTTATCTTGGATCTTATCATTACAGCATATCGGCCGATATAACCTCCGACCTTCTTAAAGTATGTCTTGTCAAACTTAGGAATCTGTATGGAATTTAGAACTGAACTCTGGGGCAGATTGTTATCAATCCGTCGTTGTTTCGTAAAGTGCACCAAACCATGTAAATAAACAGAATATAATACATCTAAATATAGTTCACATGGACCCGTGGCACAACGGATAAAGTGCTAAGTTATTATCAGTTCTAAGTGACAGTCTTCTGGAGTTGAAAGTTTACTCCTCACTATAGGCGATACTAAGAATATAATTAAGAAGTATGTAAGACTTCTACCTGATCATTGCAGATGGAACAAGAAAAACTTCCTCCCATGGATTAAATAAAAGATTCAGTTCGAAATTCTGTACAGATTTCTGAGTTTAAGCTTAAAACTCAGGATCGTAGTGGACGCTTTGCTATGTAGATTGTATGAACGTCATGGGAAAGATGATTGGTGATATTTGTGCATTATTTGTAATCTGGTAAAGTAACTTCAGAAAGTCTTTTTTATGATCCATGTAATTGCTGATAGGCATAGTGATTCATATGAAATGAGCCAACAGACGGTGTAATACGAAAAATTGACACTAATTAGAGTTCAACTTTATTTATTTTATGATTTCTGAGTTAAATAATGAGAAATTATTATTGTCGAGAATAAGGTAGGCACTATTACTACCATGCTGAAATTACTAGGCAAAGAGAGTACAGCTGGGCGAATAAAATATAAAATTTGGTGAAGTCGAAAGATACCAAGGTTTTTTTTTCTGGAAGCATGTACCAATAAGCGACTAAAATATATTCAACAAAAAATTCTATATGTATCTTTTGTTTACAGAGCTATAATGGCTAAAGAACTAAAGGGGAATTCTGACTTTATTTTATATATAAGATTTGGCATATTGTCGATCAAATTCCAGAAAAAAATTCTGATAAAGATGCTTAGCATTTTTTTTTTTTTTTTTTACCTTTTCGATTTTTTTCATCAAAGGATTAAAGAAAGGGCTTACAGAAGAACACCAGTTGCTTATGTGGAAATCTCTTTCGTTGAAACACAAACAACAATATATGTCTTGTAATATTCAGCCTGACATAAAGACCTTCGAAATCTCCTTTTGTGATCTTTGAAAGTTTCTCCGGTGATTAACGTTTTCATGCAAAGGTAAAAACAAAAGAACTGTCAATATTTCTAAGGCTGAAGCCATCCTGCCTTTATGTGAAAATTGTAAGAAGAGACACTAATCACATTCTATCAAAAGGGGTTTCCATTTTGAACTTCAGTTAAAAAATATTTGCATAAAGACTACCACTGGCTTGACTATATTTTCAGCACCAAACATAATGATTACCAATGTTTATATCCTTCATTCTATACTAAAGACAAATATGTATTTATTTGTATGTAAATAAAAATATATACTTCGATGGTATGAACATGTTGAAAGAATGAATGAGAGTTCTTGGGTTAGTAAACGTAGAACAGTTGAGGTAGCAAGTTCAATTCATAGGGGAAGGCCAAGGAAAACATGGGAGGAAGTGATCAGAATGGACATGAGAAAAAGAGGAATAAAAAAAAGATCTGGACACAGATAGGTTAGTTAGGAAATCAATTTCTAAAAGACATTCCACTCATGCCACCATTAAAAATTTTTTTTTTTACATAGTTCACCCCAGACAAGGCAGGCCGCCACTGTAGACGTAAGGGGCTACTGAGAAGAAAGAAAAGGGAGAAGGTTGGCGGGGTCAACCTAAATTGGGATCTGCGCAGCGAGATGTCTGTTTACATTAGTCTTAAATTTCTGCATGTCAGTACCGTCGGGGAAACAAGGGGCAGGGAGAGAGTTCCAGAGGCCAGCAGTACGAGGAAAGAAGCTATTTGAGAAGAAAGCTCTCCGACATCTGGGTACCCCCACAGTGAATGGATGAGATTTAGTCGATTGTCGAGTTGATCTAGTGGACGTTACACTGATGATGATGATGATGATGATGGTGGTGGTGGTGGTGGTGGTGGTGGTGGTTTCCATCCTGTCACGCAAAAGTTATCGAGTAAACACATGATTTTTTTTCTAGCCCCCGGGCAAAACTATTTCAAGTGGTGAGGAAAAGCGAGAAAACAAATAAGTCAGACAACCACCTCACCTCAAACTTACGACGACCCCTGAGTGCAAACACTGGCGAAGCATAATTTTCTTCCCGTAATTTTTGACAGAAGATGCGCACTAATCTATATGATAATAGGCTTGTTTGTTTTTATAGATGTTATTACTTTCCACACATTACTATTAATATTATTATTAAATTAAATTATATAGAAATATAAAAAGCAATGGTCAATTTTCCATGGGTTCCCTCTAATATATAGAAATCTTAAAAGTATAACTCACTTCCCGGGTTCCAACATTACACCGGGGTTCATACCTCTAACAAGCAATCGGTAGATATTGGTTCTGTTGTGGTTTAATTCTTATTTGAATTATTTTAAAGTTTAAATAATTTAGACGAGAACCAAGCCAGAACAAAAACACCACCTGATGATTGTACCTTTGAGCCATGAAACCCGGTGTAATGTTGTGATCTGTAGGGTGGTTGTAGCTTTAAGAATTGTATCAACTCTAGATTTCTAACATTGATGATTCTATAGATTAATGTTTAAATAAACAGCATTTCATTGGTTTTTCAAACATATTTTCTTATTCACATTCTGAATTTAAAAAATTATATATATACATATATATGTATATAAAAGTAATGAAAATATAAAACGCATTTTATATAGTTAAAGTTAAATTCATATAAAAAGTAATCGTTTAGTGTCAACTATACGAATCAATTTCAAATTGCCGTATGAAAGCTCAACATTTAATATATACTAAATAGAGCTAAGTAATATATATATATATATATATATCTAATATATAAAGTAGAGACGTTTTTTCCCCTGTACCTTCTCGGAGAATAGGAAAATAACCACATGCATCACGGGCTACTGAACTCACAATTACATTGCAGTTATTCACTCGAGCGTGTTTTAGTATATCTCTTATTCTTCTTTCCAAACTAACACAGAATATTACATTCGGCCCGACCGCCACGACTCTCCGAAATACCAACTCCATATAGGTGGTAGTAAAAACTTTTCTCCCTTACAATTCTGTACTGTGACTACACTCATCGACACCGGGAACTAATAAACACAGTATAATTTTCATAAAGCACCCATTGTTATTTCGTATTTTTCTGGCATTATTTTACTACATAATATTAAGCAATACGCAAAAACTTAACAACCGCTCCCTTACACCCCGATGATTATTCGCGAATATCAGATTACGTTCTACCTAATTCTACCTTCTACATTTATATTCATTCCGGAATTAAGCGAATGAAATTAACGAACACAGTTCCTGCAACATTTAATGATTCAACATGGCGGATAACATTTCTTGATCGAATCGACTTCCTATTTAATTCATTAAGCACTAAGATACTGGTAGACGCGGATACATTTACATTTTCAAAAAGATACACCTTAAACACGCATATTATAGAAAAATTGCCCAAATGAATTTAATTCATCAAAAAATGACCTACACCGCGTCATTGTTGAAGTTTCCATTTGGTCGGCAGAATGTAAATGTTAACAAAACACGCATGTCAATAAACAAACATAGCGTTATTAGCCTATTTACACATTCATTTTCAAATCGTAAGCGTGGCGCCGTGTGTAAGAATGGAGGTTCAATGATCGACAGTTTCGGCGTTCGATCCCATTCGACTTTGCCACGTTCTTTTTTTTTTTAATTTACAACATTCGCCAACATAGTATAGGGGGTGGGGGTGGAGAAAGAACTATAAGCCGTTTTTTTTTTATTCGACGTCATGCAATAGGTACTAATTTCTCCCGTGCAACGCCGGGCGACGGGTACGCTAGTATATATATATTCTCCTTTTGTTTAATTTTGCTTCAGTTGAAGCTCTCAGAAATCAAGGCGCCTGGGGCTAACACTTGATCTCTATATAAGATACATAGATATTCAAATATTCTATTAAAGCCCCCTTTATTTCTCAAACGGTGAGTTAGTAAAGGAATTAAAAACATTAATTTTCCTCTCCCCAATTGACCAGTTAACTATGTTGTAGTATATCTTTCTTGTGGTCTCTTGAGCTTACCGGATTCCAGGACAAGAATTCATCTAGTCTAGTGGAGTATCCAGCTGAGTGTTGTTACTTGAGGTAACATGACTAGGAGAAGGTGCACTATTCCTTGTATGAGTCAGTGTATAGCCGTGTCGAGGGGATCTTATTTGTGCTGCGAATACTAAGTAATTTTGAATTTTTGTTCAGGGTTTTCTTGTAGGATGAAGTATCCTCATGTCAGGTTGTCCTGACAAACCCTTGTACAGAGAGACCGAAGACACTCGAAGATAGTGTCTAGTAGTTAGTTCAAACTCCCCAGTAGGTAATTCAAACTCCAATATATATATGTGTGTGTATGTGCATATAAATACCAGCGTACATCCTTCAAAACAGATTACAAAGAATTATGTCAGTAATTTAATTTTTCATCAATAATTTATTATTACAATTTCGAAGAAGCAAAATAAAAAACCATAAACTTTTTATGTAAAGTGGGGGATTTCTTTCTGAATTCATTTCAGGAGGGCTAGGGTAAGCTAACTTGCTATTTGATGTCTCAATTCCTTTCATCACTTGAAATGCTTTTGTTCAGTACGTTTTCTTACTCACTTACTTTTGTATAGCAGAATATATATATATATATATATATATATATATATATATATGTGTGTGTCATTAATTAATTATGACAATATGTGTATTAGCATATACTATCAGTGCCTTTTAATTAGCAGTCTCTTTAAAAGATGTTGCTCGATGATTGTCAATCAGTAACAACAGAGCATATATAAGTCAGGTTCATTTTATATTTCAATAACCATGTTTTTATTTTTATTTTTATTTTTTCACATTTAAAAAAACATAACATTTCTATGAGATGTATTTTTGATGGTCCGTTTCATTTGCCGTGAGCCAAACAACATTTTTATGGCAATATCATCTCTGCAACACTACACAAACATCAGAAAAATCCACAAAGAATAAAACGTTCTTGAATTAAAAATGTCTTGAAAAAAAATCTACCCTAGACAGTGGGTCATTTTTGAGCGAAAACAAATAAAAAACAAAGAAAAGAACAAACTCACATGTGGGGAAACTCACTAGTACGCCATTTTTCATACATTATATATATATATATATATATATACAGGGTGGGCCAAAATAAGGGTCCTATCTTTAAATTTGAATAACTTGAATTTGAATAACTTCCACAAAATAAAAGTTAAACTCACCAAACTTTATGTGTGTGTAGACTGACCCTTCCGAGATTTTTTGAAATAAACAAAACAAATTTTAGCCGAAAAACACTTCTTAAAACTTACAAAAACTAAAGTATTGTTTTTTACACTGTTTTGAGTTTTTTAAGCAAAAATAATGTTTTCTAAATGAGGGTACGTTCCTTAGGGCTAATACGGCTCATGCTTGCTTCGGAAGGGGTCCTTTACTTATTCTAAAAAAAAAAATTTTTTAAATCAATAAATAAAAAAGTTATGAATTTTAAAAAATAGGACCCATATTTTTGCCCACCCTGTATATATATATATATATATATATACTAATAAATACACATCAGTCTTTATGATAGAGTGGAGGATTTATATACATATATATATATATATATATATATATATATATATATAAATAAAGAGTTTGAATGCTAAACGTGGCAAATCCAATTTCTTCTAATTAAGAAATTAGACTATAAAAACACGAACATTTTAAATCCAGAATTCGATTGTAAAAACTTAATTGAAAGCAAGAAAATTAGTCAGTATCAGATTATGTAAAAGATGTGATTTTGGGGTGTGGCAGACTGATTAATTGCAACACTTTCGGTAGCGATAACTTCATTATATAAACCATGTCTATCAGGTTTTGCCTTCGAACTCTTCTTATGTGTGTGTTCGAAATTTATAGCATTTTTATCAAGTTTCCAAATGAAAAGCCTCAAACGAACATGAATTTTATGTACGTTCGAAGAGGAATAATTTTTCATGAATAAGTCAGCTCAAAACTCGAGATGCAACGAAAAATCATCGCCTCTCTTCAGAAAATCGCATTCAGCTAGTTTGTAATATATAGGAATACATACATAATTTACCATAGAGTAAAAGAGTCAATATTATACCAACAACACTTAAATAGTTCGAATCGTGTGGTTAATAATCCGTGTGATAAGGAAAATGTATCTGTTACTTCTTTCATGCCTGGAATTTTGCAACTTTCTTTTTAGCTGAAGATCAACCAAAAAAACCAACTTGGAAAATTATTTTGCCAAAACGTGAGTTATCATATATTAGCAGGGAATGGAATACCCGTCACAGAATATATCATGAAATATATTTAGTTTGTTAATTATTTAGTTAAATAGATGATGTATTTGCTAAGAATGGTAAAACAAATAAAACAAGAACATGAGTCAGTTGTGAGACTGCATATCTCCGCTTGACAACGTAAGTTGAAATTCCCTCAAAATGTAAAGCTTGACCAAACTTTTCAAGATGCCATGAATTCTGATCAAACAAAAGAGCTTGGAATGTTCAGTGTCATTGACCCTGGAATTGCTGGTCAGTTGGATGCAAGACGGTCATCCAATAGTAAGTTCAGAGCAGGTTAAGAACCTCCCGTTTTTAGACTTCTCCAAGAATTTCATAGTCTCTCTCAAGAATTCCTCCTACTCTCTATATCAGTATAAGGAGAATAGTATTAGTTTGTCACGTGATGGTTCTCTCTAGATTTGAGAAAGAAAATCCCATTAGGATTCAGGCGCTTAAGAGGCAAAATGTGTAAGTCGAAAATTACAGGTAAACTCATACCTTTTAACCCGTTATATATTGACACATTTTTTATAAAAACATTTTATTTTGTTTCATTGATCAAATTAAAAATGCCGTCTTTTGCTAACATAAAACAATATGTTATATGTACCAGTTTTGCATACAAACTTTTAAACAATGTTCTCATAAACAAACACATTTTTGGCACATTAATTGCCTTACTGACTTTACAAGAACAAGTTAAATTTTAGTGCCCACAATACCACATTCACCTCTGTTCTTATACTCATTATATCGTTCCATTTTCCTCATGGACTGCATTATTAGCTTCATTTCTTACTTATCCATGGGATATTTGTTGTCACATCTATTCTTTTAAATAAACCTGAATGAGAACTAGAAATATTATTCAGTTGAAATCTTCCCAACTCGTCTTCTCGTTCTTTCTTATCCATTATGTATTTATCCATTCATGTGTTTGAGAATAAACCTTCCATAAGGTCACGGTCATACAAGATGCAGGCTTTATTGGCCACAATATGGACCAAGTAGTGAGTATCTACACTAAACAGAATCAAAGTTATCGCTAAAAGTGTGATTTCTACCTTCTCCGTGTCCTTGACCTTTGGTTTAGATACTCAAAATAAAAAGTAGTTCTAAGTTAGATCATGACCGATACTTTGACAAAATTTGGTGGCGATTGGTCAAACGTTGTAGATATAAGACTGTGCACAAACATAGTGACCGAATACATAATCTCCTTGGCAGAGGTAACTATTCCAATTTTCGAAATATTCTATTATTTTAAGTGATTTATAATAATCTTCATTGGGTGTTCAAGTCAGTATATTTCAGAAACATATCAGTAAGATAAGTTTGAAAAATTAAGTTTCTCAATATTCATCGCATGTCTAACTTTCCTGATAAAATCAGAGAAATGAATCCAATTTAATGAAGTGTTTTCACTTGAAAATGAACATTTCTATGGCTTGTTTTTTTGGGGGAAAATAATTAAATTTGCGTTCCAGATGTGCCCATTAGATGGTAGATACGAGCTCCGTCTAAATTGGAATCGTAAAAAATTTATTCATTAGTGTCCCTATTTACTTGCCTCCCCGCGAGAGTGAAGGAAGACACAAGGTAGGTTTTTATGTAGCTCCCCAAAACAGAAAGGATACTATATTTTTATCCTAGCCCAAAGGCCAAGAAATGTAATAGAGTGTTTTTTTTATTTTGATTTTGTGTGATTCATTTGTTTTACAGTATATCAACCATTTTGGGGTTAGTTAATGCTGAATTCAGTTCTTATTTACTTGCCTCCCCACGAGGGCAGCAATAGACACACTATCGGTACTTAATGTGAAGAAAATTCAACTCTCCAAAAAGGGACACTCTGGGTTGAGACAAAAATAAAAATTCACTGACCGATGGCAGAAACGATTAAGTGGAGTATCAGTACAGATCATACACTTTGCTCCTAGACAAATGTCGAATCCAGTCATTTTGATAACATTTTTTATATTTATATTTCTTCAAATATTTATTCATTGTATTTTCTTTAACTCATTATTCATGACGTAAATATATGTGTATACCAATGGATTTTGTTTCATGCCAAAGCCATTTAATCTGTAGCTACTACCACTTCGGGTCAGAGTGGACCTAGGAGTAATGGTAATTGAAGTGTAACGCACAAAACTGCCAAATTAGTAGCCTCACTACCGGATGCAGATTTTAACAAATCGTTCTTTCCTGAGTTTTTTACTATTGGATTGGTAAGAAAATAATAAATTGACTTCTAACTTAAATATCTAGGTACTGATACAGCTTTTGAACCAGACAAAAATGACTTTTCGTTCAGCTTTTTCCGACTGTTTATGTAAACAGCCGGAAGATGCCGAAGCGTTTATCCAAAAAGAAGGCAAGAAAAGCAGAGATGTTGAATTGAAAATTGATTAAGTCGTAAATCGGCGATTGTCAAGAATTTCCAACAATAAAATAATGAAGAAATAGTAAAAAAAAAAGAAACTGTTACAAAAGGCAATAAAAGTAGTTTAGCGTAAAAAAAAAGGTTCGGTCTTTGTCTGGTTCAAAAGCTTTACCAGTACCAATATCTATAAATAAGTTTTTTTCCACCCTAATCAATGCATATTGCCACGAAAGCGTAAGGGGATACTGTGATAGGGGCCAGATTTATAGGGTAAAATCTGAGTGGGGAGTTGGGTAGCAAGATGTTTGTTCACATTACATTGAAATTTCTACATGTTAATACGATCAGGAAAACAGGGAGCAGAAAGGGAATTCCAAAGGCAAGCGGTCTAAGGAAAAAAGCTATCAAAGTAAAAAAAAACCTCTTCCGGTATCTAGGGACCTTTATAGTAAAGAGGTGTAATTTTCCTGCTAGTCGGTCGGATGAGGGGGTAGTAAGTCCTCTAGCTTAAACCCAACTTTATTAACCGATATAATAACTATTACAATGTCTGCTACACAGAGACAAGTTTATCTATACCTATTACATAAACGTCTATTGTCTGAGACTCTTAAAACACCAGAAAGGCATTTTCAGCGACATTTTATTTCTGAATATTTTCTCCCATAGGCAATATTTTTAAAATGTTTTAGTCAGTGGGAGAGAGTTCTGGTGAATATCGTGGGTGAGGAAAAATTTAATAAACCTATTTGTTAAGTTTGCACAAAATATGTGAGATATGCAGCAAGATGGGGCCTTTTCTGTTGACCAATATAGGGTACTTTCATTGACAGCTCCCCCCCCCCATCCCCTATTGATGTTGCAAACTGCTTGTGTTGCTTTACGACCAAGTTTGATTGCACAGATTTGTTTACTTTCCAGCATTTTTAATAACCTTAATTTGCAACAATATAAAATTTAAAATACAGGGTGTTTCAAAAGTCTTGGGAACATTACAAATGCGTATATCTCATGAACTATTCCAGGTAGAAAAATGAAACTGGTGCCATTTTAAAGCTTGCTTAATCAAGTTTTTGGTCATACTAATCATTTTCGTGTTATCTTTCCAGGTGCAGTAATGGCGTTCTCTAAACAAGACAAGGCATTTTGCGTCCTCCAATTTGCAAAGACTGAATCGTGGACATGTGTTCAGCGTGCATTTCGCAGGAAATTTAAAAAAGAAGCCCCTGAAAGGAAATCCATTGTCAGATGGCATGCTAAATTTGTGAAAGATGGGTGTTTGTGCCCAAGTAAGCGAACAGGTCGCCCTTCAACTTCAGAAGATGCAGTTGAGCAAGTTCGGACAGCCTTTCAGCGGAGCCCCAGTAAATCAGTGAGAAGAGCCAGCAGGGAACTTCAGCTTGCTCAAGCAACTGTCTGGCGTGTCTTAAGGAAACGACTGCAAATGGTACCTTACAAGCTCAAGTTGGTCCAAAAGTTGAAGGACACTGATAAGCCACTTCGCCGTGACTTTTGCAATGCAATGCAAGAGAAGTTGGAAGATAACGGCTTTGATGACCGGCTTGTTTTTAGCGATGAGGCGACCTTCCATCTGAATGGCAAAGTTACCAAGCATAACACTCGCATATGGGGTACTGAGAATCCTCATGAACTTCTTGAGCACGAGCGAGATTCACCAAAAGTGAACGTGTTTTGTGCAATTTCCAAGAAAGGTGTCTATGGACCGTTCTTCTTTGAAGAGGCAACTATCACTGGTGAATCCTATCTCAACATGCTGGAAGACTGGTTAATGGCTCAGTTGGAACAAGCAGAATCTGATGACTTCATTTTTCAACAAGATGGTGCACCACCACACTGGAGTCTTAGAGTAAGGCAGTTTCTTAACACAAGGCTGCCTGGTAGATGGATTGGGAGATCTGGGCGAGGTGATGACGTTCTCATGCCCTGGCCTCCTAGGTCTCCAGATCTTACCCCGTGTGACTTTTTCCTTTGGGGCTTTGTCAAGCAACAAGTCTATGTGCCGCCCCTTCCAAGAGATATTGACGAACTAAAGGCTCGAGTAACGGCAGTTGTGGGAACCATTGACGTCAAGATGCTGGAACGCGTTTGGCAGGAAATGGACTATCGACTAGATGTCTGCCGTGTGACGAATGGTGCTCATATTGAGCAACTTTGAAGATTCCCCACAAAACTTGAAACTTTAACCTTTCCAACGGTACCAATTTCATTTTTCAACTCCTAATAGTTTTTGAGTTATTAAAAATCGTTATGTTCCCAAGACTTTTGAAACACCCTGTAAATCATATAACATAAATGTAGAAGGCATTTTATGCATTAAAATGATATATTAACTAACTTATATAAATAATAAATCATTATTTCAAATTTAGATAATTAAGCTAATATCGAATTAATCTAATATCGATCTATATCTAGGTATAGATAGAATTAGGTTATAAGCAAAGAACACACTAAATAAAACAGGAAAAATTAACGCAGAGGCATGCTACTTTTGATTCGATATTTCGTTTCAGTTATACAACTTTGTTCTTGATAAAGTTCCATAACTGAAACGAAATAACGAATAAAAAGAACCATGACTGTTAAACTTTCCTGTTCTATTTAGTTTCTTTTTCTTTATTACCCTATTCCTATCTATACTTACGCATTTTGTCAGATATTTATTAGCATAAACAAACTTTCACATATCTATATATGTAACCGTTTGTCTGTGTCTCACTCTGATAATACAACCCTTGCTATGGACTTGCTCGGTCAATTTAAGTATTGAATAAAGAAGTTGCTATTAAAAACAATCATCACTGCAAAAGTGATAAATCAATGTAAATTTAATAAATTATTCTATTTCTATTAAATACAAAACCATTGAGAATGAGATAAAAATAATAAACGGTTAATAAAATGTTTATTACCACCCATAAAAAATTTATAGAGAAATCAAAATATTTCTGTCTACTGGAAACAAACATTGGCATCAACTAGATAATACAATTTCATTCATTTATTAGTATTTCTCATTATCATGTCTGATGGTTTCGTATGGATTATATTTTGACCATACTCCTCTGATTAATGTATTTTAAAAGATCTTCGTATCCTTTGCATAAATATTTCTTGTTTCTTTTCGAAGAACTTTCAATGATTTATTAATTTTTACTGACATTTCTAAGAATACAATTCTGTAAATTATGTAGCCGTCCGGAAAGTTCTGAGGAAAATAAACACATAAATGTTTATAAATATTCGATGATATTGTTGATATGATATTACTATTGTTAGTAATAAATTTACATTATGTAGACAATCGGATTGCTGTCCTCACTTTGGTTGTTATAGTCATACTGTTTTGGCTGTTGTACTCTCCTGCCTTCTTCAGGAGCCTTCTGTCCAGAATTATCAAACGGAACCCTTAATTTAATCCACTAGGGTCGATAGCACTAATTCTGTGTTCCATGCGTTTTTTTAGATATGTCGTATCAGTTATTCTTTCTTAATATCAGATATCTAAAAAGCTATGAAATGTGGAATGATAGCAGTCAACCCTAGTGGATTAAATATAGGATTCAGTTAGAAATTTCAGAACGGTAACCAACTAAAACAAAGGGTACCTAAAGAAGGATTGAGAGTACAATGGTCTAAAGATTATGAATATAACAAACAAAACATAAATAATATGAATAATTTATCTAGTCATAACTTATGGGTTAGTTTCAATGTTTCCTCTTCAAAATATGTAGAAATATATAAACCAATTTGCGATGTGTAAGTGTAATATTATTATTCAGGATGCTGGTTTTGAAACCGCCTTGTCTGAAGACGAATTTGAGGTCAAAATAAAAAAAATACAAAAGAAAAAATAATTATTTTAGAAAGAAACGAACAAAGCGAAAATATTCCTTGTCCATAATGTAAGTAGGTCAAAAAGGACGATTAACAAAAAAATGGTATTGTCTGAGAATGCTGTGATTGAGAATTGGATCACAGTTTTTTACAATCGAGCTGACGCCAGATGACGTAAACAAAGATTATTTAACAAATTCACTATTGGTACTGAGGTAGAAGACAAACAGCTTGTAGTGAAGAAGAAAAATTCAGTGTGACACAACTGAACAGGTCCGAGGCCCGTTTGTTATTTTGTAAATCAATTTAACTAAGAAATAAAAGCACTCTTTTTTATAACAAAAAAAACTGGTTCATTTTATACCATGGAAAACAACTTTGTTTGGATGATAAGCGAGAAAGTGAATTAGATTATTTTCCTTACATCCGAAACTTAGGATTAACCAGAGAAACAATAAAACCCGAGCTTCATTGTATTACATGAGGTGAATCGATGATTTGGAAATGGTTTGCAAAAATTTAAATACAGAATTTCAGTTTAGAAGAACAGAGCACTTTGGAAGGCCTTCAGAATTTATGTAATGCTTCAAAATAGTACTGTAAAGCTTATGTACATTTTATATCCTAGCTTTTACGGTTTTAGTGACAACGTGTTTGGGTATATCTTTCCATACATACATCATTTTGTGTGTTTTATTATCGTGGGTACCACACACGAGGGTCCGAAGAAAGAGGAAAGAAGGACAATAGTAAAGAAACAGTTGGATTTGCATACACATTTATTCGAAGCAAACGTAAAAGGGATTACATAAACATGTAACAACGTACACAGTATGATATACAAAGGAGTAGAACCACATATATAATTATTAAAGAAAATACATTACAGTCCCAAATACCATGAGCAAATCACATGCATTGCCAGGATCGTAGGTAGAGAGAATATGCATGAGTAATTACTTACTTTGTTGTGCTATTCTGGGAGTCTATACGACTGCGACCAGAAAACGTATTGTGCAGACGCAGCGTCAGGGTTTGTAAAAGGCCATGCAAAAGGAGACAACAAGTTGGATCATTTCCAATGGCCTTGACCGATGTGCCGCAAAATAATAAAGATCTTGTCCTGAATTGCATGCATATGTAGAATGAGTTTTCTTAACTTACTGACAGAATTTTTTAAACGATAGCCAGAATGATTCCAAGAGAAATAGCTCAGATGATTCTGCAGCCAATAGTAGAATTAAAAATGTTTAACAAATAAATTAAATGTATTCTTTGTTCGGAATTTTGGTGAAATAGTAACTTGCGTTCATTTTATCTTGTAAAATAAATCATTTGCAACAGGTAATGTTTCAGCATTCGATAATCGAAAAGGGTTTATATGCAATTTAACATGCAAACCAAACCTAACAAATTCTAACTTTTTTGTGACAGTAACATCATATGCTAAAAACGGTTATATTTAGATTTACATATTAATACCATTCTGACTGTAGCAAGATAAGAGGCAAGTGTGTCAACAAGAGGATTAGTATGGTAAATTTCCACATAAGGTTAACAATTAGGTAGAGTAGAATTTTACAATCAGAATTCGAGTAAGGTTACGTGTTCCGAAAGTGACGTCACACAGACAGGAAGACACTAGTCAGACGTGGCTAATAAACAGGGGAGATCATTCTCTTTCAACGGAACCGGCACACAGAGAGCGAGAGAGAGAGAGAAAGCAACAAGTTTGGATAGCTGCTGCCTCCCTCTTATGGGGTAGGGAGGTTGGATCTTTTATCTGTATATATGCATGTTGTGATGAAAGAATAAAACCTCAAAGAGATGTTTAAAACCCACTTTCAGTCGGCGATGTTTATTTATTAATAACGTTCATGAAAGCTGTTATTGAGAAGAAGAAGAAGAAGAAGAAGAAGAAGAAGAAGAAGAAGAAGAAGGTATTTACTCCTCCCCAGGAGTTAGGCACAAGGCCAGTTTTATCTTACTCCCACAGGTAAGATGTGACCACAGCTTGGGTCGAGAAAGTGGGGTTAAAAGCCAGCGCTCGAGAGGTGAGCACTCTGGCCATTTAAAAATTGCCTGGGCAGCCCCGTCGGCATTCCTCGGTAGGGGCGCCTCAGACAGTAAGCAATAAACTTACTCCTCCCCAAAGAGGGGAGGCGAAGCCTGGGAGGGTGGACCTCCTAGAACTGCACAGGACAATCCCATAGACCGGGGTAAATCAAGCCCCGGAGGCCAAGACAATACCAGTCTATGGGGAACAGATACTACACTTTGATCTTAGCCAAAAGACCAAGTAAAGCATGAAGAAGAAAAAGAAGAAGAAAAAGAAGAAGAAATCCGACCAGCTGATTCTGCCGAAGAACAAAACGCACATTTGGGATGGAGAAGGATGCAGTGTGGAGATTGAAGAACACCCCAGCTATGCTACATAACTACTAACCTACATCCGTATCTACTTATGCTATTACCTATCTATATTATCTCTTATTTGACTCCATCAGAGCAGCTAGTATTTAGTATTACATTTTGTTATCCATTTAAAATTCTGTTTCTTTTCTTTGTTTAATTAGTATTACTTTTATGTTTTTTTTCTTTCTTGTTGCTTCCCACCTTAAAAAGAAAAGAAATTTCCCAGACTGTCCATTTATGGCAGTGAGTAAACAGATATATTGGAAAATGAAGAATCGCAGTTTTGCCTGAAGCCCATTCTTCATTTGCCGTGTTTACTGACTGTCAGAGACTGACGGTTAAGTCATTCTGATGAAATGCATCTAAAATCGGCAAGAAAGAAATGTGAGGCTTCCAAAAAATCAAAATAAATCATTGAAAGTCAGCAATGATTTATTTGGTAAAAGTAAACAAAGATAAAAATACAAGAATATTTTTCACCTTTAACCCTTTCAATACGGAATACAGTAATACAAATCAACGTTGTCAAATCCATATATAAGTAAAAGAAAATTTGTGTGTTTGTGCGTGTCTTTGTTTCACAAAAATATTTGGATGAAAAGGTTCGAGATCTTACCAAAATTAAATCCGACATTGTTCACACACAATTTATATATATTAGAAGTTTATACTTTTTTTAAAGCATCCAAATAAATTTTAAAAACAAAGGGGAAGGTAAATAAAATACCTTTTAAAGCATGTTAAGATGCGATAATGTTTTATTAAAAAAAAAATCGAAACCGATTTTTTTTTTATAAACTTTCATTTTTTTTTTTAGTTTATATTACAGATATATTTCGCCGAGTACAATCGGCTTCATCAGTGTAGTTAGTAGATCCGATGTTAATGGTCTGCCGGTCTCAGATGGTGTAACCGGCCCATGAGGTGTTTTTTTTTTCACTATCGGTACGAAATCACGCCAGCACATGGATATGTATTGAAAAAAAAAACACCTCATAGGCCGGCTACACCATCGGAGACCGACAGACCATTAACATCGGATCTACTAACTACACTGATGAAGCCGATTGTACTCGGCGAAATATATCTGTAATATAAACTAAAAAAAAATGAAAGTTTATAAAAAAAAAAAATCGGTTTCGATTTTTCTTTTTTAATAAAACATTATCGCATCTTAACATGCTTTAAAAGGTATTTTATTTTCCATTACCCCTTGTTTTTAATATATATATATATATATATATATATATATATAAAAATGTAACATTTCTTTTACTTATTTGAAACACCTCCCGTCTCTGAAGAAGATTATTTTACTCAAAATATTCAAGACCAAAGTAAAAAAAATAAAATAAAATAATAACAAAAAATTTAAATTTTTGCTCAATTTTCAGATTTAAAATTTAAAAGATGCTTTAAAAAAACTTTTTCATTCTCTCTCTCTCTCTCTCTCTCTCTCTCTCTCTCTCTCTATATATATATATATATATATATATATATATATATATATATATATATATATATATATATATATATATATATATATATATATATATATATATATATATATATATACCTGGATATATTAGTCAATATCAGGACCTCCTTTGGCCGGTTTTTACATGGAGCAGAAACACAGACAGAGAATACTGTTTTTCTTGTATTGAGCCAAAAGCCACAGTGCTACATGCTTTGAATAGCAAATACTCTCGATTGTGCTGATATACATTATCTTATAGTCGTGTCAGAATAGAAAGCTACTAAAATTTTATGAATAATTGTTTACGATTACAATGATTAAAAAAACACATGAAAAATTTAGTAATCACATTATGTATTCAAGATGTTTGCCATCGACTATATAAAATAGACTGGGTATTTTAAAGGGATATTGCATATGCAACAATATTCATATGCATCTAAAGTACCCATCAACATGATTTATTTCTTCTTAATCATGATCTTTGTACTTCTTTTCTTTCTTTCTTCTTTTCATCGCATTTTCATATTTTATTCACATTTCACTTTTTCTTCATTTTCATCCATTTTATTTTCACCATCTTCAACTTTGTTTCGACCCTCCATTTTACAAAAAAATATCTATAGATTTTTTTAAGCTAATCCTTTCTGCTTCCTGCTAGTCGAATCAAAATGACAATGGATATAGACTGAATTTGCCAAAATTACGGTAATTTCATAATTTATACTTTGATATATTTTTTAATGTTAAACTAAGTTTAAATAAATGTTACTATTAATCTTCAGAAAAATAAATGTCAGTTATAAATTATTAAAAAGAAAATGTTGATAGTTTTAATTGAATTTAGAATATTCTTAATAAGATGCCGTTACATTAAAAAAAATTAAACAAAATGAAATATTTTTTGTTTTTAAATTGTTGATAATGAGCTGGCGTTTGTTACCATTCCTTCTTCTTTTCCTATTCTCATTCTTTCGCTTCCCCTCTTTCATTTTTGTATTTTCTTCCCTTCCTTCCCTTATTCAGCATTATTTCCTCTTCTCTTCCTACCCCTTTCCTTCTCACCTCCTCTTTCATCTTTCTATCTTCCTTCTCTCCAATTCATCTTCCCCTTCTTTTTCTCCTCCTCATTGGGTCTAATTTCTCCATCCACTTCCTCTTCTCTTCCTACCCCTCTTCCTACTCTCTTCCTCTTACATCTGTTTATCTTCCTCCTCCACCCACTTCCTTTTTTACTCACCTTCCTTCTCGCCTCCTCTTCCATTTTTCTATCTTCCTCCTCTTCTACTTCTTCTTTCATCTCTCTATCTTCCTCCTCCCTCCACTTCCTCTTCCCCTTCTTTCTATCCTCCTCTTTTGATCTTATTTCTCCACCACTTCCTCTTCTCTTCCTACTCCCGTTCCTTCTCTCTTCTTTCATCTTTCTATCTTCCTCCTCCCCAACTTCTACTTCCCCTTCTTTTTCTCCTCCTCTTTTGATCTTCCTTCTCCACCCACTTCCTTTTCTCTTCCTACTCCCCTTCCTTCTCGCCTCCTCTGTCATCTTTTTATCTTTCTCCTCCACACACTTCCTCTTCTCTACTACTCCTCTTCCTTCTCTTTCATCTTTTTATCTCCCCCTCATTCTCTTCTTCATACCAAGGCATGACAAAAAAGGTACACAGATAGTCTTAAGTTATTGAATATAATGCTGAGCTGATCAACTATTCACGCTTTCCTAACACCCTGTTAATGTATCAGTTGTTTCAGATAGCAATTTAATTTCTTCTTTGTTGCATACGTGTTATGTTGTTTAATGAAATATAATCCCATGTCAATCAGATGTCACTTAGCAGTGAAATATAATTGCACATTTACAGGAATTAGCCTCCCAAGTTGTAAATTATATTCATTTTTTTCCAAAGCTGACAATTTCACCGAGGTCATGAATGGGGAACAGTTGTAACCTTTTCAATCATATTTTATTAAAATCAATCATTCAAAATACGATATAATTGCATTATATTACCTTGTTTTGAATGGTTCCAGGGGTTTTACTATATTTTTCATGATATTGTCCGTGTCATTGAATTAAATATTTAGGATTCAAAATAATATCTGACAGCTACGGGGAATTGTGTTGGACTGGAAGTGACAGGTTACACCGTTCAAAGATTGATTTAATGAAAAACACATGGAAAAAACAGAGGGATGCCTTCGAACCTAGTTGAAAACGAGTGTAACTTTAAAGAATTCATCACTGGCAGAAACACCCATCTATGCAAGGTAATTCCAGTCTCAGTAAACAAAAGAGAATTTGGCTTGATAGTTTAGATAAACATAGTAATCGAATAGAAATTGTTTTGAAAATGTGCTAAGAAAAATAAAGATGTTTTCAAATTGATTATCTAAACTTTTGATAAACATTTAAGCAATGGAAAAAGAGTTGTGATGTACAATTTAAGTATAATTGATATGAAATATGGAGTTTTACATATTTCAGAGAGATTGGATAGACAACCATACATATTCAAGGAAAAAGTTTTAAATTATATAGACTTATATAAACTTTTACTTTTATCTTGGTATAGAACTTTGTTTTCAATTGTATCCCTAGATAGAGATACCACACCCATCGCTATAAATCTAGTTACTGTGACAGAAGTAGTCTCCATCTCTCTCGAATATATATATATATATATATATATATGGGAAAAGAAGGATGAAGGTAATCCAACGTAATGGGAAATGAAAAAGGAAAAACCAAAAAGGATGTTTTTTGTGTTCATCAACGTTTCTTCTTTATTTGTAAGACTTCTTCAGGATGATAATATAAAGAAAAAATATCATGCAAGTACTTGGACTTATAGGGTTGACATGGTGGGTTTAATGGAGGAAATATATATATAGATTTTTTAATGAGAAAAAGTGAGTTTGAAAAGCCAGTTAAATATAAAAATATGAAGACAAAATCCAAAATTAGTCTCCTTTTGCTTCATATATCTACCTCTTCCACTTTCTCTCTCAAGCTACGAGTTAAATACTATCACTATTTGTGGTGATATTCTCTTTAGTTTGTAATGGACTATTCCAATCTTTTTATTCTTTCCTTTGTTTATTACCTTCGACTGTTTATAAACAGAGAGAGAGAGAGAGAGAGAGAGAGGGAGAGAGAGAGAGAGTTACAGAAGCTACAGTGATACATACCGCATAAAATGAGAGCAGAGGTGCAGATAACAGAGAGTGAGAGTGGGTGAAAGTGGTAGATAGAAATTTAATAAGAGATGGGTCTCTTCATGATTTAATTGCAAATTGCGGCTAATTAGAATAATTACAATAGAAGTTTTTATTTTCAAGCATAACTCAATACCTAAACTGACGAATATTTAGATATGTATTTTGTGTGATTAATAAGTCTTAGAAAAAAACTTAATTAGCTCAGCTGTAGTATGATAATAGATATACTTCTCTCTGCCTCCATCATCATATTCAGTTTAACGTCCGTTTTACATGCTGTCATGTATTGGACGGCTCTAAGAAGTTGATTTCCAAACAAACCTATCTCTGGCCAGATCTTTATTTATCCCTCTTACTCTCAGATACATTTTTATCACTTATTCACATGTTTTCCTTGGTTTCTCCTGTGAACTGGACTTGCTACCTTAACTGTTCTAATCCAAGAAGTCTCATCCATTCTTTTAATGTGGCTGTACCATCGAAGTCTCCTGTTCTGCACACATCTTTATAAACTGTTCGGATTTCATCTTCCTCTGAGGTTATCAGAACTAAGCTTGTTTTTAACCATCGCATTACACATCCATCATATCATTCTCATATCATTTCTCTCCATGCAACGCATGTCCTCAACCCTCACTGGCCAGGTTTCACTGCCATACATCATCACACTGCATGGTAAACTCTTCCATTGGTTGAAAGTATGTAATAACAAAAAGACACATATATGGAATATTGATTTCTTTCACATTTTATTTACGAGTTTTCTTAAAGTGATCTTTTTTAACCTTTCACTGTTCAAAACAAAAACAGTTGTTGAAATAAAGGAAATACTGATATTTGTTAATCTTTTAGGCAATAGATTTCTTTTCATGTTGTAGTTGGAGAGATATGCAATCCTTGTCTCTCCCAACACTCAGACACCTCTTTAAAAATTGCAAAAGGTTAAAAAGTGAAATATTTAAATTAAAACAAATACAGTTCTGGTGAAACCTGTGTGAAAATACAACTTACTTACATAATTGAAGTTCCTATTTACTTGCTTCCCTACGACGACAGAGTAAGACACAAGGTTGCTTTTTAATGTGGAGAAATCCAGCTTCCCAAAATGGGGCACTATAGAACGGGACAAAAATTAAAATTAACTTAGTCTAGAAAGATCTCTCCTTCACCAACCGAGGACAGAAAAGATGTAGTATCAGAACAGATACTACACTTTTTTCCTAACCCATTGAAGTTATGCAGATAAAAAGGGTTTTTTGTGAAGTTGTAGATCTGGTGCAAATGCTGCATGTTTGATTTTTGCGGGTGTGACTTGGCCTTTTATTGGTCTGTTCTCTCGATCATTGCCGAATCTCTGTTGTCTCAAAGCCAGCTTAGCAGCATAAGCTTCTCCAATGGACTCTGTTCGTGGCTTCTGATCCCCATACTTTCGGATTTATTTTTGCATGTCTTCAAGCTGTTCTTAAGCGTGTCTGTCCATATGAAGCACCAGAACTCAGCAGATTCTAGAGGAAGAATGATTCGGTGTTGTCTGTTTCAAAACAAATCAAGCCTTTTTTTAAAAAGGCTTTTGTTCACCCCAAACAAGGCATATTGTCACTGAAGCATAAGAAGCTACTTTGATAGAGGCCGGATTTATAGAGGGCCACCCTGGGTGGGAAGTTGGGCAGCAAGATGTTTGTTCACATTACATTTAAATTTTTGCATGTCGGTATAGTCAGGAAACAGGGAGAGAATTCCAAAGGTGAGTAGTCCGAGGAAAGTAGCTACTAGAAATAGAAAATCTTACGGCATCTAGGAATCTCTACAGTGAAGAGGTGTGATTTTGCTGCTAGTGCGGTTGTATTTTGATTGAGGGGTAAAAGTGCAGTAAGTTCGTTGGAGCACATTCCATGGTAGTATTTGTAAAACAAATATAGAGATGCAACAGTGGCTGGTGTTTGGCAGACAGTGCGGGACCTATTAGGTTAAAAATTTGAGGGAGCCCCTGTCCAAGAGAGAGGCTAGCGCATGGAAAACTGGTGACTTTTATAAAGTTATAGGATACTGGAAAGTGTGAGAAGTTTTCTAGCCCGGTAGAGGAACCCTACCTTCTTTGCAGCAGACTTGGCAGCATAATGCTAAAACACAATCACAAGTTTCTATTTTTTACCCATAAAGGAATGAGGTAAAACCTTACCCAACTGTATTAGTGTGTAAATGAACATAATAGGTCTGATTAGATTTAAACCCAGCAAAGCCGATTCAAATGGTCATATTCGATTTTTCATACATAAAAAGAGAAATAAAAAGATCTGTTTATTCACCAAATCTCACTAGTTACTTCCGGTCTGAGACGTAACTTACTGTACTCGACTTCTAATGGAAAATTCTACTTACTTAATTTTAACTTTATATTAAGTGTGTATCTTCCATGTGCACTACATGTCTAGCTCATCTTGGTTGAACTTTAAGAAGGAAACTCTCTGTTGTGAACACATTACATCTTACAAGAACATCTGTGTTTTCGACCTTGAGTTTGCAGATTAGACAAAGGTGGTGAAAACTGAATGCATCTAGCTGTTTAATATGGCAGCTATATTGGGTCTATGTTTAATTCAAGATAAGATAAAATAATCTATTTATACAATTCCTCCATAAAATGGCATGATCACACAAAAATATGATTACGTTAGAAAATGTGTATCTCATAATCGTTCTATGTTATTAAAATAATTAATCATGATTCATTTAACTAATTAGTTTCAATATCGATCGATTTTGCTCTTTATAAATAATTTGTTTTAAATCAAATTTGCAAAAATATGCAAGAATTAAAACTGAAATCGCACATATTTTTACATGATCACATACAGAAAAAGAGACACATTGCCAGTGAACTTTGTCTTCAAGGGAAGAACACATTTGCCAAAATAACTTGAATGTTCTTTTACAAGAAATCAGAAAGTATGTTCCAATGATCTTGACATATGAAAAAGATCACAGAGCCTAAAATTTTCTTCTTGAAAGGAATGACGTCTTATTGTTAGTATAGTATCCACTGCAAAAGTTTCATTATATACATATATATTATTCAATAGCCACTATACATTAGTTTGATCTTCTATTGGTACCTTCGGTTTCACGGAAACACTCAACCCGCAAGAGTTAAAAATAGGAAATGTGACCAATTCATCAGCCGACGTTTTGATAATTGGTCACATTTATTATATTTCCTTTTTTAATTTTGGCATATTTTTGCAGATTGGATTTAAAAAAATTATTCATCAGTTGACATTTTGATAGTTACTATCAAAACGACAGCTAATGAATCGGTTGAGTTTCTAGTGTTTTTGTGAAACCGAAGATATTGATAGAAGATAAAACTAATTAAATAAAAATATATATGCTCTTGCACAAGAAATTGAACACTCTTTTTATTTCTCCTATAACACTGAATTACACACATATATATATATATATAACAATTAAAAAATAAACAAAAATTATATTCATTTTTGAGTGTATACTAAAAAATGAATGTATTATAATTTTTGTTTATTTCCAAATTGTCATATAATAGCTCTGGTTTACCCAAAGTCTTAACCATAGAGTTGTTTTAATACCTGCAGTATTTCTGGGTATCTGATGGGATCAATTTGACTTTATCTTTATCTTTAAGGCGTCGTTATTTCTTTGTCTATTTAGAATACTACCTAAGTCTAAGCATTTGACTTTACTTATCTTATATATATTTAAAGAAGTGAGGCTACCAACATTTGTAAAAAACTTTTTTCAACAATTGTTTATTATTTTATCATGTTATTTTATAACGAGTTTCAAGCCTTTGTGTGCTCTTCAGATATTTTTTCCATTATCATGGAAAAAATATCTGAAGAGAGCACAAAGGCTTGAAACTCGTTATAAAATTTTAAATTATAAAATGATAAAATAATAAAATAATAAACAATTGTTGAAAAAAGTTTTTTACAAATGTTGGTAGCCTCACTTCTTTAAATATACATTTTTCTCTCTTTGGAACTGTACTGATGCTGCACTACCCTCTACTCTCTCCTTCTCTCTCTCTCTCTCTCTCTATATATATATATATATATATATATATATATATATATAATGAGAGAGAGAGAGAGTAAGAGAGAGAGAGAGAGAGAAATATAAGTTTGGAAACAGAAGATGAACATCACATAATGACTGTCAAATTCTTACTTTAGATTCTTCATATGTTCAGGTTTCTGAAGAATGCACGGTGACCAATTGCCAGGTAACATGTTCTTTTGACTATATCTTCAAACTGAGATATGCATAAGCTTTATCACCTATATTAAGAAATCGCTACTTCAGACACAATGTAGTTGCATTATTAGTAGATAATTAACTACACCATGTCTTATTTAAATCAATAATACAGCATAGTATTTTAAATTATTAATATTAGTAGTAGTAGATAATTAACATTAGAAAATATTTGTGACCTTATATTATTAATGAGGATCAAACTTCCACTTTGAAATTTTTAGGATTGATTCTTATTGAATAAATGCTGAAAATGTCTAAATGGAATTTATATATTTAGATATAGCAAATAATACAACTACACTGTGTCTGAATTTATTAAGCTGCACCGATTGGGCAGTAGAGGGAAGACAATAAAGTGTTGCATCGTATGGCCCTCCTCTTCAAATTCGCAGATGGTTGGGTCAGTTTTGTAGCTCCATCTAGTCATAGCAATTTTTGATTGCCCCATTCCCGTTCTCAGGCGGTTGAGTGTTTTCTAGTGGAGCCAGTGGTCTTCTGAACCGGAAGGAAGGGCCTAAGAAGGGGAGATTTCCATGTCAGTAAGAGAGGTGCATTTTCTAGCCGTCTAGTTCACAGCTGTAGTCTGGTCACTTCCTGAGATGTTGTTAGGAGTTCAACATGGCTGACGAAGCTTCTTCTTGACTTCAGTTATTTGACCGTTGGTTCATGTCCATGAAGGAGATGGCGTTTATCACTGATAGCCTTTGTGATCTCTATTCAGCTGGCAACTTCCAGTCTCACATCTGAAGGGGCAATGCCAGTGAGGAGATCACTGAAATGTTAGTATATCATTCAAGATTGCATTTTGAGTTTGGTATGAATTTAAGTATATTTGATAGGATCTTTTATCCGAGTTATTTAGGACTCACTGAGATTAGCTGTTTACAATTATTTTGTAAATTTTCTTTCGCAAGTAAATGTTTAACTTAGATAAATAAAATAAAAGTTAAAAAATGTAAAGACAAGTAAAAATGAAAGATATAAAATGAGTTCAATGCATCCCGGGAAACGCCGGGTAAGTACAGCTAGCATATATATATATATATATATATATATATATATATATATAAATATATATATATATATAGTAAAAGTTTTTAGTCATTTATACATGGAGAAACAAATAAAAACACAATATATATGAATTCAAAATAAAAATATAATGCAAGCCAAAACAAAACCCAATTGCTATAGGCCATCCACAAGAAACGGCCTCATTGTTAACAATACAGAAACATCCCTCTCTTCTGTATTCATAGTGTTAGCTGTACTATCCTAACACTAATATACGACCTCCAAGGGGTTTTAATACTTGTGATATTAACTAAATCCACATATTGCAAACTTGTATAAGCCGATTTAATCACTTGAAAATTCACAAAATACCAAAGGAGACCCATCTATATCAGTTGTGAAATATAAGTAGGGGACGTAACTCTAAACCATGAAAACGAAAAGGGGATCATCAACTATTTACCTCGTAACTGTTTCATAAATTTAAAAACAGAAAAGTTATTAAACTCACTACAATTAATCACCATGTGATATATTCAAATAACCAACATGAAATGAAATAGCTTCATAAAAAGCAATAACAGACATAACTTAGCTTGTGATCTGGTAGTTGGCATATCAAATTATATAGGAATAATAATATCTTTATAAAGTTAGGTATGTTTATACATTTGTATGTACAGGTTCACTCCTAAATTAATTAACTAATCATCATGAATTTTGGAACACAGCTGATCGGCATAAAAGATTCCAAATGTGGGCTATATTTAATTTAAACAGGGGTGGAAGTCCCTCGTGAAAACTCAGATACCCCCGATTTTTGTGAAATTTTAACAATAGTATAGTTTGGGGAATATTTATTAATGTATATCTAATACCTATTGTTCAAATTTCATAAAAATAGAAGGTATTTGATTTTCACGAGGGGCTTCCACCCCATTTAACCCCCTTTAAATTAAATAAATTATAGCTCATTTGGATCCCTTATGCTGAGAAGCTGCGTTAAGGAAATTAGTTTGCAAGTATTTTAGTCTTAATTTCTCAAACATATTACTACTAAGTAATCTGTAACATTAACAGATAGAATGCTGTTTGAATGTGAGAGACACATTTCGGTGATGAGGAAATTTTGAAAATAAAACAGGTTCCTTCAAAGTGTGCAGTGAAAAAAATCTCTAATTCAACTCCGATTCTTAAAAGACTTTTTTTTACTTAAAGAAAAAAAGAAATCAAGGGAGGCAACTGTGAAAAATTCAAACTGACTCTTATTTAATTGGAAAAACAGTAAGAAACTTTCGCTAAGTTGCATGCTTTATCTACAAAATAAAAAGGATAAAGTGAATACAACTTTTTATCAAGTGCTATAGGGTTGAAGAACACAAAATTTCGCACGTTTTCATTTTATCTTGTTTTTTTTCTGTGCGTGAGGAAACTTGAGAACTGATTGATTTATTTTTTTGTGCATTGGTTGAGCTGTTAACAGGTCACTGTAGCCTTCTGAAAGGAATGCTCATCAACTCTTTTTCGTCAAAGATAAAATAGTTATATTCCCTTTGCATGTAAGGAGAAAGACACGACTCTTTCACAGTTGTCTCCCTTGATCTTTTTTTTTTTAAGAAAGTCTTTTAAGAATCAGAGTTGAATTAAATATTCTTTTTCAATTTCAAGCAGAAATATACAAAACAAGCAGAGTAACTCGGCGTTTCCTGGGTATCAAATATGTTGAACATAACAAACAGAACTTCAGAAAACGTTATGAACCCCCTCATTCCACACCCTTATAGGTTAAATAGCTGTCATATAGTTCCTTAAATAAGGATAATTGGATCGTTTTATTTTCCTATAAAAATAACAAGATCTACTGGGACTTGCTAGCTCAGCCTAGCCATTGTTAAATTATTCAGTTCACCTTGTTTTATGTAGTAAACCTTCTTTTCTATTCTTCATACTTGTTCAGAGTTTTTCCTGTTATTTCCTTTGTTTACCCTAGTACTCAGGCTAAAATAGTTACCACTGTTCTTCTAATAATTATTTTGACAAAAATAAAATGTTTAGAAATATGGATTCAAGGCATTGAATGACCGTGAAGATAAACATGCCTTTAAACAAAATAAACTGATGCTTCATGAATAACTACATATACATAACCTGCCCGGTGTTTCCCGGGATTCAGTGATGTCATTTTTGTAGTGTTACTGCACCGACGATTCACCGGTGAGGGGACGAGTTACGGCCCCTGGCGATGACTCAGTTAGAATGTTTTTTGACCGTCAATAAACCTTGTTACTTACGTCTTTACGTCTTACTACTTATTTAACCCAGCCGATAACATTACATGGTGTCAGATAAAGGATACAATTTGTGGAGACCAAAAAAACAAAGTAAAAGATCGGATATCGTAGTAAGAAAAACAAAGAGAAAGAAAATTCTACTATCGATAAACAAACGACTTACGGAAAACGGTCCCACAAAAACAAAAAAAAAGTAAGAAAAGAGAGAACAGTGAGTACAGAAATTTGTTTTTCTCATATATATCGTATACTTTTGAAAAATGCCTCACACTGACATAAAGCAATATTCTGCTAATATACCACCCCCCGAACGAATGACTCTCGTTGGAAATGTTGCTAATAACTAGCGAAAATTTAAACGAAATTTTCTCAATTATTCGATCGCTAGTAGATTGTCTAAAGAAGCAAATACTTCATATCAGACATCGGTATTTTTAGCAACTATCGGGGTGGATAGTTACGATATATATGAAGGGTTGAAGTTTAACTCTGAGGAAGAAAAGACGGACCTAGAGAAGGTGATGAAAAAGTTTAAGGATTTTTTCGTGGGCGAAACACACGAAGCTTACGAATCCTATACATTCCATCTTCGCAAGCAAGAAGTATCGGAAGGTATCGAGACCTATATAGCTGCTCTTTGACAACTTGCAAAGAACTGCAATTTCGGACAGCTACAGGATAGGCTTATTCGAGACCAAGTCGTTGTCGGAGTTTGAAGCGATACCGTCAGAGAAAAGTTACTGTCTGATAAACAGCTTACTCTAGACAAGTGCCTACAAATAGGTAAAGCCTACGAAACTTCGAAACAACAGACGCAGACCATTTCCTCCGGTGCCGATGCAGCGGATCCTCAAATCAACCGGGTTACGAAGTGAACCTACAAGACAAACTTCACCAAACAACCACATCCGAAATCGAAAATGCCTAGCAAATGCACACGCTGCAACAACGGTTTCTACCAAATCGTCCTACACGAAAAATCGCAGGTCCTTACCACATTTATAACACCTTATGGGAGGTACTGTTTCAAACGACTTCCATTCGGGATAAGTTCTGGGCCAGAAATCTTTCATAGGGAGATGACACACATTTTGTCCGGAATACCAGGAGTCATCTGTGATATAGATGACGTCCTAATAAGTGGAAGAAACTAGCAGGAGCACGACCAGCGACTAAAAGCAGTACTGCAGAAAATGAAGGCTGCAGGACCTACACTCAACGATAAATGTGTATTTTCTGTCAGAAACATAAATTTTCTGGGTCACATTATATCAAAAGAGGGAATACAAATAGATCCCGAAAAAGTAGCAGCAATTATGGACTTTTCCAGATCTGAGAATGTGTCCGAATTACGACGCTTACTGGGCATGGCATACCAGGTCGGAAAATTTGCTAGGAATCTAGCCGAAACCACCAAACCACTCCGAGAGCTTCTTAGGAAAGAGTCAGAATGGATCTGGGATGAGCCTCAGAAAGCAGCATTCCAGACCCTGAAGAAGCAACTGAGTTTTCAATAATAATGTATAAGTCGAGTATGTTATTAACGTACAGATGGAAGAAGTAATTTTAATGTAAGGGATAGAACTCCTATTTTAAAATTCAAGTTAAAATAGGAGTTATCTCCCTTACATTATCAGAGTTATTCCTTAAAATACACCATTTATTGCTTGTATCATTACAGCAAAACAACAGTATGAATAGTGATTTTAAAAGAAAGAAAAATTACCTACTGTCATGTTAGTTAATTATTGTAAGGAAAATGTCTATCTGATTGCTAAGATAAATAAAGCGAGCAACAATGATGTTGTTTATTAATGTAATATGCTAATTGTTGCTTTTTAGGTCATAATTAAAAAATGTCTACATTTCATCACTCTTCCGGACCGGGATAAGTATATTTTAAAAGACAAAAGAGTCGAAGTACGTTTTTTATTGCCATGAACATGGTATAACAATAATGAATAAAAATTGGCTAGGCAGAGTCTACTACGATAGCGTGATAGATTGCTATTTAAGTTTAACTTAGAAAATCCAACCGACTTAATTTTATATATTAGATAATTATAAAAGGCACAACAGATTTATAATCAATTAAAACCGGGTTAAAACAACCAGCAGAACCTGCTGCTTGTAAATGTTATTGATTTCGCTGAGAGATAAACAATTGACAATAGATTCATGTACAGACAGACAGACAGACAGACAATCATATTTATTTTATGTATAATACATATATATTCAGAGGAAGTTTTTTTTTAGTATTTATTTACGAAACTCTTTTATTCAGTATTCGTTAAGATACTATGAAATACACGTTTAAGTATATTTGTTCACTAGGAGAGTATTTGCATAAAAGAGATTGTTTCTCTTATATTTCTGCCTCTACATAAACTAGCACAGATAGTTGTCCACTATTCCACGGTACGTTCAACAGTGGCGTTTATTCTGCATTTTGTATAGACTAATGCTACACCACACATGTCTAGAGAAGACTCACAAAAATAGATCAAGGGTATGTTCCCGCGTTTTGGTTTAATGACAGGGTCATTTTTTGCAAAACATATTTTTCCATTAATAGTAGTACTCTTCTAAAAAGAGCTAAATATGGCTCTCTTCCTCCCCCTCCATTTACAAACAATGAAATGTAAATGCAAATGGGTCATATTTATGTTAAATATATGTGACTAACAAATTTACACATTTAAATATTAAATGTTTTAAAACATATTATAGTGTGAAAATATGATACTTAATCGATAATATTCCAGTTGTTCCCCAATATACCTCGGCCCGATTTTAGATTTAAGTGTTGATTTGATTTATAACCAGATGATTATTACACCACTTCCAATA
Source organism: Sepiola atlantica (assembly GCA_963556195.1). Classification (NCBI taxonomy): domain Eukaryota; kingdom Metazoa; phylum Mollusca; class Cephalopoda; order Sepiida; family Sepiolidae; genus Sepiola; species Sepiola atlantica. The sequence goes on along the minus strand of OY744527.1, from coordinate 90,180,769 downwards.
CCATTAAACAACCCCACCACCGTATAATGTAAAGCATTCAAATCAACATTCAAATCTAAGATCAGGCCGAGTTATATTGGGGGACGACCGGAAGAGATCACCGGTTTAATAAACCTGACATTGGAATAGCTTCAGTTTGAAAACAGGGTTAAGGAGTCATTGATAAGTGTCGTAAAGCACAAATCATTTGGTATGATGTACTTCAATATGTAAATATCTTTTTAAATATATATATATATATATATATATATATATATATATATATATATATATATTTATTATATTCATGAAAATTCTTATAACATCTATGAGAATTATTAAATGGAGCTCTCAAAATAGATTAGCGAATGAGAGAGCCTGCCTAGAGATCAAAGAAACTTGGTTTTATTTTAGTTATTATATGACTTCAGTATTCATTGAACTATGTAAAAATTTAAAAATATCATTAATATATACATACATACAAATACACATAGAATATATATAAGAATGAATTCAAAAAAATAAAATTACATTTGTGAAAAAATTGTCACTGACTGACAAGTTCAAAAAATGTTATTAATACTATTCAAATTATCAAGAAATATCAATTTATTTTAATAATATATGTAATACTAGAAATTTAAAAAAAAACTTTCCATGTAAAAATGTTTGGCTTATTCTGCCGCTTCAAAAATTACCTGACTCAAGATGCAAATCCATACCTGTATACGAGTCAGATACGTCCTAAGATGGAGTACTGTTGCCACATCCAAGGAGGTGCCGATCAGAGTACACTTTCTTGCCTTGATAGAGTACAAAATCGACTCTACAATCTAGTGGGGGATGATCTCTTCTCTTTCTTGCACCCTTTTTCTTACAGAAGAGATGTTGCTAGTCTTTCTCTACTCTATCTTTATTTCTATAGAACATCCTCAACTGAGTGTCAATCTCTTGTTCCTGCCCGTAAAACATTCAGAACAAGAACTCGTCTAGCTAAAACTATAGCTAAGAACTTTCATTTCTTCCTCTGTGTACCTAAAACCAAACAGAATTTCCATGAACGGAGTTTCTTTCTAAGAACTTCCCATCTTTGGAACACATTACCACGAGACTGCTCCTTTGCAAACTACAGCATAGTCGTCTCCAAGTCCAATGCCAACAAATATTTGTCGAACTGTTCTCTTATGTAATTTAATTTTGTCCATCTAATTCATCATTTTCAATCCTCTCATATTATTGTTCATAATCCACTTGACTACTAAGAAATCTTATGGTTAGTGATGGGCGAAATAGTGCCTAAGTAATCAATCCTCCCCCTACTCGTTTGCAAATGTTCTCTGCTTTTTGTTTATATTCGATATTATATCAATGTGCACCCTTTGTGTGTATATATTAATGACATTTTAAAATGTTTACATAGTTCAATGAATACTGAAGCCATATAATAACTAAAATAAAACCAAGTTTCTTTGATCTTTAGGCAGGCTCTCTTATTTACTAATCTATTTTAAGACGTCCAGTTATTAATTCTCATGGATGTAATCTGAATTTTAACGAAAGTAATATATATATATATATATATATATATATAAATATTTACATATTGAAGTATCATTCAAACTCCTCGGCCTAACCATCACAGGTAACATGAATTGGAACAAATACATCGAAGACATTGCCAAGGCTGCCGCAAAGAAGGTTGGCTCCCTTTACCGTGCTAGTAAACTCCTCTCACCTGACATTATCCTGTATCTCTACAAAACCACCATCTGCCCATGCATGGAGTATTGTTGTCACATCTGGACTGGTGCATCATCTACTAGTCTCTCCCTTCTTGACAAGGTCCAAAAAAGAATCGCCAACCTAATAGGTCCCTCACTGTCAACCAAGCTTCAGCCTCTGTCCCATCGCCACAATGTAGCATCCTTGTGCTTGTTTTACAAATATTTCAATGGATTATGCTCCGATGAACTGGCTACTCTGGTGCCCCCTCGACGTAAATTCACTAGACTAACTCGACAATCAACTAAATCTCATTCATTCACTGTGGAGGTCCCCAGATGTCGGAGAGCCTTCTACTCAAATAGCTTCTTTCCTCGTGTTGCTGGCCTCTGGAACTCCATTCCTGCCCCTTGTTTCCCCGACAGTACAGACATGCAGAAGTTTAAAACTAATGTAAACAGACATCTCGCTGCACAGATCCTAATCGTTGACTGCCCCTACCTTCTCCCCTCTTCTTTTTTCTCAGTAGCCCCTTACGTCTATAGTGGCGTCCTGCCTTGTTTGAGGTGAACTATGTTAAAAAAAAAAAAATTATACCAAATGGTTTCGGGCTTTACAGCACTTATCAATGACTCCCTAACTCTGTTTTCAAACTGAACCTATTTCAATGTTAGGTTTATGAAACCGGTGATCTCTTCCGGTCATCCCCCAATATAACTCGGCCTGATCTTAAATTTTACATTATACGGTGGTGGGGTTATTTAATGTTATCGGAAGTGGTTTAATAATCATCTGGTTACAATTCTAATCAACACTCAAATCTAAGATTTTTACATTATAATATGTTTTAAAACATTTAATATTTAAATGTGTAAATTTGTTAGTCACATAAGCAAAATATGAAGGCTTGCTCAATTGACATTAATACATAGGAAGCCTCTGCAGCTGACAGACCTGCCTGGAGGAAACAGATACGCCAGGGAATGATCATCAGTGAGAAAACTCTCCACGATGAAAACGCTGCGAAGAGAGCTAGGAGAAGAGCGAACCTACAGGCAGATTAACAAGCCGAGGTGACACATTGCACAACAGATTTCGTATGTCAAGGCTGTAGTAGACCATGCAAATCAAGAATTGGTCTCTACAGTCATACAAAAAGATGCACACAAACAACATCCCAATACGGCGCTGATCCATAGTCGTTGCGACTGAAGGATGCCAATACAATATACAATATTCATATTTAACATAAATATGACCCATTTGCATTTACATTTTATTGTTTTTAAATGAAGGGGGGGGGGGAAGAGGGCAATATTTAGCTCTTTTTTAGAAGAGTACTACAATTAATGGAAAAATGTCTTTTGCAAAATATAACCCCGTCAGTCATCCAAAATGTGTGAACATACCCTTGATCTATTTTTGTGAGTCTTCTTTAGACATGTGTTGGGTTAGGGTGAAGCTATACAAAATACAGAAGAAACACCACTGTTGAACGCACCATGGAATAGTGGGCTGTGCGAGTTTATGTAGAAGCAGAAATAAAAGGAAAACGATCTCTTGTATGCAAATACCAGTGACCAAATATTCTTAAAAAGTACTTGAACGTGTATTTGATAGTATCTTGACGAATACTGAATAAAAAAGTTTGTAAATAAATACTGCAAAAAAAGCTACCATTGAAAATGATATTGACTATCATAGACTGTTTTCTGGTTATAAAACTCACATTGCTTGAATCAGATGAGAGGAAATTGAATTTATTATTTGTGAACTGAATAAAAGACTTGTATCAAAAATGAGAAAAGCGTTCAAATGGAATTGGTCTCACCTGCGAAAAACCAATCATGAATATATGAAAAACGTTAGCAAGAATGAAAAACCAAACCAGAATTCTATCCTATTTTTGTTCCTATTATTCATTTTTTCCTCTGTGAGAAAATTCAAAAGAGTGATTGAACCAATTTGAGGAAGAACTATATTATAATTGGTCCCTGAGGTACTGCCTGGTGCTTCACTTAGGAGATTTCAAGAAAAGAATTCATGTATTCTTTGACCTAAAATGGCTGCCTTTTCCACCCAACATAATCCATTTATAAAAGAATAATTCTTTCAAATGATACTATCTTTCTGCTTGATTCTCTTTTTCACAGTTTTTTTTCTTTACTTTAAATACATATTTCTACTTTTTGTATTGCTTCATCTTTTTAAATCCATCAAGTAACTAGCTGAGGTAACTGTATAAGCTGAAAAAGAGGTCATAATCAGTGTCATAGGGTGTGTGGAACAACTCGGGTACACTCATGGATATAACATGTTTAGGGATAAAAGAATTCAAAATAAAGTAGTTGTAGTTTTTGTAGTTTTTGCTGCTGCTGCTGCTGCTGCTGCTGCTGCATCATCATCATCATCATCATCATAATCATAATCATAATAATCATAATAATAATAATAATAATAATAATAATAATAATAATAATAATAATAATAATAATAATAATAATAATAATAATAATAATCATCATCATCTGATCTCATCCCCTCAAAAAAAAAACACCTATCCACCCACACACCTACACTGGCAGTGGTACCTGTTGGTTTCACAAAAATTGATTGTGAAGGATCAACGATGATTGAAAAACCGAAGAGTAAATATACCATTAGACCTTCACTAAAAGAGCATGGAAAGCACTGGAATCCTTGGAAGGCTTATTGTCACTCAGATTCTAGAGAAAACCAACGGCCGTTAGAAGCAAGAAATCTGTTCGCTGTTTTGATACCTCATTGCAATACAGCTTCCTATTCCAGTAGCTTCTTTCTAAGAACCGCAGGCATGTGAAACTCTCTTGCTGTTGACTGTTTTCCACCTTTTCAAGACTAAGGCCAATAGGCATCTCCTGTCTTTGCGATAATCATATTTGTTCGTGCTAGCTCCTTACATCAAGAGGCTTCATGCCTTGTCTCGAGCGATTTCCATTAAAAAAACAATAGTAAGCAGATGTTGCAAAAATTTTTTTTATGGTAATCGCTCGAGACAAGGCACGAAGCTACTTGATGTAAGGAGCTAACAAGAACGAAATATGAGTATCACAAAGACAGGAGATGTCTATTCGCCTTAGTCTTGCCAAGGCCAAGGCTATAGATAAGAGGAAAACAGTCAGTAGGAAGAGAATTCCACAAGCCTGCAATGGAAAAAAGCTACTGGAATAGGAAGCTATATTACAATGAGGTATCAAAACAGCGAAATGATAAAGACCACTAGACCAACGAGTCGAACGAGCTGGAACAAAGGAAGTAGGGAATGGATCACATAACTCTGAAGAACACATGCCATACTAGTATTTATAGAAAAGACTGAGACTAGCAACATCATGTTTAAGAGAGAGTGCATAGAAGATGAAAAGGTGGGGGTCAATTAAATTACAGATACGTTTTTGAACCATATCAATAACCCTCATATGGAACAGAGATTCACCAGCCCAAATATGATAATATTGTCACTGAGACATAAGGCTGGAAGCCTGGCTCTACAATAATACGAACCAAAGAAAGCAGTGATTATCTATGTTACATATTGTTTTTATACTATTATTATATATTTACAATATAATTATTATACATATTATTTAGATTCAACAGATTCCCATATGAATCACTTACTACTTACCATGAACCCCCAAAATACAGTTTTTATTTGTGTGCCCCCAATTAGAAATCCCTGTACTAGATAGAAAAACAAGAAAAGAAAAGCAGTGAATGGCAAGAGCCGGAGAATAGACGAAGCGTAAAACAGTTTGGAAAATGAATAAGTGAAAAATACTAAGATATGACACTGAGAGTATATGTATATACCATTTTCATTGCTGGTGTAGTACTATAAGACTTGGCTAGTGTTCAGGAGAGCCAAAGAAACATAATGATGATGGAACAACGGTATACTACGGTATTGCATTGTTTTTTCGTTACAAAGATTACATAAGAGAGTTTTGGCTTTGAGATTTCTTTTAAATTCTGTAAGATCACTACAACTATATTGTTTTGTGTGATGTTATTCACTTATCCTGATAATGCCGGGTCACCTTCGATACACATAATTCTTCTTTGTTATACGATATTTCTTTTCAATTGTTGAAAATTCTTTTTTCTCTTTGTTTTCTATAAAAAAAGACCGTTAGATTTTTATTTGCTACACTATTTTATCTCTGATGTCTCATGGCTTTCTTTTATTGTATATATTTTATTTATCATCAAGAAGGAATATCCATCAATAATTTCCTTTGTTTGATAAAATTGTTTCATACCCCCCACCCCTAAAAAAAAAGTTGATGGGACACAAAGAGCCGTTTACAAGTTTGTTACTACCACATCTATATACACACTACCATCATCTACATGCAGGGTCACATATATATACATGTATATACATATGTATAAACATGTACACATATGTAAGTACATTACACATATACACATATGTATGTACATATATACATATGTATATACACATATGTATGTACATATATACATATGTATGTACACTTATACATATACACATATGTATGTACATATATACATATGTATGTACACTTATACATATATATATATATATACATATATATATATATATATATATATATACATATATATACATATGTATGTACAATGTGCATATATATATACATATGCATGTATATATATATACATACATATGCATGTATATATATATACATATGCATATATATATATATACATATGCATATATATAAATATCTGCATATATATATACATACATATCCATGTACATATGTATCCATGTACATATATATACATACATATCCATGTACATATGTATCCATGTACTTATATATACATGCATATATATATACATATGTGTATATATACATATGTATCCATGTACATATATATACATACATATGCATGTATATATATATATACATATGTGTATATATACATATGTATCCATGTACATATATATACATACATATGCATGTATATATATATATATACATATGTGTATATATACATATGTATATATATACATATGTATCCATGTATATATATACATATGTATCCATGTACATATATATACATACATATGCATGTACATATATATACATACATATGCATGTATATATATATACATATGCATGTATATATATACATATGTGTATATATACATATGTATCCATGTACATATATATGCATGTATATATATATATATATACCTATATGTATATATACATATGTATCAATGTACATATATATACATATGTGTATATATACATATGTATATATACATATGTATATATACATATGTATATATACATATATACATATATACATATGTATATATACATATGTATATATACATATGTATATATACATATGTATATATACATATGTATATATACATACATATGTATATATACATATACATATGTTTATATACATATACATATGTTTATATATGTATATATACATATA
>OY744527.1:90016060-90168560 GCA_963556195.1 Sepiola atlantica | reverse complement strand
TAGCATATAATGTCCGCTAGACCTCTAATTGACTTCTCACAAACCCCACTTCAATAACATCCCAGCAGGTCAAGCAATCATGTGGTTCCTGTCGCTTCTGGTGTTCATGCAAATCCATATATCTTACATTTGAACCTTGATGTCTTGACAGTTTACATCCGATCTTTAGTCATCTTGGAGGGGCGATATGAGGTGTTGGTTTCAAGATCACCAATATATTACAATAGGTTCTAAAACTACTTGATATAATTGCACTATATTTTGCATGATGCATCCTTGAGATGCCGAGTGTTTCACACTAGGATATAAATCTAAATACTACTACTACTGCTAATACTAAAACTATCAAACACTTACAGGCTCCAAAAGTATTGGTCATAATTTTACCAAATTTGACATAAAGAACTATTGGAATAGCAAGTGAAGGATAAAAATTATACTATTTTTACCTCTATCTATATTACTAATTATATTTTTTTTAAATACACAGAGCCTGAATATATAACTAGAATTGCACAAAATTTAGCATATAATATAATAATGCGGTCAAAATTCCAATACTATTACTACTCATAATAATAATTCTAAACGTTTATAGGCTCAAAAACTATTGGGGGCAATTCCACAAAATTTGGTATAAAGAACTCTTCAGATACCGGATATAAATAAGAACATATTATTTGGACTATTTGGACTACTGTTCTCATCTTCAAAGCTATTCTCAAAACCTTTCGGCCGATGTAACCGCCGGCCTTCTTCAGGTGAGTCTTGCCAAACTTGGGTATCTGTATATAATTTTGAACGGAACCCGTTATTTAATCCCTTCTATCAGCCGTGACAGAGTAGAAGTCTTCAGTAATTCCTAATTGTATTCGTAGTATTACATGACTGAGGATTGAACCTTTAACCTCCAAAAAATCGTCATGGGTCGTGGTGCAATGAATATAAGTGTTGAGTTATAGTCTTCTGGAAGTTGAAAGTTCAATCGGGCGATACTAAGCATACAATTATGAATCACTTAAGAGTTCTACCCAGTCATGGCTGACAGAACGAGAACAAGCTACCCCCATGAATTAAGTAAAGGGTTCCAGTTGAAATTGTGTACATATTCCCGAGTTCAACAAGACGTACTTGAAGACGGGCAGAGGTTACATCGGTCGAAACGTTGTAAGAATAATATCCAAGGTGAGAACAGTAGTCAGAATAATCAAAATAATAAACATTATCAATCTCATAATCAATGATGCTTAAATAAAACGCAAAAGACATCCAGAATAAAATTTGCCCGATGGGTGGCTGTTTGACTAGTGTATATTTACAAATTGATCCAAATCTTCAAGCTTGAAATTATTTCGTCTGGGCAATATTGAGTATCTTCACTTACATATACACACACATATACATATATATACATATATACATACATATATACATACACATATATATATACATATATACATATATACATACATATATATATACATATATATATACATATATACATACATATATACATACATACATACATATATATACATACATATATACATACATATATACATATATATATACATATATACATATACATATATACATATACATATATACATATACACATATACATATATACATATATATATACATATATACATATATATATACATATATACATATACATATATACATATACATATATACATATACATATACATATATATATATATACATACACACACATGTGCGTGTGTGTTTGTTTTATTATATTGTTTACTATAATTATACGTTGCTTCAGAGAAAGAAAATTAATAGAGTAATCATATAGAATGATAGGAAGATGAAAGGAGTTAAGAGTTGGAAATATCTATTTTCAATTTTCCCTGATGGACAGGAAATTATTTCAACAAATAAATAAGGGAGGTAATTCAATTATACGCTGGAATTTTTTCATGTCTGATGAATTTTTAGCTTTCTATCTTAATCGACCATGAAACAGAAGATTAGTCTATCCCCCCCCCCCCTCCTGTTTATTGCCAAAACATTACAGACGTTTTAGATATCTATGATGCAGCTAAGATTGCATTCGGTGCAAGCACAACGGGATCATGGCCCAATCCGGAAATGTATCATACCACGGACCCCACTAGGAGACCACTTTTCTCATTCTCACAGCACCTTTCACACAAAAAGAGATGTTGCTAGCCTCTCTCCACTCTATCGTTATGATCAGTGTAAGTGCTCGACTTAGCTTCAATCCATAATTCTCCACCTGTTAAACATTTCCAGCAAGAACTCGTCTAGCTACAACCGCAGCAAAGAACTTTCCTTCCTTTCTCTCTCTCTCTCTCTCTCTTTATTTCCCTCTCTCTCTCTCTCTTTTTCTGTCACTCACTCTCTCTCTCTCTCTCTATTTTTCTCTCTCTCTCTACCAAAAATCAAACAGACCTTCCATGAACAAAGTCAAACAGCAACATAAAGAATTTCCACCAGTGTCTTGTCTATTATGAATTGTTTATTGAATTGTGTTGGTATATCTGATTATTTCTATTTTATCTTATATATATATATATAATAATAAATTGTACTTAGCTAAACACTTGACTGAAGTTTAATGGCATTACCGATTTTCAGTAGTGCACCAACTGATCTCTAACATACTGTCATAAAACTGCAGTAATGGTTTAAGCTAAGTATAATTTATTAGTTATTATTACTATAGCTCTATCTGAAAGGATATTGAGCCCTTCGTTAAAGGTTTATCTTAATTCGCTTCTCTTTCGATTTTGAGAGGTTGATTTTCGTGTTTCTTTCTGTCTGTCTGTCTGTCTGTCTGTCTCTCTCTCTCTCTCTCTCTCAATATATATATATATATATATATATATATATATATATATAAACATGTGCAGAGATATAAAAATACTTGGCTTTATGCTTTTATTCAATAAACTAGTGTACACAGTCCATCAAAAAGGACGGAAATAAGATTTATGTTTCGCCAGTGTTTACACTCGCTCTTCATATGGATATATTACTAAAATATTCACATAAAATCATAACATTACGTCATAATAAAATTTTTCATATATAAATTATCATCATTTCTGATGACCTAAATAAATAAAAACATCTACCGTTGATTTTTTTTATTACAGAGTTGAAAATTTCTTTTCAAATTCATTTCAGGCGGAAGGGTTGTCTAACTTGCTATTTGCTTTCTCGCTTCTCCTCACCAGTTGAAATGGTTTCGTTCTGAGGCTAGAAAAAGGCACGTGTTTTACTTGCTAACTTTGTGGGATAGAAGTACATATATTTATTTATCTTCTATCTACGTCTATATATATAAAAGTCAATGTTTATTTGTGCATTATATAAATTTATATGTTAACAGTTAGAACATTCAAATAAGTGTTACATTTTTCAAAGATTCTAAAGACTTAATTGCAATTTTCTTTTGATTCCACCTGAGGTCAATAAGGGACAATTATCGGTTCGATCAATAAAATCAGTAACATATTTGAATCCCCAAAAAACAAATTCACTTAAAAAATAGATATTCTTTGTTTCATAAAACAAAAATAAGATTAAGCAAAAATATCTCAATGAAGAATGTATTAAAAAAGAACATTTAAACATTTAAATAATCATATTTATTGGTATGTCTAAGGCTGAAAATACTTTTAAAAAAAGGAATTCGTCGAAGTCATTTGCCGCTTGACTACTGTCTGTAAGAAATGCAACATAAACAAGTTTTATTTTTAAGAACATCACTGCGCTAACAGTTTTTTTATTATCTGACCTCATATTGCAAAAGTTATTTTTAATTTTTCTGTCAAGGCAAAAATTGTAAACATGACGATATTTGAAATTATTTGTCCAAAGAAACCTTTAGACAAGCAATATATTTTCACATGTGCAATGCTAGATGAATATTGCTAATATATATATATATATATATATATATATATACATACATACTAAGCCCCTTTAAGAAATTAAAGTTGAGCACTCACGGGGAAGTTAAAAATAGACTGTCAAAAAGCTCTAGTGCAAAGTTCCGAATACGTTCATCGAACACTCTCGACTAGTCTTCTATCTGTGTCCGCTTCTAGGTACATATAGATCTTAATTTCCCTAAATTACGTAACAGTTTATGTGGGCCGAGTGGATATGGCTGACTCTGTGTACCGGGTTCGCGCCTCCCGACCGTCTGAAATTGTTACTTCCCTGCACTGATGAGAGCAATAAGCTTGAAACGCTAGCGTCTGTAGGTATAAATAATTTAATATTTATTTATAAATATTATACTAAGCCCCTTTAAGAAATTAAAGTTCAGCACTCTCGGGAAAGTTAAAAATAGGCTGTCAAAAAGCTCTAATGCAAAGTTCCGAATACATTCGTCGAACACTCTCGACTAGTCTTCTATCTGTGCTCGCTTCTAGGTACATATAGATCTTAATTTCCCTAAATTACGTGACAGTTTATGTGGGCCGAGTGGATATGGCTTACTCTGTGTACCAGGTTCGCGCCTCCCGACCGTCTGAAATTGTTACTTCCCTGCACTGATGAGAGCAATAAGCTTGAAACGCTAGCGTCTGTAGGTATAAATAATTTAATATTTATTTATATATATATATATATATATATATATATATATATATATATATATATATATATATCCTCTACTGTCCATGGATAATTATATTTTATAGATATATCATCACATTGGTGAAGGGAACAATAATTCTTACCTAGCATTTAGGTAAATACTTTTCTGTAAAAAGAATTTAATATGTTCAATTATCAGTATCGAAATAAAATTAAAATAAATTTAATGGCAACATATATATGCGGTAAACTTCTTTCACTACTGCTCAGTGAAAAAGCGTCAGACGTCGGAATGAGATTTGTGGCTAGATTAAGTCACATGTACAGTAAAAGTTATTTTATTTATTTTAGTATGTTATTCAAAATCAAACATTTATTCATTGAGCTCATGCGGGAATAATCGATGGAGTTTTTTTAATTACTTTACCAATTTGCTTTGGATAGCGGGACATCGTTGAAATACTGACATCAAGTGGCTTAGACATTTCTCTAACACTTTGATTAGGGTTTTGTTCTAACAACTGTTTTCAAATGTCATCAAGAGTGCATGATTATCCCACACTGGCCAACATTTAAAACACAATTTAAACCAAATATGATGATCTGCTTTCATCTTTAAGGCTCTCTTTATAACTATGCACTTGTGGAACCTTCTTCCCATGTTCTGTTTATATTAGCAACTGTTTGGAAAGCATTATGACTGAGTTTGAACTCATGCAAAAAAAAGTACTTGCATTTCTTCTATTTCATCTTCGTTATCAAGAGCATATAGGCTTCAAATTTGAATTTTGAAAGAAATTATTACAATCCTTCAGTATTATGAAGAGCAACATATATATATATATATATATATATATACAGGGTGGGCCAAAATAAGGGTCCTATCTTTAAATTTGAATAACTTGAATTTGAATAACTTCCACAAAATAAAAGTTAAACTCACCAAACTTTATGTGTGTGTAGACTGACCCTTCCGAGATTTTTTGAAATAAACAAAACAAATTTTAGCCGAAAAACACTTCTTAAAACTTACAAAAACTAAAGTATTGTTTTTTACACTGTTTTGAGTTTTTTAAGCAAAAATAATGTTTTCTAAATGAGGGTACGTTCCTTAGGGCTAATACGGCTCATGCTTGCTTCGGAAGGGGTCCTTTACTTATTCTAAAAAAAAAATTTTTTTAAAAATCAATAAATAAAAAAGTTATGAATTTTTAAAAATAGGACCCTTATTTTTGCCCACCCTATATATATATATATATATATATATATATATATATATATATGTGTGTGTGTGGAAAATGAAAAAAAAGGAACAAACAAACAAAAAACATTCATTCCACTTTATAAACGCATCACATATTTTGAATTCTTTGGTTGTTTGTAAAAAGAGAACAAAAACATTATTTTTACATATTAGACGCACCACATATTTTCAAATATTGACTTCTATGTTTTTCATCTTGAGAAAGTCTTGAAATAACGATGAAACGTTGATGATTATATTAAAAAATTCGGTTTTTCTGAGGGGTAAATAACTTGTGGAATCTCCTTTGATTTTGCATGGAATTCTTTTGAATCTCTGGAATCTTTCGGAATCATTGGAATCTTTTGAAATCTTCCAGAATCTCTCAGAATTTTGGGGGATTTTCTTATTAGAAAAAAGGGAATTACCTTTGAATCTGAATAGTAAAAATCAATCACAAAATCATCACTTAAATGGCACCCCTTAACTTCCAGACCATCACCATCACAGTCTATCTTCTGAATTTTCTTCTTTTTCCTTTAATCTCACTTCTAGAGATCTAGAGTAAATAAAGTCACAAATAACAAGATACCTCGATTCTACTGTAACTGTTTGAAAAAATCTTTTTAGCATCTTTTGTGTTAGAGTGAAAGACATCCTTTATTGACTTTGATTCAATCCGAAGGCATGAGAATGTTTAAGCAGACAAAGATTACAGGTTCAAGAGTTCTATCCTTTTATTTATTTAGAGGGCTAGATAAAAATCTATTCAATTGGTATTTTTAGAGACACACAAAATCATATACAAATGATACTTGAAGTAAATAAATGTTTGTCAAAATTCTTAAACATAATATGAGACAGTCTCCATCCATTAGTCATAGATTTTAAATTTATAACATCAAGTACTCTATAAAGTAAAGTTTAAAGAGCACTTCATTACTCTTTAAATGTAAGTTTTCTATTCTCGTGATGAGCTTTAAAAATTGATATATTTGAACATCTTTATTCCATATACAAATTGCATATTTAAGTAGTTACAGTATCATTGTATACAGAGGCAATAAAGAAAACATTTATTCTTTTTATGATAACGAGTTTTTATTTATTCCTCTCCAGGAGTTAGGCACAAGGCCAGTTTTATTTTACTCCCACAAGTAAGATGTGACCCAAGGTCGGGTCGGGAAAGTGGGGTTTGAAAAGTCAGCGCCCGAGAGGTGAGCACTCTGGCCATTAAAAATTACCAGGGCAGCCCTGTCGGCATTCCCTGGTAGGGGCGCCTCAGGCAGTAAGCATTGATCTTACTCCTCCCCAAAGAGTGAAGGCGAAGCCTGGGAGGGTGGACCTCCTAGAACTGCACAAGGCACACCCATAGACTGGTGTAAATCAAGCCTCGAAGGCTAAGACAATACCAGTCTATGGGGTGCAGTATCAATCGGAACAGATACTGCACTTTGATCTTAGCCAAAAGGCCTAGAACAAAACTATTTTATGATAACGAGTTGCATTATTTATTTCAAGGCCCTAACATAAGCACTTTTCAGGAGTTATCCATTGTCTCTGGAGACAGACGAAGAGATGATTAAGCTATAAAAAATATTGCGAAAAATTATTGAGAAATAATGTCCATCTTTTTTTTGTTTAGAAACCTTTTTAACTTTTTATTCTTATCTCTTCTCGCTGCTCTGATGGTGACAATATTTCAACGAACAATTGCTAGCATGACACATCGCAATATCCATTTAATCTTGCGTGTTTCATTGCTGATGTAGGATGCAATTCTTCTAATTTTTAAAATGGAAGTTATTGAACGAGGCCCAACGACACCAGAAGAGTTGACTGCCAGAGGAGTCCTAATAAATCTGCTCGCAAAATGAATTTTTATCTCTTTATTTATATTTTAAAATAAAATGTGCTTTTTTCAAAACCGATATGCCAATATTTTTAAGTTCTGCATTTTGGGTGAGTCAAAGAACCGGGTTCAACTGCAGATATGATTAAGTTTCAAATTTAAAAAGGCAGACTTTATTTCTCAATAATTTCGATCAACTTAAGCACATTATTTGTGCAAGATTAGCTAAACAAAAACTGAAGATATTTACCTTCCCCTCTAGAGGTCTCCTTTAATTGTTTTTTTTAGGAGATCACATTTTATTTCTCTCTTGGTTTTTTTCTTCTACTTTTGTACTCATTAATTAATTATGACCATCTTTGGCTATATCATACATTTCTTTCAGTTGAAGACAAAACAAAAAGTCAAAAGGCTAGACAGAAGAATAGCAAGTAACTATCACCAAGATACATCAGTCTTTGTTTTTATTAGAAGTTTTGTTTCTGAAAGTTTTCTTAAAATTAGGTCAAAGATTGTGAAAAGTTAGAATATTTCTATTTTCTTGTTGTGACAACGTGTTTGGGTTTCTTTTCAAACAGGCGGTCGCCATTTTATATATGATGCTATCACGGATAACCTATGGTTGTCGTAAGAAAGACAAAAACAAGGTAATAATTAAGAAACAATTGAATTTACACACACTATATATATATAATAATCCAGGTAATGCTTTTATCCACAGGGTAAAAATCCGGAAAAACTTCACTATCTTTATATAATAGTGCTCGATAGTAAATAGAGCTATTTATAGTGATATTTTGGGTGCAGTCACGTGACCCTTACGTATTGTAATTTTGCTCCATTCTTCCATATGAAAACAGAGAGCGAACATTTATTTTTGGATTGAGGAAATCGAGCTTATTAAAGGTACATTTGAAACATGTCCCGAATGTATAGCCATTATATATTGGTATAAATAGAACTTTATATATATATATATATATATATATATAAATATATATATATATATATATATATACTCACAAAGGCAGTTTGTGTAAGATAAATGTAAAGAGAGATATACGCACCATGCTAATTAAGGGGAATAACATTCATAGACATAGTTACTAAAGGAAAAGCTATGTTAATTATCCCAAAACTATTGAAATACATGTGTTGCCAAGGTAAACGAATAGAGAGAAAGATATTCAGTGAATAATGTACAAGTAAATATGAATTGCTTTGTTGCTGATGTTTTTGGAGCTTAATTCTGTGACAAGAAATATTTAACAGGAACTGTGTCAGAGTTGTGAAAGTCATGCAAAGATTGCCGGCCAGGTCGACAATATCTGCCGACTTTGAAAGCCCACCATTAAAAAGCCTTAATCTGGTTTGTGCATTCGCTCATATCTCCAACAATAGAATATTGCCTTCTATCGTTTGCTAGTATAATTCAGAGTAGATAACTTGAATCTGATCCAAAGAAGATAACTCCCTGATAATTCTGAGCCAATAATTAAAAATAAAAAGGAAGTGTTTAGGTAATAAAGATGATTATCAAATTTCAATTCCAAATATACATATTTTTTATTTCAGACTTTTTCACTATTTCTTATAGCTTTTAATATAAACAATCATTGTATATAATACTACCTACGTCATTACCACAAATCAGTATACTTCTATACAAGCAGGACCCAACTTAAGCAGGCAGTCGATGTTTATTTTGAAAGTTTCAATACAATCACATCTCATTTTTTTAAGTAAAGTAGTTAATCCTAATTTTTTGAATTTCTATCTGTAACTAATCTTTTACTCTTTTTATTAGATTTGTAATTAAAATTAAATTTTCAAATGTTCTATGCTATTGCTTTTCTAAATCGAATTTAGCAACTTAATTCAAATATGATTCCTGATATTTGCATATCGGTTTTGAGAAAGCACACTTTATTAATTAACTATGTTCCTCGGCCTTTTGGCTAATATCAAAGTGTAGTATCTGTTCTGATACTACACTTTATATTTCTGTCCTCGAGCAGTGAAGGATAAATCCTTCTAGACTGAAGCAATTTGAATTTTTGTTCCAATCCAGAGTGCACTTATTTTGGGGAGCTAGACTTCCTCACATTAAAACCGACCTTGTGTTTAACTCTGCAAGCAAGTAGAAACTATTATTTGTTGTTATTGAATAACTTTTAATTATTTTTATATTTAAAAAAAAACTTGATAAATTAAAGTTATTTATTGAAGGAGAAAGTTTGAGAATAACCCAGAAAACTTTGGAAAACGTGATGGAATCATTTGTGAGCCATTTGGAGATATGTGTGGAAAGTAGGGGACATTTCTAATATATATTTCTCATTGTGTATAAGCTTTGTTATTATAAGAAATAGAATTGTAATTTTATTACAATTTGAAAATAGATAGTAAACCATTAGCCAAAAATATCAATTGGTGAATATATCTAGTTTTTGACATCTGCTTTGACATTAAATTTCCGGATTTAGGAGACATATTTAAAAAAATAAATATCCACCATAGTTAGAAATGCCATTATTTACTTTGAAAATTTTAATTAAATCACATCTCATTTTTCTATCTTGTAAAGTAGTTAAACCATTTTTTTTTATCTCTGTCTTTTACTCTTTTTTTTAGATTCGTCATTCTTCTTTTGTTAAATAGTCTGCTTGTACTTATTTGATAATTTAAATTCACAGGAGAAACGTTAGCGTGTAAACAGGAAGTAAATGTCAGATGGGGGTCAGGTAACTGGCCTCTGGCGTCACATGAAGAGCGGGACTCTAATTTTGAAGCTTGAAGTGACGAGACGTGATAAGAAATGACTTAAGAATCGATTATAAGCAAAGGAGCCATAATCCAGAAATCTGCCCCCCCACCACCACCACTAGCAGAGAGGAAGGCAACGTCAACAGCCTAATAAAATAATGCTTCCTCAAATTCGGGATCTAGTTATTTTTTTTATGTTGTGCCAACTTTGATTCTAGAGCAAGAATGCACGCCCACGGAAAAGTAGCTATCAGCGGATGACGAGAGACGATTTTGGATGAAGTGTCCTCGGTCTCAGAGGACCGCTATGGTTGAGTGTTGAAGATGCGGCGTATCATTTAATTGAATCGTTTATGCTTTATTGATTTGCATTCAGTAACAAACATGTTTTGTTTGATGGGGACATACAAAACAGACCTTCTCTTGGAGGGAAAGTAATGCCAAACTTTGTATTCCTTTCAATCTAAATATTAGAATTGCTCTTAACTCAGAGATAGCATTGAGACGAAAAGACTGGATAATTCAATATTGGTGATTTTGTGGATGGTGAAAGTTCATTAATTTAGATATTCCGTGTCTGAGAGTTAAAACAGTGGCAATGATATTTTTCCTTCACCAAATAGTATAATTGCAAAAGTTTCAACATCACCGAACATGACATGTTACGCTCTGCACTGTTAACCATTCTATCAATTCCACTTAAAACAATCAACCATTAATTGTTGTTTTATTCACAAAGTGTGGGCTGTTGTATTCTCCAGACTTCTTTAAATTATTTTTATTGTAGTCGGTAAACTTCTACGAATTTTTGACTGAACATTCTATTTAAGTCACTGGGATAGACTTTTCTCAATTATGTGTTCAGTTTGAAATCCCTGGAAAGTTACCGACTACAACACAATCTTGAAGAAGGATGGATAGTCCAACAGCCAAAATTGAGTAAAAAATAACCAAGATGAAGACCAGTCTAAAAACAGAAAAATCAAAACAATATGTCATCTCAGAAATATTGTTAACTCGGGTTGTTGTTATCAAACATGTTGTTTAAATTTAATACTCCCCGAAAAAGGAGAAAGAACAAGAAGACCCCTTGAAACAAATTAGTAATTTTTCTTCTTTATCCAAGTGTAAATGATTCATCATCCAACCTCGATATTAGAATTTCTCCTAACGACTTACAGATCATGTGAAGAAGAAGAGACAATTCAATATTGTGAACGTTAGAAGTTCATTTATGTAGTTATCCTTTGTGTGAGAGTTAAAACAATCAACTAATAGTGTTGATATTTCTTCTTAACGCAAGAGTATAATTGCAAATGATTCACCATCACACGTTATGCTCTGTATTGTTAACCATTCTACCAATTCCAAATGAATCGGTAAGTTGTCCGAGGAGAATTAATAAACTTATCAGTAGATTTGACAGAAAGAAAAATAAATTCGAAACATGTCTCTTTCTCAAAACGATCAGATAAGTTCGACTGGCCAGACAGATATTGTATGAAAAAGTTTATCGAGATGAAGTGAGAAAAAAATTATTTTAAAATATATTGTTCTATTTAGCCACAACCTTATAAGTAAGGTCAAATCGTTAGACGAGATAGTGAGCAAATACGACAACAGAAGTAAAGAGAAAACAATATTTCTATTTTGCTAAGATCTGAAAGGTTCAGAAGCTTACCAAGTAATAGGGAACAAAGCATAATAATTAATGGAATACAATTCTTGTGACATATGAGTGTGACACAATGAGGGATTTTACTGGTGCTAAAACAACTTAGTAAAGAACTTGATATTACGTTGTTGAATGTTTTAGATTAAGATTAATAATTTGTATTATACGGACTACTATTCTCATCTTTCGGTCGAAGTGTTAAGTAATAATCAGTTCTAAGTAATATTCTTCTGAAGTTTCAATAATCAGTAAGAATACGATTTTGAATTTCTTTACACTTCTAGCCGGTCATGGCTGATGGCGAGAGAGAGGTTTGGTAGTTTGGTAGTTTTGTTTTACGGCATATCAACCCTTTTTGGGTTATTTAATGCCGAATCTGGTCTTGTTTTCTTCTCTTTTTTGTTTCTTTCCCCTTTTAATATCTGTTTCTATTTAACCCATAGTTGGGACCCTAACAGGTACTACCACTCCGGGTCAGGGTGGACCTGGGAGCAATGGTAATTAAGAGGAGGCTCCACATTCCCCAAAGTCCGTAAGCCGGATCTCACCATCGGATGTAGTTTAAGGTCATATCCAGGACTGGGAGTAGGGTAGGAAAAATAAAAATAAAAAAGGGGAGGGAGAAAGGGAGAGGGGCTGTTGTTTTTGTTTTTGGTTTTGTAGAACATAATTAAGTTTTACAAAAAAAAAAAAAAAAAAAAAAACGTCAATGTAGGTGAATTTCGTCTCAGGGAGCCACAGGGCAGCCTGATCTGGTATCACCAGGCGAGAGAGAGAGAGCAAGTTACCCCCCCGTGGATTAATAAAAGCGTTTGTCATAAATTTCGTACAGATTCTCGAGTTTGATAGAAAGATTACCAAGTTCGATAAAACGCACCTGAAGAAGGTCAGAGGTTACATCAACCAAAAAGTTGTGAGAATAACATCCAAGATGAGAAAAGTAGTCCAAAGGATAAAACGAACATGATGATTGCTGTCAAATATTGACTATGATTTTGGTAGGTTAATTAAGTTAAATTCACTATGAAAGTAACATATTAAAAGAAAAAGGGGTCAACTATCTTTTGACTATGTAGGGTAGAAGAATATTGTTTCAGTTTTATCATGCAAAATATCGATAATACTGAAAGGTCATATCACTTGTATAAGAGTCACAAGTTTCTCAAAACAATACTTTTGGAAACAACATTTTAATTTATAATTAAAAGGTCACACTGATATGTATGGGTTGAATTATTCAAAACAATTGTTTTTGAACTGATGCAGGTGACCAAAGATGAGTTTATAATTAAAAGGTCACACTGATGTGTATAGGTTGGATTATACAAAACAATTGATTTTTGTAACTGATGCAGGTGACCAAAGATGAGTTTATAATTAAAAAGTTACATTGATGTGTATGGATTGGATTATTCAAAACAATTGATTTTTGAACTGATGCAGGTGACCAAAGATGAGTTTATAATTAAAAGGTCACACTGATGTGTATAGGTTGGATTATACAAAACAATTGATTTTTGTAACTGATGCAGGTGACCAAAGATGAGTTTATAATTAAAAAGTTACATTGATGTGTATGGATTGGATTATTCAAAACAATTGATTTTTGAACTGATGCAGGTGACCAAAGATGAGTTTATAATTAAAAGGTCACACTGATGTGTATAGGTTGGATTATACAAAACAATTGATTTTTGTAACTGATGCAGGTGACCAAAGATGAGTTTATAATTAAAAAGTTACATTGATGTGTATGGATTGGATTATTCAAAACAATTGTTTTTGAACTGATGCAGGTGACCAAAGATGAGTTTATAATTAAAAGGTCACACTGATGTGTATAGGTTGGATTATACAAAACAATTGATTTTTGTAACTGATGCAGGTGACAGAAGAGTAGTTTATAATTAAAAAGTTACATTGATGTGTATGGATTGGATTATTCAAAACAATTGATTTTTGAACTGATGCAGGTGACCAAAGATGAGTTTATAATTAAAAGGTCACACTGATGTGTATAGGTTGGATTATACAAAACAATTGATTTTTGTAACTGATGCAGGTGACCAAAGATGAGTTTATAATTAAAAAGTTACATTGATGTGTATGGATTGGATTATTCAAAACAATTGATTTTTGAACTGATGCAGGTGACCAAAGATGAGTTTATAATTAAAAAGTCACACTGGTGTGTATGGGTTCGATTATTCAAAACAATTGATTTTTGAACTGATGCAGGTGACCAAAGATGAGTTTATAATTAAAAGGTCACACTGATGTGTATAGGTTGGATTATACAAAACAATTGATTTTTGTAACTGATGCAGGTGACCAAAGATGAGTTTATAATTAAAAAGTTACATTGATGTGTATGGATTGGATTATTCAAAACAATTGATTTTTGAACTGATGCAGGTGACCAAAGATGAGTTTATAATTAAAAAGTCACACTGGTGTGTATGGGTTTGATTATTCAAAACAATTGATTTTTGAACTGATGCAGGTGACCAAAGATGAGTTTATAATTAAAAGGTCACACTGATGTGTATAGGTTGGATTATACAAAACAATTGATTTTTGTAACTGATGCAGGTGACCAAAGATGAGTTTATAATTAAAAAGTTACATTGATGTGTATGGATTGGATTATTCAAAACAATTGATTTTTGAACTGATGCAGGTGACCAAAGATGAGTTTATAATTAAAAGGTCACACTGATGTGTATAGGTTGGATTATACAAAACAATTGATTTTTGAACTGATGCAGGTGACCAAAGATGAGTTTATAATTAAAAAGTTACATTGATGTGTATGGATTGGATTATTCAAAACAATTGTTTTTGAACTGATGCAGGTGACCAAAGATGAGTTTATAATTAAAAGGTCACACTGATGTGTATAGGTTGGATTATTCAAAACAATTGATTTTTGTAACTGATGCAGGTGACCAAAGATGAGTTTATAATTAAAAGGTCACACTGATGTGTATAGGTTGGATTATTCAAAACAAGTGTTTTTGAACTGATGCAGGTGACCAAAGATGAGTTTATAATTAAAAAGTCACACTGGTGTGTATGGGTTCGATCATTCAAAACAATTGTTTTTTGAACTGATACAGGTGACCAAAGATGAGTTTATAATTAAATGGTCACACTGGTGTGTATGGGTTGGATTATTCAAAACAATTACATTTTCGAATTGACGCAGGCAACTAAAATTAAATTCAAATTTAAAAAGGTAACACTTATGTTTTTGAAGCTTAATTTTGCTTCTAAATGAATACGATGACTGGTATCATTAAAACAGAATAAATACTACACTACACCCCCTCCCTCGCCTGAATTGACTATTAAATTATTGTACATTAGTGTGAAATAGTACAGTCAAACTGAATTGAGTATTAAAAGATGGTGATAGTATAGTTTCGGCTTCAGACAGACAGATACCAAATCTCTAATAGTAATAGATTTATTTATAATGTCTCTTTGAACATCTCTTGTTTTAATCAATAATCTCAGATCAACTTTTAAAGAAGTCTCACAAAGTATAATATAAAAATACAAATTAAATTCTCTTAAATATTTCATCAAGTAGACTCCAAAAGTGTCCTTTTAATTTTATTTATTCATCATTACCTGCTCTGTGAAGGAGTTGGGAGCAACTCATTATATTTCAAGATTAATTATGACAAACTGACAAATACTATTTCAAAAGCATAGCAGATAGAAATATATGCTCTTTCAAACTTTAGCATGACGGACAGGTATACATTACATTTCAAGTTTAAGCATGAAAGACTGACATGTATTGTATTTTAAATATGAATAAGTTGTTAATCCAGAAGGGGGAAAAGCTATTTCACACTTAATCATGACAAATCAATGAACAGACAGAGTCTCTCATTGCTGCTATTTCAAAAGTGCTCATGACAAACCAACAGACCGACTGAAGGATGGACAAATCCTCTTATAGGGGTATATTCACATATCTAAAAATACTATTTCGAACTTAAACACGAGACACAAACGAAAATGTTATTTCAAACTTAAGCGTGACAGACCTCTGAAAATACTATTTCAAATGTATGATAATTTTGTTTCAAAATATCCTAAGTTCCATTGGATGACCAGCGATTTTATAATTTTATCTGGAGATTCTCAGAAGGAACAGAACAATGGAGTTTACAGATATGTTTCCGGTCTTATTTCAGTCGTAATTTGGCTATCAGAAGAAACAGTGTTTTAAGGCTTTTGAAGGTTATTTATGAGAGTTTTCCTTTTCCTATCTTGGTATTTGGGAATTTGGAAAACGTAGGCAGCTTTTTTTCCCTTTCTGGATTAACAACTTCTTCATATTTATTTCTAATATTTTTTATTGCTATTTCAGTTATTTTCTTTATTTATTTCCACATCCTCTCATCTCTTCTTAAGCGGTAGCACATAAAATAAGATGGAATTAAAATATGGGCCTACCTAAGAGATGTATGGGTTTTGGGTGAAAACCGTAACAATAAGTGGTTAGGGTAATAAAGTAGGCACAGTGCTTGGTTGCTCAAATCAAATAATGAAAAGAAATACATTCATAATATAAGATGTGCAGTAGTAGGGGTAAGTTTAGGGAACTTCTGCCATTACTAACCAGCAGAGCGTTACCACTGTCGACCAAAGAAGAGTCTATCGGGCATGTGTACACAGTGTGATGTGGCATGGAAGTGAAACTTGGCCAGTGAGGGTTGAAGATATGAGTTACATAGAGAGAAATGATATGAGAATGATACGATGTATGTGTAATGCGAGTCTTAAAAACAGGCTCTGTTCTGATGACTTCGGAGGAAGATTAAATCTAGACAGTATAGGGAGATGTGTTCAGAACAGAAGACTCCATTGGTATAGTCACATTGAAAGAATGGATGAGAGTTCTAGTGTTAGTAGATGAAGGACAGTTGAAGTAGTCGATTCAGTTCACAAGGGAAGGCAAAGAAAAACATGAGAGGAAGTGATAAAGATGGATTTGAAAGAAAGACCTGGCCAGAGATAAATTTGTTAGGAAGTCCGGAGAATCCATAGAAAGTTATTTTATTAAACACCTGTTACTTTGGAATTAGAGTGAAATTAACATTACGATATTAGCATATACATAAACGTTATTTCATTGTGTATTTATACAATAAAAGTGAACATACATTTAATTTTTATGAGCAAAGAAGCAGGGGCTTAATCTTAATAATATCTGATAATAATTTAAAAAAATGACGTATGCAAATTCATTTCATGAGAAGACCATAACTGATAATAATAAAAAAAGGAAATAATTTTTCTCATTTTTAACATAGGCACAAAAATATTACTAGTAGTAGTAGCAGTAGTAGTAGTATTGCTATTAGTAATAATAGCATTAGTATTAGTGATAATTTAATTTCGACTTCTTTTTCTTATCGATTAGTGTTATCCTCTTATGAATTAGTTTTATTTTCTTATCAATTAGTTTTGTCTTTTTTTTGTATCGATTAGTTTCGTTTCAATTATTTTAAATAGTGAAAAGGAATTAAATTGCGAAGCGGTAGCGAACAAGGGAAGCCAGCTAGTTTAAAATAAATTCATTATTAATGTAGAAATCAGAAATGAGTATTTGATGACATTTCTGAAATGATGTATTTTTATTGGTGTCATTTTCACAAAGTAAAATTTGGGGTTGCCCTTTGGCAAGGCATAGTACCCATACCGTAATCAATACCAGGGGCACGGTGAAGCCTACTTGACAGAAGGAGGTGTAAGCCACTAGAGTAATAACACAATAACAAAGCCGCGCATCACTTTGTCAACTCGACAAGTCATTGAGGCAAGTGAGAAAAGATGCGGTAATCTGCATGCTTCAATATAGATACATTGAGCGAGAGCCATATTATACAGCTAAACACACAGACGGAAAACTTGTGTGAAGTGTGCAAATATCTCTGTGGTGTTATGCAAATAGAAGAAGAAAGAAATCAGTCAACAAAGAGGTGAGAACTACAAAAACGACCCCCCCACATCCACTCATGGAACGGATGATGAGAAAATCAAATGATATCTAGAAGGAGCTTGGTGACAAATGAAAACGATGTTACTAAACCAGGTCAATAATCTATCTATATACTACCAAAAAGTTATGGTATCTTTAGAGTGTATCTGTTCGTAGGCTAATAGAAACATGTGATTGGTTGACAAAAAAGAGATAAGGCAGAGTATGCATTACTAAGGCATCGTTTTTTTATGTGAATATCTGAGTTCGAATCTCACATAAGTCTAAAGAATTTTTTTTTTTTAAGTAGGCATAAAATGTATTCAGCATTAGTTCAGAGCAAATTTATCTTTGCTTTAAAAATATAATTTCTAATGTTTCAGGCCAATAAAAATTTATCGTAGTTACTTACTCTCTTGTGTGAATACAAACATATCACTCAAATGTCCCGGACCTGACACATAGATGGAACCACTAATAAAAAAAAAAACATACGATTCTTATGAAGTACTAAATTTGAAATGGCATGTGTCCAACATTTGAGCTTAATCGAATTATTAGTTTACAAATTACAGTTATTTACATGAAGCTGCTTTTGCAAATTCTCAAAACAATGGAACAATCTGAATTTCGTCTTTTAATAAAGCATCGATTTTTGATGGGAAAAATACTGTTCAAGCAAAGCAATGTCTTGGTAAGTGCTATTCGGACTCTGCTCCATCAAAAACAACAGTAAAGAGGTGGTATGCTTACTAAACACGGTCGTACATACACAAATGATGCTAATTGCTTAGGTCACTGTAGTATCTTACATTTAGAAACAACAACAATGTATTATAGTTACCTCCCTTACATTGTGTAATTATCTCCCTTTGTATATTTCTCATGCATATATAAACGAATGCTGACAGAGATCGCTCTCTTGGTAGAAGGTCTCGGAAGCGTAAACATCAACCATGTCTCTCTCTTATTCATTCCACGTTCTCTGCTTCGCATTGTATGTATATGCATCTATTACGTCACGAGCCGAATACTAATAGATTCACATAACAATTGACAAGAGAGAACACTATAGCTACTCAAAATCGGTAGTTGTTCCTGAAAACATAAAAGAAGTCCATAAACTTGTTTTGGCCGATTGTAAATTCCAGTTGAGTGAGATAGCAGAGGAATCGAATATATCAGAAAGATTTGTCAATGAGAAAGCTATGTTCAAAGTGATTGCCGCGTTTGCTCATAGTCGATCAAAAGCAACAATGCATGGACGATTCAGACCTTTATTTGCAAATGCTTCAATACTACAAAAATGTGACAATGAATTAAACATGAATTTACCACTTCTCTCCAGAGTAAAATCAGCAGTCAGCTGAGTGGATAGCAGTGGGTGAAAGCCGTCCAAAGTAACTAAAAATACAAACATCAGCAAACAAAGTTTTGACCTTTGTATTTTGGGATGCACAAGGTATTTAGTTCCTCGATTACCTTGAGAAAGGAAGAACCATCAATAACGAATATTACATAACATTATTGATGCATTTGAAGGAAGAAATCACCGAATACGACCACAAATGAATAAATAAGTGCTCTTTCACCAAGAAAGTGCACTGTGTCACAAGTCGATTGCAACAATGCCACAACTACATGAATTGCCCTTGAATTTCTTCCGCACCTACCCTATTCTACAGATCTGCCCCCCCCCCCCCACAGCAACTACTGGCTGTTTGCAGACCTCAAAAGAGAAAGAGATTTGGCTCCAATGAATAAGTGATATCGGAAACAGGCATATTTTGAGGCCAAATCGTCTACAAAAAAGGTATCAGATTGTTAGAGAAGCATTGGGGGCAATGTATCACCCTAGAAGGAGACTATGTTGATGAATAAAGTCGAATTTTTCCGAAAAGTTAGGACCGAGACTTATTAAGGGATGTGTTAGGTAGTCTATTTCTTTCCACTAAATTTTACAAATATTTTTCTTCGTTCTGGCTATAAAGTGGTAGAAAGTAAGTAAAGATGAACATTGACATACCCAAGTACTGTAACAACATAACTCAAAGAACGGGTATAAACTAGTGTATAATAAAGCTTCAACTTATTTTCAGTTGTGCATTTCATCCCTGAAGAGGACAACTGGATCCCCAAAACAATATATTGAAGCAATGGTGATGGCACACGCACGTGTGTCCCTGTGAGTTGTAGAAGGTTGTGGAGGGGCATCCAAGTATGCAACAACATGTGCAGATAAAAAGCAATTCAATTAGATTTATTGGTTCCTTAAGCCAAGCAATAATTTTCTAGACATAATATTTTATCAGGTGTGCAGTAGAATTAGTTTTAATCCGTTACTGCCTGAGAAGTTACTTTGCTTTTTACCAATAAGTATTGATGTATTTGAACATAGAATAAAAGTTATCAGTGTTTTAATACCCTGGAGACACTAAGACCTTGAGAATTCAATAAGAAAACTAGAAAATATATAATATCTGATATGTATTATATGAGGCAAATATTACAGGCGTTAATGTTCAGAACAGACAAAGGCTTTTTTTTATTTTAAGAAGTATAAAATATTGTTTTTCTCATGATTCTGTGGTTTTATTGGAAATAAATTCTCAAACATGATCACCAGATTCACTGAATCAACATATTTGCATAGCATTGCATAATTCATGAGTTCTGATCTGTCAATCCTGCCGACAATTTCAATGAGGGTTTTTAAGGCTATCCGATTCACAAATATGTCTAAGATTGTATATAAAAAAGAAATGCACAAATAAGTTTTTGTATATATAAGAGACTCTTAGATACTATTCACATTTAGTTCCAGACAATATCAAGAAAGCAAATATACCTTTTTAGTATTATATTTCCTTGAGGAATAGTATTAAAAAAAACGTGGTATATATGGCATCGCCAATATGGAAGCGAGAGAAAGTCTAAATATAATTGGTAATGAAGAATAAGATTAATATCACAACAATGCCAGATCTCTCCCCATAGAGAGTAGGAAAGAAAGAGATCAAAGAATCTCAGACAATGCCACAGAATATAGAAATGGTTTAAGATTCATGAAAAGCATAACACCATGTTAGTTCTAGTAGGTGTAGTGAAGTGGGATTTGTCTCATTTACATATGGATGGCAAATATATTGAGGTTGTCGAGAAGTTTTGTTAGCTTAGTAAAACAATTAGAGCACAGGGTGGAGCAGGTGTCTGTGTGATTGCAAGAGTTAGGAGTGGATGAAGTTCAGGGAACTTCTGCCATTACTAACCAGCAGAGTGTTACCACTGTCAACAAAAGGGAAGAGTCAATCAGGCATGTGTATGCAGTGTGATGATGTATGAAAATTAAATCTGGCCAGTGAGGGTTGATCACATGCTTTGCATGGAGACAAATGATGTGAGAATGATAACGATGAATGTGTAATGTGAGTGTTAAAGATAGGCTGAGATCTGAGGTTTCAGAAGAAGATTAAATGTGGACAGTATGAGGAAATGTGTGCGAAAAAGGTAACTGCAGCGGTATGACCATGTTTAAAGAATGGGTGAAAGTTCTTGTGTTAGTAGATGTAGAACAGTTGAAGTAGTAGATTCAGTTCACAGCGGATGGCAAAGGAAAACATTGGAAGAAGTAATAAGAATGGACTTGAGAGAAATGGGAATAAACAACAACCTGACTAAAGATAGCTTAGTTTGCAAGTTAATTTCTAAAAGCCACCTAATGCATGCCAGGTTGTAAAACGAATGTTAAACCGATGATGATGATGATGATGATTATGATGATGATGATGATGATGATGATGATGATGATGATGATATATCATAAAATAAGCTAACACAAACATTGGAAGAAGTAATAAGAATGGACTTGAGAGAAATGGGAATAAACAACAACCTGGCTAAAGATAGCTTAGTTTGCAAGTTAATTTCTAAAAGCCACCTAATGCATGCCAGGTTGTAAAACGGATGTTAAACCGATGATGATGATGATGATGATGATATATCATAAAATAAGCTAACACAACACAGGATTACATATGACTTGACATAATATACTTCTAGGCTTGTTTTGATATGTTTTTGGGGGTCATTAAGTATGTCTAACAGGGTTTGACCTCATGGTCAGCTATGATCCCATACGAGGATATACGATCTGATTGGTTAATTTTATCATGAAACATAGACATATGTGGTGGTTTGCCGAATCATTGGGTATGATATTGACATTTTATAAGCTTTGAGATCAGCTGTAGTCTATATACTGAAAGCATATCTGATTGAATAATTTAATCATGTAACATAGAAAAGATAAGAAGTGAGTTTTCAGTTGCCATCTGAATTTTAATACAGTAACATGCAATGTATTACCCTGCTAGATAGGGGCTTTAGTTACATGACAATAACAAAACATGAGATTGTTTTAAAGCCAAGATTAAAAATTAAAAAGAATAACCCTTGTCCACCTTTGATCATATATTTTTTTCTTTTAAATTAAGTGAAAAATATAAGAATTAATAATTCATGGAGATCAATTAGAATCACGTGAACAACTAATAGTTGAGCAAGTTGATATCCTAATAGTATTGATTTACTCCTCTCCAGGAGTTAGGCACAAGGCCAGTTTTTATCTTACTCCCACAAGTAAGATGTGACACAAGGTCGGGTCGGGAAAGTGGGGTTTAAAAATTGCCTGGGCAGCCCCGTCGACATTCCCTGGTAGAGGCGCCTCAGACAGTAAGCAATAAACTTACTCCTCCCCAAAGAGGGGAGGCAAAGCCTGGGAAGGTGGACCTCCCAGAACTGCACATGACAGACCCATTGACCGGCGTAAATCAAGACCCGAAGGCCAAGACAACACCAGTATGGGGTGCAGTATCCATCGGAACAGATACTACACTTTGATCTTAGTCAAAAGGCGTTATTTAACCCTTACCCACAATAGGAATATGTGACACAAGGTCGGAAAGTGGGATTTGAAAAGCCAGCGCTCGAGAGAGTCAGCACTCTGGCCATTAAAAATTGCCTGGGCAGCCCCGTCGGCATTCCCCGGTAGGGGCGCCTCAGGCAGTAAGCAATTAACTTACTCCTTCCCAAAGAGGGGAGGTAAAGCCTGGGAGGGTGGACCTCCTAGAACTGCACAGGACAGATCAGACCCATAGACCGGCGGAAATCAAGCCCCGAAGGCCAAGACAATACCGATCTATGAAGTGCAGTATCCATCGGAACAGATACTACACTTTGATCTTAGCCAAAAGGCCAAGATACCCTAATAGTAAAGATGAGTAAAATATAGTTAAACATCTGAATCGTCTTTGTCATACTTCGTCACGAACATATTCCACTAATGTGCTTTGAGAAAAGATTCGACATTTCATTTCCTTCTTTTTTTTTTATTGTCAGAATATACATAGATTATCTTTGGGGAAAAAGCAAAATGTTTAAGTTTACTAACTCAGCAGCGAGTGATTAATTAATACAAGACAAGTTATTAAAATTCCTAAGAAAATATGTTTTCTAGATTTCGTAAATGCATGAAAAATAATTATTGATTCCAGTCTCCTAAAATGTATACACAAAGCTTGTGTATGAAAATAAAACAATAAAATTAGAAATCCATAACACCCGGCAATTATTATTGTAAATGGATTCTTAAAACAATTATGTAATTTATTTTGTCAATTGCCATTTTATTATTTATATAATGATAAGAATTAATTCCCAGGACAGAACGGTTTTGCACTACTACGAAGATTAAAATCATCATATAATGATACTTAATCTAATGTCTAGAATCCTTATTTCAATTTTGATCAAAATCCATTATATTATTTTGATTCTAGAAAATATCTAAAACTAATGGGTCTTAAGAAATTAAACTTCAAGGAATCTTACTTAATTGGTGTAATTAACTATGGATTAAATTCAATGCAAATCTGAAATATTTGAATTTTCAAATGGGAGGTTATGTCCATAATATTCCCCTAAAATATCTTTTGAAATACTTGAAAGAAACTGACATTGTCAAAACATTTATTAATTGATGTCTAATACCTATTATTAAAATTTCACAAAGATAGAAGGTATCTAAATTTTCACGAAGGACTTCCACCTCCTCGTTGCCTCTTTTACTTAAAACTAAATTAAACTAAATATAGCCCACATTACTCATCTTTGCATCCAGCAACTGTGTTCCCAAATTCATAATGATTGGTTAATTAGTTCAGGAGTGAATCCTATACAAAAAAATGTATAAAAATATACCTAACTTTATATAAATACAGACAAAACTTACGTTAGTATAGTAAATTAATGGCAAGATAAGTGCGTGATTGGTCTAATAGATCCTATCATGAACTATGACATCAGTTAGGCTATTTTGAAATTTAATTGGATCTACTGTGGCTATTTATGCAATAATACAGTTGAAAAGGTATGAACCTGCAATTCTCCCCAAAATGTGAATAAAAAGTAGCTACTTGTGTTCTATTTAATCATACACAATGATTCAATTACAATAAGTATATTGCTTCAGCATTAAAACAAAAAAGGGTTGATTTGCCGTTAAAAAAACCCCAAAAAGTTAATGTGTTAAATGGAATCATTCTGTGATTCACAATGATGCATTGAAGGTGTTAGTTGAAGGAGATCCCTGTCAGAGGACATCAAAAGTGTTTGATCTGGGATGACCTTATAATGGTTGAAAAGCCGTTAAACACTAACGAATAAACAGACTGACTTTTTGAGAACTTCTAAGAAGTCATCTAACAGGTTTGGACCACCTCAAGCAAATAAAGAAGATTGAGAAATGGGTTTAACACAAACTTAATGAACATTAAAACAATCATTGGTTTGATGTGGTGGCAGGGATAAAGTTAGAGTGTATGTGCACGAATAATGAATGATCAATTTTTAAATGTGTAACTGATATAAAATATGATCTATTTTCTTGTTTTCACTCGCGGAGTGATTGATACATTTTCCAGTCAGAATATTTTTGTTCACTTCTGCCCAAACCTTTTCCCACTCTTTTTCCAGCAGTCAGTAAAAAAAACAAGTTAAAATGCCAAGACGTCATATTTCCTTTCTCACCCTTAGCCATGACCAGGCTAAGCGAGATGAGAGATCCAATGTCTTCTGACTCAGTATATTTTTGTATTCTTGTCTACGGTATTCTTTCCGACCATGTCTATTGCGTTGATTAAACTATATGATTTAAATTTTAGAAGTAGTTTGTCCTAATAACCAAACTGTTGTTATTCGTTTTACTGCAAGGCCAGAGGATGGATATCTATGCAGAAACCCTTTCCTTCATGCAACACGACTCTTTTTCGTTCCTCCCTACAAGTAAGACATTTCTACAAGTGAGTTAGACACAAGATCGGTTTTTAATGTGGGGAAAAACCAGCTCTCCAAAAAGGGTACTTTGGATTGGGACTAAAATAAAAAATACTCTGAGTCAAGAAGGATTTCTCCTTCACTGGCCAAGAACAGATACTAAACTTTGCTCCTAGCCAAAAGGTCAATTAATTTATCTTAAAACTTTTACATAAAAATTCACAAAAGTAATATTTTCATAAAATAACAAGATGCGGCACAAGGCCAAAATTGGGTCAGGGTTAGGGTTGGAGCCGTCTGTCGTCCTATTGGTCTATTCTCTAAACTAGTTCCAGTCACCAAAATACACCATTCACTCTATGAGCAAACCTACTTAACATTATTTCCACTGGTTGAACATTTTTATTACAAAAATATATATATAATTTTATCGGTTAAGGGTTGGGGGGGGGGGTACTGAAAAACAACCAATAATTAAAGAAAAAGAAATGAAACAAAATAAAATGCTAAGTGTGGTGGTTAGTAAGACCATCCCAAATCTGGCTAGGTATGAGCTGCTCACTGTTTTCTGTTTTTTTTTTTAAAGCCGAAAACAAGTAAGTCAATTCCTAAGTGGGAGAGGGGATTATTGGGTAATAAAAAGAAAAAAAATAGACGGGATTCGTGATCATGGGTGGTGTCTTTCAAGATAGGTATCATGTTTTAGGTCAGGGTAGGAACAAAATAAACATGGGGAGTGGACATCTCGGAGGATCTCTAATAGTATTTTTCATTTGTATTGTCATGTGCAACAAAAAGGAGACCCTTTATAATAATTGGCGATGATTAACTCAGTGGTTGGATCAAGGTAGAAAATATTTGGGAAAACCTCAGAAGCATAACGACAAGGTCATGGAGACTGTTTGGGGGATTATTTTATTACAATTATCTGAATCACAGTGAAACGGTGACTAAAGAGAAATATTATCAGCAAATTATAAACTGTAGTGTGTGTGTCGGATATTGATCAACAAAAAAGGATCAAATATCGCTTTGCCAGAGCTTAACAAATTTGATTATGGAATTCTGTTTCACTCATCATTTTTGCTTAAGCTCTTGCCCACCGACTAGCACTTTTTAAAGCCTGACAGCTTCTTGAGGATAAAATCTTCCATAAACAAAGATATACACGACTATACCTGGCTTCCCGATGACGACGGCGAGTTTATACACATCACGGACAACCAAAACTGTTACACAAATATGGGCGCGACGATACCTTCCAAGAGTTGGTAGAATTCTAAATGTCAGAACTTTATACAATTGGAATGCATGAGCTTGTTTCTGTCTGACAAAGAATTGGTTAATTTTAATGGTTTTTATTTTGATTAATAAAGTTAAGTTGCGACTGATTCATAAACAATTTAAGTTAAAAAGTAAAGGAAAAACGACAGATAATGTAAGTTTACAATGTAAATATGTGAGAAAACTCAATCTACTGGTCATCCTGAATGTAATAAAAATAACAAAGAGAAAGGGGTTTGTGTCATCCATATATTGTAAACCAATTTTCACAAGATGATAAAAAATACAGACAACTAAACTAACACATAATCTCTTTGTTAGTGGTAATAAAGCATAACTAAAAAGTTATTCAGTCTTACATTTTCCCTACAAAATAGATTCTGTATAATTTCTAGCATTCGAACTACTGTTCTCATCTTGGATCTTGTTCTCACAATGGGCCCGTACCACTACAGAGAAGGTGCTAAGTAATAATATGTTCTGAATGATAATCTTCTGGAGGTTCACGGTTCAATCCTCAGTACAGGAAATGCTAAGAATATAATTACAAATTACTTTAGACTTTTACACGGTCATGGTTGAGGGAACATTAACAATCTCTCTGGGTGGATTTAATAAAGGATTCAGTTCGAAATTCCATACAGATTCCCAAGTTTGACACAAATATACCTGAGTTTGGCAAGACACACTTGAAGAAAGTCGGAGGTTACATCAGCCGAACGTTGTAACATCCAAGTTAATACGAGTCCGAATAATCTCATCTAAAAAATTCTGAAACAAAATAGATTCTACCTTGCCTGATTAAAAGAATCGTGTTGTTACAAGAGAAAGTGAAACATTCACTTGTTTTGATAGAATTTCAATCTACAAAAGAACATCTGTCACCATTCA
Source organism: Sepiola atlantica (assembly GCA_963556195.1). Lineage (NCBI taxonomy): Eukaryota > Metazoa > Mollusca > Cephalopoda > Sepiida > Sepiolidae > Sepiola > Sepiola atlantica. The sequence goes on along the minus strand of OY744527.1, from coordinate 90,140,914 downwards.
CTAATTGCATTTCTTTCTTATTCTGGAGTTTTCCCCTTTAATTTCCGAGCATAAGTTATTGTCGGAATTGCCAGAAGCATTTAATGACAATAAAAATGCTCCACTTGGTTTTTTATTCTCGCACTCTAACCCGAGTTGCAACGTAAGTAGTTTCATGAAACAGCCTATGTTTTTTTTTAGCTTAAGGAAAAAATTTTTTTTATTAAAGTAAATTGAATAACTGTTGTCGATATTATTTGTTTAATTCAAAACTAGCAAAAGTACCAGACATTCCCAGATGGAAAATTCACAGAATTAAATATCTTAGTGTTTAGAGTTTGTTTTTGTTTTAATTTTTAAATTGCTGTAATATTCTGGTGTATTATGAGTTAAACGATATGTCACAATAAAATAATCCTTTTGAATAAAAATTCTTTTTCCTCAAGTATTTCATTTAACAATAAATTTGTTTTTGGATTGAAGTTATTCAAATCAAATGCTAGTATCTTTTCAAGCGAAACATTTTGACATTATTTGGCATTATATAAACATTTTCTGTTATTTTTTGAAAAGTTGTAAAGTGAAAATAATTATTGGGCAATAATAATTGTACCATAACATATATATATATATATATATATATATATACATATATATATATATATATTTACATTTATTCACTCCAAACAAGGCCTACTGTCACTGAAGCGTAAATGAGCTACTGTGATAGAATGCAGATTATTTTGAGAGGGGGGGAGCTGGGAAGCAAGATGTTTGTTCACATTACATTTAAATTTCTGCATGTTTTTACGGTCGGAAAACAAATGGAATTCCAAAGGCAAGCAGTCAAAGAAAAGATGCTATCAGAGTAGGAAATCTTCTGGCATCTAGGGGCCTCTACAGTGAAGGATGAGATTTTGCTAATAGTCTGGTGGGTTGGGAATATTTACGTTTGGGTAGTACAAGTGCAGTAAGCTCATTGAAACATATTCCATGGAAGTCTTTGTAAAACAAGCATCTGGATGCAACTTTGTGATGATGCTACAGGGGCTGAAGCTTGGCACATAGTACAGGACCTATTCAGGTAAAAACAGTTTTTTTGTATCCTATATAGAGTGTTTGGGAGAAGTTTGATATTTAAAAAATATTTTTCATTTCAAAACCATTTTAGGTATTTGATAGCAGTAAAGTGTGTACTGTTGGCGCGTTTTAGAGTTGCAGATCATGAGCGACTGGAAAGCACAGGAAGAGAGTTACCTGTATTATGATGACTCACATCGGATTAAAAACATTGCAGATCTTAGCTTCAGCTCAGTGCTTCGTGAATATTTTGAAGGACATGAGATGTGAGCTGGAATTGTGATGGGGATGTGGAAGCAGTGGCTAGCAGTAAAGATCATAGAAGGCGTCCTGACTGTGTCCGCACAATGAAATTCGTTGAGAAGCTGCAAAATAAAGCGGCGACAAAATCCAGACAAAGCAATGCGGACCTTGAAGTGGCAACTATAAAGAAAGCACTTCTATTTCTCATACAATCATCACAAGGCCCAACTACTCACTGCCAAGGCTGAAAGCCAAGAAAATCCATAACAAAGTCAAACACCCAGTCGAGCCGGGGATGCTCTTGTTCTTCTCAAGACTAGTTGTACAATGTGTAGAACAACAGGTGGCTAGCCTACAGTTGGCACAAAGTCCCGCACATCATGAAGACTACGTTCTCTCAAACTGTAATGGTATTTTGGTATGTTTCCAGTGAATATCAGTTCATGCCGCCCCACATCTTCGAAAAAGGGTCTTTGATTCAATTTAAATTGCTGTCCACTATTGTCAAGCACTGGATGGAGAGAGTGGCTTTGAGAAGACCATACACATGGAAGCAGGATTCCGTTCCATGTCACACCTCCAGGAAAACCCAGATAACTTTTACGACTTCACCAGTCCCATCCTCTGACCCCCTCACCCTCAACTCGCCCGATTACATCCCCATGGATTATTATGTGTATCTCGCAGTTGAGAAAGACACCAACCATTCTGCCTGCAACACCAAAGACGAGCTGATTGCCAGGAAAAAATTGGTGTTCACGCGTCTCTCGAAAGAACCCCATGAAGGCCACATGCTCAAGGTTCATATTCTATTTATTTCCAAGAATTAAAACATTGTTACAAAAAAACAATCAACTTTCAGAAACCTCAACATAAAAAAGCATTAAACTTTATAATTCTTCTTTATATTTATTTTATCTCAGATCTTATATTCTATTCTTGTTCGATTATTTTATTCCATATTCCATGTTATCATTTTGTAATATTTCATTCCATTATTCCATTTCATTTTATTGTATGTTGCATTCTTATATTCTATTCTTTTATTCCATTGTAATATTTTTTTCATTTCTTTATACTATATTCTATTTTCTTTCATCCATTTTGTTTCATTCTATTTCATTGTATAGTATATTATTTTATTTTTTATTCTATTTGATCATGTTCTTATATTTTATTCTTTGTTTGTTGTTATATTCTTATCTCTTCTTGATTATTTTAAATTTCTTTCATAACTTTTCTTACCCGGACCCAGATTTACCAATCATCCTTTTCTAAACCTTTGTGATTTACATTCTTTGAGTTCTCAATAGCCCAAATTTCTCACATTCTCTCTTACTGATCGTTATATATAAATTCATTTGAGCTTTTGTATGCAAATACTTGACAAGCGTTAAAATACAAAAGCCTTCGATCAAAAAGAAAAATTAGAAAAATATTCAAAATGAATACCACTAATACTACTACTACTACTACTACTACTCTGAAATCTTTATATTCTTTCGAAATTTGAGAAATGCAAGTTTGTTTTGCTATATGTTATAGATAATTTATTATTTCATGCATATACACATATATTATAAGGTGATATATATTGTGTATATATTTTCAGTATTTACTCCAATAGTGCTCAATACGTTAGTCGAGCTTAGTAGTAGTATAAAATATATATATATATATATGGCAATTAAGCTACACAGATGTGTCTATTTCATCCTCCTGTGATGATGAAACATAGACGCCTTTGTGTAGCTTAATTGCCATATATATATATATATATATATATATATATATATATATATATATATATATATCATTTAAATACTATACCTTACTGCCTGTGCTGGAGATACCCAGGTTTGATCCATCTGGTCATCCAGGAATTAGGAAAACTTCCAGGTTCCAATAACCAAGACAGAGTCGTCAGTCTATATTAGCTAGACGTAGACGTTTATATTTTTCCGCTAATACGAGACACATACTATATATATATATATATATATATATATATATACTGATGGATAAGTTTATTTCAAAACAATTTTGGTTGAATTTTGAATGTAATCAATTTATTAAGACAAGGTTATTTGGTTTGTCATCTACAGGTTGACACCTTCTCTGCTAAAAAAAAAACACTTTCCCATGTATACTTTATTAATTCAGCAATCATTCTTATCTGGAAGAGCATGACAGAAATAACACCTGTGAACACTAAATCTTAATGGAAGCTCCAGAAAAGAATATACTGCCTCAAACATGACTACACGATATGCTCGTTCATGTACATCAGTACAAATGTGTAAAAAGCTGCCTGGAAAAGCAGCATTCAAGACTGAGCAGACCATTCTGAGAACTATTGAACATTGAAGAATGCCAATGCAGTCAGTAACAACTGTCCAAATCATTCACGATACCCCAAGAAGGGTACAGCTGAGCTCAGTTCAACAGAGTCTGAAACACTGTGCGCAAGAATGGCCCTGTACCAATTGTTTATTGTAAATTTCTGGTTCCAGCAAGATGGAGCAAGCTCTTGCACTTTAAATTCGGTTATAAGCAAAGGAGCCATAATCCAGAAATCTGCCCCCCCACCACCACCACCACTAGCAGAGAGGAAGGCAACGTCAACAGCCTAATAAAATAATGCTTCCTCAAATTCAGGATTTAGTTATTTTCTTTATGTTGTGCCAACTTTGATTCTAGAGCAAGAATGCACCCCCACGGAAAAGTAGCTATCAGCGGATGACGAGAGACGATTTTGGATGAAGTGTCCTCGGTCTCAGAGAACCGCTATGGTTGAGCGTTGAAGACACGGCGTATCATTTAATTGAATTGTTTAAATCTATTCTAGTCTTGGCAAATAGAGAACTATGGAAGCCGTGTGATCAATCTCAAGAACTGATTCTGAGTGGGCAACTCACAGCCTAGACATTAGCCCCAGTAGATTTCTATCTTCGTGGCTACCTTAAAGACAGAGTTATGTAAGGAGATCTAGGATAATCAAGAGACTCAAAAAAGCCATCAGAACGAAAGCCGAAGCCATTTGGTCAGTTTGTAAGGATGTCATAGACTAATTTGTGTTTCACCTCAAGAAATGCACAGTGGTAAATTAATGCTATCTCGTACACATACTCTAGTATAAAGAAAAATAGTCCTAAGACTACCATATTTTGATATGATGCTTTAAACATAATAAACCAGCTGAGATCAAATGTTAATTCAATTATTCTAGAAAACAAAAAAACGAGAATCATTGAAAATTCCGGCCAAATATACTTATATTATTTTGATTCTTCAGACTACTAATAGTAAAAGCAAAACCACTGAGAATAAAAAAAACAACGAAAAAGCGTCCAAGGAGATCAATTTAAACGAGTAAAGAAAAATAGAGAATATTTGAAAATACTGTATACTAACGCAAACTCATTGAGAAACAAAATAACGAAACTAAAATTGATTGCTAACAAATATAAAATAATTTGTATTACAGAAACACATTTATCTACAGGGGGTGTAGAAAAGGTAGAATTGGCGATACCAAATTCTAGATTTATACGGGAAGATAGGAAAAATAATACAAAGTTTGGTGGGGATGTCTGCTATTTATGTACATAATGCGTTAAAGGATTCTAGATTGGATGTGTTTGATGAAACTGAATCTTTGGTGTTAAGAATAATCGATGCTAATAACAGAGTTTTCGTCGTAGTATGTATATACCGATCTCTGAATTTGTCCATACATAAAGATTATAGATTAAAACAACAAATGAGTGAGATACCATTTACGTCAGAAGAATCTGAAGATATTATAATGGTCGGGGATTTCAATTTGCCAAATGTAAATTGGGCAAAGGGTTTAGTTGTGTCTCCTATGAATTCAATTATCAACACTTTAGAATGCAGAACGAATATACGGAGTTATTTACAACAAACGGTTTGCATTGGTATATAGAAGAAGATACTAGATATAAACTAATGGGAAATAGATTAGAAAATGGTACATTGGATCAGATTTTTTCAAATAATGAATGCATAATAGGAGTTTTAAAGCACTGTTAGGTAAATCTGATCATGCATGTACTGAAATCGAACTTAAAATGAAGGCAGAATTTGATCATATAAACAGAAAACAGAAGAACTGGTCTAATATTGATTGGAATTATAGCTCGCAAACATCTGATATTAATGAAATGTCGGAGGAATTACATGGAAAGATAAAATCTATAATAGAAAATATTCCAGAAGTTATTATAAAATTCTCCAAACAAGGGGATCCATTAGAAAAATTACCTTGGGACAGTAATTGTCTATTTCGTAAAAGGAAAGAAAAAGATAAAGCTTGGAGGAAATTTGGAATTATACTACGTATTGAATATTATCAAAATGCTTTAAGTAAACAAAATGAATATGAGACACTAGAAGTAAAAGAAAAGTTGAAACACGAAAATAAAATTGTTAGAAATATTAAATACAACTGTAAACCGTTGTTCAAATATGTTAAAGCAAAAATTAAAATAAAAAAAAACCGTGAGTACAGTAAGAGATGATGAGACAGGATTTAACAGACATTCCAGTAGAAACAGCTGGTGTACTAGCAAGTTTTTTTTCAATCTGTTCATTCTTTTGAAGAATTTGGTCCACTACCGGAGAGTTGTTATGGGGAGGGTACAACAAAAATTAAGAATAAACTAAAAGTAGAACCTAAAGACATAACACTATTACTATCCAAGTTGGATGTTAGTAAAAGTATGGGACCTGATGAAATTCATCCTAAAATATTGAAATACTTAACATCAAATGAAAGCTTTATCAATGCAATGACCGAATTGTTTAGGAATTGTATAGAATATGAGGAGATTCCATATATTTGGAAAACAGCTATATAAAAAAAGTTCGATACATTTAAAAAGTAATAACAGACCAGTTTCTCTAACATGTGTTGTGTAAGGTATTTGAAAAAATAATTAGAAACCACATATTAAATTTTATAAAGGATGATATAAATTGTAACCAACATGGCTTTGTCCATGGTAAATAAACATTATCTAATATTTTGGAAAGTATTGGCATTATAAATGAATATTTGATGGAGGAGGATAGTGCAGTATCATATATTTGGATTTTAGCAAGGCATTTGATACGGTATCTAATTATCGTTTACTAGTGAAAATGAAAAATGTTGATATTACTGACAAAATGGTAAATATTGTGAGGGAGTTTTTGAAGGATAGAACTATGAAGCTAAAGTTTGGTAACAATTATTCTGAATCACAGTACATACCCTCCGGTGTTCCGCAGGGTTCAGTATTGGGTCCTTTGTTGTTTTTGATGGAGAGTGCGATTTGGGAGTGGGGTTTGATAATACATTTAGGGCAAATAATCATATTTTGACCATTGTATCGAGGGCAAATAGAATGATCGGGTGGATGGTTAGGAATATTATTTCGAGGGAGACAAATGTTGTGTTAAGGATATATAAAGCTCTAATAAGACCTCATATAGAATACTGCACCCAGGTCTGGGCTCCAGCGACTAGACGTGGAAATTGGAATGTAATATTGAAACTGGAAGGAGTACAAAGAAGGGTGACAAAACTAATAAGTAAAGTAAAGGAGTGCAGTTACAGGGAGAGATTGGACAAATTGGGATTGACTACTTTGCTGCAGAGAAGAATGAGTAGTGATATGATTGAGGCTTTCAAGATAATTAATGGCATTTCTAACTATGGTGGGCATGTTTTTAGTATTTCTTCTAGATCTGGAAGGTAATTGTCAAGACAGTTTTCAAAAACTAAATCTGTTAACCAGTTAAGTGTTTTTGCTCACAGAGTAATATGTTTTTGGAATAAGTTGTCAGATCGGATTGAGAACAGCAATAGTGTGGATCAGTTTAAGATGAGGTTGGATAAATTCAGAGAAAGTGGTAGGAGGGAGAAATTGAGGGGGCACTTTTGGGAGTTGTCAAATGAAATATTTAACAGAATTTGTTCTGGATATCGGTACTATACTAAGAGTTTAATTTTTTTTAACAATTGATTGAGAAGATAGTTAAAGGAGAGATTCCCAAAGAGGCATAACAAACAAATAATAATAATACTGTTCTCATCTTGGATGTTATTTTCACAAGGTTTCGGCCGATGTAACTTCTGACCTTCTTTGGGAATCTCTATGATGAACTCATGAATCCGTACGGAATTTTGGATAAAAACCTTTATTTAATCTACAGGAGTAACAAGATTAAACACATTATTGCAAGATTTTACAAGCCAATCATACTAATTATTATTCAACTGCAATGCTTGATCTTTGAAAATTACCGGTACAATGTAAAAGGAAATAATAGAGTGATTATGGGTTACGAGTAATTGAAGTCACAACACCTTTTATTATTTGGATTATTAGGACTACTGCTCTCATCTTGGATGTTATTCTCACAACGTTTCGGTCGATGTAACCTCCGACGTTCTTCAGGTGGGTCTTGTTGAACTCAAGAATCTGTATGTAATTCTGATCAACCTGTGGCGCAACTGATAAAACTGCTAATGAGCAGCCTTCTAGAGGTTGAAAGTTCAATCCTCAGTATGGGCGATACTTAAGATTGAATTAAAAATTACTTAAGACTTCTACCCTGTCATGGCTGACGGAACGAGAACAAGCTATTCCTGTAGATTATAGTGAGGGTTTTGTCCAAAATTCCGTACGGATTCACAAGTTCATCATAAAGATTCCCTAAAAAGGTCAGAAGTTACATCGGCCGAAACCTTGTGGGAATAATATCCAAGATGAGAACAGTAGTCCGAATAATCCAAGTAATCCAAATTATCAATCCTCATCTGAAAAAAAAAAACGAAACAGAAATAAATGCATCAAATACACATTTATAGTTTTAGGTTGTTACATAAATAATAGCCGCCCGAAGCGCTGGGTTTTAAAAAGTCATTTTAAACACAGAATTTGTAGCTTTTTATGGTAAATTTTAACATATATCATAATTAATGTGTTCTCAATAATAATTTGTATTTTTTAAGCATAGAAGACCCTCAATGATGAACAGGCCAAAACATGACCTTCACCTTCTTATGTTGCACGAGTTCAAACTTGGGCACAATGCCTCCAGAACTTCTGCCAATATCAATAGAGCATGGGAGATGGATCCACAAGCGATCGAATAGTACGAAGGTGATTCCAGAAATTCCGTAGTGGAGATGAGAGCCTTGAAGATGAAGAAGGTAGAGGACGTCCATGTAATCTTGACAATGAACAATTGCAAGCACTTGTTGGTCAAAACAAACGGCAAAGTGTCAAAGAAATGTCTCAGACACTTGTTGTCAGCACTGCAACAGTTTCACGTCATTTACAGAGTATTGGAAAGCTAAACATTTTTTATAAATAAATGTATGTTTCTGAAATCGGCTATTATTTTTGTAACGACCAATTATAAAACCGTCTAGGTATGGGTATTGTTTTAATACTGTGTAATTTGTTGAAACTCTGTAAATTTGATTTGTTCATCACGGATATAATACATTTTCCTCCTTTTTGTTAATCTGCGGAAAATCTTTCTGTCCCCAGTCGTTCTTCTTCCTTACTCTGATGGCTCACATTACTGGATTTCACAGCAGCTTTAACTATTCACAAATTTTTTCCCACTCTATTTCTCACCCCAAAACCGAAATAAAAATTGTCACAGAAAAATCCAACGTATGTAATAAAAATAAACAAAAACAAACTCTCAAAACCCAGTCAATTTTCATTTACCAATAAAAATATAGAAAAAACTTATCTTTGCCTCGAGAGAAAAGTGTAAGATAAGCAAAGCTAAAAAAAAAACACCCCAAAGCAAGTAGATAAAGAGAGAAATAGGCAGGTAAAAAGAGAGAAAGATAAAGTAAGAAAGAAATAGAGTATAGCGTAAAAACATTACCAGGTTAGTGGGTAACATGACCCAACTTTCCCTCGGGGTAACCAATGAAAACACCTTTGCATACTTCATCATTGGCTTCTGCCATCACCTCGGTTCATTGCATGATAATTTCTTTCCTTTTAGACATTTATCTGTCAGCAAATATTATATATATATATATATATATATATATATATATATATATATATACGTTATACGTGTGTGTAAATATATATACATATATGTAAATATATATGAATATATGTGTTGTAGTGCATGTATGTATATATAATATATATGTGTGTGTATATCTGTAAATATACATATGTGTATGTGGTATGTACTTGTGTATATGTATTTATTATATACCTGTGTGTATATATCTAAATCCATCTCTGTGTGTATACATTTAAATCCATCTCTGTGTGTATACATCTAAATCCATCTCTGTGTGTATACATCTAAATCCATCTCTGTGTGTATACATCTAAATCCATCTCTGTGTGCATATATCTAAATCTATCTGTGTATATATATATATATATATATATAAATCTATCTGTGTGTATATATATATATTATATATATATAAATCTATCTGTGTGTGTGTGTGTGTGTGTGTATATATATATATATATATATATATATATATATATATATATATATATATATATAAATCTATCTGTGTGTATATATATATATATAAATCTATCTGTGTGTGTGTGTATATATATATATATATGTATGCATGTGTGTGTGTGTATATGTTTTCTTTTCTTCTTCAATGCAATTTGAAAATACTTTCAAAGCGAACATGTTTAGATATGGCTTCATTATCAGCTATGGGTAGACTTACTCGTGCTAAAAGCAAACAGTTTTCAGAAAGCGTTATTTGGACAATTTGATTAAAAACCATGGCCAACCATTAACCAAGAAGAAAGAAAAGAAACATCGCCTGTGCGATTGCATCACATTCCAATGGGTAACCAAACATATTGAAACAAAAGTTATTACCATAATTGAATCTAAATTAAATTTGCAATAAAGATTTTTTTTTGTTATGAAATGCATACTTTGAGGTGAGTGCTCCGGGCCGGTGATCTTGTACCGAACTGGCTGGCTTAGGTGGGAAATGGAAGCGAAATAACAGAACGGATGGCTTGAACCATCTCTGTGAGAGATAGGCAGTCGATCGACGGTTATAACCACATCAATTTATTTATACATCTAGATGGAGCGTTTGCTTACAGCACCTATCCCATACTAACTCGGTTCAATATCGCTTAACTTTGGTGATCTGAACGAAACCTGTCCATTAACAAGATATAAAGTTTGGGATTTTTTTAGATGAGGATTTGTGGGGGATGCTAACGCATTCTATTCCTCTTAAATATTGAAGAAAAACGAGCAAGAAAACGTCAACATTCAACACAAATGAAGGGCAAATAAAATATCCAATATTCAAACATTTATAAGAACAACAACAATTTATTTTGCATTTTTACACATAAAAATTATGTTCCATATTTGACGAAAGTCTTTTAGCGTCTTTCGGATAAATGTCTCTTTGACGGCTTGAAAGAAATAAGTGTCTTTTTGTTATTTAAAGCAATTTCTCTTTAAATAAGTTTTGTATGGAGAAAAACGCACGTGTGTGTGTGTGCGTGTAATTGAAAAGAGAGAAAGAAAATGCCAAGCTTACTATGAGTGTCCAGCAGTCAGAAAAGGAAAGACATTGTTGACGAGACCGTTACTTGCTGGTGAGCGGCTGAAAAGAAGGAAAGACGAAGCGCCGGTGTCGTTCTGTCAAGGCTGGTCGAGTGGAAGAGGTCGATTTCCGTTTGCAAAGGTTTTTATAGTCCGAAGGGCAGATAACTCTGGTGTCGCTTTCCAGCGCCACCTGTTGGTGAAAAGGCGACACCTAACGGCCAACCGGTGTAGTTATGTTTTGAAAGGGAGGTCGTACTTGTCTCCCCTTAGTTATTTGGATGTCAATCCGATAGATTGATAATTTGTTTTGTTTGGATCATGGAACGAGAACAATCTACACCCCCCCCCCCATGGATTAAATTATCGGACTTGTTCGAAATTCTGTATAGATTCGTCGAGCTCAACAATCAGAACAACATCAGAACAATGTCGGAGGTTACATATGCAAAAAGCGTTGTGAGAAAAACATCCAAGATAAGAACAGTAGTCTGAATAATCGAAATGAAACAAAGTAATATAGCTGTAACTATGAAAACAAAAACTAGGCTCTCTCTTGTTCTTAGCACTAGTTCTTCAACCAGACATCTCATATGTCCCAGTGTTCTCCATCCAAACACCAAGTCAGTCTTCTTGATGTTTTGTTCTATATTTTACCTATTTCAAAAAAAATATGAAGCATTTATTTAAAAGCTGATATGTGATATTCTTATTGTGTTCATATCATTGTAGTTTATCATATAAAATGTTATTATTGTGTTTGAGTATGTTGAAGAGACTGAACTCAGGGATAACCAATGTTCAATCATCATCATCAACATCATCAACCTCATATTCGGTTTAACGTCTGTTTTACATGTTGGCATGTGTTGGATGGCTTTAAGAAATTGACTTCCAACCAATCTCTGGCTAGGTTTTTATTTATCCCTCAGGTCCATTTTTATCACTTCTTCCCATGTTTTTCTTGGCATTCTCCTGTGAACTGAATCTGCTACCTCAACTGTTCTACATCTGATAACCCAAGAATTCTCAGCCATACTTTCAACGTGGCCAATTCATCAAAGTTACCTCTTCTGCACACATCTTCCTAGTTTAATCTTCCTCTGGGTTCATCAAAATAAGGTTGCTTTTAAGACTCGCCTTACACATCGACCTTATCATTCTCATATCATTCTTCTCCATGCACCACATGTCCTCAACCCTCACTTTCATTTCCATAGATCATCACACTACGTCCACGCCTGATAGATAGTGGTGACGCTCTGCTAGTTATTAATGGCAGAATTTCCCTGAACTTACTTATACTCCTAACTCTTGCACTCACACTAGCAACTGCTCCACCCTATGCTCCAATATAGCACATTATCAAATGTTAAAATGACAAAGTCTATTCATACAAAAATAATTCATTCTTATTGACAACTTGTTTAGACCATCAAAAATGAACGGTTGTTAAAGACTAAGTTCATCGTGTCCCAAGTACATTCTTGATGAAGGAAGGGGTTTTGTTTGTAAGAAGAGGTTAAGTCGACATGTTCATTTCGACTGGCACCATGCAAGCTTGTGCGTTAAAGTGTGTAAATGGGATAGTCATTGCAGATGTGTGTATTAACGTGCCTTTTTTTGCAAGTGAGAGAGTGTATGTATGAACTTGTGTGCGTGAAAGTAGTTCATGAGTGTTCCTTGTTGCATCTGCTTCTATTCCCTTGGTATAGTGTGTCGACACTATTTTGTGTGAGCCGTTTTCAGATGCATCGATTGTGGAAGAAAACACAGAAAATAGAAAGAAAGCTGTGTGTTTGGGTTTTTATAGTACAGGCAAATTTTCGGCAGTGAATAATGTAACGTTCGTGATTGACTGAACTAAACTGCTGCTTGGAGATTTTGTCCAATCGAGAGACAATACCTAAAAAACAACATTCGCTGTTGCTGCTTCTTCTAACAAGTATTATTCTTGTCTTTCTCCCATGACTTCAGTGTTAGTATATCACGAAGGATACCGGCCACAGAGATGAGATGCTTCTGAAAGCTCCTCAACATGTGTCAACCACTCTCCCATTATAAGTTTTACGTTTGTGGGGCAAAATATGTGAATATAACACATTTTTGCCACTTTGGTTCTATTAGATTAAAATGCAATAATTTTCCGAAGCCTGAAAAATAGCAATAAAGAAGAAAACGATGGAGCAGGTTTCAAAATAATAAAAGTAATATTTATTTCATGTTATTTATGAAGGAGAAAACATACGCGTGTAACAGAATTAGAGCTGAGCGTTTGTTCAACTATTTGGTTTGCGTTATGTTAAGAAATAATCAAAGACCACGGAACTGTATAGGGAGGAAGAAGGAGGAGCATAGAAAGAAAGAGGTGGGAGGACAACATTCTTGCACTTTTTCGGTATTTGCCCATCACTTGTTTCGGCATTTTTTTTCATGGACTCATTTTTTTCTTTTTTCTGTGTACACTTACCTATTATGTTGCTAGGAAATTCTGTTTGATTTTTGATTTTTTACCCAATATTTTAGAGGAGATCACTTTCCTATATAAATTTAATGTAAAATGATCACCCATTTCTTGATCATCACCAATTTGCAGAAAAGTGTAACCAAATTTTTTTGGGGGGTTTATCTTTACTTTGATTTTGTCTTATTCTAAAAGTAACAATCTGGGGGGGGGGGGAGGTTCGTTTATTACCAACAAAATTTTCTTTTGCGCCCTTTTATTTATTTTTTTTAATAACAGAATTGGTCCATTAAAAAAATGTCAAAACAAGTAGTGGGTAAATACTGTAAAAGCGTCCAACATTCGAGAGTGGACAGAACTGACACTGAGTAACACGAAAAGCAGAAAATCCGGAGGGCTAGAGAAAACTGGTTGTCAGGTCATTTTTGTCATCCCTATGGTCAACCAGATCGAGGGACAGATGATGACGATGATATCACGAATATACTAATGCTAATATTCAGCTCAAGAGAATAGTAACCTCTCCCCAACGCAGTCAATATGTTCATCATTTTCAAAATATAACGATAATGAAAGTCAAAGGAAACCTTCCTGGAATTGATGAAAGTTTAAACAATGTCACAGATAATTATTAAAATATCAGCAAAACCAACATATTAAACGTTATCTTTTGGATATTTGAAAATATTGATAAAACTGTTATAAAATATGGTAAGAAGCCAAACCAATATGAAGAATTTGTTAGCGATATAAAATAATAAAAAATATCACCAGAATCAACATTCTAATTTTGGTCTTTTGAATATATCAGGCTATAGATAATTTGGTTATACAATACAGGATAATATCATAAAATGTAAACTCGTTCTTAGAAATAAATTTATGAGAATATGATTTTTAAGAAAGAGAACATTCCTAATTTTGTCTTTTGAATATTTGAGATTATTGATAAAAATATAACAAATTACTGTATGGTCCAAGAATATGAAGCATTTATTTGAAAGAGAGATAGGAAAATTAGAATGTGAACAAAACGATAGAAAATTCATAATCGTATTAGCATATGTCTTTATATTTTTGCTTCATCGTATCTAAACTGCATCTTTTGAATATTCAAGATTATTTATAAAATAATACAATTGCTTCAGAAAATATGAAGCATTTCCAAGAAAGATAAATATCAGGATATATGGAATCAGCATCCAAAATAAGTTTTTTTTATATATAGAGTGACCCCCCCCCCACCAAAATGCCACCTATGGGATCGTTAAAAAAATTCACAATCCTTACTGCAATTCAGCCCATGTTTAGTAAAAATAAACTTCAGTCTATGCCTGACTTGTCACCCAAGTTTCAATCATGAATGTCAAACAGTCTTTGTTTTAGCACTGTTCAAGAATAAGAACTGTTGGATATGATGTGCAAAATTATCAATAACTCTGACACACTATTCTAGATCACAACTCCTACTGATGAGACGATCGCCAAAGTGTCCTAATGTATCATTTTACATACTTTGTTGTTTATTTCATTTATTGTTAAGCCATAGTAGAGAAAATAGAATGTCAGCTTTACTCTGGCTAATGTTTTAAGAGTTCATTTTATAAATCCTTTCCGATTTGCTTCTTACCGGGTACTGCCCAAAAAGCTCTCACTTGCTAATCATCATGTAGCCCCTGTGGTCTTCAGCTATTCTCATGGATGTCAAATGTAACCCTTTTGAATTCCTTGATTGCTACTACTTATCCGAGATCTATACAATACCACTTTATATATAACAGTATTTGCTGTGTGGGGATGTCCAGCACAAATGTATACTCTACGATATTATTGTAAACTTCTCTAATACAAAATTAATAGCGCCATGATGGACGCTTTGAACTCTCTGATTATCCATGATTTCTTCTCTGGATTACCTTCCGATGTGTCTTTTGTTCGGTTTTCTGATGAAGGGGGACTGTTGTTTGGAGTAAACTGTCTGGATTACCTTTGTTTACTTTCAACTTCTCAAGAAACATGTGTAAAAATGTTGTTCTTAAACTGTTATTAAATTATAGAAACCTATAATTTTGAATTTAATACTTTATGAAGCTGGGTGGTAGTGCTCGATACATCCAAAACCTTTGTCAATGTATGGCATGAAGCTCTTCTCAAGAAAATTAATTTGTCCAGTATTACTGGACGAGTATTGTATATAATCAGATCCTTTTTAGCTAAAAGAAAAATCGAGGTCATCCTAGATGGCCGAACATCTAAACAACATGACATTAATGTGGAGGTGCCCAGGTGGCGATCCATGGACCTTTATTATTCCTGATTTTCATAAACTATCTTCTAGATAAGATTGCGACCAAAGTGTGTATATTTGCTGATAACACCATGCTATATTATAGACATATTCGAAAAACGAACACATGCATATTCAAGTTAATGGCTGAATCCTTAGAAAATGACCTTCAGTCTGTCGTGGAATGGGTAAAAATGGATGGTTACATTCAATGCTACTAAGACCAAACTCTTTTTCTTTAATATTTATAAAAAAAACCTTACCAACCACTGATTGCCATGGCTGATATCACCTTTCCTAAGAGTTCAGCATTCAAACTCCTCGACCTATCATTCACAGGTAACATGAATTAGAATAAATACATAGAAGAAACTGCAAAATCTGCTGCGAAGAAAGTGGGCTCCGTCTACCATGCTAGAAAACTTCTCACACCTGCCAGTATCCTATATCTCTACAAAACCATGCATAAAGTATTGTTGCCACATCTTGGCGGGTGCACCAACTACTAGGCTCTCTCTCTCTTAGACTGTCAACGAAATAGTCTCTAATCAAATAGGTCCCACACTGTCTACCAAGCTCCAGCCCCTGTCCCATCACATGAATGTTGCATCCCTGTGCTTTTTTTTTTACAAGTACTTCAACGAAATGTGCTCTGACAAACTTGATGCACTTGTGCCCCCTCAACGTAAATACCTCTGAAAACCCGACAAGATGCAAAATCCCACCCCTTCACTGTAGAGGCCCCCAGATACCAGAGGGCTTCCTACTATAATGGCTTCTTTCCTCAAACCGCTTTTCTTTGGAATTACTTCCTTGCTCTCTGTTTTCCTGACTGTAGCAACATGCACAAACTTAAACGTTATGTGAACAAGCATCTCGCTGCACAACTCCCCACGTAGGATGCCTCTGATAAATCTGGCCCCTAATTCACAGTAGCCCCTTATATGTCAGTGACAGTCTGCCTTGTTTGGGGTGAATTAAAGAAAAAAAAAATATTTATAACTTTATTCTATAAATAAATATTTATCTACAGCAATATATATAACAATCATCAGTGTGGCTTATATAACTGTACCGCTGGTTGAACGATTTGAACCGGAGACCCAAGTTACTCCAATAATTATTTTTTTTATAAATAAATATTTATTATCCACAGATATATCTATCACGTTTACTAACGATCATTAGTGTGGCTTATATAACTCTACCATCGGTCGAACGGTTCGAACCCTGGACCAAAATAACTCCAGTGCAACATTCTTAACTATTGAGATACTGCAATATTATTGCAAGAGTTATTGATAACCCTCCTCAGCTATGGGGTAAAATAGCAACGTGTTTTCAATGAGTCGTATACAATGAATGGTTTATAATAGATACTGTGCTTCAGTATTAAATAATTCCGAAGGCGTTGACATGCTGTAAAACAGATAAATACACAAAAACACTTATAATTTGTTTTGCTTTAGAGCTTTAGAGGAGGGATTTACATATGATAGTTTATGTAAGTTAAGGTAGTTTATGTTAGTAGTTTATGTAAATACATATGGTAGTTTATGTAACGGTTCCGAATATCTTTTACTTGTAATTTATTCAAGATGAAACCTTAATCACATATTCTAAAAACAAATGTTGCATTGAAAGTCCATTGTAGAAATACGAAGATGCACAATAAAAATAAACTAAAATTAATAAGGAAATAGGTGATAAAAGATTTTGCCTGACCTTTCAAGTTTGAAGTTACTGCACCTGGATAACACCAAGTTTTCTTGCTAGACAAAGGAAGAACATCTGTTGATTCTTAATCTGTCCGTAGTTTTGATTTTGGATCAACCATTCAAAATGAATGCCTATATATATATATATATATATATATCGCGTAAATGCAATACTCTAGGCCCTGCCTGTTGAGTTCTGTTGACAGTTTGCTATTATGTTTGCTGAATTTGGCATTTAGACGTTAACTAACTCTCTCATTTCCACGGCAATCCGTGATGGCCACATTGGTTAGCTCTCTGACTACTGAGTCAAGGATGACTTTTATATTGGGGTTTGAATCATGTGACCGGCAGGGATTTTCTCCTCTCATACTGATGATTGCATGGTAGCATTAAACACATGTGTATATGGGTCAATTTGAAAATAATATTTATTCATAAATAATTGTATATATATATATATATATATATATATTATTGTACGCCTTCAGTCAAAAATTATGGAAAAAAAAAGTTTGCAGGTGTTCGCACTCGCTTTTTATCTAGATGTACTACTAAACTATTCATATATAATCATAGAATTACGTTAGTAATTTACATTTTCATATATAAGTTATTATCATTTCTGATGACGTAAAGAAGAAAAAAAAAACACCCACCATTGACCTTTTATTATAGAGTGAAACATTTCTTTCCGAATTCATTTCTGGCAACTAAATAATTCTGGGGTGGTGGTCTGACTTGCTAATTTCGTTCTCGCTTTTCCTCACCACTTGTAATGGTTTCATTTGGGGCTATAAAAGGCACATGTTCTACTTGCTAACTTTTGTGTGAGAGGATGGAAGTAACATATATTCATGTATCCAAATAAATATACATTGATCTTAATATATATATATATATATATATAAGTGTTTTAGGTTCATATTTTTTTTTTTTAAAAAGCATCTATTGTAAAATTTAAGAAGGAATAGGTAAAATAAATACCTATTCCTTCTTAAATTTAACAATAGATTCTTTTTAAAAAAAAAATATGAACCTAAAACACTTATACAAATCACGTGCTGCATTCACGTTCTTCATATTTGATGGTGGGAAACAACAACTTGCCCATTTGGCCCGGCTGTAATAACAACAAGCCGGTAAAGAGATAAAAAATACAAATCCGATGACATCAGGATATATTACACACCGAGGATGCCAGGTTTTGGTGAAATATCTGTATCACTTTAAACTAACAAAAAAGAAAATGCTAGTTTTAATAAAAAAGAAAAAAAAATCGGTTTCGATTTATTATTTTTCATTTTTATAAAAAAAATTGATATCGCATCTTAATGCTTCAAAAGGTATTTATTTTACCTATTCCTTCTTATATATATATATATATATATATATATATATATATATATATATATATATATGTAATATATTACAGTATATTTCTAGCAAATAGAAATAATTTTGCTCAAAGAGAAATATAAATATAAGAATAGTAAAACGACCCAGATTCCAAATTGTTACTTTTGAATATTTGAAAACTATCATGTAATATAAGATAATTCAAGAACACAACAAGCCTTTCTAATCAGCATCGTAATTGTGTCCTTTGAATATTTGTGAATATTGATACAAATTGTTATAAATTACAGTACAATTCCATAAAAATAAATCATTACTTCAATAAATCTAAGATTTATTTTAATGAAAATTACATTCAAATTTTGTCATTTCACGATTTTATATTACTAATAAAATTCATATAATTAGATAATACGTCAAGAAAATATCAAAAATGTTCTCTATGAGAATGAGAATATTTATTTCATGGAATATCAGAAAATATTAAAAATTATTATAAATTACAGAGTATTTCCAGAAAATATAAAGTATTACTTCAATAAACATTCAACTTTTATTAACAAGAACAAATGTGGATTCTAGTTTTGTGATTTTAATATTTGACATAAAGCAATTTTTAGAAAAAAATAATTATCATCATCATTATTATTAGTTTAACATCCGTTTTACATGCTGACATACATGATGTACAGCTTTTAGAAATTGACTTCCAAATCAACCTATCTCTGGAACAGGTCTTTATTTATCCCTCTTTCTCTCAAGTCCATACTTCCTCCAATGTTTTTCTTGGCCTTCCCCTGTTAACAGAACCTGCTTCCTCAACTGTTCTAACATCTACTAACCCAATCACTCTCACCCATTCTTTCAATGTGGCCTTACCTTCGAAGTCTCCTCTTCTGCACACATCTCCAAATACTGTCCAGATTTATTCTTCCTCTGAGGTTATCAGATCTAAGTTTGTTTTTAATACTCACATTACACATCCATCGTATTATTCTCATATCATTTCTCTCCATACAACGCATGTCCTCAACCCTCACTGGCCAGGTTTCACTTCCATACATCGTCACACTGCATACACATGCCTGATACACTCTTCCCTTGGTCGACAGTGGTTATACTCTGGTTAGTAATGGCAGAATTTCCCTGAACTTACTCCATCCACTCCTAACTCTTGCAATCACACTAGCATCTGTGCTCCAATGAATTGGAATATTAACAAAACTAATATATCAAATGTCCTGGGTATGCTATGAAACCGTATCCTTGGGCTTTTGAATCAAAGTGTAGTATCTGTTCTAATACTACACTTCAACTTTTCTGTTCTTGGTCAGTAAAGGAGGAATCTTTCTAAACTGAGGCAATATTTTTTGTTGTCCCGATACAGTGTTTCCCTTTTTTTGAAAGAGGGAGCTAGATTTTCTCCACATTAAAAACTGATCTTATGTCTCACTCGTAGGGAGGCAGGTGTAGCATTACCTCCATTTCTCAATACATTTACACTCATCTCTTATCTCTCCTTTTTGTGACGGCAGGTGGTGCTAAGATCTGCATCATAAAAAAGGATGCACAGACTGTCTCCTGCGCTTTTTCGTCCAGGATCGGCCGTGAACAACATCAGTCAGACCGTCTCTATCTTCCTTCAGTCTGGTTGCTTTGATAAACACCATGCCAACATGTGTGCGCTCCCACACGAACAGAACACACAATTCGGTATGTAACTTTTCCGATCTACATATACACACACACGCACATCATGTGCAGACTCTCTTTGTACACATTCTCAAGGACATAACTTGACAGCGGACCACGTCAGTCGGGTTCACGAACGGTAAAGTTTTTGTGTATACTTCTTTGTTTTTGAGTTATTACTTTGTTTTTCATCAGCATGCTTGTACATTGAACACACACACACATATACATATATATATATATATATATATATATATATATATATATATATATATATATATATATGTATATATATATATATATATAGGATAACCAACGCTTCCCAAGCGTCGGCCAAAAAATATCCTCACAGGTAAATAGGCACACGAAACTGTATACCAACAAAAATCCTATTTCAAACTTAAACATGACAACCGATTGATGGTGAGTCTCTTATTTTATTTACGTCTCCAAGAGGTTAGATGCAAGGTCAGGTGTTAAATTAAAAAGCCAGTGCACTAAGATTATGGCGCTATGACTCTCAAAAGATGCCTGAGCAGTCCCGTCGGTATTCCTTGGTAGGGGCACCTCAGGCGATTAACCATGAACTTCTTAAAGAGAAGGTAAAGCCTGGGAGAGTGGACCTCTTGGGATTGATGCTTAAATGTATCTAAAACAAGAAATGAAATTGCCACGGAAATGTTATTTAAAACTTAAGTGTGACAGACCAATTGACAACCAGAGCCTCTTAGGGAGCAGAGACACTTGGCCTCATATAAAAGAAGATCTATCAATTTAATTGGTACATTTAGTGATGCAAATTCTATGTCAAACTTAAGTGTGACATGCAGACGAAAATGTTGTTTTAAACTTAAGTGTAGGGTAGGAAGATCGTATGTGGGTGTGTAAAAATAATCTTAAAAACGGTCATTTTTACAAAACGTTAGATTAAGCAGAAAAGTGGAAAATTCCATTAGAATAACAGCTACGTGTTCATGATATAACATCAGGGATAGGAAGTCCAAAGTGACAAGTAGGTAGCGAAAGTTTCTACTTTGGTAGGTGAGCAGATTGGATTCAGATGCTCTTTTCGAAGCTCTATCTCTGTTCGACCACCCCCTTCCCCGAGGAGCTGGCGATGGGAAGCTGACGTAATATGTAACTTTAAAGTAACGTAAAGAAAAACAAAAACATCAAATAGCATGACGTCATTGCGGAAGTATGTTTTTGGCTTTAAAAAAAAAAATTATTAGAGAACGAGAGGAAAAGAGGAAGACAGAGAAACTTTTGTTGCTATATCCTTACTACAATTATGATGACAATTTAACAACAACGGAAAAGAAGAAAGAAACAGACGTCACTAACATTGAGTCAACTACCTACCCATAACGTGTGAATGAGATTATAGCTATTTTCTGTTAACAAGAAGCCGATAGCTAATTGATTGACGTCAATCAGATTTCCCCTCTAACGTTATAAAACAAAAGTAAAGTGACCAACCATAGTCAAGGACGGCCAGAAGACTATCTTTTCATTAGCCGAGATGTAGGGGATGGCGCCACTCCTTTCCCAGGATTACTCCACTTACCCTTGATCCTCCCCTTATAATGCTGAGTGTTTAGCAAGGGGTCATCAAGTACCATTTTTAAGTATTTGGTATCACTCGACTGAGGATTGAACACTGGTTTCCTAGTCCATCAGTGTACACTCTTACCATTATGCTGAATGAGTCAGTTTATAAATGGATTATTATTGCCATGTAATGATATAATGGTAGATTGAATGACAGACAGCGCTTTTTATAGAGATGTTTGGACACATCTAAGATGCGTCTACTCAATCTGTGCATTTTGCAATGAAAATACTAGAGTGGGACTGACTGATAAAGCTTCTTATATAGCTTCGAAGACGCATATAAAAACTGAGATATTTAGAAAACAAAGATTAGACATTTATTTTTAACTTTAGTTCACTTAAACAAGACATATTGTCGCTGAAGCATAAGGGACTACTGTGATAGGGGCAATATTTATAGAGAGACAACATGGGTGTGGAGTTGGGCGCAAGATGTTTGTTGACATTAAATTTAAATTTATGCATGTAGGTCGAAGGAGCAGGGAGGGAATTGCAGAATCTATTAGGTCGGAAAGTCTGTTTTGCACCCTATTCAAGAGGGAGAGACTAGTTGTTGGTACACCAGTCCAGATATGGCAAAATACTCCATGCACGGGTGAATGATGGCTTTATAGAGATATAAGATACTGGAAGGTGCGAGAGGTTTTCTACAGCGGTTGAGGGAGCCTACCTTCTTTGTAACTGACTTGTCAGCATATTCTATCTATTTATTTCAGTTCATGTTGCCTAACTCACCTTTTTAGATATTTGAAATCGGTTAAAGATTTGTTAGAAAAAATATCAACCATTTCTCAGACAAATATCAGAATTAGATTAGCACCAAAACAAATGTTTGGAATTATGCCTTTAGCACGTTTGAGAATACAGATAAGACTGTCATAGTTTCAGAAATAAAAGATAAAATATGTTATTTAATAGTTCTGTGAAGTTTCCAGCACATTTAAAAGTTTATAGTGCAGCAAGGGTTGCGCAATCCTTACCATACTTCTGTTGATCCAACATTACTTCAGCCCAGTCAAGGGTTTTAAATCCAAGATAATCAGAAGAAATTCCTTGTTAAGCAGAAAAGATTTAAAGTTATCTTTGAGTAACTTCTACTTGACTAGTAGCTCTATCAAGGCTCGGCAGTTTTGTCTACCCTACTATTTCTCTCATTTCTAGTAAGGAGATATATAGATTTATACATTTCACAAGGGTATTAATGAAATTGAATTTACAACTCCACTAAACTTTTAACATGGCATGCCAAGGACACACTCTGTACTATATCTGTTAAACCACTTCCACTTTGATAAAACCATGCATGAATAAATAATAACAGCTGTAAGGACTTATTATCTGTAGAACACATTGCCACAAGATTGCTTCCTTGATAACTAAAACATGATCATCTTTAAATCTAATGCTAATAAATGTTAGTTTTCTTGTTACATAAATCTAGTCATGTACACACGTCCATTTGTCCAAACCGCCATCTTTGTTCCCACAGCCAATAACAAATAACAACAAGCAAGTGAGATCACTCTAAAAACTTATCACAAAGGAATAGAACTCTCATATCTCACTACAAATGAGATAACTTAACAATAATCACTTGTCATAAACCGTCTCCATAAGTCATCAAATTTTATTCATACCATTTATTTTCAGTCCATTTATAATATTCATTATCATTCAACCGTCAATCTATTCATCTCATCTTCATCTCCGAGTGGCTTTTAGCCTTGATTAATGGTGACTCATTAATAAGAATAACAATGAAAACACAGGAGAGTGATACAGCTCATAAAGCTATATTACTCTTATGTGTCTATTACAATTTATTCAGCTTAGACCTTTTTCGTACACATATAAATAACTATTTATAGTTATTTATAGACAGGGCAGTCCTTATTCAAGAGAGATACTATTAGACTTAAGTGCTTATTCGAGGAAAATACTCTTACTTTGGTTTGGTTTAGTTTGTTTTAGGCAATATAAAGCTCTGTGGGTTATTTGATGCTGACCAAAACTAAAAATAGAATAATCATTCTTTGGAATCATTCTATTTGATAGAAAGATCTGATTTTGCAACCATTCTTTGCAAAGAAATACTTTTAGAATATGGAGTATTAATATTTTTGTACAATCTTACATCCTTCAGAAATCCAAAAATTACATTCGGGTAAACCTGTAATTTGGAGCATCCTTACTCAGTAGAGGCAAACTGGAGAGTTCTTACTCATTGCAGACACTGACTGACCAGAGAGCTTTTACTCATGAGAGACACTCTCTGACTTGAGAATTCTTACTCATGAGAGACACTCTCCAACAAGGAGGTAACTACTGATATTATCTTATTAAAATAGTATAATTTTATTCTTTATTGACAATGATTGAAGTCGGTGGTGTTGGCTTTGTTATCTCTTGACAGAATACCATTAAAAAGAACAATGAGGATAAATAATGAATACATCGTTTCTGCATATAACGGAAATCAATAGATATAAGAAAGAGAATCAGTGTGTTATGGTAAGTACTAACACTTGGGATCTTGTTGCAAATATTGATTTCTCTTTCCACCAATGGAATCATTGTAAAAATTCCATACTCACTGGAACCCAGAGTGGGAATGAAAGAAACGGTTACATTTAGCTTCCCCAACACTTGAAAAATGCTTTAAAAATAAAATTATGACACATTTATTTAGATATAATCTATATAAGAATACACTAAGGTATTTCATGTTCATACGTACGTCATCATCTTTTACACACATTTAAAAAATGAGATCGTCCAATCAGAAGTTCACTAGTGATTGGTGATTAATCTGATGTCGCTAAGGTAAACAATTCTGACTTTACCCATTTTTAAATAAACTGTTCCAAAATCCAATTATGTAGTACCTTCGACTAAAACTGTATAATTTTAAATAAATACATTTAATAAAGTGACATCCGTTTTATTGATTTGAAGAATATTTAGCTGACAATTATTTTTACGGTAAGAAAAATTGTTTTACAAAGAATTAAACTGCTATAATTTCAAATAAAAGAGAAGAGACATATTTGTTTTATTCAAAAAGAATATTTAGCTGACAATTATAGTAATTTTCTTCATAGTATTTACCTTGGCAGACATTTATTATTTAAAAATGGAGAGTTTATCAACAGTAAATTATACAAATTGATGTAGAAAGTACCGTGGAATTTCTACAGGTCTCTCTATTTTTATATAATGCATTCTCAGAAGAGACCGCCGAGAAATGGTCGACTTGTTTCAGATTTATGCAGGTGCAAAGGAAAAAGAAAACTTTTAAAACAGGATACGAACATACAAGTCACATAGTACACAAATAGAATAGTGAACAGATTTAAAAGATTGAGTTATCACAATTTGGTGTAGGTATAGAACGATGAATAAGTAGAGAACACAGACTGAATTCTTTCTTCTTTGACCCAGACAGATTAGATGTTGAATCGACATTCTCATGGTTCCATCTTAGATTGGGCGCAGACCATCAATAAAAAGATATTAATTCACTTTTCTAATATTCAATTCAAGTGATTCTTCTAACCTTACAGAGAGTTGATATTCAACAAAAATAAATCTATTACTAATGGAGATTTGGTATCTGTCAGTCTGAAACCAAAACTATAACATTACTTCTATATCTGAAGTCGAAACTATACTATTATTTCTATATCTGAACCCAAAACTATACTATTACTTCTATTACTAATGAAGATTTATTATCTGTCTGTTTGAAGATGAAACAATACTATTACTTCTATAATCTGAAGGCGAAACTATACTAGTACTATATTTTAATGTTCAGTTCAGTTTACTATACTATTTCAGACTAATGTCCTATCTTTCAATGCTCAATTCAGGCGTGGGGGTAGTGTATTATCTGTTCTGTTGTCATGATACCATCCTCTAAGCCATTATCTTCTTCATTTTTTTTTTTGGGGGGGTGTAATTGTAGTATTTGTTCTGTTGTCATCAGGCCATTTTCCCAAGCATTACCTTTTTTTTTAGGAGTAGTGTATTATCTGTTCTGTTGTTATGATACCATCATCCCAGACATTGCCTTCCCCTTTTGGCTGGCAGTGTAGTATATGTTCGTTTGTCATGTATACTAGCAAAAATATGCGACTGGAGGGAGAGTACTTTTTTTTGCTAGTAAAAATAAAAATTGATTTAAAAAATGTTTCTATAAATGCATGGAATTATTTTCTCAAAATGAACATTTTGAAGCCAATATTTTCTTTTTTTCAGAAATTTGTTGTTTGCTGAAATTCGGATAAAGGAAGAAGGCAAATGTATGCAAGCATTTAAAACATTTTATTACATAAATTAAAAATAGAGTTAATTATGTAATTATTTAGGAGTGCCTTAAAATATCTCAAAAGAGATCAAAACTTGTAATTCATTCTTTTCTTCTGAATTCTTTGATTTTATTCTTTAACATTTGCATTAATTTTTAACCTCGGCAAAGTTTTTCATATGAAGTCTTTAAAACTAGTGTACACCCTCCGTCAAAATTGACAAAAAAATCATGCTTTGCAAGTGTTCACACTAATATTCATATAAAATCATAGAATTGCATCAGTAATTTAACTTTTCATATATAAATTATTATCATTTCTGATGACCTAAACAAAAAATACCTACTGTTGGCTTATTTAGAATGGAGGATTTAATTTCCGAATTCATTTAAGGTGGTGAGAATTGTCTTACTTACTATTTGCTTTCTCACTTCCCCTCATCACTTGAAATCGTTTCGTCCGGGTTCTAGAAAAGGGCATGTTTCTTTACTTGCTAACTCTTGTGTGACAGGACGGATTTATATTTATATCTATACGAATACATGCACATTGGTCTTTATTATAAAGTGGAGGATACAAAGAAAAATACAGAGAAAACTTTCGAATCAATTGTAATTATATACTTCATCTCAATTTATATTTTGTACAGGAAACCATTATGAATTAAAACATAAGAACATTCTGAAAATATTTTTTGAGAAGTGAATGGAATGACTGTTTTGACGAGAAAACAGAATCCTATCCAGTAGGCCACCATTTGAATTAGTTCAGAGGATAAGTAATAATAAATTAAGTTACTTAAAAAATATGAACGGTTGTATATTTCTTCTTAAGTATACTTAATATTAACACATTTGCTGCTAAATTTGTTAACATTATGTTCAACCCAGCACAGTATATCTTGAACGTCTATTGACACAAGCACTCAGTAAATGAACACCATTTAAATAACGTGACACACAAATAGGTCACCGAGTGAATGAACAGTCCAAGGTCAATTTGATCCACATTATTTTGGCAACATTTGCTGATTCTGACTGGCTACATGGTTTGGTTTGATTCGTTTTATGACATATCAACTATCTGTGAGTTATTTAATGCCGAATAAAGTTGTCAAATATAATTCTATAGGTAGGATAATTATTTATATTCCTAGAATACATTACTCTGGAAAGCTGGAAAAGACTCCGACAATCTTATAAGCGACAGACCTATACCACTAGTTTTGTGTTATTTGAATACAATTGTCAAATATAATTTGATAAGTAGGGTAATTATTTATATTCCTAGAATACATTACTCTGGAAAGCTGGAAAAGACTCCGACAATCTTATAAGCGACAGACCTATACCACTAGTTTTGTGTTATTTGAATACAATTGTCAAATATAATTTGATAAGTAGGGTAATTATTTATATTCCTAGAATACATTACTCTGGAAAGCTGGAAAAGACTCCGACAATCTTATAAGCGACAGACCTATACCACTAGTTTTGTGTTATTTGAATACAATTGTCAAATATAATTTGATAAGTAGGGTAATTATTTATATTCCTAGAATACATTACTCTGGAAAGCTGGAAAAGACTCCGACAATCTTATAAGCGACAGACCTATACCACTAGTTTTGTGTTATTTGAATACAATTGTCAAATATAATTTGATAAGCAGGGTAATTATTTATATTCCTAGAATACATTGCACTTAGATAACCAGAATACATTGCACTTAGATAACAAGAATACATTGCACTTAGATAACAAGAATACATTGCACTTAGATAACCAGAATACATTGCTTTTAGATAACCAGAATACATTGCTCTTAGATAACCAGAATACATTGCTCTTAGATAACCAGAATGCATTGCACTTAGATAACCAGAATACATTGCTTTTAGATAACCAGAATACATTGCTTTTAGATAACCAGAATACATTGCTCTTAGATAACTAGAATACATTGCTCTTAGATAACCAGAATACATTGCTTTTAGATAACCAGAATACATTGCTCTTAGATAACCAGAATACATTGCTCTTAGATAACCAGAATACATTGCACTTAGATAACCAGAATACATT
Source organism: Sepiola atlantica (assembly GCA_963556195.1). Classification (NCBI taxonomy): domain Eukaryota; kingdom Metazoa; phylum Mollusca; class Cephalopoda; order Sepiida; family Sepiolidae; genus Sepiola; species Sepiola atlantica. Next base: position 90,112,478 of record OY744527.1, on the reverse strand, counting down.
GCACTTAGATAACCAGAATACATTGCTTTTAGATAACCAGAATACATTGCTCATAGATAACCAGAATACATTGCTCTTAGATAACCAGAATGCATTGCACTTAGATAACCAGAATACATTGCTTTTAGATAACCAGAATACATTGCTTTTAGATAACCAGAATACATTGCTCTTAGATAACCAGAATACAAAGTCAAAGTAAGAACTCAAAGTGACCAAGCCACAGACTGCACAGTCACCAGGATCCCGTCCTAAGATATCACGAGTCGACACTCACGGCCAACAGGTGGCCCCGTTTTCGGTTGCAGTCGGCGAATTCTCAGTCCCCCTGACAGGGCAAGACTGGCTACATGAATGATGATTTTTATCAACATCCGCACCAAAAAGGAATAATAATCAACTGAGATTATTAACGATGTTTCTACCAATGGGGTTGGGCGCATAATTGGACTAATGGATATTGTCATAGTGTAATGGACTAGTTCAAATCTTATTGGATCTATTGCGGTTATTCATGAACTAATACTGTCGAGAAATCTATAAATCTGCACCCCCCCAGCTTTATCAACTTGTGTTCAATTAATCGTATACAATGATATTTGGGAAATAGATATGTTCCTATTTATGCTGAACATGTAAAATCCGACTGACTTGAATTTATATGTTATATATATATATATATATATATATATTATTTTTATTTACACAGACATGTACAAAATCTGCAACACTGGCATGTCGATGTTATCGGTCAACAGCTGTTATGAACTGAGATCTCATCAGGCAGAGTTAAAATCTGATCTAAAACTGAGATCTGATCAGGAAGAGTTAAAATCCGATCTTAACCTTAGATTATATTTGGAAAGCTTTCCAAATATGATCTAAGGTTAAGATCGGATTTAAACTCCTCCTGATGAGATCTCGGTTTATAAAGCTTTCCAAATATGATCTAAGGTTAAGATCGGATTTTAACTTTGTCTGATGAGATCTCAGTTTATAACTGCAGTTGATCGATAACATCGACATGCCAGTTTCGCAGATTTTGTACATGTCTGTAAATAAAAATAATCATGTATAAAAGCTCTATTTGATATTGAGTACTTTTTATAAGCCCGATTAAAATTCTTTGGATTACTATCCTATGGATGTTTACCTTGCCTGGATTATATATATATATATATATATATATATATATATATATATAATTCCCATCAAATTAAAGTAGTGTGAATATTCCTTATGCTCACACCAAACACTTGCTGCATATTAATAACTATGGCTTCTAATATTTTCAGGTGATGTTTAGACTGTTCTCTGTGCGATAGCAAAGGACTTGTTTTTTAATATATATATACACACACATTATCAGTCTAAAGTATTTGACCGCCTTCAAAAATGTTATTTCTCATCTTAAAGGTTTTTTGTTTTGTTTTGTTTTTTTATTGATGGGTCACCACTTATTAAGGCCCAGGGGCGACTCGAGGATAAGGGTTAAAACGATCGTCAGTTGGACGATGATCGTCACTACGAAGGGACCGGAAACAATGGGTGGAATTGGCAGAAGATTACTTTAAAGGAATTGATTATCCAATAGAACGGCTCAACAAGTATTTATTTACATTAGACTTGAAGACGATCCTGCTGTAGTCGGCTCGGAAGCAGACGTGTGGCATTGTGTTCCACAGCTAGGATGTTCTAAGAAAGAAACTTTGTTCATGGAAGTTCCGTTTGGTGTTTGGTAAAGACATAGAAGGAAAAGTTATTTGCTGTTGTTGTATGTAGACGAGTTCTTGCTGTGAATGTTTTACAAGGGTACCAGGGGTTGGAGGTAAGTTTAGCACCTACCATAAACATAGCGATGTAGTAGACAGAGGCTAGCAACATCTCTTATGTGGTTTGGTTTGGTTTGGTAGTTTTGTTTTACGGCATATCAACCCTTTTTGGGTTATTTAATGCCGAATCTGGTCTTGTTTTCTTCTCTTTTTTGTTTCTTTCCCCTTTTAATATCTGTTTCTATTTAACCCATAGTTGGGACCCTAACAGGTACTACCACTCCGGGTCAGGGTGGACCTAGGAGCAATGGTAATTAAGAGGAGGCTCCACATTCCCCAAAGTCTGTAAGCCGGATCTCACCATCGGATGTAGTTTAAGGTCATATCCAGGACCGGGAGTAGGGTAGGAAAAATAAAAATAAAAAAGGGGAGGGAGAAAGGGAGAGGGGCTGTTGTTTTTGTTTTTGGTTTTGTAGAACATAATTAAGTTTTACAAACAAAAAAAAAAAAAAAAAAAAAAAAAAAAAAACGTCAATGTAGGTGAATTTCGTCTCAGGGAGCCACAGGGCAGCCTGATCTGGTATCACCAGGAGATAAATTTATTAAGTCTTTTTATCAGCACTATAAGAAGTGGAACTACCATAAACATAGCGATGTAGTAGAGAGAGACTAGCAACATCTCTTATGTGAAAGAGGCTGTAGGGATGTAAACGAATCATACTCCACTAGATTGTGAAGTCGATTTTGTGCTCTGTCAAGACAAGAAAGAGTGCTCCGAGCGGCCCCTCCCCAGCTATGACAGCAGTATTCCATCTTAAGATCATCTGGCTCTTATAAAGATAGACAATTGCGCCATGGATGAGGTACTTTTTGGAGCTGTAGAATGATCCAACCACTTTATCAGCAACCTTAGCAACCGATTTGATTTCAAGCATATTTTCAGTGATTTTAATATTCTTTTAAAATATTTAAAAAAATACGTTGACCAGAATCGCTAGAATAATTCGATTTGGTTTAAGATAAATTGTTTTATAATCTATTTATTCTTTTGAATTTCAACCATTTATTAATAACAAGATTATGTAGTTGTCTGATAAAATGTAACGACAGAAATCAATAAATAAAGAAAATAGTATAAATCCGAAGTTCCTTTGCCTTTTGGCTAGAAGCAAAGTGTAGTATCTGTTCTGATGCTACACCTCTTTTTTCCCGTCAGTGAAGGAGAAATCCTTTTAGGCTGAGACAACTTTTATTTTTGTCTCAATCCAGAGTGCCCGTTTTCGGAGAGGTGGATATCTCCCCACATAAAAATAAACGATCGCATGTCTAACTCTGCTCTCATGGAGGAGGCAAGTAAATAGGAACCCATAATGAGGTTATCGATATTGTCTGTATTCTGTGACCCAAGTGTTACGATGTCCTTGCAGATCCTCTTTCTTGGGTGAGATGGTATATTAGTGAAAGAGACAACAACATCATTTTCATAATTTTAAAATTGACCTTATTCATCTCAGCTATGGGAGCTCTATTCCTTATATAAAATTTGCTTCTGGCTATCTTCAGAGAGGACACAAGCGGCCCTATCTACCAGGATCTAGCATTACATGTTTCTTCACTCACATCCAGACTGCAACTGATTATTCATCTTCAAATCTGTTCTATGCCATATAATCAAACTAACCAATAAGATCCACTTTGGTTATATGCGGCCACTAAGGTAGTAGCTTGTCAAGCATAGCTAATAATATCACGTATTTGGCGAATCAAATCAGACTTAAATTTAAAAGCATATTTTCTTTTACTGTTATTCACCCCAAACAAGGAATATAGCCACTGAAGCGCAAGAGGGCTACCTTGATAGGGACCAGATTTATGGGAGCCAGTCTTGGTGGGAAGTTGGGCAGAAAGATGTTTGTTCACATTATATTTAAAATTCTGCATGTTGGTACTGTTGGGAAAATAGTGAGCAGGAAGAGAATTCCAAAGGTAAACTGTCTGATGAAAAAAGCTATCAGAGTAAAAAATGTTCCAGCATCTAAGGACCTCTACAGTGAAGGGGTGGAATTAGCAGCTAGTTGGGTGTTTAGGGGGCATTTTCATTTAGAGAGTGCAAGTGCAGTAAGTTCATCAGAGCACATTTTGTGGAAATATTTGTAAAGCAAGCACAAGGATGCAACTCTGCAGTGAAGTGACAGGGGCTAGAGCTCGACAGATAGTGCGTGACCTATAAATTATTGTTTGTATCCTGTCCAAAAGGGAGAGGCTAATGGTTGGTGCACTAATTCAAATGTGGCAACAGTACTTTATGCATGGGCGAATGGTGACTTTGTAGATATACGATACTTGCAGGTGTGAGAAGTTTTCTAGCCCGATAGAGAGAGCTCACCTTCTTTGCAGCAGCCTTGGAAACATCTTTACTCTACATTATATTCAACACCCGTCCAGGGGCAGATATTATTTTAGTTCATTCAGAAGCATAAGGAAAGTTCTTGCTTTAATGTAGCAATATTTATATAATCTATTATCCACTCATTGAGTAACAGCCAATCACAACCCAGAGAATGGAATGTCCCAGCCTTCTTAAAAGCCAACTTTCGAGGCTTCTGTTAGTTTATTTGTTTTGAGCTCAATTTGTCAGACAGTTGAGTGAGCACTGACTATTAAATTCACTGTACACAATATTCAACTCCAGAGGCAGGTATTTTTTTTAGTTCATTTATAAGCATATCAATTTGTAATGGAAATATTTGAATCCTTTAAATATGTATGTCTGCACTTGTTTACTTGTGCAAGTCAATTGAATAAAACTATTAAATAGTTCGTCCAAATATAGTACATAATCGATTTTTAAGAGGCAGAACTTGTCTTGGAGTTGCAGAGTCAAGTATTGGCATTCACCATTCATACAGAGTTGTTTTGCTTAGAAATGGCAGCAGCCAGGAATGGATGCATTTTAAGTGTCAACAAATATTTGCCTAATTTGATATATATTTAGGAAAACGTTGACCTCACTATGCTTACAATTTGACCTTTGAATAAAAAGCAGTGCTTCATTTCCACACTAGTCTTGCATATAATTAAGGTTTCTTCAATATTTCTGAGAAGGGGGAAGGGGGGAAGCAGATGCAAATAAAGAATGACGGAGAGAGAGAGAGAGAGAGAGAAAGAGAGAGAGAGAAATTATCCTCTGGAGACAGTTGTGGAAATATTTTGCCTCAAAGCAATTTAGAAAATAGAAAATAAATTTTTGCAGCCAATAATTTTACGATTTTTTTATGACTTAAATTTCTTTAATTTTATTTAGTTTTTTTATTCTAAGAGCATTTATTTCTTCGTTTTAAACGTTTCTTTTCCATTATTTCTTTTTCATCCTTTTTCATCGTTTCTTTTGTCAGTCATGTTTTTCTGATTATTCTGACAACTTTCTTAGACGTTCAACGATCTTGATTTTGAAAAGAAAGAAAGAAAAGAAGAAATCTTGGTTGACTTTTTCTACTAGTTTAATTCCGGATTTTATTTTCAATTCAAATTTGTTATCTCTTCATGTTACATAGCCAGTCTCTCAAGGGCCAAGAGCTGGCTGTTCCTTTACGAGAGACTGATGTATTCTTGAATACAGAGATGATGACAAATTTAACTAGATTTGATTTATTTCACGAAATGGAGCACTAGAAATTGCTTTTAGATTATCTTCATTATTTCAAAATTAATAGCTTTTTAACAGTAAATTACAGATTGATGTAGAAGGAGGCACTGAAGAATTTCGATGGAGTTCCACTAGTTGTATGTACGCAAATATATATTATTTTTTATAATAGGCGCATATTATATGCATGTGAGTGTACCTGTGGTAGGTGCAATTATGTTTGCAGTATAAGGGTGAAAGTGCTCAATATCGAAAAGCAAAATCAAAAAGCAGACACACATAACACGCATTTTCCGGACATCATAACCACTTAGTCAGACATGCATATGCCCATTCAATGACATAATCATGTACACGTATACTTTGAACACAAAATATCACAATCAGCCAACAACCAACATTAAAACAAAATCGGTTTCAACTGGTGACTGTGAAAGGAGTAATAATTCAAAGCAGTAGCCATTTCCATATTATCAGAAAAGCAGCAAAATGCTACAAAAACCAACATCACGAATAGCTGTAGTAATATAAACCTATGGAATATATATATATATATATATATATATATATATATATATATATATATATATATGTAGTAAGCTATAAAAATATATTAATTTATGTGGATACATGAAATACTAATATATATATATATATATGGAGAGAGAGAGATAAGTGAAATATTTTTGAAAATCAACATAGTGCAATTTAAATGAAAAAATAATTTATTTAATTTTTTTTGCAAGTTTTCGTTGTAAAATAACTTTGTCAGGCAAGACTGTCTTATAGTTTTTTTTCTTTTCTTCTTCTTCTTTCTCATTTTGATGGTATTAACCCCGAAGTGTCGAATCACGGTATAGGCAGAAAAGCACGTCAAGTTGTAAAAGACGTTAGGATAAGTAGAGTCCGGTCGATGTTATGCACAGATTGACGCTTTTTGAATAAGAAAATTGATAACATCTTCGAAGCACGCATTTATAAAATACTAAAGTGTTTTTATACCTACAGGCGATATCGTTCCGAGGTTCATACCCTCATATGTGCAGGAGTGGCGGTTGTAAGCGGTCGCATGGGATCGAACGCAGTTTGTAGATTAAGTCTAGAATCACGAACTTAACGCCTATGCCCACGTGGCCACGAGAAATTGTCACAGACAGCAATTGAAATTAATGTACACTTACCCGAGAGATGAGGGCAAGCGTCTTGTTGTCGAAAGTGTTCCACGCTCGAGCGGCACTTTGCATAATCGATTATGACAACAGTCTTGTAATTCAAAACAGGGCTCTACTATTAAGACTATTAAATTTTAAAGGGGCATTAACTATAAATATTTTTTTAAATATTAAAGTGTTTTTATACTTACAGACGATATAGTTTCAGGTTTTCTACCCTCATCAGTGCAGGAGTGGCGGTTGCATATATATATATATATATATATATATAAATGTCTATGTGTATATGTTTATATATTTGTATGTACAGAATTCACACCTAAACTAATTAACTGATCATTATGAATTTTATAACATAGCTGCTATGCGTAAGGAGTAGTAATGTGGGCTACATTTAGCTTAACTTAGTTTAATGCAAAGGGGGTAAAAAGGGTGTGGAAGCCGTTTGTGGAAATTCAGATTTTCCGATTTTTAGGAAATTTTAAAAATAGGTATTAGACATCAGTTAATAAATGTTTCCCAAATTTCAGTTTCTTTTGAGCGTTTTAAGGAATTTTTAGGGAGCATCATATGGAAACAAACTCTAATTTGGAAATTCTAATTTTTCAGATTTGCATTAAATTTGATCCATAGTCATAAGACACATATTAAGCAAGATTCTTTACTTTCAATTTCTTCTTAAGGACCCTTAGGCTTAAGCCTTAACTATTAGACATATTATAGAATCAAATTTATGTAATAGACTTTGATAAAAATTGAAATAAGGATTCTAGATATAAGGTTTAGTATCATTATATTTTGGTTTTAATCTTCGTAAGGGGAAATAAAAATGGTGCAAAACTGTTTTGTTTGGGTAATTAATTTTACCCGTCCTATGACAGGTATTCGTCTAGTATGTATATATATCTATATATATATATATATAGGATAAATTTAGACCTATTACTCGGTAATAAGTTTGGTATATACCCGATCCAATAGTGCTCGATATTCAAATAATTATTAGTAGATCTGGTATATATTTGTGGGTTTTTTGGCTTACATCGACAAGTCGATGTTTCGGTTCTTGTGACTTCCTCAGAGCCAATCTATCATTGGAGTGCAATATTAGATTGCCTCTTCTCTGGGGAGGTTGCACAGACCGAAACCTCGACTTGTCAATGTAAACCAAACAACCCACAAATCATATATGAAAGAAAAAAATCCTAATATCTAATTGCATCCAAACGAACAGAGAGGAACGGTGTTACATATTCCCTAGGATGCTTTTGAATGTAACGGTAAAATAAAAAAAATCTATCATGACCGGTTATATCAAATGAGGTTGAGATGATTGAGTATCCATTACCACTATAAAGTTTTAGTTGAGATATATATATATACATATGTATATATGTATATATTAAGAAACTATGGCAAATCATTTATATTGGAAAGTAAGTATATATTTGGTTAAAAAAAACTCTTGTCTCGGTAAAAAAAATTTCGAATTAATATAGAAATGAAGAAATTGGCTTCTGGTAAAATGACCAATAATGTCCACGCACTGGGCAAGAGTAATTGAAATTCAAATCCTTTCCATAGTAATTGCATTTTTTGGACACTGCAGCATCTAATAAAAGCTGCAGACTCTTGCATTAGCTCTGAGGCAGTGGCTGAGTCAATGCTTAAATGGATTCTTTTGGCAGGTCGGATCAAAACGAATGGAACAAAATGAAGACAACGCTGCTGTTACGCCACCAAAGACTTTGGCTCTAAACTTAACTAAGATGACCTTTTACATAAAACTGAAATCTGCAGAAAGTAAGAAGGTCATAAAGCAAAAATAATAAATTAAAATAAGTTTATAGAAATAATGATATGCCCCCACCCCTTCGTGTATTGAACACTGTGCGAAGTGAAAAAACACCAGCTGCTAATAGCCATGAAGCAAATCTGTTTTTTGGTTAAAATGTCTAGCAGGCATGTATACGCAGTTTGGTGATCCATTACAGTAACATCTAGTCAGTAAGGGTTTAGGGCATGCGTTGCACGGAGAGAAATTATATGAGAATGATACGATAAACGTGTAATGTGATTTTTGAAGACAGGCTTAGATCTGATGACCTCAGAGGAAAATTAAATATGGACAGTATAGGGAGATGTGTACAGAACAGGAGACTTCAATGGTATGGTCACATTGAAAGAATGGGTGAGAACTCCCGGGTTAGTAGATATAGAACAGTTAAGGTAGCAGGTCCAGTACACAGGGGAAGGCCAAAGTAAACATGAGAAGTGATAAAAATGGACTTGAGAGAAAGAATTATAAATAAAGACCTGACCAACGATAGTTTAATTTGGAAGTTAATTTCCTAAAGCCGGTCAATACAGACAAGCATGTAAAACAGACGTTAAACTGAATATGATGATGATGATGATAAATTAAAACCATGTAAACAAATATTGTAAATAACAATGTTTTGTAAATAGTTATAAAACTTCTTCAAATTAATACATTTTGCATAAACTACTAATAGATGAATGTAGTTTTAAAATATCTATCAATTTACCTTGCCAATCGGTTAAGGGCACGACTAAATGTATACACGTCAATGCACCAACGTTTACTTCACAGGTCATCTAGTACACATAGAATGTTTAACGTTATAACTCCCTTCTGTCATTCACTTCACAAAACTTCCAATCATAATTATTTTCGTAAAACAGGTTGGTTGTATCATATCGATTTTAATGGATTTATTCCAGAGAGATGCTTGAAAGTTTACAGTTTACAAAGTATATCTATTCAAAAATATACCAAACACTTGAACATCGTTTAATAATGTATCAATAAGTCTACAGATTGAAATCTATTTCTTTTAGATATATCCAAGAATATCTATAAGAGGCTTTGTTCGTCGGTCTGTCACGCTTGTTTGCAATAGCATTATCATCAGTCTGTTATACATAAGTTTGAAATGGAAATTTCTTTGCACTGTCTGTTTTTTTATTTTCCTCTTTAACTATGTTATAGCACGAATATAATTTGGTTCGCTTTAGTTTCTTTCTGATAATACTTAGGCCAGTTAGGAATATCCATATAATGGTAACATTTTCTCTTACTCATCTCAACAATTTAAGCCCTTAATGAAGGAAAACAGTTTCGGCATGTCACTATCTATTTCGCTTATCGGATGAAGAATTTGCATCTTTATAATAAGCTTTGTTCATTCGTTGTATAGATCCAGCACACTTCAGTTTGAAGCAAAAAGGGTATGGGTAGTATATTATCTGTTCTGGTGTCATGAGACCATCCTCCTAGGAATTTCCTCCTCCTTTGAGTGGAGTAGTATAGTATATCTTTGTCATGATAACATGCTCTCAAGTGAGCAGAAAATATGCATATATTTGCTAATATAATTATATTAAATGTGAGTTGACCAGCGTTTACTTCCTTTACACCTTTTCTCTATATATTTTGGATAACGCTAAGTACATGGTAAAATGTGCTTTAGTTCTGGGATTGAGTTATGTTTTAATTGTTCTAATTAGCCATGCTTTATAATTAGCTGAACAAGTCACCAATCTCTCTCATAGCTATCTATGCATTTCTCTTGCAATGTTGATTCAACTATTCAAATATTTCTTAATGTCTCTGAGCAAAATGACTGGATGCATCTTAAGAATCTCATTTCTAATCTTTTAATATTTTTTGTCACGCTCTCAAAATTTATTGGCAAGAAGTATTTAAAAATCTAAATCTACCATAAGATTCGATTTTTGAAAATTTTAATAGAGTAATATATTTCGGCAACAAATTATCTAATCACATTAAAAATAGCACTAGTATAGAACATTTTAGGAATTAGATTAATTCAAACATAATGGTAAAATATTAATTAACCAGGACACTTTTGTGGGTCTATCTGATGAAATATTTAAGAGTATTTGATCTGTATATTCCAATTATATATTCTGTCAGATTATCTATATAATTAATATTGGAATTTATTTCTGACAATATATTTTTGTCTATGTTGTTATTTTGCTGACAATCGTGTTTTGTAGGTAATACGATTGAATAAAATGTTAATTTAATCCACAGGGTTGGGAATAAACCTAAGAAAACAACAAAGTGAAAAATGAAACTGATACAGAATTCGAACCTGTGCCTCCAAAAGAGGGACCATCTAACGAATAGGTTGACACATTGGCACTGTCAATATAAGCAAAAGAACTTGCCTCTTCTTTATCTATATAAAATTAAGTATGTGTATACATTTAAATATTTCCATGTATAGAATTAACTCCTCATCTAATTAACGGAGAATCATTATATATTTTGAAACACAGCTGCTAGACGTAAGGAGTCGTAATGTGGGCTATATTTAGATTAATTTAATTTTATGCAAAGGGGGTAAAATGGTGGTTGAATTTCTTCGTGAAAATTCAGATACCTCCAGAGTTTTACCATGTCAAATCTTAATAGGTATTAGACATCAATTAATAAATATCTCAAAATTTCAGTTTCTTTGGAATATTTTAAAGGGTCTTTAGGGGGTTTCATATGAGAATAACCTCCCATCTGAAAATTCAATTATTTCAGATTTGCAATAAATTTTACTCATAATCATTAGACACAAGATTCTCTGAATCTCAATTTCTTCTTTACCACTTAAGCTTTAAATTTTACATATTTTTTAGCATCAAAATAATGTAATGGATTTTGATCAAAATTGGAATCAATATTCTAGACATAAGGTTTACTATCATTATATCAACATTTTAATCTTCATAAGGGGACATAATAATTTGGGGAATTAATTTTACCCGTCCTGGGATGGGTATTCTTCGACTAGTATATATGGTAGAGAGAATAACATTTTGAGGCATTTTGTTCTCAGGATGCTAGTAGGATTTGAAATGCTATTTTTTTTTTCTATGTCACAAAACTAGCCAACGATAAGTGTGAGATAGATAGATTCCGACTCAGAAAACAGCAATTCTTCCCCCTTTGTCAGAAACATCGCTCATGAAATGTGAGGACTAAAGGACAAAATAAGGGAATCTTATTACTTATTGGAATTAATTTTACCTGTTCTGTCACTATTTCATCTGATATATACCAAATTTATTCTGAAATAGTAACTGAATTCTCTAAAAAAACAACAACAAAAAAACGTAAAAATAGTTTTGTTTTAATGGATTTAAAATGATATAAGACAAATGGCTGTTGTGTGCCATACATTGATGAAGTTATTCTGAAAAGTTTTCCCGGTGGCATCTCATGTAGAATTGCTTCAATTTCATTTTTAATCCTTTCCTCTAAATTATCAAAAGTTCAAGGATAATGTTAGAAATGGCCAAAAGGGCTTAAATCAAGTGACCTTGCCGGTTATCCTTTGTTTCTCTTTAAAGAGATCAAACACACAGGAAACATTTCTCTCAATGATCCATTATCATTGATAGAGAGGACATGATTCTTTGTGCCTTTTTTACAAGTACTTTAATGAATTGTGCTCTGATGAACTTGCTGCTCTGGTGCGCCCACAATGTAAATTCACTAGACCAACCCAACAATCTGCCAAATACCATCCATTCACTGTGGAGGTCCCCAGATGCCGAAAAGCTTTCTACTCCAAAAGCTTCTTTCCTCGTGCAACTGGACTCTGGAACTAACTCCCTGCTCCCTGTTTTCCTGATGGTACTGACATGCAGAAATGTAAAACTAATGTAAACAGACATCTCGCTGTGCAGCTCCAAATTTAGGTTACCCCCCCCCCCCAAAAAAAAAACAAAAAAACTTCACCTTTTTCTCAGTAGCCCCTAATGTCTACAGTGGTGGACTGCCTTGTTTGGGGTGAACTATGTTATAAAACAAAAAAAAACAACAAAAAAACAAAAAAACACACAAAAAAAAAACATGCATGGCAAGAAATGATATGAGAATGACACGATGGATGTGTAATGTAAGTCTTAAAGACAGTCTTAGATCTGTTGACCTGAGAGGAAGATTAAATCTGGACAGGAAGATGTGTGCAGAACAACAACAAACATTTTATTAAAGATAACACGACTACATATTTAATTTTAATAAATTATTTTTCTACAATATCATGATTAACCCACAGGGTCTAGTTGTTGTGGCCGGTTCTTCCTTATACATTACTAGTGTATGTAGGGAAATACAAAATGGAAAAAATATACAAATTAAATACGGCGGAAAAAAACAAACAAGAGATTGACCGGTTTCGTTCGGATATACGAACCGGTCAATCTCTTGTTTATTTTATTTTCTCCTGTGTTTAATTTGTTTTGTTTTTTCCATTTTGTCTTTCAGAACATTTTATCTCCACAACATTTCATGTTATCACATATCATGTATTTTATCCTCATAGCTAGTGTATGCACATTATATATACATATATATATTTATATACATATTAGCAAGAATGCATAGTTTTATGTAAAAAGAATAGAGCGCTCGATGCAGATGATAATGCATATATAAGCACGAAGATTTCAGTTACATCGTAGCTTGTGCTGATGGTGTGATGGGTAATAATTTTATAACCTTCCAGAGTGCTCCCTCATGGATCTGGATTACACACCTTAAACAACCGGCCTTCTGCCAAACTATATATATATAAATATTAATACAAATGTGGGCATTGAATCATTTCTAAAAGATGTTTTGAATTATTTGTGTGAGATTCAACTATCATATTTGTAATGCAATGAAATATTGCTGATGCTGTAAAGTGAAAGGGACGAATGAGAAGTGACGATCTTATGTGATGACATTATCGGAAAACATAAAAACTTGAATGGAAATAAAACGCTACACACTCAAGACAACATCATTAATGGAAATAAAATAGAAAGAGAAACAGGACACTATAAACAAGAGAAAATAATACTCTGACGGGTGGCCAAAACTGCCGGTGAAGCCTGTGGTGGCTGTATCGCCTTAGCCACCACTACTTAGCAAGTGGTTATCACCCCTGGTTGGCAGCTGATGATGACAGGGTATAGCACGAGCAATTGCATGTTGTATGAAGAAAAATAAAGAAGCAAAGGAATTGTATTTGCTAGAATTAGTTTCTCAATTGATATTCACGTAAAAAAAAATGAACGCTGACATAATTCTCAATTGATTTAGACATCTCTGATAATTGACAGTTTTTGTTGCTGCCATGGAATTTTTAAAAGAGTAATTGACAGATTCCAGAGACATATTGGCCGAGACGATTAGGACGTTGGTTAAAGTGTGTAGGTTATCTTGAGGTTCTGAGTTCAATCCTGAAGAAGTACAACAAAACGATTTTACAAGTTAACTGAAAGAATTTCACAAGGCTTGGAGAATGGAGTATTTACAATACCACCCAGTGCTCCAATAAAGAGTTCATCATTATCCATTTTATCGTTTTATTTCCCTTAATAAGGGGTCTGATGTTTTCTGACAGCCTGCAATCTTAGTTTCCAAACTAAGTGGTCTTGAGGATTGATTCCTTTTAAATTCCACTAAAATCCTGTTTTGTATCCAACGTTCTTCCGGTTTATCTACATCAAGATCTATGCATTTTCTCATCCAAGAATCACTCGGTTTAACATGGCCAAACTAATGTAGTCGACTGAGTGTCAGGTGTTCATTAAACTTTGATATATTCATCATCACCAACAAGGTAAAAGAGCTGATATTCCAGGTCTCATCTGACCTGACATTGCATATCCATCTGATCATTGCTCTGTCATTATGCTGAAGATGGGCGAGTGAGGACTTGTATGAGGGCCTAACGCTTACCTCAATATCGCATCACGTGCCTAACATAGTTGCTATATACTCTCTCCCTAGTAGAGAGAGGGATAGCTCGCTATGTCAGGACTGGAAACCGTTTGCAGAACTTACTCCAAATGGTAGAGCTAAACTTGCAACTTTCTTTAGCACTCAACATATCCTCAAGATAACAAAAGGAGTCCACTACTTTGAGACAGTCATCATGTAACTTCACCAATGTTAATGTTAGTTTAAAATTTCCATGATGGTTCCCTAGTTTGACGCAAGGCAACTGAAGAAGGCCAGAGGACAAAACGGCCGAAACATTGTGATAACAACAACCAAGATGAGAAAAACAGCCTCAAAATTCTAAATAATAATGAAAATTTCTCATTCCAAAAATATGCACAAATAATTGACAGACAATTAAAAATGTTTTCTAAATTAGTGTTATATACACCAAGAGAAGAAAAAGTGAACGCTCCTGCACTCTGAAAAGATATTACTTTAGGAAGAACAAGCAGAAGCCATGATTTACTAACACTGGGTTTGTATTTTAGCAGAGGGTGATCAGAAAATGCTCAATCAATGTTTGGTAGTGAGTGTGTAAAAACAAGTTTTCCATGTGAGGAAATTACACTAGAATTCTAGGCGTAAAATAGTAGGGGTTTGGTTTTTTTGTTTATTGCATATCAACCCGTTTCGGGTTATTTAATGCCGAATTCGATAATTTTGGTAAAAGTTTTTATGCTTCAAGTTCTTTATATGTTCAAGTATTTATTCATGGTGTTTAGTTTGGTTGTTTTGTAGAGAGAAAATGTTTTTGTTGTTGGCTTTGCAGAACATGATTGAGTTTTGCAAAGGGAAAAGACCGAAAGTCTCAGAGATATGTATTAAAAAAATTTTTTAATTCATTTTAAATATAGAAGAATAAAAAAAACATTTCTTGGTTTCTAAATTCTCTAAATTACCATTTTCTTTTCTAAAAGATGTGCCCACTACGTGCCTAACACATCGGCCTTCACTTTCCCAAAACGTCAACAAGATCAGACAACAATTTTCTATATCCACGAATTAACAACGTCTTATGGTCAATACTAACAAAAAAAGGAGTACTCTTCGATAAGGGTGTTTTAACGCCGAAAGTTTCAGAGATATGTATTAAAAAAATGATTTAATTCATTATTAAATATATAAGAAAAAAATAACATTTCTTGGTTTCCAAATTCTCAAAATAACCCTTAAAAAATGTTTTCTAAAAGATATGCCACCCCTTTATATATATATATATATATATATATATATATATATATATATATATATATATATATATATATATATATATATATATATAACATAAATGTTTGGTGCTCCAAAGTAACTGAAATTTGGAGAATATTTATTAATTGATATTTAATACTGTTAAAATTTCACAAAACTTAAAGGTATATGAATTTTCACGAAGGGCTTCGATCCATTTTTTTACTCACTTTGCATTAAAAAATTAAACTGAATATCGGCCATATTTAGACACCTTACACTTAACAGCTGTGTTTCAAAATTGATAATGATCGGTTAATTAGTATAGGAGTGAATCCTGCACATAAAAATATATAAACAAAACTGTCGATAATTATTTCCACTTAGCATTAATTTTCATAATTATGTGTATCGTAAATAAAAAAAATACAAATAAATAACATCATTTATAATATGATACAATTTCTCCCACTACCACTAAGAGGTTCTTGGCGTAAGTGGTAGAGCTGATGTGTCGTAGAGACGACGAAACATGTGTGTGGATTACTATATATATATATACTGATTGGTTGCATCCCAATGACTAAAGAAAAAAATCAGTCCATAATCATATTTTTTAATTATTTTTTTAATTTTTTTAATTCGGCGAATCCCTAAATATTTTTTTATTTTCCGTCTTACGTGCGATCACAACCCATTAAGAAAAATATAGTCTTTGATTTAATAAGCTGCTCTTCAGAGACATTCATTTAATAATAAAACAATATTAACACACTATTCCAAAACAAATAAGAAGAAAGGTGAACGAGAAAGATAAGAATGGCAAGTCAAAAAGACGAAAAACTCACTTTAAAGATGACAATCAGAGAAAAATTCGCCCCAAACATTTGACATAACGTAAGCCGATTCTCAAGCCGCTATACATATATATATATATATATATATATATATATATATATTGGCCTATGCAAGTGCAATTACATTTCAGCACCACTTGATGATTATGACGAAGCACAAGTGGTGCCGAAACGTAATTGCACTTGCGTTGGTCAATTTAAATGTTCATCCAATAAATATTGATAAAGTTTTACCTAGTATTGAGCACTTGTGAATAAGTATTGATTTTAAGTTCATTTTATCAATATATTTAGACTTGATTAATTTATATATATATATATATATATAATATTTTTATATAAATATTTATTATTTTTACCTACAAACACATGTGTTTCATGCTTACGTAATCTTCAGTGTAGAAGATGATAATTACTGCTGATTGAAGAATTCGAACTCAATTGCAAAGTCACCTTTGACTCTGCAGCTTGGTAGTCAACACTCTCTCTCTCTGTTTATATATATATAATATATATATATATATATATATATGTATATATATATATTTATATACACATATATGCACTATTTTAAAATAAATATTTATTATTATTACCTACAGACACCAGTATTTCATGGTTATGCAATCTTCATTGTAAGAGATGTTAATTCTTGCCGGTTGAAGGATTCGAAATCAGTTGCAAAGTCACGTCTGACTGGCAGTCTGATATTCTACCCCTTGCCCAACACCAATTAGCATAGAAATGAAGAGAATTTAAACTCTATAAATGTTGAATCACTGGACATGTACAATAAGCTAAGTCGAACAGCGTTCAACAACGACAAAGAGGGTTGGAACATCGCATTACACCTAGTATAACTGCTTATTATTAAATTCTCTTAGTCCTTGTATTCAGGGGGAGAAAACAATATTTTTAACTAAATATTTATTATTATTACCTACAAACACCAGTGTGTCATAGATCTCCAGTATATATATATATATATATATATATATATATAGATAGATAGATAGATAGATAGATAAATAGATAGAGAGAGAGAGAGAGAGAGAGAGAGAGTGAGAGAGTACGATTGTTATGTGTTCACATAAAGACAGTACATCCCCATACATACAGACTCCAATTCCAAACACTTTTTGATATAAAGCATCTGCTTGGACAAACTTTTTTTAGTTACTTGAAGATAAAGACCAAACAAGTGAGAAATCAAAATGATCTTTTACAACTGTTCAGACCTTTCCCAAAAGTCGTTTTACCAACAAATTTGCCAAAAATGAATGATTACCCCAGATGGTGTGAACTTGAAATGTTGCCAAACATAAGTTCAAGAGATCGGTGCCTTCATTTATCGGCTGCCTTTAAGAGAATGTTACAACCTAAGTGTGGAGGTGGGAGGGTCATTCACCTTGGATATAATGGCATTCCAGATTTGTTCCCCCTATTGAACCTTAGAATTTGATACACACCAGGAAGTTTCTCGTTTGGCAGTCGCATAAACAAATGCTGTGTCGTATTTCATAGCAGCGTTAAGCCTTGTAATTAGTCTCTGAACAGTGCTTTTTTATGAGAGCTACTGAAGACGGTTGTAGTAAATAGGGACAGTCCAACCCTTTGGTCAAACTAGACAGCTGCCTAATGAGTGTCACACATTTTAACCGGAAAATCTATATTATATTTGTGGTCTGTCTGTCTCTCAATCCGGAGATGCAATTAAAAACAAAACCCTATACCAAGATCATACACAACGTTTTTAATAAAGTGATAAGTCACCACTTATCAATACTAATGACCACATAAGTATAAGGGTTAATAAGATTGACGGTTGGATGATAAACAATACTATGAGAGGATTGGGAACAATGGGTGGGATGAACAGAATTTGATTACTGAAGACGACAGCTCAACAGGTATTTGTCGACATTTGATTTGAAAACGACCATGTTGTAGTAATCTGGAAAGCAGCCGCATGGTATTGTGTTCCACAGATAAAAAGAAACTCTGTTCATGGAAGTTCCGTTCGGTATTAGCTTTTCTCAAGTAAAAAATTTTGAGGACTCTAAAAGCGGTATTAATTTTCTATTAGTTTTTTTGTTTACACTCATTTCGTGGGGTCTCTTTTGACATCCATAAACAGCAAAGATGTAAACAGGTACATCGTAGTCCCCATTGATTCCAGACCATGCCGAGGTGTCCATATTTGCCTCCCCCACGAGGGAAGAGTGAGACACAAGGTCGTTTGTAATGTGCTAACCTTTCAGCGCCCTAAAAAGAGGCACTTTTGATTGGGACGAAAATAAAAATTGCCTCAATCTAGAAAGAGTTCTCCTTCATTGACCGAGGACAGAAAAGATACTACACTTTTCTCCGAAACAAAAGACCAACGCCGGGGACGTCTGTTAGTTTATATATATATATATATATATATATATATATATATATATACACACACAGTAGGCCTCCGTTATTCGTGGAAGGTTACATTCCCAACACACCCACGAATAATGAAAAGCCTCGAATAGATTTTAATACCTTAAAGTATTTATATATATATATATATATATATATATATATATTATTCACTTATGGACTAGCAACCAATAAGAATGGACTTGCTCATTTAAGCATAATGGAGTATTCCAGTCTGCTTATAAACCAACTTGCTGGCTTCTATCTCAGTTTCTTTAGTTTGAGTTCAACTCGTCAGACAGCTGCCTACTAAATGCAATACAACCCATTAGGTAAACTTGTGTCTTAAGGACTATCACAAATCTTTACTAAACAATTTATTAATATATTAATACCACAATCACTACCTACTACTTACTTATGTGCCAATCTGATCAGCATTCAATAGGTATTTTTTGCACATCTCTGCAGTGTTTCTTGCACGGTTGTACTTGTACTCATCACTGTCTAGGTAAGCTTTAGAATTATATATTTTAATGTGCACGACTGTATAAAATTATGTCTGAAATATGCTTTTGCACTTGTGAATGTATGCGTTATATGGGCAGATAACTATATTTCTAAAAGAAAATATATTTTTTTGTATGCGTGTCTAGCCTCTTCGTTTCTCCTTAATAGAAATATTTATATTCCACAGTATCCATTCTTTGAAGCAGCAACAATTGGAGACTGTCTCTGTTGAGGCGTTCGATTCAAAGCAAATCAAAGAAAACATCTGGACAAAAAACAAGATGAGAAAATTTCCAATCCTGTCTGTGAGCCTTCATTTGCTTCTTTCTGTTTGTCTCTTTGACAATGGCGTTTTCACAGGATCCTAATGATCTTACAGACTCGGCAACCGACTATGCGAGTTAACATTCAACTCGGTATCATTACGACCATTATCGCTTCTTTCATCTGTTAATAAATGTGTTTCATATTTAGAATATTGCTTCCTTTGGTGTAGCTAAGGAGGTAGGGAATGTGGGAGGAGCTCATTACTTGTGGTACTTTATTGGAGCATTTAAATCACTCATATATAAGAAATATAAACGGATGTATTTACAGTGCATCCATTTATTCTGTGCATTTAGCACTGAAAATGCTATTTAAAACTTGTGTGATGGACCAAAGAAAATGGTATTTCAAATGTATAAGGGACAAAAGAAAATGCTATTTTAAATGTGTGTGAGAGACCAAAGAAAAGGCTATTTCAAATGTGTGTGACGGACCAAAGAAAATGCTATTTCAAATGTATAAGGGATAAAAGAAAAGGCTATTTCAAATGTGTGTGACGGACCAAAGAAAATGCTATTTCAAATGTATAAGGGATAAAAGAAAATGCTATTTCAAATGTGCGTGACGGACCAAAGAAAATGCTATTTCAAATGTATAAGGGATAAAAGAAAATGCTATTTCAAATGTGTGTGACGGACCAAAGAAAATACTATTTCAAATGTATAAGGGATAAAAGAAAATGCTATTTTAAACTTGTCTGACAAACCAAAGTAAACACTATTTCAAATTTGTGTGACAGAGAGAGAGAGAGAGAGAGAGAACGATTCTACTGTCTCTACTATAGAAAAAAGTGAGACGTCACATCTGTTTGAGCTTATTACTACTACTGCTTGCTAACAAAACACAGCTGTAAACTAGTGAGGCGTGTAGTAAAAGATTTATTACAAGAAAAACCATCACCTATAACACTACAAGTGTTAGATGTAGATTCTTTTAAACTATTTGTCAAATTGCTACAGACGTCTTTCAACATTCTGTAAATAACACTATTAGAGACACTTATTTTGTTCCTGCATTTTATCCAATATTTAAGAGTCGCTAAACGACTCCTTGCCCATTTGGCCGACATTGGTACATTGTACATGAGTATATATTTGTGTGCGTTTTATCGATTGTGAAGACAAATAGATATTTTAAAAGTGCACCGAGAAAGTTAGAAATTAAAGTTACCATCTACTTTCAATTTAACGTAAATTCATAAGATTTCACGAATAAGCATCAGAGACGTCAGGTATAACAAAAAAATGAAGACACTGTTTTACAATTTGAAACGCTGCTGAATTAAATTATATTTATGTTATCCAATCAAAACCCTTGTTGCCATGATAACTGATAAAACTGACGATCGTTTATTATATTTATTCACGTTGTCCTCTTACTTGCATCATAGCACTTCTCGTCTAATTTGCTCTTCCTCTCACCTCGTACATCTGATGTTGAAGTAAGCAAGGTTATCAGAGTGTTAGTTTTATATAGATTAACAACTTTAATGCAACTGCGAGAAACTGAATCTAGTTGTAATGTTTAAAATCATTCATAAAAGAAATCTTTAAAAATAGTACTAACATAACACTCAATACCTTTGTATTGCATTTAACCCATTAGCATGCATGGTTCTTTTTGAGGACCAGAAGGATAGTTAATCATATTTCAGCAATATCTTGGAGAGTTTTTCAAATAGTACACCTGCATTCTGCTGTATATTGGCAACACTGATGTCTCAGTTTTTAATATACTGCGAAAATCTTAAGTGGAAGGATACAATCAGTTTCATCTATTATTTAATCAAACATATTTTGGTAAGTAGTTCTTATAACCAACCCACATTTTTATATATAGTATAAATGAATGCTCTAACTATCCTATAAAGTCAAGTAATTTTTAAAGTAATTTTGCTCAAATATAATATTGTATTTATAAAAGAGTTTTTGGTAATAAAAAAGAAAAAAGATTGGGCATGAATGAGTTAATCAATAACACCTTTAACCGAAATGATCATTTTTTATCCAATTAAGAATCATTAATTTCTTTAATCCAAGTATCCTTCTTCTAATCAGTCTGTTATAAGTTCAGTTTTATATAATTCAAAAACAAACATGTCAAAAAATGGTAAAAGGTAACACGACATTCGAACCACCCTAAAAGACATTTTGTGGTCATAGTGTCTGGCCTCTTCTTATCTCCTTGATAAAATATCTACATTTCACAGTATATGTAAATAAATAAAAACATGAATATAATAAAAGCGTAAAAAAATGTTCTCTTATGTATTCAATACAGAACATTGCTGTACTGTTAAAAATCAGCCATAAGAAACAAAAAGTAACAATAGCACTTTGAGGGTGGTGGTCTGTTTTGTCCCAAGAGACAATGGATACGTCCTCTAAGAGTGCCTTCTCCTTCTCATGTTTTCCTTGGACTTTCCCTGCCAACTGATCTTGCTACCTCAACTGTTCTACGTCTACTAAGACAACCACTCTCATCCATTCTGTCAATGTGACCAAAATCAACGAAATCTTATATCCATACCAAAATGATAGTAAACACAACAAATGCAAATACACAAACACATCAGTAATGGCTTTAACTTGATTAACCCTTTTCCTAATATCTTAGAATAATTAAGTCGTTTAATCTAATTAACCATTACATATTCAGTCCATGCTGAGGTGTAAATCATTTCTCAACGTCCAATAGGTGGCAATATGCCACACTTATTTCTGTCCGGCACTCTGTTTGTTTCTCAAGTGTTTATGTTGCAGAAATATAGAAAAATACTTCTATTTATATTAAAGTTAGATGGAAACGTACAAAAATATCCTGAAGTTTTAGAAAATTCTTGTTCCTGAATTTTTTTTAGATGAGGTTTGATAATTTGTATCATTGGGATTATTCGGACTACTGGTCTCCTCTTGGATGTTATTTTCACAAAGTTACAGCTGATGTTTCATCCACCCTTCTTCAGGTGCATCTTGAACTCTGAAAAATGGAAACCATCTACTCTTGTGGCACGAAGTAAAAAATATAGACAGAAGAATGGTGAAGAGTAAGACGTCTCAAAGAAGCAGTACATATGTTAGGGAACGATGGCTTCCTAAGTAGACAATTTAATATCATATAAGAAACATTAATTATAAATATTTGATTAGAAAACCATTACTATATATATATATATATATATATATATATATATATATATAGTAATAAGTAGTAAGTAGTAACATTACACATTTAAAACAAGAACAGGTTTATTCATACTAGAATTTTTCACACGGACCTGTGGTACAGCGGATAAAAGTAATAATCGGTTCTATGTGACAATCTTCTGGAGATTGAATGTCCAATCTTCAGTAAAGGTGATACTAAGAATATAATTAAGAATTACTTAACAATTCTACCCGGTCATGGCTGACGGAACGAGAACAATCTACCCCTATGGATTAAATAAAAAGTTCAGTGTGAAACTCCGTACAGATTTCCGAGTTTGAGAAGTTGTACCTGAAGAAGGTCAAAGGTTGCATCGCCCGAAACTTTGTGAAAATAACAACTGAGATGAGAACAGTAGTCTGAAATATCCAAATTAAAAAGTCATTTATCAACTATTCATTCATGAAGCTACCAGGAATTTTTAAGTCCAGCCGTTTTTGTTCATTCATTTATGCTTTTATCACTGCAATATGCATTTTCAATATAGATTTCCAATATGCATTTCCAATATAGATTTCCAATATATATTTCCAATATGCATTTCCAATATAGATTTCCAATATATATTTCCAATATGCATTTCCAATATGCATTTCCAATATATATTTCCAATATGCATTCCTAATATATATTTCCAATATGCATTCCCAATATATATTTCCAATATGCATTTCCAATATGCATTTCCAATATGCATTTCAAATATAGATTTCCAATATACATTTCCAATATGCATTTCCAATATACACTTCCAATATGCATTTCCAATATACATTTCCAATATGCATTTCCAATATACATTTCCAATATGCATTTCCAATATATATTTCCAATATGCATTTTCAATATGCATTTCCAATATGCAAATGATTTATAAAGATAGCATGACGTCATCCTCTTTCATCTTGAACAAATTTATTCATATCGACATTTTTATTTATCAACTTTAACATCAAGTTCAGCAGAGGTCAGTTCCTATTGTCAAGGTGCATCACGCTTGCACTTTCCGTCTCGGTGCAGATTTTCTATAGAATAGCCATAGTTAGACAACTAGATTTGTTTTGTTTACTTCTGAATTTCTATTTGTATAATTATTTTCTCACTCAAATTTCTGGTTTTCTTTTCTCTTTAAAGTGTCGTTCAGTTTGCAAGAACTGAATAAACGTTGATTTTGAAATCTGGTGTGTTATCTTTAATTTTTATTTCGATCCTGAATGCAAATGTTAGAATTCAACTATTTTTAATAATTGGATTCTCTTTGCATTTGACTTTAATTAGAAAAAAACCCGATGCAGAAATGGGAAGTGATTCTCTCTTCATCTATCTCTCTCTCTCTCTCTCTCTCTAGCTTGCTCTTTTTCTCTCTTTGCTTTTACTCTGCAGACATCCGGAATCAGGTCAATTATTTTACTTCCTGCTTTGCTGTTCCAAAATATTCACACTTTATTCCTCAGAATATCACAAGAGTTCATGATTTGCTGCTTTTAACGAACCAATCAGTTATAAAATAGGATGATAGGGTACATAGAAGGGCATAACATTAATACTGACATACACATACTTTACCAAAACAAAAAAGGGGTATATTGAAGCAGTTCTCTCCCAAAATGGCTGTCAAATTTTATCAACTGGTTTTGTCTGCTTTTCAAAGCGGTGACAGGGCAAAATTAATCCATAGTATTAATTTGTTGTCTGATTTTTGCAGATTTCTGTTTTCGTTTTCTGATTTTCCTGTCACTCGGACTTAGCCTTAGTGGTAGTGTTAAGAGACGGTATGCTTTATTTTGTAAGAAACAAATAATAAAATAAAACATGTTTATTAAAAATGAAATTTTACAAATTAAGCATATTAATAATGACGTATCATGTCAGAATTTAGCACAAAAAACCTTATTTGGCTTGGCCAGCACTGATTCATTATTTATTCATATTGGCAATTTTAAAGCTCGACTGTTTTTAATTCAATATGTTTATTAAACCGAAATTAAAATATATTACAAATGAAAACAAATTATATAAAAGGGGAAAATGTTCAACTTCGAAATCTGGTGGGGAACGATCTATTCTCTTCCCTGCGGCCCCTTTTCTCCCAGCTCAAATCTCTCGTTCCCCCTGTAAAATATTCACAGCAAATACTTGTTTAATGTCAACAACTGCAAAGAATATTTTTCCAAGAACTTCCCATCTGTGGAATACAATACCACAAGACTGCTACCCAGCCGAGTACAACATGCTTGTATGTTTAATGTTAACACATTCTTGTAGAGCCGCCTATTTAAATAATCAAATTCTGATCATTTAATCCATCGTTTCCAATCCTCTCAAAGGTGTCCAAAAGAAGTCTCTGCCACGAGCAAAAATGCCACTCCTTTTATTCAGCCTTTTTGACTGCCAAAAGCGCCTATTTTGGCATAATCGCAACTCTCGCCTCGAAATCAAACAGTACTAGGTTTGCTCCTATGCACAGACACTGTGTCCTTGAAGCGGACGCATACTAGTCATGGCCGCTTATCCCTTAGTCTCTCTGCACCGTTATTGTCAACCCGACAATATCTGTAATCCTTACCATCGAGTGGCCTCCGGACTTTGATAAGCATTGCCCCATAAGTATATATATATATATATATATATATATATATATATAAAATATGAAACTAAAAGTATACTTTTAGTAGATAGAACCTATAGTGAAATGGTTTCAGCTCAATATACGAGATAGAGCAATTATAAAGATAGATGAAAGAAGAGGGATAAACATGTACGAATGACAAATTTATTTCAACTTCGATTGTTCAATGCAAGGTATACTCGGTAAAAAATATGTTTATTATTCTTTCTTTAAGCCAAGGCTTTTCAAAGATTAAAATCTTATCATCAGAGGAATTACATAGGTAGATAAGTTGGCAGTGGAAAAGCCAAAATTCAAAATTTGAAAATATTTTAAGTAATAGAGAGTGAGAAGTTGAAATATATCTATCTATCTATCTATCTATCTATATATATATATATATATATATATATATATATATATATATATATGTATATAAATTCACAATTTTTAAACTCTTTCACCTTTTGTAACATGCCAAGTTTTCGAACATAGCTCTCTTTTTTATTAATGACTTGTTTTACTAGATTTTTTTTATTAGTGACTTGTTTTACTAATTTTTTTTATTAGTGACTTGTTTTACTAATTTTTTTTATTAGTGACTTGTGTTACTAATTTTTTTTATTAGTGACTTGTGTTACTAATTTTTTTATTAGTGACTTGTTTTACTAATTTTTTTTATTAGTGACTTGTTTTACTAATTTTTTTTATTAGTGACTTGTGTTACTAATTTTTTTTATTAGTGACTTGTGTTACTAATTTTTTTATTAGTGACTTGTTTTACTAATTTTTTTTTATTAGTGACTTGTTTTACTAATTTTTTTTATTAGTGACTTGTGTTACTAATTTTTTTTATTAGTGACTTGTGTTACTAATTTTTTTATTAGTGACTTGTTTTACTAATTTTTTTTATTAGTGACTTGTGTTACTAATTTTTTTTTTATTAGTGACTTGTGTTACTAATTTTTTTTTTATTAGTGACTTGTTTGACTAATTTTTTTATTAGTGACTTGTTTTACTAATTTGTTTTATTAATGACTTGTTTGACTAATTTGTTTTATTAGTGACTTGTTTGACTAATTTGTTTTATTAGTGACTTGTTTGACTAATGAGTCACCACTTATCAAGCAGTGACTCATTTTACATAAAAAACACTAATGAGTCATTTTACTAAGGAATCACCAATGAGTCATTTTACTTATGTGTCATTTTTTACTAATGAGTGACTTATTAAGCAGTGACTCATTTTACTAATTAATTACTGCTTATCAAGGCCCAAAAGCCACTCGAGAATAAGGGTCAATGAGTTTGATAAATAATCTTGATGATTGCTTTACACTTAAGCATTGTTAAAATTGAAGACAAATAAACATTTTTTTTAAATAAATGAATAAATCTATTTACTTACTGACAGAAATTTTTTACTTGTTCTGGATTGAATACTCCTGATAATCCTTGTGTTATATCTCCAAACTTTTTAACCGGCCGCATGCATGTAAGAAGTGTCATCTGGTTGCATGCAGAGCTCGTGTGAAGGATACCTGAAAAAAAAAAACGAAAGGAATTGATTAGTATAAAATATGATAAATATGTTTGCTTAGTTTTTATCATCATCATCATCTAGTTGTGGTAGTGTCATGGATTCTCTGACTCTCACACCATCTCGCTCTATCCTCCTCCACTACACCAGGTAGGCCTCCATAGGTGCATTGTGAGTCCTCTGTTAATTGCTTGACGTAGTTTCTGTGCAGTCTCCCCTCTGAATCACATCATGTTTTGGTATCAACAAAAGAAAATCGCTGACAATTTCATCCTTAGCCTTCCAACTGTGAACAATTAAAGGAATGACTCCACCTAACCCTTCATTTCAAAAATGTTAGCAGTTTGTGTGTAGAGTATGAATATTAACTGAACACTTAAATTTAATAAAAATAACTTTTTATATTTTCTTAATAACAATCGACGTCACAAACAGTGTAATCAGTAACTTCCAAGGAAGTTAACCAGTTGAAGAAAAACTGGATGAAGATTACTTTTTTTAAATATCTTTTATCAATTATCGTTACTTTTTTGTTTACCATAACATTTTCACGTATTAACTAATCGATAAATTTTACAACCATGAGAGATAAACGTTTATTATTTTTAAAAACTTAAAATATAAAAAAACGCCAAAATTCGACCTATCTCCAAAAACAGATGCAGCATTTGAAAAAAACATTTAATTTTTCTTAAATTAATAACCGAACGATAACATTCCGGTATTTTACCAGATTAGGTGCTACTCCTATTTATTTGGAGTCTATAAGAAAAGCAAAAGCGAGATAATACTCCTGTAGACTTCTGTGAACGCTTGAGCAGCATCCCCATCTATATTTTATCGTACAACCAGTACATAAAATAAGGAACAAAACGAAGGTGATATGTTCGAAATACCATTTATTTAATGCAAATCCAGAAGGTTAGCTCCAAGTTGGATTGTGTGCATAAAACGCGTACATCAGTCCGAAAAAAGTCTGAAAAGTGGGTGAATGTAAAAATGTGTCTCACATACCGTGAATTTTGTACGTGAGTTGGGGGCACATGTCAGGCAAGACAAAGAAGAAAAAGAGAGAATCTTTTTGTGTTTCAGCTTTTATAGGGCCCTTTCTTAACGCACCCTAGTGTGGCGAAAATGGAAATTATTAGATCTGAGCGCCCTCTGTGTATGTATGAGTGTGTGAAGGTAGGTAATGCTACACGCCACTATAAACTTTACTTATGGACAGAAATTACTTTCAGGTTGACTGTTTTAAGGTTACAAAAAAGCGTTCGTATTTCCGATGTACACAGTAAACATCCTGTGTGTGACATGTTTGTTTTCCTTCTTATATATAATCGCTGTCTGTGCATGTATGCGAGTTTCTCGCCTCGATGTACCTTTGATAATTACACATGGAATTATGCTTTTTTTTCTAAGATTCTTAGTAGAAACAAAAAAAAAGAGAAATCTAAAGGAAATATTTAGAATTCATATTTTCAAAAAAAAGAAACAAACATTACTATATTTTACATTAGTATCATGAGCTCTTTACCCTGGCAACGTATATACTAGACGAATACCTGTATCAGCACGGGTAAAATGAATTCTCTGAACAGAACATTTTGCACCACTTTTATGTTCCCTTATGAAATAAAGATATAATGCTACTAAATCTTATGTCTAGAATCCTTATTCCAATTTTGATTAAAATCCATTACATGATTTGGATTCTAGAATATCTAAAATTCAAGGCTTAAGCTTAAGGCGAAATTGAAATCTATGGAATTTTCCTTCATTTGTTTTCAATGAATATGGATGTAAATCTGAAATATTTGAATTTTCAAATGAGAGTTTGTGCCCATATTATGCCCTGTAAAAATCTTTTCAAATAATCTAAAGAAACTGAAATTTGGAGAATATTCTTTAATTGATTTCTAATACCCATTGTAAAAATTTCACAAAAATCAGAGGTATTTGAATTTTAACGAAAGGTTTCCATCCCTTCTTTGCCCCCTTTTCACAAAACTAAATATTACCTATGTTGGATAATGGCCCTGTGGGGCCGGACGCATCTTGAAGTGGGCGTATGTGGGGAGATCGTTTGGTTTGGCTTGCACGATTTAGTGTGGGTGGACCCATACAGTCGAGTGCAAAATAAACTGGTTCTCACAGTCGGAGCTCACAGACGTTGACGGGGCCACCACGTTGACGAGACCTCAGATCAAAGGTCAAGTTGCACCTGCGCATGGGGGTTCTGTGACGTCACGGGCTTTTGAGTGGGAAACAGAGTTTTAAGAGTCTGGGTTTTGGAAGCGAGCCGAACAGACGATTTCTCTATGTAGTCTTCAAATGAAAAATGGGAACTTATTTCCCTAAGTGAATACAGGCATGAGATTCCTTCTCCCCCGCTCCTCGAATGGCTAAGGTCTTAAGCTAGGAATTAACTACGATAGAGTAGTAATTTGATCTCTCCCTCGACGTTAGTGAAGCATCTCCATGGCCGACAGAAATTTGACGCCTGAATAAAACAGAATCAAAAGTTTAAAAGATTGTTTGTCTCGTGAATTGTTGTATGAAGGTTTTGTTGCAGACACAGCAGATGGCATCGAGACACACCCCCCACGCGAGGAAGAAGAAAAGATACGAGAAACTAGACGGCATCGAGACGACACTCCTCCACGTGACGAGGAAAGAGAGAAGGTACGAGAAATTAAAAGGTATGCAACATATGCCTTTTTGGTGTTAAAAATGACCAGTTGTTTAAGCGAGAACTGCCACAGCCCATTCCGGGATGGGTATACAAAGCGAGAACTGCCACGGCCCATTCCGGGACGGCTATGCAACACCTAGATTACATGTGATTTTAAGCTTCATACGGAGGCATAAAAGTGGTACAAAACTGTTCCGTTCGAGGAATTCATCTAACCCATCCTGAGACGGTTATTCTTCTCATTTATGTATAATTCATTGAAAATGACTAATGAAATGGTGGACAGCACTAGGACTAGTAGAAATACAAAGATTGAAACATCCAATGGAAATCTTATTTATTCCATCGATAAGAAAAAAAAACAGTACGAGTGTGTGCAGAGTAAAAAATTGACAAAATTAAATCAAAGTATTTCTTGTTTGTTTTATACAATGAAATGTCTTAAATATTTTTTTTTTTTTAAAACTTTTATTTACTCCAAACAAGGCACATTCCCACTGAGACTTAAGGGCAACTGTGAAATTAGGGGCCAAATTCATAAGGGCATCCTAAGTGGGGAGCTGTGCAGTGAGATGTTTGTTCACATTACATTTAAATTTCTGCATGTAGGTACAGTCTAGGAAACAGGGAGCAGGGAGGGAATTGCAAAGGCAAGCAGTCCGAGTAAAAAAACTGTTAGAGTAGAAAACTTTCCGGCATCTGGGTACCTCTACAAGAAGGTCTGTTGTCTCTCTCTATTTATATAAAATCTCAGAAGAGACGTTGCTAGTCTTTCTCTACTCTATCGTTATTTTCATGGTAGGTGCTCCACTAAGCTTCAATCTCTGGTTCCTCTCTGTAAAACATTCACAGCAAAAACTTGCCTAACTACAATCACTGTAAATAATTTTTCTTTCTTCCTCTGTGTACCTGGAGCTAAACAGAAACGCCAAAATTCGACCTATCTCCAAAAACAGATGCAGCATTTGAAAAAAACATTTCATTTTTCTTAATTTAATAACCGAACGATAACATTCCGATATTTTACCAGATTAGGTGCCACTCCTATTTATTTGGAGTCTATAGGAAAGCAAAAGAGCTATAATACTCCTGTAGAGTTCTGTGGACGCTTGAGCAGCATCCCCATATGAGGAAAGTTTCTTTCCAAGAACTGCTCGTCTGTGGAACTCAATATGACGGGGTTCCTTCCCAGCTGACTACAACATGGTAATGTTTTGAGTCCAACGTTAACAAAGTCTTGTTAAGCCGTCCTCTTAAATACTTCAATTTTGCCCAGATCCAACCATCGTCTGCAAATCTCAGTGTTTGTCTTACCATCCACCTGACACAAAAACATTAACTCTTATTCCCGAGTGGCTTTTGGGGCTTGATGAGCAGTGACTCGTTATATATATATATATATATATATTAACTGAGATATCTTGCATTGTCAGGGTGTTAAAAATATAGAATATATGGTTTGGTTTGTTTTACAGCATACCAACCATCAATGGATTATTTCATGCTGAATCAAATTCTTGGATAAAATCCTATAGGTGGGATAATTATTTATTTATTGATTTTTTAAGATAGTTTGAAGTTAAAATTTTTTGAAAAGTCTTCTTTCTTTAATGAAGTTTAAGATGTTGCTCGGGTTAGTGTTTTTGAACAGGTCCTTTAGGTTCGTTCGGCAATGACTCTGTTACTGTTTGGCCGAGGTACGGTCCTGTTCAGTCTTAGAAAGTTCACCCTCCCAGGCTTTACCTTCTCGCTAAGAAAGGGTTAGTTCATTGCTAATCGTCTGAGGCATCCCTACCTGGGAATGTTGAAGGGGCTGCTCAGGCATTTTTGTAGGCCAGAGTGAACTTCACCTAGTGCACTGGCTTTTCAAAACCCCCACCTTACCTTGTATCTAACCGCCTGCAGAGGAGTTAAATATTATTTGAATTGTAGTATTTTCTTCGACTCTGTTGGAGACCATGGCAGTCCTTAGTATATGATCCTTGACAATACAGAATATAAATAAAATTGTGTGCGTTTAGGTATAGGTATAAAATGATGTACTCAGTGCTGCCTTAGTGGCAAATAGAAATGTGATTTTTTTAAAAATAAGTAAATAAATAACTAAATAAAATATACTTGATTTGATATTGTGCTATTCGAACTCAAATCATTTGGGTTGTCAACAAATACGTCAACTACTTCAAATAAGTCAGTTCAATGAAATGTCGACTGTTAGCTAGTACTATTTCTGTCAACCAATCAAACCTTACGATTCACATGTAAACAACTTTATATATTATGGCGCTTTCGGAACAAACGTCTTTTGTATGCACTGCATGCACTTGATACAAAGAATACGGCAAGTTTGATTACTTGTTCCCATGCGATTAAATCTTTGAAGTATAGCTATTCAACAATTCTTTTCTCTGTGCTACTTTTCTCTGTGCTATGTAATAAAAATAACACACACACATTATATATATATATATACACCAATACACACACACACACATATATATATATATATATATAGAGAGAGAGAGAGATCAAAATTGATAAGTGTAGAACGAAATGTTATAATCATAACACAGAATATGTATGATTGCAAAACAGTTACACACATGTATATGTATACATACGTGGACATATTTTACATGTCTATATATTACATCTGGAAGTATATATATATATATATATATATATATATATATATATATATATATATATATATATATATATATATATATATATATATTAAATGTAAACAATTTGTGGAAAATGTTCTTATCTGAAAAAGGTTTTATTCAGTTCATATAACGTTTCGGTGCAATCTATGCCTTCTTCAGATATGGGAATTCTAGGAGGAAAAAAAGGCTGTTTTTACATGCAGAGATAACATTGCAAATAAATAAGGAAAACATCCAGTTAAAGAAAAAGGTAGACAATGGAAAAAAAAAGAAAAAAATGAAGAGGAAAAGAAAGGAAAGAACAGAAGAATAGAAATTAATTTTTGGTGACCTTTCACAGTATCAGACGGGGTCAAACAGACTTTTATCATCAGTTTTACATTTAGAATACTTATATATATATATATATATATATATATATATATATATATATATATATATATAAAGTGATGATAGCAGACCTGAATGGGAAGTATTAATCCTAGATCGTATGATGAGTAAAAGTGCTCAATGTTGAAACCACAGAACTAAATAATCTATAATAAAGACCAATGTGTATTTATTCGTATATAAATAAATGTATGTACTTACATCCAGTCAAGTAAAATGAGTAAAACATATGCCTTTTTCTAGCCTCTGGACGAAACTATTTCAAGTGGTGAGGGGAAGCGAGAAAGTAAATAGCAAGTTCGACAACCGCCTCAGACTTATCCTGCCGCCTGAAATGAATTCAGAAAGAAATCTTCCACTCTATAATAATAAGTCAACGTTGAGTTTTTTTTTCTTTAGGTCATTAGAAATGAGAATTATTTATATATGAAAAATTAAATTACTATGATTTTTATATGAATATTTTAGTAATACATTTAGATAAATAGTGAGTGTGGACACTGGCAAAGAATATTTTTTTCTGTCATTATTGGCAAAAGGCGTGAATTATAATAAAGACTGACCATTGGAAACATGCAGTTTTAATTTTTATGACTATTGTCAGATGTGTCAAATAATTGTCATATATATATATATATATATATATATATAGTACAGGTAGATAGGTGTGGCAACTGCATTTTGTTTGTTTTGAAAATCAAATATGGCATCGATTTGGAGATAAATATGCATGTATTTTAGGCAAAAAAAGAAAGTTTTCAATTTTGAGGGATATTTTTCTGATTTTTTTCATTATCCTAGGCGATTCAAGATATGCTTGAAATCCTTGATCGTGTGGAGAACTGAAGAAACGGCTGTTAAAATTAATCTTTTTGCTGGAAAATAATGATATCGTCATTGGAATCTTCTTTTTCTATTGTTTATTTATAAATGCTCTGGAATTATAAATTAATCTCTATTGAGCTTAAACACTAAAGGTTTGATTGCAAAAAAGAAATATATATACATATATATATATATATACATGTAAAAATAATAAATCATCATATTCGGTTTAACGTCTGTTTTACATGCTGGAATGTGTTAGACGTCTTTCAGAAATTGACTTCTAAACTAACCTATCTTTATCCAACACTTCCTTAGATAAGCTACATTGCGTATTTATTATTATTATAGATCTGCTGTATTGATTCGGTGCGATTCCGATTTTGATTTTTATGTTTATATTAATATATATAAATATAATTATCCACAGACACCGTGTTTTTTGAAGACTCATCAGTGTGGCTAATGCATCAATCTTGCAGTTCGAACCCTGGACCTTTAATCACTACTGACTGTAACAGTCCAACGTCTTAGATATCTCAGCCAACTTATAGAAAGAAGGGAAAATACACCACTTTTATTTATAATAATCGTTTTCCTTAGAGGATTTCATTCATTTTAGGGAAGAATCTTGCATATTATCTAAGTGGAAACCATCGTTTATTCATACATCTATGCTAAGGTAATTTCATGTTCGTATGTACGTTATCACGCTCCACACTTTGTTAACAGATGGGATCACCCGCTCACAGAAGATGCAATGCAAAATAAGTATTTTTAAAAATTTAATCTGATGTTACTGTTGCATCGAACGTGAAACTCTAATATACAACTTCTTGGCTTTCAGGCGAATATCCAAGTGTAGTATCTTTTCTGTCCAAAAATCGTACAATAATATCATGGGATCTGCGTTCGTGCTGGATGTCCATAGAATGGTAACATGTTAAAAACTCCTACAAGGCTTTTGGAGGTAGACCCTAATAAGCAGATATATTCTGAAACTACATTAATCCGAATACTTAGATGAGTATGTTTCAGTTTTAAAAAAAGGTTGTGCAATGATATCCGGGGGTCTGAATTTACGCCGGACATCCATAGAACTTTTGATAACTTCTCATGTGCTCACACTAGGATACATTTTTCTTACCGATGAAATAAATCAAATTTCTATTGGATGTTTCAGTCTTTGTATTTCCATTTGTCCAAGCGCTTTCTTCTATTTCATTAGTCATTTTCAAGGAATTATATATTAACGAGAAGAATATCCGTCCCAGGACGGGTAAATTAATTCCCTGAACATAACAGTTTTGCACCACTTTTATGTCTCCTTATGAAGAGTAAAATTAAGTGGTGTAATGTGGGCTATATTTAGTTTAGTTTAGTTTTATGAAAAGGGGGCAAAGAGGAGGTGGAAACACTTTGTTAAAATTCAGAAACCTCCGATTTTTATGAAATTTTTACAATCGGTATTAGACATTAATTAATAAATATTCTTCACATTTCAGTTATGTGGAGTATTTTTAACGATTTTAGAGGCATAATATGGGCACAGCCTCCTATTTGAAAATTCTAATATTTCAGATTTGCACTGAATTTGGCCCATAGTTATTAGACATCAATTAAGCAAGATTCCCTGATGTTCAATTTCTTAAAACTCCTTAACCTTAAACCTTAAATTTTAGACATTTTTTAGAATTAAAATCATGTAATGGATTTTGATCAAAATTGGTATAAGAATTCTACACTTAATGTTTAGTAGCATCATATCTTGATTTTAATCTCCATACGGAGACATAAAAGTGGTGCAAAACTCTTCTGTTCGGGGAATTTTTCTAGAATATATATATATATAGTCTAAAGAAGCTTTGAGTTATTTTAAACAAAAAGACAAAAAAAAAAGGAAAATGCAGTTTAAATTCCCAGAGAAACTAACTAAATCTAAAATAGTGTAAACTTAACATTTGTTGGAAAATTCATAAATAAATAATATATAATAGTAAGTAAATAAAATAAAAAGGGGGATTAAGTATCTAACAGTGAAACAAAAGCAGGAGACCTTAACGTAAGCATCTAATATTAACACGGGGATCTTCAGCTGTTTACCATGTAACTGTTTCGGAGATTTAAAAACAGGACAGTTATATGCATGGCTCTCCAATGGTACAGATAAAACTACCATATATATATATATATATATATATATATATATATATATATATAACAATAATCTAAATGAATAAATAGGATTTTTTCCCATTTATATTAACATCAAAACAGGTTATGTTTATTTAATTCTATGATACAACATAACATTTTGTAATACCGTATATATATATAGTAATGTGCAAACACTCACAAACACCTTTAGCTATTCCTAATTTGCATATATATTTTTTAAACAGTTTATAATAAATTAAGATTCTGTAATATACATTCTTAATTTACATTGCCATATTTTCGTCTTTAGTAAAATGTCTGATGTCGCCGAATGCTGAGAACAGATACTATACTTTGATCTTCACCAAACTGGTAAGAAACCATAAAAATGTTTTTATGATTAGGCATTTTTAAATGAATGAAAATTAAGCAAACCCTTATTAAATCTATTATTGTATTATCTTTTAATGGGGGTAGGTAGTGTAGTATCAGTTCTGTTTACATAAGACCGCTCTCTCAGGAATTACCTCCTCCTTTTTAAGAGGGTTGGAGTAATTCTCCCAAGTATTACATTACTCTTTGTGGGGGGGGAGAGGGTAATGTAGTATTTGTTCTGTTGTTATGAGACCATCTTCTCCTTTTGGGGGGAGAGAGGTGGAGCGGTTGTAGTTATTTTTCTATTGCAATGATACCATACTTGCAGGCATTCCCTTCTCCTTTTATGGAGAGATCCTTTTAGGTATTACATCCTCTATTTTGGATATGTAGTGTAGTATCTGTTCTGTTGTCATGATACTATTCTACCAGGCATTATCTCCTCCATTGGCTGGGGGGGCAGTATAGTATATGTTCGTTCATCATGAACCCTCTTTCCAGGTATTACCACCTCCTTTGGTGAGGCAGTATAGTATATGTTAGTTTCTCATGATACCATCTTCCTTTTTGAGGTGTGGAGGTGGTATCTGTTTTGTTGCCATGATATCATCAGGTACTAACTTCTCTTTTTTGGGTGGGAGGGGCCGGTAGTGTTCGTTCGTCATGAAACAATTCTCTTAGTCATTACCTCTTCTTTTGAAGGTCAGTGTAGTATATGTTCGTGGATCATGATACCATCGTTCCAGGCTTGCAAAAAGATGCAACTAGAGAGAGCATATATTCGCTAGTAAGTAATAAATTTGGTTTATATATATATATATATATATATATATATATATAAAGAACGTTTTTCAAAATGTTATATTAATATATTTGATGAGAACGAATCTTTCGTTTCTTCGCATGTGTTGGCAGCGTTATGTTGATGAGAAAAGTTAACATAATTTTCTTATTTTATTGTTTCAGAATATCAGATTATTTTATGCAAATGTAATTATGTGTCTCTCTTACAAGTAAAATACTTTAATGTCTCACTGAGAAATTAAAACAATATTATTATATCTATCATATGCAGACAATGACTGTTTTATTAGCATACTTCGTCAAATGATTTTGCCTTTTGTATAATCTTGCTAATCGCTGGTGTTGATATTCCACCATTTCCAGTTTCTTTTCATTGTATGTTTGAATCATAGTCTGGCCCTTCCCAGATTAATACGTTTGTTACATAATGAAAGCCGTTATTTAAATCGAAGAATGATTGACGGATAGGAAGACAGAATTTAACCTTTAGTTAATGGAAGTTGGCAAAAACATGTGACTTCTGGAGGAAGGGAGATCTTCCTCTTTTCAACTGACAACTCAAGTAGGCAGACGTGAGAGATGGATGCTCCCTGAAGAGGCAGTCTTGCGCAATGTATCTAGGTGTAACAATACAAGCTATCTATCTGTCTATCCGTCTGTTAGTCTGTCTCTCTCATATATATATATATATTTAGTATGAAGATTATATATATGAGGGAGTAAAATGAATTCCGTGGACAGAACAGTTTTGTACCGATTGTATGTCCCTTATGAAAATTATATATATGATGGAGTAACTATGAAATTAAAATTTCGGACAAAATAGAAAATTAGTTTATAGAATAGTGGAAAGAAAGGCAACCTACTGGGAGAAATAAGGACACAAACACATCATTAAAGCTGTACCAAGATATTTCAGTCGATTCGGTCGACCATATTCATTTGTATGTTGACTTGCTTATCCACTATTCCATAAACTTATTTTATATATATATATATATATATATATATATATATTTAATCATAATACATGAATCTACATAGACGAAAACAACTAATGCAAGAAGAAAAAAGAACGAAACATAAAACGTTGAGACGAATTTTTTTAAAATGTACTGTCATTCTTGCACATGTTTTTAAAATAATTGTATTCCTTTACTAAATTTTTAAATTTCATATTTGATTGATAAAGTTAACAGGAGTTGGCGAAAATTTCCAATCCCATAATGAGAAAAGAAAACGAAATAAAACTATATATTTAACAATATATATCTATCATTTTTCTAAAAAAAAAAAGTCTAATCAAACGGGAAGGCTTTAATAAACTAAACAATGAGTTGCAACTGTCTGCTAGTGACTTGTTTTTGTTATGTATTTCCTACAATAATCATCAGTAGGCTTTTTGATCACTCCTGGAGCTGGAACCGCTCTCTTGTTCCCTTCCATCTTGTTTTGTCGTGGCCAAATAGAACCCAGTTGGCTGTCGAGGTCGTCTCTTGGTCTTCCTCTAGGTCTTTTCCATTGCCTCAAGGTTCATTCTGTTGCTCTATATGTCAACCTGTTGTCGGTATATCTCGAAAAGTTACCTGCCCAGCTATGTTTTGCCGTTCGTATGGTTGTGATGCTATAATTTACTTCAGTTTGCTGTCTTGTCCAAGTTTTTCTTTTTTTTTCACGTAAACTAATGCGTTACATTTTGCATTATGTTATTCTTAACTCTTCTATCGCTGCATCATTACGTGCCCATGTTTCTCTACCATATGTCATCAGGCATGATGTATTCATTGAACACTTTCCGTTTAATGTTCATAGTGGACTTTCTAGTCTTCATTATGTTGTCTACTTTCGAAAAGACCGCCCATTCAAGCACAATTCGCCATTTGATTTCAGACATGATATCAGAATTGCTTCTCACCATCTTCCCTAGGTAGCTGTAGTTGTCAACTTCCTCAACATTTTCAATTTTCACTGTGACTGGGGCTTTTGTGGCATATTTGTTGAACATGACCTTGGTTTTTCCAGTGTATATTTTAAGGCCAACTATATGGCTAGCATTGTGGATGTCGTTAAGAATCCCTTCTAATTATTGAGTGACTTGTGACTTGTGACTATGATATCGTCGACAAATTCTAGATGAGCAAAGTATTCTCCATTTATAATAATACTGCCTTCCCAGTCAATTTTATTGATCACCGAATCGTGCAGGCAGGATGTGAAGAGTTTTGTAGAATGTTGTCGCCTTGTCTGGCACATCTTTCTTTACTAATCTTTTCACTATCCTGTTGGAGTTTTAAAGTTGTTGTTGATGTAAGCGCTGTCAACTCCTTGACTTTTTAAAGCTGTGATCATAGAGGTGAATTCAATGGAGTAAATTGCTTTTTCATAGTCAACAAAGGTAAAACAAAGTTGTATACCGTGCTCATTAGCTTTCTCTTAGAGTTGGCTTGAAACTTGAATAACATCTCTCTCTCTCTCTCATATATATATATATATATATAGAACTAGTGAGAACTAGTTCCTAGACTGAAGATTGCGTTAGCATGAAACATCGATGTCTCTAGGTATATTTTAAATATTTAATATTTATAAAAAATATTATTGTTTATCAGCCCCCTCCCACAGAGGCTGGGCACTTTTCGTGGAGCTTCAATAACAAGTAGTACAAATAGCTATATGCAATGATCCGACTAGTAGATCACTCTCAATTACTTGGTGGATAGTAGTAATTCTACTATTTACAGTTGAAATTCCCCTTTATTTACTAATTAGTTTCCAGTGGCCTTCGGGTAAGATCTTCGACTACGAATCAGTGGCGATTTGTGTTCGGAGTTCGCGCCCGGTGACCGGTGAGAACTAGTTCCTAGACTGAAGATTGCGTTAGCATGAAACATCGATGTCTCTAGGTATATTTTAAATATTTAATATTTATAAAAAATATTATTGTTTATCAGCCCCCTCCCACAGAGGCTGGGCACTTTTCGTGGAGCTTCAATAACAAGTAGTACAAATAGCTATATGCAATGATCCGACTAGTAGATCACTCTCAATTACTTGGTGGATAGTAGTAATTCTACTATTTACAGTTGAAATTCCCCTTTATTTACTAATTAGTTTCCAGTGGCCTTCGGGTAAGATCTTCGACTACGAATCAGTGGCGATTTGTGTTCGGAGTTCGCGCCCGGTGACCGGTGAGAACTAGTTCCTAGACTGAAGATTGCGTTAGCATGAAACATCGATGTCTCTAGGTATATTTTAAATATTTAATATTTATAAAAAATATTATTATATATATATATATATATATATATATATATATAAGTAAATTTCGTGTACAACAGAATCGTAGGATCAATTTTAGAGGAAGCATTATTATAATCAATGAAACAGACGAGTGGAAAAAAAAGGAAAATTGAATGGCGAAATGGGTCTGATACAGGCTAAACTCGATTTACAGAAAATTAAAAACCATACTACTACATGGCTACTTGAATTTTTGCAAGTGTGCTATCAATTTGCCCAGAAACGTGTATAAGTTTTCTTTCCTCCAAAATCAACATTATATAACAGTATGATATAACTGATCGGTAATTTTATTCATTTATAGCTCTACTGCAAAATCTGAGAATCGAGTTTGGCCTGTATCAGACCCATTTCGCCATTCACGATCTTGGTGCTTTTCCTGAACATATTTTGAAAGCCTCTTTGCATGAATTTTCGCATTGAAATTGTATGCTTTTCATTTGGTAACAGATTCTGAAAACCTTATTCTTTATTAAATTTAAATTAGATGCTTAAAAAAATATCAACTTTAAATTTTATATATATATATATATATATATATATATATATATAAAGATAAATGAAATAAGAGGGATAAACATGTACGAATAACAAATTGTTCAATGCAAGGTGTACTCGGTAAAAACATGTTTATTATTCTTTCCTTAAGCCAAAGCTTTTCAAATATTAAAATATTATCATCAGAGGAATTACATAGATAGATATGTTGGCAGTGGAAAAGCCAAAATTTAAAATTTGAAAAAATATTAAATATTAAAATCGAAGTTAAAATAGATTTGTCATTCGTACATGTTTATCCCTCTTCTTTCATCCATCTTTATAATGGCGCTATCTCGTATATTGAGCTTAAACCATTTCACTATAGGTTATATCTACTAAAAGTATACTTTTAGTTTCATATTTTATATATATATACATATATATATATATATATATATTATCTCGTATCAATACAAAAATAAATCAGACTGCTCAGTTGTAAGGCAAGGACATGATATATATTTTATTTACATACTATGTAATCATAATTTGAATCGTACAGGATCTCGTTTTTTAAAGTTGACCATCAGGAGACCAGAAGGAAAAAGTCAAATAGACCGGGGATTAAACAGTGCAAAAGGCGAGAGTAGACACTCTTCAACAAAAAAGGTTCAAAATATATCTCACTGCCGCTGTTCACACTAACTTTAAGTGAATATATTTTAGACCACAGTCAGAATTCGCCAGCAAACGTCATAAGATAAATAAGTAGATAAAAATTAATAATATAAAGGAAATATCTAATGAATATCTTAATAATAATAATAAATAATACTAATAAGAATATATATAAAACGTATATAAAAATATATTTTCTTTTTCTTATGTGTTAAACTTGAGCTACGACGGGTCCGTAATGAAGGATTTTTGTCTCTGCTTGACATGATAACAGGCTTCGTCCGGGTGAAAGCTGGTTTTACAGAGTTCTTTCTGCAGGGCGTCTACTAATCTTATCGTCATCCTTCCTCTCAGTCGCTCGCTGACGGTGTTGTTGTTAATCCTCAGCACATATCCAAACCATTTAAGCCCCCATTTCCTCATCTTGCCCTCAATCGGTGCGATGCCGTAGCGCCTTCAGACGTCCTCACTGCAGACGTAGTCGAGCAGTTTAATTCCAAACATCTAGCTGAACATTTTTGTTTCCATAACGGTGAATCTTTGCTTCGCATTCCTCGTTGTCAATAAGCACTCGGAGCTGTACAAAGCTACAGGTTACACAACAATCCTATAGATCTTTCACTTTAGATGGTTGTCGGTCGTTGTGTGCTGCTTGCGTGACATTGCATTGATGCATGTAGCAAGTTCACCCAGGATTTTGCCGTCATCGCTAAGTATCGAACTGAGATATTTGAAGGCGTGCATTCATGGAAGATCTTGTCTATCAACTTGGATTGTGCCATGTTCGGTTTTATCGGTGGTTAAATATTCAGTCTTTCTCATGTTCAGTCATAGACCAAACTGTACCAACCTGTCGTTCCAGGACTGGACTTGTTTACTCTCTTTGAGGCAAGCAGAACATCAACTGGATACAAAAGTGTCCAGTACAGGTCCATGACAAGAATAAAGAGCAGCGAGGAGAGGGCCCAGCATTGATGTACTCCAACCGTGATGAGGAAGTCTTTAGACATACCAGCGTCGGCTCGCACCAGATTCGTTGATGATAATAATAATAATAATATATACATAAAAATACTAATACAAATAATTAATAAAATTATAAAAATAATAAAATAACAAAACACATCAGTTCCTGTCTTAAGGAAGAGCTTCAAAACGACCGAAATTCAGCACATTTACTGTTCAAAGG
The DNA here is from genome assembly GCA_963556195.1 of Sepiola atlantica. NCBI lineage: Eukaryota > Metazoa > Mollusca > Cephalopoda > Sepiida > Sepiolidae > Sepiola > Sepiola atlantica. Next base: position 90,069,855 of record OY744527.1, on the reverse strand, counting down.
TTAGAAACAGAGGCCGGCATGTTATTGATCACCAAGAGAGATCCCTCATTATAAGATTTGAATCTCCTATGAAACAGTCAACTATCTATTAAAATGTGTTGAGGAAAAAGAATTGTTACATAAGATTACACTAATATATTAGTCGATATAGAGATTTGTAGTCATGTTCTCAGTTATAACATGAACTAGTGTGTGAGCTCATCCATGAAGTCAAACTAAGCTACCCTGAATGATACTATTTATAAAGGGCTTCCCAAATATCGCACTGAACACTCTCATATCAGTCTTTACAAGTAGTTCAGCCGGAACCAGGGTTTTTTACCCCCCCCCCCTATAAACTGGTAATGTCCGGGCCTTTGGGTCTGGATTTACGCCGGCTTATCAGTTGTCTGTCCTGTGCAGTTCTAGGAGGTGCACCCTCCCAGGCTTTGCCTTATCACCCTTTGAGAGGGGGTTAGTTTATTGCTAATCGCCTGAGGCGCCCCTACCGGGGAATGACGACGGGGCTGCTTAGGCAATTTTTAAATAGCCAGAGTGCTCAAATTCTCAAGCGCTGGTTTTTTCCCTCTTTCCCGACCTTGTGTCACATCTTACCTTGTGGGAGGAAGATAAATAACATCAGTCTTTACAAGTATTTACGAAAATCAGATTTTTAGAGTTAGCAATGTTCAAAATCACCTGTATGTTTCCTCCTCTCTCCCCTGAACACTTACCTAGTCTAATAAAACTAGCAGTGACAATAGGGGTATAGACGTACCATATAAATTCATATTTTAATAAGTGGAATGATGAGTGTCTGTAAATGTGTTAAATAGTAGAACACTGGATGTCGAGAAACCGAATGAAATAGAGAAAAGGAACGAGTGTAAACGACTAGAATAGGACATTGAGAGTACATGCAGGACTTTACCAGCTCCACTATTTTTAGAGTGGCTCCGGTTCCTAAAATAAGGTAACCGTTCTTTTCCCCGCCCCATCTGCACCTTAAAATTACGTGTTAAAAAATTCAACACATTTCCCACATTTTTTCAAATAAGTCGCTATTTATATACCTCCCCACTGATGAATAAAAAAAATGAGCCGTCTGCTCCTTTGCTGCAGCAGAAAGGAGCACGTTCCTTTTTGTAAAGCCCTGAGTATATATATATATATGTCATTGTCGCTGGTAGCTTAGTATTATCAGACAAGAATAATGGTCAGGAGAGTTGGAGAATTAAGATTTCTGTAGCTAAAATATTTGGGTTTTTAAATAAATGCTTATAGAGTGTGAGTTTAAGTAGCAAGTAAGGAATAAGCTCAATATTGTTATAACGATTGCTCAGAGTAGCTGGAGTGGTTGATCTGGATGGTTTTACATATATTTCTCAAGGTGCATGATGTTGTAAGATTTATAGGCTATGCGAGGGTTTCCAAGGTTACTGTTTCAGTTATAGGGTTGCCTTAGGGTGTGAATAAAGATGTCATGTATTGTTTTATGGCATTAAAAAAAAACTTTAAAAATATGGACGAAATTTTCCAACTCCGTCAACAAAGATGCAACATCTGAGAAATGGGAAAAATGTAGTCTGCTAAGAACTTAGACATCATCTTGATTTCATTTTTTTATTTTTATTTATAATGATTTTTCTGAAATAAAAGGTAAAAACAATATACATAATTAATTATCCGTTTTCTTGCTTTTCCTTGCCAGCCATCTTTAAATAAAAGCAGAAAACTATAATCTGGGGGAAATAAAGGAAAAGTAATCAGGTTGAAAGGAAAATCATTTCCTGGAAGACGAGAAAAAAGTGATTGGATTCAGAAATTTATGAGAAAAATTAATGGATTTCAGATGAAAATGTTGGAAGAATTAGTAAGTTTGAAAAGAAATATATTAAAAATGGTAATAAGAGAGAAGTTGGAGAAAAAGGATTGAATAGAAAAGAAAAGTGAGAGAAAATAATTGTCATAATACATTTATAACATATATAAACGAATACTCGTCTCCCAGAATGGGTAAAATGAATTCCTGAATAGAACAGTTTTGCACCACTTTTATGTCCCCTTATGAAGATTAGAATCAAGATATAATGATACTAAACCTTATATCTACAATCCATATTCTTATTATCATCAAAATCCATTACATGATTTTGATTCTAGAAAATGTCTGAAATTCCGGGCATAAGCTTAAGGGGTTTTAAGAAGAAATATAATTCAGGGAATCTTCTTTAATTGCAGTCTAAGGACTATGGACCAAATTCAATGCAAATCAGATATATTTGAATTTTACAAATGGGAAGTGGTGCTCATATGCCTCGAAAACCATTAAAAGTGCTAAAAAAATGAAATTTGCTGAATATTTAACATCTATTGTTAAAATTTCACAAAAATTGGAGGTGTCTGAAGGGAGTAAAAGAGAGGGGAGAGAGAGAGAGAGAGGAAAGAGAGAAAGAGAAAAAAATAGATATGAAAAGTGGAGGAAAAAGAGATCGAGTAAGAAAAAGTAAATGAGAATAAAGAATTTGACGATATTTTCTGACATAAAGTATTGTTATTTATATTTTTTTACATGTTTCAAACTGTTATCCCCATCTTGGTTGTTATGTTCACAACGTTTTCGCCGTTGCATGCTCAAGACTTCTTCAAGTGCCTTTTGCTGTAGTCCTTAAACTTATGGAAATTTCTTTCTGGCCTACTGGATACATATTATTAACACCCAGGAGGTTAGACGCAAGGTCAGGTGTGGTTTTGAAAAGCCAGCACACTAGAATAAGCGCACTCTGGTCTACAAAAAATGCCTGAGCAGCCCCGTCGGCATTTTTCGGAAGGGGCGCCTCAGGCGATTAGCAATAAACTAACCACTTCTGAAAGAGAAGGAAGAGCCTAGGAGGGCGGACCTCCTACGACTTAACAGAACCATACAGCAAAAAAGCCACTATCGGACTGATTTGTATCATAATTCTGATACTTGATACATGACCAAGCAGATAAAAGCATTTGTAAAGAGATGTTAAGAAAACTTAACTGATACAAAATATTTAAATAAGAATGAGAGGAATCTAATCCAGGGTCTTAGCTTTTGGCTACCACTATTTCACTTGTTACACTGAGTACTATTTTACCGTACCGCCATTTATGAGACCTTAGATCAGGCTGATCTTGATGGTCTCTGACCAGTAGAAAAGTTAATAACATGGAAATTTATTGTAATTAACTACAGAATGAGAGGTGACCACATGTCGAGATAAGGTTGTTCATTTGCATCTTCATTGCGTCGAACACAGAGATACATTTTTATAAAGTCTTATGATTTGTTATACACTATCCGGCCACATCAACAAACAGAGATCTCGGACTGCTGGAAGTGACAGAGTTAGCGATAAGAAAGGCATCCGGCTGTAAAAACCCCTGCTCCAGAATCACATGATGGTCAATGAAAAGTTTAACAGTGTACACGGGGCCCGGAGACAACAGATCGTAAGCAGTGGCAAATAGATACAGTCAATCCTGATCAATGGAGACTTAGTATAAGACAGCCAGACAGCATCGAACTCCTGTTGAAGAGAAAATAGCCGATAAACCTGGATACTGAGTGTGTGGGTAATATCTCTGGTTGTGTCCTTCAGTAAAAGGTGAGGTAAAAGGGGAGGTAACTCACTAAATTTCCTAACAAGCTACAAAGCTGCAAACTACTCGGACTACCTTACGACTGGGATCAAAGTGTTATACCTATTCTGTCCTCGGTCGGTGGAGGATAGATCCTTCTAGACTGAGGCAATTTTAATCTTTTCCCCAATCCAGAATGGCCTCTTTTTGAGGGGCTGGATTTTCCCCACATAAAAAACGACCTTGTATCTAATTCTGTCCTCGTAGGAAGGCAAGTAAATAGAGACTCCTCAGCCCAGCGAATTCGGTCATATAAGTGTTTAGAAATAATAAAAAAAGACAGATTTTAATGAGGTAACAATATAGGTCATTAAATATAACTGTCACATAACTGAATGCGAAAAATTAATTGGTTGTGATTACAATTATAGTTAATATTTTATGATAAATTAGTAGTTAATTATTAATTTATTAGCATGCATGTGCCGTCAAAAACAGCATATTTTTAATTGGTTCCAAACTTACATGAAACTTTTATAATTACATTTATTAAATAAAAAACAGCTGTCATATTGTTCATATTACAATAATACTAATACGTTGTGTCCGCTTCTGCTGATGATTACATTCGCTTTAAAATATACTGAATTACCTCCCTTATGGTTACTTGTACAAGAATAACTATGTAAACATGGATATTGAATTTAACATAATATTTATAATTATATTAGAGATAATATTGTTTTTTTTTAAATTTTTATTTTAAGAATCTATTAGACATTTAAATACTATATACGTATCATCATAAACATGTTACGACTTATCTATGATGACTTATATTACCTTCACAGATGAGAACTCAGATCTGAAGAAAGTATATCTGGATGGCAAAGCTATTGAGTTGTTCAGAAGTTTTGTTACTTAGGTAATACCATTAGAGTATAGAGGGGAGTTTGTTGGTGATAGTGGGATTGCAAGAGTTAGGAGTGGACGAACTAAGTTCAAGGAACTTCTGCCATTACTAACCAGCAGAGCATTACCACTAGCCACACAGGAAAAAGTCTATCAGGCATATGTACGACGTTTGACGATGTATGGAAGTGAAACCTAGCCAGTGAGAGTTGAGAACATGTGTTTCATGAAGAGGAATGACATGAGAATGATACTATGGATGTGTAATGTGAATCTTAAAGACAGACTTAGATCAGATGAGCTTAGAGGAAGTTTAAATCTGGGCAGTATAGGGAGATGTGTGTAGAACAGGAGACTTCATTGGTACGGTCATGCTGAAAGAATTGATAAGAGTTCTTCGGTTGGTAGATGTAGAACAGTTGAGGAAGCAAATTCAGTTCACAGGTGAAGACCAAGAAAAAGATGAGAGAGAGTGATGAAAATGGACTTGAGAAAAGAGGGACACATAAAGGCCTGGCAAGAATTAGGTTAATTTGAAAGTCCATTTGTAAAAGCCGTCCAACACATGCCAGCATGTAAAACGAAAGTTTAACTGATGATGATGATGATGATGATGATGATGATGATGACAGTAATCTTATAATTGCTGGTTTGATCTAGACTTCATGTATTACACATTTTATTTTTATAAATGCATTACCCAGGCAATGGTGGGTCCTTCTGCTAGTCTGGCTATATTCTCAAAATCTAATTCAGTCATGAGAAATGATCTATGGATAATTCTATTTGACATGATAGCCATGCCTGAAGTCTTGCACGCAATAAAATAGCAAGTATCCAATTCATTGTTAGAATTATTTAGATGAGATGGAAATCCTTTTCGTTTTTATTGTGGAACACAAATTGCTTTTTTTTTTGGCAGATAATTCTTTGTTCTTCTCCAATAGTAATTTGATAGCATTATTTTTAGGGAAGGAATCTATTTTTGTTTCTGTCTCTTTCAATGGATAAAATTACAAATTAAATAATATTCGGTTGCATAATACTTGCAGGGAATACATACATCAAATCGGGACTGCACTTACTCTCATCCCCAAACATATCTAATAGTGAATTCAGCCAGGAGGTTATAAATTCATCTCTTTTGCTTCCCTTCTCATTAGAGATTGATAGATGTACACGAAAATTTCATCTACTTATTTTATTAACATTCTCAATATATTTCTCTGTGCTTGGAATTATATAACAATTCGATTGAATGAAAGGGTAAGGGATACAATTGATGTCAGGTTTTAGATATAGAAAATTAAATAAAATAAGATGAAACTAATGTTGCAATGAACAATCCTACCACATGCTGATATTATGGGGAGATGTAGTGTTCGTCATATGGATCTGATTTAGTCGTAAAACAGTTTAATTCATTCTAAATCGCAGTCTTTTATAGTCTTTTATTATTTCTCAAACTTACAAAACATTTCATAGATTCATATTTTTACATCACTCTCTTCCTGTTTTTATTTACTAATGAGTTATCGCTTATCAAGGCTAAAACCCACTCGAGGATAGGGTTAAGGATAGATTGTCAGTTGAAATATGTACTATATTATGAGTGGATTGAAAATGATGAATGGAATTAAGAAAATTTGACTACTTATGAGTACATAACAAGTATTTGTTTCCATTGGATTTGAACACGATCAGTTGTAGCCCATAGGGAAGCAAGCCTGTAGTGACATGTTCCATGAATGGGAAGTTCTTGGAAATAAACTCTGTATATGAAAATTCTGTTTGATGTTATGCACACAGACGAAGAAAGGAAAGTTTTTGGCAGAGATGGTAGGTAGAGGAGTTCTTGCTGTGAATGTTCTATAAAGAGAAACCAGAGATTGATGCTCAGTCGAGCACCTTCCATGGAAATTCCGATAGAATAGAAAAAATACTAGCACCGTTTATTCTGTGAGAAATGGGCTGTAAAGAACGGCAGAGATCGTCTCCCACTAGAATGCCAAGTCGCTTTTATACTCTATCAAGTAAAGAAGAATGCCATGAGCAGCATTTGCCAAAATGTGGCAGCAGTAGTCCATCTTAGGACGGACCTGACTTATATAGGTAGAGGATTGCATCAGGAGTGAGGTTATTTCTGGAGTGGTAGAATAATCCACCATTTTGCGAGCAACCTTAGCAACAGATTGGACATACATTTGCCATTTTATATCTCAAGTCAATATCAGTCCTAGGAGATTATCAAAACAAAGGGCTTCTTGAAAGAGAGAGCCATTTATTCTAACTGGAGCAAAACAAGTATATGAGCATTGGTGGTGAAAGGTTCTAAAGGTGTTGGAAGCAAGAAACCACTTTTTCCCCCCATTGCAACACATGCTCCAGAGAGAATCTCAGCACGATCCTGATCACCAATGCTCTTTGAAGTGCAGCCATAAACAGTTGTGTCGTCTGCATAGATATAAAAAAATGATCTCAGAATATAATTTGGAAAATCGTTAATGAAAATCATGAAGAGGGTTGAGCCCAGAATATATCCTTAGGTCTGCTATTATTGATACTATGTGCCCATCAACAACCACTGTTACATACTTATCAGAGAGAAAAGATTTGATGGTTAAGAAGATATTGTCAGATATTCTATAGCTAGAAAGTGTGAAGCAAATTCCTTATACCAGACCTTCTCCAAAGCATTTCAAATATCGAGAGCTATTGCTCTACAAACAAGCCTCCACCAAGAGATTCACTGATTCTATGCGATATTACAGTCAGCAAATCAGCAGTTTATCTTCTTGGTGAAATCTATATTGCTTGTCACTGAGTAGATTTATTTTGCTGATGTGATTGAAAGTGTTTGAATTAACACAGATTCAAAACCTTACCTATGATGCACAGGAGACTGATCGGTCTATACTGATCACCAGTATGTTTAATTACTTGGCAGCCCAAAGAAATGTTTGACGGAGATGGAAAGCATTTCTGCTTTAATCAACGATTACAGTTTGAATTATGAGATAGACGGAGAGTTAGAAAGAGGAGAGAGAGAGAGATAATTAGTAAATGACACATTTAATTCAATAAAAAATGTCTGCAATTTTCTTGTTCGCAAATCATTAAATAGCTCATGTATTATATCGCAAGGACAGAAAATATACACACACACACACACACTTACAACCTCTAGCTTTGTTAATTGTAAATTGAAATTCTTTGTTTCATTTTTCTTTTACATGTCTGATGTTAAATTTTACAACAATCAATATTGACCTTACCACTACAATGGCAAATTTATGTATTTATTGATTATGACATCTGGCTTTGTTCATTGGCATTCTTTTCTTTTATTTTTTATTTAATTTAACTTTCTTTCATTTTTTTCTTTTTATTTTTTATTTAATTTAACTTTCTTTCATTTTTTCTTTTTATTTTCAATGTAACTTCTATAATAAATCTCTGTCTTTCTTATTTTTAGTTCTGTTATATTGGGGTCCCTTGGAAGATTTTTAATCTTCCAAGGGGCCACAATATAACAGAACTAATTGGTTAAATATAAATAACCAATATAAAAATTAAATTAAACTTTGCTAAAATTTTATAAGAAGGCGTCTGTATATGTGCCGAGTATTTAACAAAAGAAGATCGTGAAGTTCCCTGCCACTGACAACAAATGCCCAGATAAGGTAACTGTCAAAATATTCAGATATGTATAGCTGTTGAAAAAACAAACTTGCATATGAAAGGTTTCTTCTCTGGTGACATTTTATTTACCAAGGCATTGACATTTCAGTTCTTATCTTCATAGAGAAATAAGTGTGATCATTAAAAGTGATTGACAGTTGTTAGATTCATTACACTTGGTAGTCTATGTCGAGTTGTTTTCCTGGAAAGATTTATAAATGATTGAACTTTATTCAAATTGTAGTATTTTGTATATTTTTTTGTTATTTGTGTGTAGTTTCAATTTTCATTAAAAATAGAGTTGAAGGTTTGTATACAACTGGAGTACTTTTATAATTTATCGGCATAATATCAGATGCATTGAATTCTATTAAAATCTATTTCCCCACAATAAATATATGTTTTGAATGGTTTTAAATATTATACTGAGAGTGAATGCTCAGAATGAAAGGATAAAAATAATTATAATGACGATATTTTCAGCAATACGCAAAGTTATGATGGGAACATCACATCGGATGTTCCCAACTGTCATTCATTTTTCTTTTTGCATAAAACCAAAAGTTCTCAATAGAATTGATGTAAGTGTCAGGATCATTGGGATCTACAAATTTCTCTGTATGGTTTATCACAGAGGGGGGATATACACAGCATTGTTAGGATTCATCACATTAGTCTTATTCAAGCTAAGTAATTTTAAATAGGTAATATGATTTCATGACATTAAATCGAATAACAATTACTCGGTACGAAAAAAAGAACAAAGAAAATGGAAATGTAGTTGCTGTGGAAAGAATTTTGCTATTTTCAAGAACTATAAATACACCAAAAAAAGGTTTGTAAGAAGAGAGGTTCTCAACAGCGTGAGTCGATGTACCATAAGATGTGTAGCATATACCCTCAGGATGTAAATCCCAGAGGAGAAACATTCTACTGTTGAGGAAAGTATGCCAGCAAAAGAATATAATGATAAAAAGTTCAAGATAAAGTGGGCAAAATCCAATGATACTGCTACTTATGAAAACTTTGATAGCATGGTAGCTAAGATAATATCAGGATATAATATATTGTGGCTTGATATAATTTATGGGCAGATGATACCAACTCGCGACTGAGGGGTCCCACTACTTCAGAAAAGCAGTCGAGAAATAAGGGCCAAAACTGCAAAGTAGTTCCTCCTGATAATGACATTGTGCTCGATCCAGTAGAAGAGATGTCAGCTGCGAACCACAAAATGATCGTGTCATTCAAATTCTACGATTGTCGCCTCTGGTACCCATTTATGAGAACAAAGGGAATCGTATCCAGTCGATATATATATTTTTTTAATCAACCAAATGAGTTTGCCATACTAGTGAGGGCATTCATACACAGATACATACATACATACATACATACATACATACATACATACATACATACAATATTCCCTTTATTTTATGTTAAATGCTGAGATATAATCATGGTTTCTGTTATATGTGTATTTTGGTGTCAATGGGTTTTAGGGTTATAGTGAAGCCATACATATGATACATGTATACATATGATACATACATACATACTCTTTTATTATATGTGTAATAATGGATTACATTAATACTTTCAAAATAAAAGCGTATGTGGATGTTACTTGAGTTTGGAGCTATAGAAGAGCCATATATTGAGAGAGAAAGGGAGAGAGAGAAAGTCCAGGAGATTCCTGTGCAGATAATTTTGATAGTGGGTGTAAGGCACTAAACTACGTCCACTTTTCAGAAAACCTGGTGGCTCAACATAGGTTGCCATTACCAGGATCAATCCTCAGGTGTAAAAATGAGAGTAGCCTTCTTTTGGATAATGTTTTAAAAGAAATTAGGAGATCGGACACTAACAATAGGATGGCAGTGAACCAGGCATCACACCAGCATTGCTATCATTACAGCTATATATACATATGTAACTCGATTACTGTTGACCTTGTAAAAAGGTAATGTACTCTTTGGAAGATTTTCTTTCTTTCTGCTGAATGTCTACATCTTGGTGGGATGACCAGTATAGCTGGATTCAAGACATAAGGTGCAGCATCATTATATCTTGATGTTGATCTTCATAAGGATACATAAAAGCAATGCAAAATCTTTGTTCAGAGAATTAATTTTACCCACTCTGGGACGGTATTTTTCTAGTATTCATATAAAATCGTAGAATTACTTTAGTAATTTAATTTTTAATCTATAAATTATTATTATTTCTGTAACTTAACGAAAAAATACCACTGTTGTCTTTTCAATTAAAGTGGAGGATTTCTTTCCAAATACATTCCAGGCTATTGAGGTTGTCTGACTTGCTATTTACTTTCTTGCTTTACCTCGTCACTTGAAATGATTTCGTCCGGCATGTTGTTTTTTTTACTCACTAACTTTATGGATTTATATACAAATAAATACACGTTGCTCATTATTATTATTATTATCATTATTATTATTATTATGATAGAGCATTTCTATAAACATGTCTGCTTGCTTGTCCTCACCATCATATTACCATTTTCTTGGTTCCTATTCAAGTTTTGATCCATAATAAAGACTGACATTGGATATGATTATGATTTATGGATCACCATTTTGGTAACATTAATGGAACTCGTACTATATTGGTAATTTGATTGTTATTAATGAGTCGATTCTAGATTGAAGTATCTTCATTATTATAAGAATTTTATAGATTGGTTAGTCATCTTTGTTGTCTTCAGCACATTATTTTGATTAATGCGATTTTTTGGCCTCGCTTTCATATATATATATATATATATATATATATATATATATATATTCAACTACAATAGTGGTTAAATATATTCTTGTGTCCACATTTTCATCACTGCCGCCCGCACTTTCTTAGATCGATATCTAATTACATTCTGAACCGAGTTTCAAATTGTTTACATTGTTGAAAAGGACACCGGCCCAGCTATATTTCGACATTATAAAATCGAAATTGGAGTGCTTATAAATGTATATACGTACATATAATATAAATGCTGTTTCAGTTATTCTGTCTGTCTACCTGGGCTGCAATCAAACATAAAGCCTTATACGAAGTTAAGATTTTTCTACAGTAAAATTCTATGAGCAATCCAATGTTGATATTCATTTTTTTTTTTTATTAAAGATAATAATATCGTGGACTGATTAAACTAAAAGCAATGACGATTTTATTTTAATTGAAAATTATAGATGTTAAAAAATTAAAATAAAGGATATGCTAAGACATTTCATGTTCGTATGTATGTTATCACCTTTCATGCACAATTTAAAAAAGAGATCGTCCGATCAGGAAGGATAGTTATTGGTGATTAACGTAAGGTTGCTAAAATAAAAAATTCCGATTTTAAACATTTTAAAATAAATTGTTCCAAATCAATTATGTCGTCTTGTCAACTAAAACAGTACAATTTTAAATAAATACATTTGAAAAAAATGTCATTCGTTTCATTGATTTGAAGAATATTTAGCTGACATTTATTTTTCCCATAAGAAAACAGAGAATTGTTTTAAAAATAATTAAATTGCTACAATTTTAAATAAATAAAAAAGAGACATATTCGTTTTCATTTGTGTAAAGAATGTTTAACTGACAATGACAATTATTTTTACAGAAGAAGAAAGAATTATTTTTTTTAATAATATTGACTCTGACAGAAATTTATGATTTCAAAAGGAAATATTATAATTAACAGTGAATTATACATATTGATGTAAAAAGCACAGTGGAATTTCCACAGGGTTCCGCTAGTTAGACTAAATATAGTAACATGCAGTTCAGAGCTGGGCTACATAGTTTTCTTCTTCATTTCTGATCAACACCGAGCACACCTGCTAGTATACTTCCATCAACTGATATATATAAGCAATCATTATGTATCTCTCATTCTCTGCCTTTCTCACTTTTATGAACATTGCCAAGAATCAGATATGCTGATGACAGTGGTGGCGGTAATGCATTTTGCCTTAGAGGCACTAATCATTGTCAGAGGGTGTCCTGTGTTGAGTGTCTCATATGTGTACGAAGCAATAAAATAATCCTAGACATATGATCAAATGGAATCAGCGGTCACAGAAGAATGGATTGAATCTATGCCAAACACTGCCCTGGGTTAACAACCAGGTATTAGTGAATAGCTAAAGGGCATAAGTGTCTACGCGACCTCTTAGGTTAGTCTGGATTAACATTGATGAATATTGGAAAATAGCTCATGGCATAGTGGACAAAGTTGATTTTGACCAATAAATCAAAGAGAAATGTAGCACATCACTATTTAGCTTTGGAAGGCAATCACCTAGAGAATGGTGTTCCGATAAAAATACTGGCCCTCATAACCTCATTTTGACGTCAGGAACGGCATGCAGTCTATAACAAAAAATTGCCTTGATTAATGAAATATCTTCCAAAGAAATTTTGTTGAACTTTAGGCTGTGTAGTTTGAATGTTGGAAGTTTGCAAGGAAGGTCAGGAGAGATTGTTTAGTTTCCGAGAGAACATGTATTGACCTATGTTGTGTCCAAGAAAAACGCTGGAGAGCTAAATCTGTTAGAATGATTGTGGGAAAGAATGCAAAATATAAATCGTTTGGGATTGGAAATAAAAAGGGAGCAGGTGAGGTTGGTATTTTTATTTCCGAAAAATGGGTAGATTATAGTTTACCATCTCATATATACCAGCATGTAAAACTGACGTTAAAATTATATAAATACCAATTAAATGCTCATATATTTGTTGGAAATTCGTATCTAATGGCATTAATTGATTTCTATGTCATGGCCACAATTTTCTTCATGGCTGGAATCTCAATTGGAATAAAATGATAACAATGAACAATTTAGAATATTTATTCATTAAATCAATTCCACAAAAAAATCATTGGTTTTTTCTTACATTTCAAGAGCTTTTAATTATTATTTCCGTTTCCCCGGTTACTGTTGGGAACAGAACCTCATATAGTTATGTGTAGGCTAACTTCCTATCTTTCAAACGTTAACTTAGCTGATCATTTATAAATCGTTTTCTCTAACCTATCATGTGATCTTATTTGACCTATCAAAACTTCGCATTTCTCAGCTACTTTTAATTATGCAACATATTCAACAAATAATCTATTCAGACCAAAGGAGTTAAAATGCCACATAATGCTTTTAAAAAAGAAAGCGCTACTCTGCTTTAAGAAGGAATCATATAAAAGATACAATTGATATTAAAGGGAATTTCTTGGACCTCGTCATAACAAGTTTCGTACTTTCGAGATTATGTAAAATATCAAATAGCTTTGAACTGAATGCCTCAGGTTTTAGGGGGAATAGATAAAAAAAATGTGCCCCTCCCCCGAGAGTTAAAACAGCAGTTCTTATCTGACCACCAAAGTTAAGCAAATTTAAACCTGGGCATTATTTAGAAGGGTGACTGCTTGGAAATACCAGGCAAGTAATGTTTTCTTCAAAAATGTTATAAAGAGATGACTTAAAGAAGGAATCGTGCAGTCAAGAACCAACCACCACTAGTCATCATTATATTCACTTTATCTTCCATTTTACCTGTCTGCATGTGTTGATCAGCTTTTAGAATTTGTCTTCCAAACTAACTTATTCTGTCCAGGTCTTTATTTATCCGTTTCTCTGAAATTCATCCTTATCACTTCCTCCCATATTTTTCTTGGCTTTCCTCTACCAACTGACCCTGCTACCTCAAATTCTCGGTCTTTTGGCCAAGATCAAAGTGTAGTATCTGTTCCGATGGATACTGCATCCCATAGACTGGTATTGTCTTGGCCTTCGGGGCTTGAGTTACGCCGGTCTATGGGTTTTGTCCTGTGCAGTTCTAGGTCAACCCTCCCAGGCTTTGCCTCCCCTCTTTGGGGAAGAGTAAGTTTATTGCTTACTGAGGGGAATGCCGACGGGGCTGCCCAGGCAATTTTTAATGGCCAGAGTGCTCACCTTCTCGGGCGCTGGCTTTTCAAGCCCTACTTTCCTGACCCAACCTTGGGTCACATCTTACCTTGTGGGAGTAAGATAAAAATGTCCTTGTGCCTAACCTGCTGAAGAGGAGATAAATAATACCATTGAAGTCTCCTGTTCTGAACACATCTCCCTATGCTGCCCAGATTTAATCATCCTCTGAGCTCATTCGATCTAAGCCTGTCTTTAAGTCTCACATTACACATCCATCGTATCATTCTTATACCAGTTCTTTCCATGCAACCCTCACTTGCCCGATTTCACTTTCATATATCATCACACTACATATACATTCCTGATAGACTCTTTCCTTGGTTGATAGTGGTAAGGCTCTGCTGGTTAGTAGTAGCAGAAGTTCCCTTAATCTACTCCATCCACTCCTAACTCTTGAAAGCAGACTAGTACCTATTCCTCCCTGTATTCCAATGGTATCACCAAGATAACAATCTCAATAACCCTGTTATCCAAATATACTTTTTAGGGCTTCACATTATAATAATTATAAAATCCTTTATCACTCAAAAAGATGGATCAATACAAACATGGAAATGATTTTATAGTAAGCATATTTTACCATTGTCTCTAATTTGATTCCAACCAGTCACTGTGGAGACAAGTGAAGCAAGAGGCCCTGCCCCATGGAACTTCATCAACAACCTTGGTCTATTAAGGACACGCCACACCACACTTGGTTTATCGCCACTATTCGAGGAAACGCCTTGAGCCTGCTCTCGGCCTGCTATGCCAGCATGACATCTGATGAAACTTCCTGATATTTGTATATTGGTTTTAAATAAGGACATTTTATTAATTAACTATTATTTGTCGTCGTTGAATCAAATTTAATATAGTTTTTTTCATACGATTTTATACCTGCTTAATTTTATGCATTTATAACTAAAACATGTTGGGTAATATTACAACGAATTCGAAGCAACATGACGAAATGGCAATAGTGATTCAAAACATTGTATACATTTACTTGAATACTAATTGCTATAGAAGATAAATTATGTATGTAAAAAATCTGTGTCTTTATCCATTATGCTATCCATGAAACCCCTAAAAGCATCAGAATTACTTTATCTTTATATCAGAAATTTCTCTAGAAGCATTTATTTATGAAAATCAAATATCATTTTAGGTCCATATTCGAATTTCATATAATTTTTTACGACTGAAAGTTGTGACTAAATCCGTTTTATTTTTTATTTCGAATAATCCAGCAAGAAATATTTCCGATACTTTAAGCTGACAGGGCCAAATTGCCTGAATGATGATAGGAATCAGAGGTTGCTTGAAACAACTGGCCGAGATTGCCCAAATAGAGAATCAGCAGCAGCAGCAGTTGTCATGCCTAGCTCTGCTGGCAGGCATAAATATTAAAAACGCTGTTTTGGGAATTAATTTTACTTCTAGTAATTTTATATCATTAGACTGGGCCAGTTAAGGAGAGGTAAAGATATATTATGTTAACTAAGATATTTCTTCGACATTAATCCACGTTTATCCAACTTTATGTCCTAAATAGAAAAGTAACTCTCTCCACTAAAGAGCTACATTTATTTCTTAACGCCCGCACATACTTCTGATTTGAGTAACCTTTACATGGATTACAGACAAGAAATTAGAAGTAATTTAGGCCATTCATAAAAGTCTTATTTTCAGGAATAAATGCATGTAGAGTCGTAAAAACAATACCATTCTTCATTCACAATGTTTACATACAAACATGGCAATCTTATATAATCAAAACATTAAAAATGCTGAGCAAAGCAGAAGAATTTAGAAAATAAACAAAGTTATTTCTATTATTTTGTCTCTTTACAAAAATAAAGACTATCATTTAGCATCTGCCAGAAGTTATCTTCTCAATTACGGACTAATATTCAATATAGAAAGCTCAATTGGCATTTGTAAAAGTCAGTATTATACCTACTGACATTTATGCATTTGTGAGGATTTCCCTAATGAAAGTAATTTTCTAGTTTAAGGAAATTCAGATATCGTATGATAACCTTTATCTGTTCTCATCTCATTGGTGAAAAGCCAGGAAAGCCAGGAAATGCAGAAACGCATTCCAAATAATAAAGTCCCTAAATATCTCCTTATGGTAACTGGTCTTTAAAAGTGAGACCTTTTTGTAGGTGGCCTACTGTTATTTTAGGTCAACACTCATTAGAGGTCACCAACGGTACAAACGATTGTACATTTAACTGTAATATTAGTTATTATCTGTGCAGTTCCCCAGATGCCGGAGAGCCTTCTACCCCAATAGCTTCTTTCCTCGTGCTGCTGGCATTTGGAACTCCCTCCCTGCTTCCTGTTTCCCCGACTGTATTGACATGCATGAATTTAAAACTAATATGAACAAGCATCTCGCTGCAATGCTTCCAATTTAGAATAAACCCCCAAACTTTCACTCTAATTCTCGGTAGCCCCTTATGTCTAAAGTGGCAGCATGTCTTGTTTGGGGTGAAATAACAAGAAGGTCACCTATTTGTATTATTTATATGTTTCAGATTACTATTATCATTTTGGATATTAGTCTCACAATGTTTCGGTCTATGTATCCTCCAACCTTCTTCAGGTGCGTGTTGCTGAACTCAAGAATATGTACAGAATTTCGAACGGAACCCTTTATTTAATCCACGAGAGTAGAGTGTTCATTTTCTGTCACCCATGTCCGTGTAGATGTCTTAAATAATTCTTAATCGTAGCTTTAGTATTGCTTTTAGTGAGGATTGAACATGCAACCGTCAGAAGACTGTCACTTAAAACTGATTATTACTTAGCACTTTTTCTGTTGTACCATGGATCCATGTGGAAACGTTGTGAAAATAACATTTAAGATGAAAAGAGTAGTCCGAATAATTCAAATATTACAAATATTTAAGATTTTTGTTTTTTCATGATTTAAATTGAACAATAACTTATAACACAAATTCGGCAACTGAACAACCTTGACTAATTTTGTGAGTACGAATATTAGAGCATAACAAATCTATATCTGTAAAATACTGCTTCTTAGACAAAGCTCCTTTCCTTCAACAACTACAAGAAACCTCTTCAACCACAGATTGCTATGGCAAATAAAAGCCTACCTGAGGGTCCAACGTTGAAACTCATCGACCTAACATTCACAGGTAACATGAATTGGAACAAGTACGTAGAAGACATTGCCAAAGCTGCTTCAAAGAAGGTGGGCTCCCTCTACCATGCTAGAAAACTTCTCACACCTGACAGTATCCTGTATCTCTACAAAGCCACCATCCACCCATGCATAGAGTATCGTTGATACATCTGGGCTGGTGCACCATCCATTAGTCTCTCGCTCTTAGACAAGGTCCAAAAAGGAGTATCTAATCTAATAGGTCCATCACTATCCACCAAGCTCCAGCCCCTGTCCAGTCGCTGCAATGTTGCATCCTTGTGCTTGTTTTACAAGTACTTCAATAGAATGTGGTCTGATGAATTTTCTGCTGTGATGCCCCCTTGACGTAAATACACTCGACCTACCCGACAATTAGCTAAATCCCATCCATTCACTGTGGAGGTCCCCAGATGCCGGAGAGCCTCCTACTCCAATAGCTTCTTTCCTCGTGCTGCCAGCCTCTAGAACTCCCTTCCTGCTACCTGTTTCCCCGACTGTACTGACATGCAAAAATTTAAACCTAATGTGAACAAGCATCTCACTTCACAGCTCCCAATTTAGGATTACCCCAAAAACTTTCACCCTAATTCTAAGTAACCCTATACATCTACAGTGGTAGCATGCCTTGTTTGGGGTGAACTATGTTAAAAAAAACCGGAAATTGTTTGTCTATTTGCTTTTCACTCTTTTATAATCGAATGCAGACAACAACAAAAAAAAACAATTAAAGATTACCATATCCTGGGAATTGTTTATCTGTGTATTAATAAAACTATCAGACAATATTCCGTGTGTGTGTATGTTTCCTGTCTATACATAACTTTGATGAATTATTAGTTTTTTTTTATTTACTATTAATTGACTATTTATTAAAATCCAAAGTAAAATAAGGGAAACAAAACGCATTTTTACGAGGGGCGTTCAATAAGTAATGCCCCTGACCCATTTCCCAGAGCAGTAGATTAATAAAACTTGACACAATTATTAGTCTTTCTCTACATAGGAACTACCTAGAGTTATGCATTTCTCCCATCGTTTGATGAAGCTCTGGACACCGTTTTTGTAAAACACCCCAGGTTGGTCCGCCAATCACGTCGTAACTTCAGAAATCAAGGCTGCATCATCTGGGAAACGCTTTCCTTTCAAAAACAACTTCATAGCTGGGAAGAGATGAAAGTCAGACGGTGCAAGGTGAGGAGAGTAAGGGGGATGGCGGAAAATTTCATAGCCACACGCCCGTGCTTCTGATCTAGCGACATGCGAGTTGTGGACCAGAGCGTTGTTCTGCAGGAGGAGGATACCTTTGCTAATCTTGCCTCGCCTCTTGATTTTGATAGCTTCTTTTAATTTCATCAAAAATGAAGTGTAATAGGCTCCTATAATTGTGGTACCCTTTGCCAGGAAATCTGTCATCACTACTCCGTCCTGGTCCCAGAAGACTGCGAGCATGACTTTGCCAGCAGATGGCTGCACCCTTGCCTTCTTTGGAGGTGGTGAGTCCACTGGGCTTTGGTCTCTGGATCATAGTGATGAACCCAAGTTCCATCCTGTGTAATCATACCGTATCATGAGGATTGTTTAATCCCTGTCTTAAAAACTCCTGATGTTTTTAATCTGTTGTGTTTTATTTAATATCCACTTCGTTTATATATAAGTACACAATAAGTACATTTTAAATATATACTTTCCCTTTTAATATTATCTGACATTAAAAATAACTGATAAAAAGAAGTGTTTTTTAGTCACAAGAACTTTTATGATTTTATCAGTAAAACTTCATATAGCCAACAGCTTAATTGGTTTATCTGAAGTGAGAAGACATTGATGCTCTGAAAATCAGCAGTTTGAAAAATATTATCTAACATTCTGAGATCAGAAATGATAAAAATTCTCTCTATATATAAAGAGAAGTAAAACACACACATATTCTCCACTCTATAATAAACACCAATGTGTATTTATTTGTATATAAATAAATATAAATCCGTCTTATCACACAGAAGTTGATGAGTAAAAAACGTGCCTATTTCTAGCCCACGGACGAAACCTTTTTAATTGGTGAGGGAGAGGAGAGAAAGCCAATAGCAATTCAGACAATCTCATGCCGCCTGAAATGAATTCAGAAAGAAATCCTCAACTCTAAATAAAAAGTCAATGGTTGTTTTTCTTTAGGTCATCAGAAATGATAATCAATCTATGAAAAATTAGATTACTGACGTAATTCTACTTTATATGAATATTAGTGCGAATACTGGTGAAGCAAAATTTTTTCTTTCATCATTTAAGACGGGTGTACATTAGTATATATAAATAAATGTTTGGAGGAACAAAATTTAGATATGCAATTTACGGAAATCTCTCTCAGGCCCGTATCATCTCGTCAGGAGAAAATCGATAGTTATAATATTAGCGGAAGTAAAGAGAACAAGGGGAATAGAACGGGCCAAGAAATTAACTAATATATATATATATATATATATATATATATATATATATATATATATAACCTTTAAATAGTTATTTAAAAAATAGCAATAGAGCTATAAATAAAATTACAGATTGGAGTTATATGGTTTAATGTCAATTTCGGAGCAAAAGAAATCTTACGCATGTTTCTGAAAAATTTCAGAGCATACTTGACTCTGAAGACGGAATGTTCTGTGGCAACTTGAATTTGTTCAAGTATGCTCTGAATTGTTTTCAGAAATATGTGTAAGATTTCTTTTGCTCCAAAATTGAATTAAATCACTGTATGATATAACTCTGATCTGTCATTTTATTTATATATATATGTGTGTGTGTGGGGGGGTGTAGTTTTAGTGAATTCTAAACCGAGAGTACTAATTTTTCTTAAATTTGGAAAACGGATCCTATTGCTAACAACGGTTAACACAATGATGCTTAAGGTTATAAGCATAAAAGCTGGAAACATTTTTGTTAACATTATTATCTCTTGTTATGGACGCAGCTGGAAATATGTTTTGCCGTTGCAAGAACTTTCAGGATTTTTATCTATATGACTTCATATTGCTAAAGGCTAGTAGTAAGAAGACTGATTTTTTGAAAATCAATATTTGGAAAAATATTGTCTTACATTCTAAGATTAGAAATTTAAATCTACAAATCTCTATGTATATGTGTGTATGTATATATATATATATATATATATATATATATATATTGTGTGTATTTAGGCAGCATTTTCTCATTTATGCAAACATTGCTAAAAATAATAGAATTCGTCTGTTTAATTATACTTTTTTTATGTTTTCAATTTTTCTGATGGTCTTTTTTGTATTAAAATTTAAAAATTAATAAATGTTCCATAGGTTTCACGAACGTTTTCGATTCTTCGTCGAATCATCCTCAGATTTAAATAGTAAAAAGACGATCAGAATAATTGGTAAAATAAAAAAAGGTATAATGAAACAGACAGATTATGTTATTTTTAACAATGTTTGCATAATTATATATATATATATATATATATATAAAGATAGAAGGAATAAGAGTGATAAACATGTACGAATGTCCAGATTTATTTCAAACTTCGATTGTTCAATGCAAGGTATATTCTGTAATAAACTAAGGTTTATTATTCTTTCCTTAAGCCAAGGCTTTTCAAAGATCGAAATCTTATCATCAGAGGAGGGAAAGAATAATAAACATTAGTTTATTACAGAATATACCTTGCATTGAACAATCGAAGTTTGAAATAAATCTGGACATTCGTACATGTTTATCACTCTTATTTCTTCTATCTTTATAATTGCTCTATCTCGTATATTGAGCTTAAACCATTTCACTATAGGTTCTATCTACTAAAAGTTTACTTTTATTTTATATTTGATTATATATATATATATATATATATATATATATATATATATATATATAAAGAAAAGTTTAGTTTAAGAACTAAAATGTTACTATATCTCTCGGAGATTACATAACATAAATATTTTACAAAACAAATAAAATATCACGAATTCTCAGGGTATAACTTAATACTATGCTTCAGCTCAATGGTAAACACTTTATGTCAAACAGAGTTTATAAATTTTAATTTAGTAGAATACAAAATTCATGACATCATTAATATTTAGTGCCCATGCTCCAAAAATTTCAACATTATTATCGATGTGTATACACGTTTCAGAAATCCAATTTATTCTCACTTTTACATAAAAGCTTGACAATTTAATGATATTCTTCATTGACAAAGAAATTGTGCTTCAAGACTTTATTTTTGTTCATGAAATTATTGTGAATATTTCTATTGCAGCTTGCCTATACAGGGATCAATTAAAAATTTGTGCTGACGAAGAAAGTCACCCCTTATCAAGGCCAAAGGCTATTCGAGGATAAGTGTTAATGTGATGGATAAAGAAAGATCCAATCATTTTAACGAGATCAAAACCAGAATCTGAGCCTAGATTGGTGAAAAGATAGAAGCCATGTTTTTTCTCCATTGTACTATATGTCCCAGATCAGAAGAGGTGAAGCAGCAAGATATCTTTTGAATTAATAAGAACAATTAGTTGACGTAATGACATTGACGAGTTTAATTAAACATAATTAAATTATTGCCATCCTATGGACAATGTAAGGTTATTAATAAAAATAACCTTACATTGTCCATAGGATGGACATTTCTCCCGTATTCCCGGATAGCTTAGTGGCCTATTTTAAATCAATACTTAAGTCATCTGGCAAACATCCTTTACTAACTTTTAATATTCATTTTATTATTATTATTATTATTATTATTATTATTATTATTATTATTACTATTATTATTATTATTATTATTACTATTATATTTATTATTATTATTATTATTTACTCATTAGTTGTTTTCACACTGGTCATCATCAGTGATTGCTTACTGACAATAGGGGGTTAATCACCAGTCATTATCAGTCATTGATTTCTCACCGATAATAACCAATAGTGTTCCCTGAAGTCCGAGTGACAACAAATCTCGCCAGATTTCCAGCTCTCCTCGGTTCTTTCCATAATCGTTGCCAATAATTTTGAATTATCGCAACAGTCGTATTGATTTCTTGCTAGCAATAACCATGGATCTTCTCTTGAATTTGACTGGCAATAAGCCTCCCATGATTCCAGTATTTTCTGCACCCTTTCAGTGGCGGTCTGGTTGGTGTTCTCCCTCCTCGGTCTTTCCATCTTCCCTGACCCATTACAACAATTTTGTATTGTATCAGCCGAGGCTGGTGCCACTACATGCGTGTGTTGTTATTAATATTATTTTAATTTTATTGTTGTAATTATTTTCATTATTATTATTTTCATTGACCTTTCTTGTTGGGTGATACAAGTAATTCTTTAAGATTTACGTATTTTATTGCCATTTGACGTCAGAGCAGATACAATCATTAAAGAGAAAACTTTTTCACCCATTAATTCATTGCTGTTCACAGCAATCTGTTATATTTCTTCATTGATTTGATACATCGACGCAGAAAAAGAAATTGTCAGCTCATTTAAACACTTGATATTTTATTTAACTAAATAAACTTGTTTATTATAAAAACAAGAAATTTTTTTTACTAAATGGTTTACGATTTCTCAAGGCCAAAAGCCACTCTAGGATAAGGGTTAGCGAGATTGAATGACTGTCAGTTGAGAGATAAAAAATTATTGATGGGGTGGTTCAAGTTCGAATACTTGTGGGGACTGTTCATGGCAAGAATATGTTGACATTGGATTTGAAGACGACCACGTTGTGATCTACAGGTAAGCAGTCCAGTGGTAATGTGTTCTAAACATCGGAAGCCCTTACAAAGAAACTCAGTTCATGGAAATATATCACAACCTTTCCTGTGGCTAGACAGATAACCGCTTCGAGCCAGAATCGAAACTCAACTGTTTTGTTGACAGTCGGCGATTCTAACCATTTGGCCATCAGGTACAATACATATACATATATATTTACTCATATCAGAGATGTCTGCCTATCTGCCAATTTGTTTTGGTATTCAAGGAATCAAAATCCTTATGTCAGACTAAAACTTAACCATGAAGACCATATTGCATTGCTTAAGTTTCATGTTAGAATATGAATCACTTGAAACTTCTGAACTTCAATTTTATGCAACTCCATCAGCTTGACATTATGTGAAATGACTTAATTTGGATCTATCTACTCATCTTGCGATGGAAATCTCAGAGATTATATTGCAATAATTTAAGTGTTTTATAATTGAGTCAGTTTCTTTTTTTAAGTACTGGGAACACATTTAAACTGTTTTTATTGGTCGAATGATATCTGGCGAGTATTTTTATTTTTTATTTGACATATTTTTCTGAAAATAAGACATTGTTTTCATGATATTTTGGAGGCTCAGACTGACTCAGAATTGTTTTAAAATAATAATACCAACGCATTATATGCACTCAGATATTCAGAGAGTTATTTTTTTTAAATGTGTGCTGTATGTCCTAAGAGAAAAGGGTACCAGTCAGATCTGTTACATTCACTTGCACTGTAATGCCATGGTATGGAAACTGTATATACATTGTAATGCCATTATAAAGACACTGTATCATATTGTAATATCATTATACATACATTGTAATACCAGTGTATGGATACTGTATGGACATTTTAATACCAGTGTATGGATACCGTATGGACACTGTAATACCAATGTATGGACATTGTAATACCAGTATACACTGGTATTACAATGTCCATACACTGTAATACCAACATATTGCCACTGTATAGATATTGTAATATCAGTGCATGCATAGACACTGTATTGACATTGTAATATATTGTAACCAGTGTATTTACATTGTAATATATTGTAACCAGTGTATTAACATTTTAATATATTGTAACCAGTGTATTGACATTGTAATATATTGTAACTAGTGTATTTACATTGTAATATATTGTAACCAGTGTATTGACATTTTAATATATTGTAACCAGTGTATTGACATTGTAATATATTGTAACCAGTGTATTGACATTGTAATATATTGTAACCAGTGTATTGACATTTTCAGTTATTAAATAAATAGCAACTTTTATAAATCGTTTACAATAGGTATTTTCTCTTTACATTACCACATAAGAGATTGATATACTGTTAACAGAGACATGAGACAAAACTCATGTCATAAAATACAATACTTACAAGAAAACCGTTATTAGTCATATTTTCTAACTTGAAAAATTCAAGAAAAAGAAAAATATACATTTTTAAATGTCATTCTGATAAATTATGAAAGTAGATGAGACAATTTAGTCTGTTTTATGGGGTATCCAACCGTTTTGCAGTATCAAACCGCAAAATAGATTATTTAAGTTGCAATTGCAAGATTGAATTGATTTTTACTAATGAGTCACCGATTATCAAGGTCCGGGGGGGGGGGGAAGCCAGGATAAGAGTTGAAGAGATTTTCAGTTGGAAGAATATTTGTTTACATTAGACTTGAAGACAACCATGTTGTAGTCGGTTGGGAAGCAGCCTTGTAGTATTTTGTTCCACAGATGGGATGTTCTAAGAAAGAAACTTTGTTCATGGAAGCTACGTTTGGTTTTTGGTACGGAAAGAAAGAAAGGAAAGTTCTTTGCAGTAATTGTAGCTAGGTGAGGTATTGCTAATAATGACGATGCTGCAGAAATTTTTCTTACAAAATGTCTTCTCGGTGTACGTGTGAGAGTGAAAACTCCCCCAACTATCTAAATGGGTGAGCATTTAAAAAGAAAACAGCGGGCAAAATTAATTATGAAAGTTGAAAGAAGGCTATTAAATCTAAACTTTTGTTTTTTTAACAACATAAATCAATATGTGGCAGCAGAAATCACTAACTGAGAAGATTTATATATGCATCATTTGTTACTAAAGTTACTGAGAATCCATGTAAGGAGAAAACTGACTTTACTTTATATATTAGATATATGTGTGTACATATATATATATTAGGTGTTTATTTTTTAAAAGTTCAAATGGTATGGTTTATTAAAATAAGTAAGTATTCATGGAAACGATTAATAAATAAATGTGTTTATAAAATTATACGTACCGGTTTACAGTTTATCAAAAGAGGAAAAGAGAAAGAGAGGGGTTGCGTCTGAGTTGCAGTGTCTTCGTTCACCAGCTGACGTTTAGCTGCACAGGACATGAGGTGATAAGGTGAGAAACCACCTCATGCTGATGTGGGGCAGTGTGTTGTCAGCATCTCTTGACAGCTCTCTATTTCCACCATTCATCTCTTCATCTATCTGTATATCCTCTGTCATCTGCCCTTAATGCTTTTTTAGTCATGCACTTAAAATCGTCAAATATCATCAGGTAATGCTAACTTTAGAGTTGCACCGCAATGTTTTAGTTCAGCTGTCATCCATAACTGTCTGTATCCCGGCTATCATCTGCTATAAATGCATTTAATTCACCAATGCAGAATCGTATAATATAATCAGGTTTTGCTTACCTTTGGGGTCATACGGTTATTTACTTGTTCTCTTATCATCTACAACTATGTATTTCAATTGTTATTTGTCCTCACTGCACTTGATTCACCCAGTTAAAATCGTCTGATCTCATCAGATAGCTTTTCTTAAATGATTGGCAGTTCTAAGAATTAATAGGTGGTTCTGCAAGAGTAATTCGGGGTTATTCCCTTTGTTGGATTGGAAGTTTCGAGAGAGCAAATTTCAAGAGGTGCTGTAAGAGTAATTCCCATGGGAGATATAGAAAATGAATATCTGTTAAGTGGTGGCCGTTTCGAGGCATGAGAAGAGACCAAAGAGTAAGATTTTAAATTACGTAGTTTAGTGTGCATCATGGCTTTGAAGTAAAATCCCCTTCTCTTTAAACGTGCAGAGAAACCCTTTGAGATATAGAAGATAAGAATTGAAACACTGAATGAATTAACAAAACACGAAATGAAGATTTTCCCACTGTAAGTTATTATATAGATTCCTTGTTTCAGAAACCGACATAACAAATATGACATTTGCCAGAAACACCTGAAAACGAATGAAATCATCGTCTCTGTTCAATAGATTTATTGAATGAAATTAAATATCTGTCTAAATTAAAAAGAAAAAGTTGATTGATAAGAAATAAAACGAAAAGCTGGCTAGACGCATGCAGTATTCTTCTTGTGTAATCCATAAACTGATGGTGAAACATTCACAAAGTTTTTACGCCATGATTCTCGCTCATTCAGTGTGGCTAGACGCTCCAATCTCAAGTGGCTAGTTTCTTTCTCCAGAATGGTCTTGATTGTAATATGAGGCCTTCCATCCCGTCGCTTGATCTCGGGAGACCACAGAAACACTTTTCCAACAGATTCATTATGTCGATATACATGTTCAATCGGCGTTGAATAACTGCAGATATGGGTGGAAGGTGACCATACCGTATTTTATTTGTATGGTCTCATCGCGATATTCTCCTACCTGTAGCATTTTTATGTTTTTATATTATTTAAAAGGAACATATCTTCGGAAGACTAACAATTACCTTGTATCAAAAATACGTCCTCGACACCAGTCTGACAGTGATTTTGTTCCTGTCTAGTTGAGGTCTGGCTCTTTTCAGTCTCAGGAAATCTGCCCTCAAAGGGTTACCCTCTCTTTTAGAAGGGGTTAGTTTATCACTAATCGCATGAGGCGCCCCTACTGGGGAATGCCGACGGGTCTGCTCAGGCATTTTTGTAGGCCAATACTAACCATTATGCACCAACTTTACAGACGAGTAGTAGAAGGAGGAGGAAGAGTAGAAGGAAGAGGTGGAGAATGACTCGATGACAAGTTGTTCAGGAAGCAAAACTAGAGGATCTAAAGGACGATGCTGATTTAAAGACTTTGATTACATTTATAGAGAAAAAGACTTGGCAAAGATGACAAAAGATAATTTGGACAAACACGAAAAGCTACAAAATAGAATAGGATCAACAGATTAGCGACTATATTCATACATTTTGAACTCAATTCTTTGATGACTTCTTTGAGCTATCGAATTGTGCTGACCCAAAAGGCTACAGAATTGAGTATTGTTCTCTTTGGCTCTCATATGTTCGATTATTATTTCATTTTGAAGGATGAGACTAGACCACGTTGTGACATTTAACAACACTGGACACAGGGTCATATGCCCATTCCCTTGTGCAGCTGTCATCCACAACTGTCTGTCTATTGGTTGTCATTCTCTTAATGCACATGGTTCGCCCACTCAAAATCATCTAATATAATAAGGTAACAGTGAGACCTAGTATTCATACAGTTATTTCCTTTGTTCTCTAGTAATTTACAACCGTCCATGTCATCTTCCTTTAATGCATTTGATTCGCACAGTACAAATCATCTCATAACACTAACCTCAGGGTCGTGTGTCCTTCTCCTAATTCACATGTAATCTTGTAATACATTGAAGTCCATGATATCTAATATATAAAATTATGTCAGCCGAATTTTAAATGTTTGACCTAAATAGCATTTAAGATCACAAATCAAAATTTCATTCAGACTAGCCAATTTTTATTTAGTGTTGTTGTACCATGTTATTGGCAATAAACAAACTTACTTTAGTACAATTTATTTACAAATAAACGTTGTCTGGTTTAACAGCTTGCTAAGATAAGGACATTTTAAAATTATCACCGAACAGCTAAGGAGAATAACTTTGTTATTTTAGCAATAGCGTTCCTTTTATTTACTGAACCTAGCATAGAAATATTTACAAGACAAATTTTAAAGTAATTAATCCCGAGCAATGCCGAGTCTGTACAGCTCGTAACATATAGCATACATCTTACAGATTTATATTAAAATATTCTATTATTTTGTATTCGTAATTCTCATGAAAAATTTGAAATAATAACATAAATATTTTTTAAATAATTACATAAATCATTAAATTAAGAGTTTAAATAATTGATATTTTTCAATTTATTAATTCTTTTAAATGTTATTATTCAGTTAGATCTATTACAACTATTTATACATTTGTACCATTGCCTGTCTGGTGCCTGATACGGATTCACCCTGAACGAGTTGAGCCGGCTTCCTCCATTGAGGAGGAAGTTTCTTGAGAATGTTAAATTCACAAACGGTCTCCAGTCATATGTATACCTCAGTTAGGGGAGATTTTGTTGGACAACGGTTAATTCTTACAGGGAGGTTTCAGCGTCCTCCCACATACCACACCTGATATTCCCAAATGGTCACCCATCTGATACTGACCAGGCTCAAAATCACTTAACTTCGGGGATCTAATGAGAACCGGTGTATCAACGTAATTATGTCATATTAATACCATTGGCAAATGTATGAACCCTCAATATCTTTCCAGAATACACATACGTACAACTTTGCTTTATATAGATAGATAGTCAAGCACAGACAGCTGTTTTGTGTTGCTACGAATAGCAAGCACGTCAACCTTGAGATTTGGAACCTGAATGGCAGATCACTTCCAACCATAACCAGTGATATCGGGTGTTTTAACATCTGAGCTCACAATCCCACTATTGAGAGTGGACGAAATTATAGCACTCAAATTATTTTTTTCATTTGTTTACAAATGTACGATACAGATAACCTAGAGAATTCACTTATTTCTATGGATAAATATTGCATTACGATATCATTTATCTCTACCAGAGTGGTCCACTCATAAAAGAGCATATAAACATTGCAACTCAAAAGTATTTGGTCATTTTCAACAATTTTAATTTGTCTTCGGCTCTTGCTATTTTTAGTCTGCCGGTCCTACTTTCGTTTTGATTTGTCCTGTTATTTTTATATCTCCTAACAGTGTAGTCAACTGTCCTCTAACATATAAAGCCATCTTGTCGGATTTTCAAAGTCATACCGAAATAGCATTTAAGCTGACAAAAATAACTTTGTTTCTGATTAACCAATTTTCATTTGTTTTTGTTGTACCGTTTTCGTGGCAATATAATAACATACTAAGCTACAATTATTTTTTTGAATTTCTTAGTTAGGCCCAATATGAAATATTTTTAAATAATCACCTAAGAATAAAAACAGGCAAGGGAGGCTAACTCATTTTAAATTGAAGAATATGATAGGAGTTGTCTATCTTAAATTTAAAAATGTGCAAACAAATAAAAAGACTTCATTGCATCCCGGGCAACGCCGGCCAGGTAGAGCTAGTTAATTATAAATCAATTCGAATGTACCCAGTCTGTCATGGCGTACACATATCTGAAATTAATTATCTATATAAAAGTCATGATTATTTCTCCTTTAAATATTTCACTACAGGATATATGTACAAGTCTAATTAATTATTCAAAGAAATATCCAATAACTTGTCAAAAAATTATTATCAAAAATGAATATGGATTTGGCAAAGTCAATACTTGTAACTCTTTTCAAAATGATTGTAATCATAAAGTCGATTTTAACAATGCAGAGAACAACAGTTTTTGACTACAATAAGCAAATTCTTGGGAATGGTTTCCATTTTTTGCATAGAAAAAGTGTCCAATATTTCTTTTTTTTTCAACCCCAATAATCTGGAACAAGTTAGCCATAAGTAAAATATATGTAAATTTATTTTTTAATAAAGAATTACACACACACATATATATATATATATGTACGTATTTATGTATGTAATGAAATCATTTACCACCAACTAGGTTTCAATATTCTCTTTTAACAATGTTAAGAATAAAAAACACACGAGAAAAGAAACCCAAACGAAAAAAAAGTAAAAAACCAAATCAACCTAATTCTAGTTTGTCTTTTATTCTCAGACTTTTTTTTATTTTGCAAAATGGAAATAAGAATAAATTTTCTTTCTTTAATTTAATTCTTTTCCATGACGTTCTCTTATTCTTCAGACGAGTCCATGCTACGTTCCTTTTCATTTTCATCTCGGAATTGAATTTTTTTCCATACTTCTTGTAGTGCATTTGATTAACCCGTCCATTGCCCTACTGATTTTACTTATATTTAGAAATATACCGCCCCCCCCCTAGTTGTTCCATCAGAAAACTATGTAGCATTTGAGATTTTACCAGTGTCAATAGAACTCAACTTCAAAATTACTTCTTCTGGGAAGATAATTGTGTGTGCTCGTCTCTCTCTCCCAATCTCTCACTTTACCAATCGTCACAGACAAATAATTCATGATGATCGTCTATGTCTATGCATGCAGTTCATTCATTTATAATGTCACTTGGGAATTTCTTATTCTAATTAATATTCGAATTTGAACTTTTAATAAAAAATAAACAAATCTTACATATACACACACACACATATATATATATATATATATATATATAAGTCAAAGGTGACTTAAGTTCGCTGTTTGAATCCTGCAACTGATGGTACAGTTATACCTAGCAACACTGATGAATCTTGGTGAAAATGAAACATATGTATGTGGATATTTTAAAGTATTTATTATAAACAATTATTACATAAATATATATATATATATATATATATATATATATATATATATATAGTAAGCTATGAAAATATATTTATGGCAATTAAGCTACACAGAGGCTGTGTGTGTGCATCTATAAAGAAATTAAAAAAAAGAAGATTTTTGAGATAAACAAATCAGTTAGAATGAAACAAATAGGTTGAAACATTGCACTGTCAATACAAGTAGAAATCTTATATATATATATATATATATATATATATATATATATATATATATATATATATATATATATATATATATATATATATATAATAATGGTAATAATCCAGGTGAAAAATATCCACAGGGTGGTAATCCAGAGAATTTTAACCGGGTTTATAAATATTATATATATATGTATATATATATGTATATATATATATATGTATGTATATGTATATATATATATATGTATATGTATATATATATGTATGTATATGTATATATATATGTATATACATATATATCATCCCCCTGCTCATCCCCCACCTCTTTCTCTCATCGCCAGCCACAGTAGTCCTTGCTCCCTCCACCCTTCCCCTTTTTTCTCCCACTCATTTTTCATTCTCTAACAAGTACGGACGTCCAGCTAGACGCTGCCATTATTTTTCATTTTATTTTATTTTTCTTCCCAACATGTCTACCCTACATTTATCCGTGCTTGCATGATATCTTTTCCCTATATCATCATCCTGATGAAGTCTTATAAATAAAGACGAAACGTTGATGTACACATAAAAAAACATCCAGTTTTTGGTTTTCCTTTTTCATTTTACCATCACGTCGGATTACCTTCATCCTTCTCTTCCCATATATATATATGTATATGTATATATATATGTATATGTATATATATATGTATATACATATATATATATGTTTATATATATATATATATATGTATATATATATATATATATATATATATATATGTATATATATATATATATATGTATATATATATATATATGTATATATATATATATGTATATATATATATATATATGTATATATATATATGTATATATATATATATATATATATATATGTATATATATATATGTATATATATATATATATATATATATGTATATATATATATATATATATGTATATATATATATATGTATATATATATGTATATATATATATATATATATATATATATGTATATATATATATATATATATATATATGTATATATATATATACATATATATGTATATATATATATATATATATATGTATATATATATATATATATATATATATGTATATATATATATATGTATATATATATATATATGTATATATATATATATATATATGTATATATATATATATATATATATGTATATATATATATATATATATATACTAGTTTACTCAGTCAAAAATGATGGGGAAAAATTATGCTTTGCTGGCTGGTATAATTATATGTAATAGGTTTGCAGCTTATAAGTGTTTGCTTCTAGTATTAGTATTAGTAGCAGTAGTATTATCAACATTTTTACTAGCCTGTTTTCGTTTTCTTAGAAGAAAAACTTTTAATAGCTAGATCCTTTATTATATGTTGCTTTCTTTTGTTATCATATATATCACTTTATATATATATACAGGGTGTTTCAAAAGTCTTGGGAACATTACAAATGCGTATATCTCATGAACTATTCCAGGTAGAAAAATGAAACTGGTGCCATTTTAAAGCTTGCTTAATCAAGTTTTTGGTCATACTAATGATTTTCGTGTTATCTTTCGAGGTGCAGTAATGGCGTTCTCTAAACAAGACAAGGCATTTTGCGTCCTCCAATTTGCAAAGACTGAATCGTGGACATGTGTTCAGCGTGCATTTCGCAGGAAATTTAAAAAAGAAGCCCCTGAAAGGAAATCCATTGTCAGATGGTATGTTAAATTTGTGAAAGATGGGTGTTTGTGCCCAAGTAAGCGAACAGGTCGCCCTTCAACTTCAGAAGATGCAGTTGAGCAAGTTCGGACAGCCTTTCAGCGGAGCCCCCGTAAATCAGTGAGAAGAGCCAGCAGGGAACTTCAGCTTGCTCCAGCAACTGTCTGGCGTGTCTTAAGGAAACGACTGCAAATGGTACCTTACAAGCTCAAGTTGGTCCAAAAGTTGAAGGACACTGATAAGCCACTTCGCCGTGACTTTTGCATTGCAATGCAAGAGAAGTTGGAAGATAACGGCTTTGATGACCGGCTTGTTTTTAGCGATGAGGCGACCTTCCATCTGAATGGCAAAGTTAACAAGCATAACACTCGCATATGGGGTACTGAGAATCCTCATGAACTTCTTGAGCACGAGCGAGATTCACCAAAAGTGAACGTGTTTTGTGCAATTTCCAAGAAAGGTGTCTATGGACCGTTCTTCTTTGAAGAGGCAACTATCACTGGTGAATCCTATCTCAACATGCTGGAAGACTGGTTAATGGCTCAGTTGGAACAAGCAGAATCTGATGACTTCATTTTTCAACAAGATGGTGCACCACCACACTGGAGTCTTAGAGTAAGGCAGTTTCTTAACACAAGGCTGCCTGGTAGATGGATTGGGAGATCTGGGCGAGGTGATGACGTTCTCATGCCCTGGCCTCCTAGGTCTCCAGATCTTACCCCGTGTGACTTTTTCCTTTGGGGCTTTGTCAAGCAACAAGTCTATGTGCCGCCCCTTCCAAGAGATATTGACGAACTAAAGGCTCGAGTAACGGCAGTTGTGGGAACCATTGACGTCAAGATGCTGGAACGCGTTTGGCAGGAAATGGACTATCGACTAGATGTCTGCCGTGTGACGAATGGTGCTCATATTGAGCAACTTTGAAGATTCCCTACAAAACTTAAAACTTTAACCTTTCCAACGGTACCAATTTCATTTTTCAACTCCTAATAGTTTTTGAGTTATTAAAAATCGTTATGTTCCCAAGACTTTTGAAACACCCTGTATATATATATATATATATATATATATATATATATATATATATATATATATATATATATAATAGTTTATTTAAAAACTATACATTACAATGTATAAAAGGTATCAGTGTTTATTTCGGCGTGTTTTTTTTTTAATTACAGTAAATAAATAAAATCTTTTTAAAATACCCCCTTACACAAACAATAACAGACAGTTTTTTTACGAACACGAAATATCTGTTTTGGGGAAACACAAAAAAAAGTAAGCAATGCCTGATTTTAACAAGTGATTTGTGTTTTTTCCCATCTTTTCTCCAAATCTTTGTCTGCTGAAAGGTTCTGAAGATTCGATCTGTTTCTACAAGCCGGTTTCTACCCCAGAGCCGACGTGACCAGATCAATGGAACCCGGCTACACCCGACTGACACTGTAATAATTTCTTTCGTACACTACTTTCTGTTAGCTCTTTTAGAATCTATGATCAAGCACTTGTTTTTTTTTTAACTAACTTGTGATATATGCTAGATATTCCTATCACTATAACATGTAATTCCATCTCTTATTATTATCATAATCATTAGGTTTCTCATTTCTTCCCCTCTCTCATGTTTTATGTTTTATTATTGCAACATGTCTAGATTTTGGTTCTCTTCGTCTTAATTCTTTTTTTTTTGCAGGAATGAATTTGATTTATAGCATGCAACCATCCAAGAATCTAAAATCTTAGAATTGCATGGCAAACCAATTGACTTATAAAGTTACAAACAGAATAAATCAGTTTGGATAAATTACTTTGAAGACAAGGAAATTAGAAAGTTTCTCGTTCGGACAAAAATGACTACATATCTTCTGCAAGCATTAGTTACATCAGATTAAAAAAAAACGAAAGCAAAAGAAAAAACAAGGAAAACAGGTTGCCATCCGAAAATAAATCTGTATATCAACGACGATGGTGCAAAGATGGTGCTTCAACCACTACAGGTGCTTGTTAAGGTGCAAAAAAATTTCTAACCTAATAGGTCCTGTACTGTCTGATAAGCTCCAACCCCTGTCAGATCGCTGTAGTGTGGCATCCCTGTGCTTGTTTTACAAGTACTTCTATGGAATGTGTTCGGATTAACATACTGCACTCTTCAACAAAATTACCCATCTGATTGGTAACAAAATCCCACAGTTTCACTATAGAGGTCCCTAGATTCTGGAAGATTTTCTGCCGTGGTAGATTCTTACTTCGAGCCACTTGGAATTCCCTTCCTGCTACCTGTTTCCCGAACTGTACCAACATACAAAAATTTAAATGTAATGTGCTGCCCAACTTCCCACCCTATCACAGTAACTTTATGCTTTCAATGGCGATAT
Source organism: Sepiola atlantica (assembly GCA_963556195.1). Classification (NCBI taxonomy): domain Eukaryota; kingdom Metazoa; phylum Mollusca; class Cephalopoda; order Sepiida; family Sepiolidae; genus Sepiola; species Sepiola atlantica. The sequence continues at coordinate 90,034,789 of OY744527.1, read as the reverse complement.
GCTTTGTTTGAGGTGAACAAAAATTAAACTTTAAAATATAAAGGTTTCGAGGTACAACATTTTGAAATGGTTTTAAATAAAAGCGGAATTTTGTTTGTCTCTGTAAATGTGGTCTCGAGAGCTCTTTCGTCCAACATCTAATCAGGAGAAATTTTAAACGCTTATTTTCATCGGCAGTAAATTCTCCATTCTTGCTTTTTCTAGCTAATTTATTTCATATTTTGTTGTATTCCAACGATTTATACTGATGAGATGTTGGACGAAAGAGCACATTTACAGAGACGAACAAAATTCTGCTTTTATTCAAAACCATATATATATATATATATATATATATATATATGTGTGTAGTTAAGGCATCGGATTTGAGTTGTAAAATACTCGTAGTCCGGGTTTTCGAATCGCATGACCGGTAGTGAATAGTCAAACTTCTATGCTGATGAGTCCCGATTATTAAAGGACGAAACGTATATGTACATAGATAATAAACAATAACAAATATTTATTATTATTTGTCGCTCCTCGAAAAAGTAGAGCACTGCAAGTGTAGTATTAACACAGCATGACGTCACTAGCTTTAAATGCACCGTTCCTTCCTCAAAAAAGTAGAACGCTCTAGACGTAAGGCCGCCGATTATGTGTTAAAATTACACAGTTTATGCACTATTTAAAATTGGGCGTGTGGTTAAGGCGTCGGATTTGAGTTGTAAAATACTCGTAGTCCGGGGTTTCGAATCGCATGACCGGTAGTGAATAGTCATATCTCTATGTTGATGAGTCCGATTATTTAAGGACGAAACGTATACGTACATAGATAATAAACAATAACAAAGTTTTTATTATTATATATATATATGTATTCATGTAATGACAATGTTATCGATATACAGATTTACTTTATGCTTGTAAATTGCGCTCTGATATGATAAATAACATGCGAGTCTCCTGATTGTTGTAGTAGTTAACATTTTTGTTGATAACCCAAATATTTTGAGTCACACGTCATGATATCATATAAAGGTTTTATTTTTAATTTCTTTTTTTTTTTTTTCAAGCGTTAGAGGAGCATAACATTTCCGAAAATCCCGTTTCTATTTGACACAAGGACAACTCTGGGTGCATCAGTTTTATACAAACTATATGTACATCATCCACAGACAGCTGTTTCGTTGTATCACAGTTCTTCAGTCTTGCTAGAGGTGACAAGTTTTCATGCTAAGATTCAAAACCCGACCACTAGATCAACAAACTGATTATAAGTCGGGCACGAGGAAGGAAAAAGAAAAAGAAAAAAATGTTTCTATGCCTGAAGAAGACGTTATATTGTCGAAACTAAATTGATTTTAAATAAATAAATATTTATTTTAATATATATATATATATATATATATATATATATTAACAAAAATTCCTTTAATAATAATTTTCATATTTTTCAAATATTTGAACTTTGTTTTTTTCGAAAGCCAACTTATCCATCTGTATTTCTCCTCTGATGATAAGATTTCGATCTTTGAAAAGCCTTGGCTTAAGGAAAGAATAATAAACACTAGTTTATTACTGAATACACCTTGCATTGAACAATTGAAATTTGAAATAAATTTGGACAATCGTCGCATATTTATCACTCTTTTTTCTTCTATCTCTCTCTCTCTATATATATATATATATAAGCGTTGTTTTTGCTCCTAAAACTTACAAATTCGTATTTTATATAGTTTTAATTTACACAAATGCGGTTAAGAATTACAGCAGTTTATGGTTTGGGTTGTTATGACAAATCGAACATTTTTAGGTGATTGAATATAATATGTATTGTAAACGATCCATTGTTCACAAGCAGAGCTTTTCGGTGTTTTCCGTATATTATCTATAAAAACCAGCAGCATCTACCCTGTGTTGCCCGGGATGCACTGAAGTCATTTTAGTTTTTCATTTTTATTTGTTTTAAAACTAAAACATTTGTTTAAAACCCATACAGAAAAATAAATAAAATTTCAGTTCTAATGTAGACAACTATTATATTCTTCAATATAAAACATTAGTTATACTCCTTGCTGATTTTTATTTTTAGGCGATTATTTAAAAATGTTTCATATCACCAGTTGTCTGGACAGAACCAAGCAACTTTTAAAATAAATTGTAGCGAAGTACGTTATTATATTGCCAATAACACGGTGTAACAATAACAAATGAAAATTGGTTAGTCAGAAGCGAAGTTTGAGCTGCCAGCTTAACTGCTATTTAGGTCTGATTTTCAAAATCCGAAGAGATAATTTTATATGTTAGATAATATCACTAATGAATAAAAACAAAGTATCTAAATAAGTGTAAACATTAGAAAGCTTGGCGGCAGAAAAACAATTCCCATCTCTCCAGTAATGGACTAATTCAGGATAAATAATTTGAAATTTAATTCTTATTACTACTAATTTAAATAGATATATTTCACATATATTATTTTGAAAAAAAATTAACAATATACAAATTAAAGATTAATATTATATGTTCTTTTCAAGCAAAACTTTTGAAATGGTATTGCCATGTTATTTTATTGTTCTTACAAGTCAAGGATACGTACTCGATTCTATTTATCTTCCTCCCACAAGGTTAGATGTGACACAAGGTCGGGAAAGTGGGAAAAAACCAGCGCTCGAGAATTTGAGCACTCTGGCTGTTTAAAAATTGCCTGGGCAGCCCCGTCGGCATTCCCCGGTAGGGACGCCTCAGGCGATTAGCAATAAACTAACCCCCTCTCAAAGGGTGAGAAGGTAAAGCCTGGGAGGGGGCACCTACGTACTCGATAATCACTCGGACATTGGCTTTGTTGCATGACGAGTTGAGGTATTGTTCTGTTCAGTTCTAGGAAGTCCAGCCTCCCAGATTTTACTTTCTCTCTGAGAATGGTTTAGTCTATTGCTAATCACCTGAAGAGCCTCTATCAGGGAATGTATACGGGGTTGCTTAGGTATTTTTTGTCGTCCAGAGTACACTTCACCTAGTGTGCTGGCTTTTCAAAATCTCATCTGGCCTTGTGTTTAACCTTCTGTAGATGAGGTAAATAAACACTATTTTGTTTATTTCTAATTTTATTAAATATTTTTTATTTGAAAATTACTTCATGTTTATAAATATTACAGATATGATTTTTTCTATAAAACTTTGCTATAAAGCAGCCTAGAGATAAATAACGTTTCAACTCGGCATAAACTCACTAATCCTCTGTAAAGTATAGATTTCACTCGGTTACTGGATGCACTCGCTACGTCTAACCACACTGATGAGTCGTTTATATATATATATATATATATATATATATATATATATATATACAGGGCTTTACGGAGTCCTCCAAGAAGGAGCGTGCTCCAGGAGACGCTCCTTTTTGCTGGAGCGAAGGAGAAGAGGGCTCACTTTATATTCAGCGTGAGTGGAGCGGGAGCAACTCTATTTGGGACTAAAGAGCGGTGATTTTATCGCTCCGCGCTCCTTGCTTCAAAATTATTTGATTTGTTTTTTAAACATTAGTTTTTTTATTCAGCAATAAAAAGGAAAAGAAAAGGTCTCAACTAAACTTTCTGAGTTATTTTAAAAATTATATCTCTGGTAAATGTATATGAGATAGAGAGAGAGAGAAAGAGAGAGAGGGGGGGGAAGGGAGAGAGGAAGGGAGAGAAAGAGAGAAAGAACGAGAGAGTTGCATATGGAAACAGAACACTGAACTTCTCGTTTTTTTTTCACATCTACATGTTACATTTTTCTTAAGGCAGGAGACAATTTGGCAACAAATGTCTTCAAATGCGCCAGGGAGTCTATAGATGTCTTTGAAGTTATTTTCCTAAAGATTTAAACTTTTTTGTATTTATGAAAAGGATGTTTATTGCTGATTGAATGAATAATCCAATTTTTCTTTTCATTTTAATTGAACTTTTATGCCACTTTTTACCGTCGTCTTTTTGGCGACATTTTGTTATTCTTAAATTCACAACTAGTATGTTTTAACCATTTCATGTATGCTTTTAAATTAGTTTAATTCCGTTAATACTTGCTTTTATAAATAGAATGTTCAAAGTTTGTTTTTTGTGTGTAATAAAATGTTAAAGTAGTAAAAATATCTTTAATCCAAAGAAAAAAATATCTTTAGTCCAAGGAAAAAATATCTTTAGTCCAAGGAAAAAATATCTTTAGTCCAAGGAAAATAAAAACAATAAAAACCAACATGGCCGCCAGAGATTAAAACCTGGAATTAAAGTTAGATTCTCAACACTTTAAAAAGTAAATGAGAATTTTATTTCAGAACTAAAAATACAATTAAGACCAACAATCAGTTTCATCATTTGGGCGAATACCAAGCGAAATGAGCGAAAAAAAACAGCGGTTCCTATTCTACAATTAAACCGATGTTTAAACTTAATTAAAGAAAATATTTTAAATTTTAATATAAAAGAGCAAATAATTAGACTTTCTGACCAATTTATTTGTTTTTTTAGAACCGAAAGTAGATTAGATATCTGTCTTTATCTTTAAAAATCTATTATCGAATATTAAAATTGTAAACAGTTTGTTTTTATTATAGATTTCAAATATAGAAGTTTTCACGTTTTTTATTTAAATTTTTAATTTTAATAAGTGTTTTTGTCCGACCTAGGAAAACTTGCTCTAGTTCATTTTTCGGGGGAGGAAAATTTGACCTGATATTTTTTCAACTCCCAAGGTCTAGGCCAGATATTTTGTATGAAATTTTAAGACATTAAATGGATCTCTGAATTGTTTATTGACAATTTATTGATATTTTTTGGCCAACTTATGAAATATATATTTTTATTCAATCTTTAAAAAATAAACTTCATTGTTATTTTTCGCTCCAAATTGTACTATTGAAAAAAAAAATGGATAAATCGATTTGTTTGAAACTACTTGCACGTTTCTCCAACAAACAAATATTAAACAACCACATGACGATTAATGTTGACCTGGCTGTCTCTCCTCTCACAGAGAAATGTTTTCTTTAAAAAGAAAATAATCACTAATAATGTTTAAAAGTAAAACTTTATTTACTTAAAACAAATCTAAATTCCCTTCCAAAATAAATAGAAAATATATCGGATCAAATTTCCTACCCTGGAAAAAATAGGTTGTTAATGTAATGAAAATTAAAATTGTTTTAAAATACTTCAGGGATTTTTCTATTTCTATTTTATACCTCAGGAAACGAAAATTTATGTAGGCTTCGTCAATAACCCTCATCTCAAAATATTAGCGAAAATTTGTCAAATATTATCTTACGGTCTTACACTTAAAGTGACATTCCCACCCATATTGACGAGATCCTATCCGTCGACTACTCATTGGCAGAATAAAACGTTTATGAAAGAAGGTACATTTTCATTATGGAGCGCTGAAAAAGAGCTGCTCCTTTTTTATAGGAGTTTGAGCTGGAGCGGCTCCTTTTTGAAAATGGGGAGCTTGAGAGGAACAAGCTCCAATTTTGGGCGTTGGAGCAGGTGAGGGAGCAGCTCCAAAAGTAGTTGAGGACGTAAAGCCCTGTATATATATATATATATATATATATATATATATATATAGAGAGAGAGAGAGAGAGAGATATTAGAAAGAGAGAGATGAGGAAGTTTAAAACATGAAATGAAATTTCAGACAAAATGACATGGTTAGTATATTGAATTAGTGGATAATAACAGATACACTCAATCAAATACCTACCTATTCTTCTCCCACTCTTTCCCCGACACTCCCTATCTTTTTATACCTAGTCCTTCAATTTCTCTAAAATTAACCCTGCATCTTCTACCCTCCCACCGGATCTTCTACAAGGTTTTTCTGTATCAAAAGCCGTTCTTTTTCAATGAATCTCTTTTTACCACAAACTAGTGGTGGTTACATGACCGGAATATTGGTTGGCTTTAATATAAATATATATAGACATACACACATATGTACATACATACACACATATACATACATACATAGACATACACACATATGTACACACATACATACACATATATATAGAGAGACACACACACATACATACACATATAGAAATACATTATATATATATATATATATATATATATATATATATATATATATATAGAGAGAGAGAGAGAGAGAGAGAGAGGGAGAGAGAGAGAGAGAGAGAAACATACACACATATATAAATACGCACACACACATATATATATATATATATATATCTACAGGGTTATCTAAACTCGTAAACAGGTCATTACAAATTTCAGAATATATATTCTAAGCAAGACCGTCAATAACATGGACACATCATTTTTTTTTTGTAAACTTTACCATTTATTTAAAATAAGTAGGATATTAAAAAAATTAATAGAGAAAAGAATTGCTCTACATCAAATTTTGTATTACAGTTTTAAAAAGACTGGCATGTGCACATGAATGTAAATAATATGTATGTGCTTGGTAAAATCCTAAACTATTGAACTTACTATAAATTCTGGAATATGTATTCTAGGCAACAGGGAAAGTAACGTGGGCACATTATCATTTAGGTGGGGGAGGGAGCACAGAAACCGTACCATACTCTTCAAAAAAGGAAAAAAAACATTAAAATTTAAAACTAATATTATTGCTTATACTCGTCCTGGGACGGGTGTTCTACATTATATATATATATATATATATATATATATATATATATATATATATATATATATATATGGCTAAGTTTTAGAGTTTTAGCCGGACACACATACCGACAACCAACCGAATGATCTGTAGAAAAACAGAGAGAAGAACAGAGAGAGGGAGTGGAAAAGCAAGGGAGAGGAAGAGAGATAGAGGGATATGATTTACTTAACATCGTTGATTCCATAGTCTACAACAATGTCCATTAAGCCAATGATGCTTTTCCGCACAATTGCTTAAGAACCATGAGACATAAGAAGCCAAGGTCTTTTATGGTCATAATATCATTGGATCAGCATCAGTCTTATTGCTCATATTGGTGCCAATATGTTAAATGCACAAGAATTTTCTGTAGACAGAAACATTAATTTTCCATAAGATATTAATCATATTTTCCACTGCCAAAGTCATAATCTTATAACCTTAGAAACACTTTTTAATACCTAAAGACATATCCGTTTTTTATTTTCAAATATCCAAACTGATTTTTCGAAAGTCCTTTACAAGAGAAATTAATCACCTAAGCTTGCTTGGAAGATGTAAACCTTTCCAATTTCTGCCAAAAGGCAGTGATCTGTAAAATTGTCATTAAAAAAATATAAAACCAGTCTCTAAGAAATTGGCTTACAGACAGCGGAAGGAAGAAAAATTGTAAAAAATATATAAAAGAAATAGGAACATTACATCTAAAATTAATCAAATCATTGGAAGAGAGCAAAAACGATTAAAGATATGATTTTAATGAATTGAACTATCTTGATCTGTCGTAACTTATAATGCCCATTGGAGCCAGGGCTGCCATTTTTTATGTCCTGTAATATTTGGTTGGTCAGATAATAATGGTGATTTTTATTTCTAACTTCAAATGCTTATGAATCCGTGTAAATTCAACTTTCATTTATAAAAAATAACATGCAATGCAATCAACACATTTTTTTGCAACACAGAAGCAAGTTTATTTATTCTGGTTGTCATAAAATTGTGATGTCTGGGATTTACACATATCCAAAAGACATTCGTGGATGCAATTGCATCACTGTTTGTGAAGATTTTCTCCCACAAAGAGTTATCGAATGCGCACTTGAAGAAGTGGTAGTCGGTTGGTGAGAGATCTGTTAAGTCAAACTGACATTTACTGATATTGTGATACTATAGACTGCCTCCTCACCCACCCACAACCAGGACCACCAGGAGAGATTAGCTAGGAAATGAATGATAATATGAAAGCAATATTATTTAAAAGGAACATAGTGTTAAATAACACTAGCCAGTATATTTAACTTCTCTGGTATATACATATCATGGCTGGTTTTATTTAACACCATACTCTTTTAAAACAATATCATAAGTTTTCTTTAAAACACGGACACAAAATCTCCATTATAGTAACGACATAAAAAAAGTATTTCTTTTTTAATGGAATATATTGTTCAGAGGTTTGTGAACAACAAGAATATCAATAACAATTGTTATAGAAGTTTTTTCTATATTGAATGTAACCAAAACCTGGAATCTTGTATGATACTAAAGATATACATGTATGTTTGTTTGAAAGCAGCAGCAGCCATAAATGCTGACTGATGATGATCTATTTAATGCTAACAGTCTTGATATGTATGACTCTTTGAAAGCAGCAGCTGTAGCTGCTGTTGATCTATGTAATGCTAACAGTCTGTTGAGATGTATGGTTGTTTGAAAGCAGCAGCCACAGCTGTAACTTAGTAGTTCCAAATATTTATGAAAACATTTTGGAATTTCCAAATATTTACTAATATATATAACAGATATTTACCCAATGTTTATGAGTCATTGGTTGTCTACTATTATATAAAAAGGAGCATGGCATTAAATAATACTGGTCATCATATTTAACTACACTATAATGACCGGTATTATTTACCATCATATTCCCTTTTTTATAATATTCAGAGTTTTCATAACAAACACATATCTACATTATATTCATTTGGTGTGCATTTATTAGAGCATTTCTGTTTTATTCAAATACCGTTGAAGTCATGATCATCATTATTATATTCAGGTGAACACCCGTTTAAATGCTGGCATGTGTTGGACGGATCTTAGAAATTGACTTCCAAATTCACCTATCTCTGACCAGGTCTTTATTTATCCCTCTTTCTGTTAAGTCCATTCTTATCACTTTCTCGTGTTTTCCTTGGCCTACTCCTGCCAACTAACCCTACTACCTCAACTGTTCTACATCTACTAGTCCAAGAACTCTCATCCATTCTTTCAACATGGTCATTCCATCAAAGTTTCCTGCTTTGCATGCACCTCTCTATACTGTTCTGATTTAATCTTCCTCTGAGGGCATCAGATTTAAGCCTATCTAAGACTCACATTACACATCCATCGTATTATTCTCATATAATTTCTCTCAATGCAATGCATATCCTCAACTCTCACTGGCCAGGTTTCACTTCCATACATCATCACATTTCGTACACATGTTTGAGAGTCATGTGTGTTTTATTTGAAAGCGGCTGAACTAAAACTCAGTATCATATTTAAACCAGTCATTGCAAAAATCAATAAAGTACTTTTAAGAACTAATAAAACTTTGTCGACCTATAAAGAAAAAGAATCTAATTTTCCCAATTAAAAAAAAAACGAAGTCAAAACAAATAAACAGGTTCATTCCTTTTTAATGCTTCAATAAATCTGCAAGTTGAATTACATTGAAAAATAGATTTTAAATGTTATTACGACACAAATAAAACAAATTCTCTACACTGAATTATTCTGTTAGCAATTATTTATGAGACATGCTTTCCGTATATCAGTTAAATAACATTAAAGTATTAGTTATAAAACAGTGGTAAGTTGCCAGCATTATAAGCCTAGAAGTAATCTATGAACCAGGTTCAAATCCTATTAGAATTGATGCATTCACTTAGACATTAGCATTGTTTGACGGATGTGAAGGTGTTCTTATTGTAATCAACACAATGGTAGTTTGTAACCTCTGACGAATTTTAACTGGACTCTTTGTCATCTATTCGTAAGTGAAAATAACAAAAAAAGAAAAGGTTTCAAAGGCAATCCAACTTTCATCCATTCTGCTCTCTGAAAGTCAACTGACTCTTCAATCCAAAAAGTACAGTTTTTTTATACTAATAACACCACCAACTATGCAAATTAACTGCCAGCTCAAACCATCTAGCTTTAAGAAACTCTAAACAGCAAATCTGCAATGGGGAGATAACATGATTGACAACTTGACTGTTAGTGCAATCTTAGATAACAGATATTATCACTAAAACAAATTAAAGGAGCACAGTTATGGCCGCCGTAATATAGTAAACTAAATCCGGTGAACTAAGATGAGATTTTCTGGTGATGTCATTGATAGTGGTTCTTAAACTCACTATCAATCAGGACCGAAAGTGAGCCGTAACTTAACGCGCATGCATCTATCGGTAATCAGAGAGCCAACTCCATGAGATTATTCATTCACTTGGAAATCATATTTAACTTTTTTCTGCTATTGTGACTTTATTCCCTTGCCAAGAACACGGCTACCCTCCTAAGGATTATTCATTCACTTGGAAATCATTGTTAACTTATTCCTTTTCTCAAACGTATTTCCTCTTTTAATGATGTCAAGTGCAGAAGAGAATTTTATAAAATCCAACATGGCGTTCAAAGTTAAGACATTGCATTATATTATGACGGCCGTTATAAAGTTCGAATTTCAAATTTAAAAAAATAAATTAGAATTTTATTTTGAGATAAAAAATACAATTTCAGACTAATTAATAAGTTTAATTCCCCCCCCCCCCCCAAAAAAAACATGACTGTTTTAATTTATTACAAATTTTTACTATATTGTAAAAAAACTTCGTTTTGCAAAAAAAAACAAAAAAACACACACACATTTAAATTTATATCAATATTCTATTAATTAATTATTTTGAATTATTGATTTTATGTTACTTTAATGAATTCGTAATCTTTCATGTTTGATTTATTTTTAAGTTAAAAAAACAAAGACATTTATTGTAACATTGTAATAAAATATAGTTTTATTATTATTATGTTCGTTTTATAACATTTTAAATTATAAAAAAAAAATCACTGTCAATTTCAGAAACTATATTTTATTACAATGTTTTGGCGAAAATATTACTTTATTGAAAATAAACTTTATTGTTTTTCTTTCAAAAACTATATTTTATTAAATAAATAAATTTATTAAAATGTTTTAATCTATTGGTCGTTATAAATACAGAATTAAGGGACTTTTTTCGTAATATATAAGAACTATATTTTAAAAGATTTTTTTTTGTTGCTAACATCTACGATGCTTTATTTTCATAAAAAATACATTCGTGTGGTGAGGTGTTTTTGTTAAAAAAAATCAAGAATCATCATTTATTTTTTTCGGAAATGAGAGCAACTCTTATCAAATTATTCAGCTAAAACTAATGATAATGAAATGTTCATATGAAGAATAAAACTCCCTAAGAAAAGGGATTTGTCTTCTTGTGTTTATAAACAAAGAGATATTTCCATGCAGTATAACTGATACTAGTCTTTTCATTCGATGTAGACCAGGTTGTCATAACAATCAACTCAAACATTAAAACTAATCTGGAAACAATGAACTTATTAAAAGAATGAATATTAAATCAGACAAATTATTTTTCAAAGAAAAATGTTCATGTTTTAAAAATTAAAAAAATTATGACAACACCATTTTATTATTAAGTATTAATTTAATGTTTGCTGTCTAACCTACACAAATAACACGAAATAATACATTTGCACTTAGATTTCTAATAAAGTAATTGTTTAATTATATTAAGTGATCGTTAATTAATATATACTGAAAATTCCATTGAAATTGGTTGATATCCTGAATTTTGATGATTTTTTAAGTGAAGGGAGAGGTCAAAATGTCCATAGTCTGACTGTTCGACAGCTCTCGTTTGTAACTATACAGCATGACGTCATTTTCTAGTTAACAGGCCTAGTTTACTATTATGATGGCGCAAGCAAAATACTATCATAAACAACTGAGGGTAGACGCTGTCACTCATTCCTCTTTATTATCACACTACGAGTGTCGACAAGGCATTTTATTACACCCTTTATTTAATCCCCTCAGGTAGACATCTCTCATTCCATGTCTAATACACTTGAAGAATCCGGAGAGTAATATAATGACTACAATTCAGTCATGTGCAGTGTTGGGGGCATATAGAAGTTGCCCGGGGCAGTTATTTATCCTTATAGATCCTTGAGGCACACTGACATAGATACTATGTGCTTCAGAGATCTGCCTACAGCAATTACTTGATAGATCTATCAGAGAGAAAGGATTTAAACTACACCCGATGGTGATGCTCCAATTTGGCTCTTTGGGAATTTGGAGTCACACTTGAGTTGCCATTACTCACAGATTCACTGACCTATAGCGGTAGTATCTATAAGTGTACCATATATTGGTTAAATAGAATCTGTCCTAAATATTGAGAGTATATGTCTGCTGGTTTAGTATTATTAAACTGGGCTAATATTCAGGAGAGCTTGAGAAACGTACATGATTATATGTTGCTAATGCCTTCCATAGCTAAAACGAAATGGTTGGAAAGAAAGTAATATTATTTATAAACAAACAGAGTCCATCTAACATAGAGAGGATGCTGAAGTTCATTACAGTCTACTGTTCATGAAAGAAAACCAGGTTAGGGTTAGAGTTGGGGTTGTGTAAAGAAATGTAAATATTGTGAATCTCATTTGGTTTATTTTTGTCAGTTTGCAATGATGCTTCAGATACTGTTATCTCCTTGCATGCCCTATACACCCTTAAACACTAAATTACATAGAAATAGACAGAAAATTATAGAAAAATTACAATGCACTTTGGAAGCCCTCTGACAAAGCCGTAGGACTAGTTCACTGAACCATTAGATTTCGATCGAGTTGAGGTTATGAACTACACTTCTATGAGGAAAATATCATTTATTGTTGTTTTATTTATCTCGTTGTGCATCTTCTTTTTTTCTTCTCAACTCAACCCTTAAAAATCAATTCACAGAAAATATACAATATAATAATACGCTAAGGCAATTTCAGGTTCGTACGTACATTATCACCGTCCACCGCTTTTTTAAAGATGGAATCGCCCGATCGTCAAAGATGCAATGCCAAAAAAAGTAATTTAAAAATTTCATCTGATGTTGCTGTTGTGTCGAACGTGAAACTCGAACTAAAATACAATTTTTTGGCCTTCGGGCTAAGATCAAAGTGTAGTATCTGTTCTGTTAAAAAATATTGCAATAATATTGTGGGGTCTGCATTCACACTGGACGTTCATAGAATGGAAATGTCACAGACTCCTACAAGGGGTTTGGAGATATACCCCCATAACCAGATATATTCTGAAGCTACATTAACCAGAGTACTCAGATATTATGTTTCAGTTTGAGCAAAGGTGGTACAACAATATCATGGGTCTGTATTTCTGCTGGATGTCTATAGAATGGAAATATCTTAAAGCGGGTCACATTCTGTTAAATATTTCATCCAATAGATTCCAAACATCTCCAATTAATTTCTTTCTCTTACCATTATTTTTGAATTCATTAAATTCAATTTTAACATTCTGTTCAAAAATCTATTGTTCTATTAGCAAAAATGTAGGATTGGTTAATAGATTTAGTTTTCGAAATTTCCATTGATAGTAAATTTGCAATTTTGACAAGTATTATAAAAATATCAACTATGGTTAGGAATTCCACTAATTATTTTTAAGGTTACAATCGAATCATCTCTCATTTTTTTCTAGTAAAGTAGTTAATCCTAATATTTCCACTTAAATATTCTCTTAAGCTGTAATGTTTTACTTTTTTGTTTTGTAACTCTTCTTTGTATGGAATTTAATCTCTGATAAACTCGCCTCCCCACGAGGACAGAGTTAGACAAAAAGTCAATTTTTAATGTGGGTGATTTTCAGCTCCCTCAAAAGGGCAGTCTGGATGGCAAAAAAAATTAAATTGGCAAAGGTTTTGCCCTCCTTTGACTGAGAAATAGACAGATACTACATTTTGAATTATTTATTTGTTAAAATGAAACAAATAGTTTAACAAATTAGGCACAAGGCCCTCAAAATGTAAGGAGTGAGGGTTATGGTGGGCATCCTCAAGCTTACTCTTGACTCGATCCATTCGTCTAAGCTCGGTTCCTTTCTCTGTTTCACCATGTGTTCATATCTTTTACTTCAGCAGTTACCATAATACCACAATTACTTTATAGCGACAAACCCTGAACATGTAACAGCATCAGGAATCAGAAAAAAGCGGTCTTTAACAGATTTGTGTTCCAACCGAATGCCACGGAGACGAGTGGAGTGATAGGCCCTGCTATGTGGAACTTCCTCAATAGCTTTGGTCTATTGATGATGCGGCACACCGAGGACCATCATGAATTAATTTGGCTTTACAACCGCCTTTCCATCGTCACTATTCGAGAAAACACCTTGAGCCTGTTCTCAGCCGGCCAAACCATCTGATGAAACTTCCGTATATTTACATATTGATTTTGAAAAGGGACATTTTGCCGATTAACTATTATTTGTTGTTGTTGAATAAGTTTAAATTTATTAATGGAGAGATATTAAAAAAAAACAACACTATTTTATATTTTTAAATCCTGTTAATTATTTTAAGTCACAAATCTCATCTCATTCTTCTCTCCAGTAAAGTATTTAAATCTTTATGGACTACCCTACTTGAAATGTCCCTAATAGTTTAAATTAAAGTATTAAAAAACAAATCCTAGCAAGAATCCTGCGGAATCGTTATAATTGGTCTCTGAAAGAGGCGACTTCAAGATTATGTATTTATTAGTCTAATGATACTGACACATGAATCTATCTCAATAAAGGCAAAGATATTGATGTTATTTTCTATGTATCCACAACAAATTCTGACTCTTAAATGACAGTGAGTATGACATTGTTTGAAGCTATGATGTCAACGATGGACATTATGTTGACAATATCTATGTCAGTAGTGTCGTCGATGTCATAGTAGCTATATAGGCTATAATCATGTTGACATGCCAGTTTTCGTTAATTAACGAAAGTTAAGCGACATTGAACCTGGTCACTAATAGATAGGTTACTATTTGAAAATATCAGGCACTTTAAACTATTGGTGATATTTTATGTAAGGTAGTCAATAAAGTAATTGTGGTATTCTGGTGACTATGACAATGTACGTGAGAGAACGGCAACGCCTCCCTACAAAAACCTGCAAAAATGTACGTCATCTCACCTGACACAAATATACATGCGAATAGGGTATCACTTGTGAATTTAATATTCCCTACAAAAATGTCTACTTCAGAGAAAGCTAGATCAACCCAACCAGGATAAATGGCACACCAGGCCTGGCCAAGTAGAGCGTGAGTGGTACAATGAATACCAACAGAGATTATGGTAGCAGCAAAACCAATGTCAAATCCAGTCTCAGATTTATTGCATTCATTATTTTGTAATAACACTGGGGAAAGTTATGACCACCACTCACCAGTTACGGGTAAAATAGCAACTGTGTATATATTGAAAAATCCTTGCACACACTTATACTAAGGTGGTTAACATCAGTTATATATATACTAGCAATAATATGCTCCTTTCCGGTTACAAGTGTTGAATTTTTTAATAAACAGTCGATTGTGACAATTTAATGTTGACGTATGCTACTGCCTTCAAAGGAGAAAGTAATGCCAGGGAGGATAGTCTCATAACAGAACTGATACTACAGAAACCCTCAAAGGGGGAGGTTATGCCTAAGAGGAGGAGTGTATCATGACAACAGAATTGATACTACACTAACTCCCCCTTAAAGGAGGAGGTAATGCCTGTGAGGATTGACCAATGACACCAGAATAGATATTACACTACCCTCCTTGAATTGAGTATTGACAGATAGTACATTAATAGAAGTAATAGTATAGTTTTGGTTTCAGACGGATACTAAATCTCTAATTAGTAATAGATAGTAGTTCAATAGTACATTAATAGAAGTAATAGTATAGTTTTGGTTTCAGACGGATACTAAATCTCTAATTAGTAATAGATAGTAGTTCAACAGTACATTAATAGAAGTAATAGTATAGACAGGCAGATACCAAATCTCCATTAGTAATAAGTATATTTAGTGATATTATTCCCTCTTTATATTGGGATACTTTATTTTGGTTTGTGTTTAAACATGGTGAAAAGGAGATAAACAAAAAGATATGTGCCCTCTTGAACTGTTACAAGTTGCTGTTATGCCTCTGAAGAAACCCTGTGTACAACTGAACCTTCGGCATGTCTATCTTTTAGCATCTTAGGGCAAAAATATAATAAAATAGAGTAGTTATATCTAGTAACATTTTTCTTATCTCTTACTGAGATATTTGATAATTCTTTATCTGGATGGGTAACAAGATATTAAGTCAAATTTGGATGAAATACAATTAAAAACATTAAATAACATATCCCATTTACTTCTTTTAAATTACTTTTTCTGTGCTTGTGCATGAAATGTTGCATTTTATACAGCAGACGGAAAGAAGAGTTGAAAATGTTCATTTAATAAAATAAAATGTTTATTTAATTAATTTAATACATGTATGTAGCCGACCCATTTGGCATAATAATTGGAGTGTTCACTAATAGGCCGGGAGACAGTGGTTCAATCCTGTGGAAAATAGGAGGAGCGGTGACTTACCAGAGTGTGGCTGCTGGTGACTGAGGATGTTCATCCAACATCTAAGAAGAAGAACGATTGTCGCAGAGAATTTATATTAGTAGGGATGGCGTTCAGTTGTTATATAAACCTTCCTCACTGCTGAAGAGCGTTACTGGTCAATTTGTCACCAAACTACAGAAGTTATTAGACCTAAGGAGAGGATCGCGAAGGAAGTTTTTATTTTTTTCGCAACCTCACTTTTCAGCTAGCTTCACTCTTGGTTACCTATGATTTTTTTTGCGACAATCCTTGGTAGAGTCGTACCAAATGCTAAAAAATGCTGCTTGATGCCTCCTTGCTAAATCTCCAGGAGAATAAAGTGAGGATCAAGGGTAAGTGGAATAGTCCTGGGAAAAGAGTGGCGACCTCCCCATCACCTCAGTGTAGTGGCTAATGAAAAGGAAGTTTATAGGTCGCCTTCGACTATGGTTGACCACTTTACTTTTTTATATTAAATAAATGTTAATTTGTTTAATATGTATTAATTTATTTGTAAGATATTATAAACCTTTATAATATTCAAATACTAATAATTTTGTTTACTTGTTTGCACATTGAATGTATTAGATGGTGGAGGAAAGACAAATGAAATGAGAAGTGGTAAGAGGAAACAAAGATTCTTCTGCTTTGTCGTCATCAACTTGATGGTGGCGTTAATAAATAAAAATAATAAATCGAAGAGAAATAGGAAATTTAATATCGATTGAAGCGGCTATTCTGGTGCCTCCTCGACGTAAATTTACTAGACCAACTCGACAATCAGCTAAATCCCATCCATTCACTGTGGAGGTCCCCAGATGCCGGAGTTTTCTACTCCAATAGCTTCTTTCCTCGTGCTGCTGGCCTCTGGAACTCCCTCCCTGCCCCCTGTTTTCCAGACGGTACTGACATGCAGAAATTTCAAACGAATGTAAACAGACATCTCGATGCGCAGCTCTCAATTTAGGTTGACCCCCCCCCCAACCTTCTCCCTTTTTTCTCAGTAGCCCCTTACGTCTACAGTGGCGTCCTGCCTTGTTTGGGGGTGAACTATATTTTTAAAAAAAGAAAAAAAAGGCGGATGTAATGAAATGGACTGAATATAGTCTATCGGGTAATACATGGTAAAAATACAGTGGAAAACATAGGGAGTACCATCTATTTTGTAGAAAATAGAAAACAAAAGCATTAAGAAATAAAGAAAAAAATATTAATTTACATAGCTTTGTTATTATATATACTTTCCTTCAGTGTGAGTAAGTTTAAAATAATAGTTTGAATAAATATGAATGAGTTAGTCGTATTTCCATGATATGTTTGTTTACATTTTCGACCGTAAGTTAGGTTGTTTATGGCATAGGGAGAATACTGGATGTATATGAAAAGTAAAAGATGAAGAGAGGAGATAAAATTTAAAAAATAAAAACCAGAGGAAAGAAGAAAATAAGGCTTTAAACCCAAACAAATGTTTAAATGTTCATCACCTGTTTGTGTGAATTAACAGAAAAATATTCACCACGATGATAAGTTTAACCCACATGGTTATGAACAAATTGAACATTCAGATTAATTAGAGGTAAAACAAATATTTCCCTTCCTTTAGAATAATATGATTGACGAATTGAGAAATATATCTGAACAAAATACAAAAAAATAAAAAATAAATGAAAAAGATACAAAATAAAAAAATAGAAATAATAAAGAAAAAAACAAAAAATAAATGAATATTCAATTGTACTGTAGCTTTTCCAGCCGGATTAAAATTAATTAATAAAGAGCTCTAGTATTGCACTATTGAGCTGTAACATAAACCTTTGTCGTTTATAAAAAATCATATATAAAAATATAAATATATATTTGTAGAAATAAAGAGAGAAAGAAACGTATGTATGCATATATATTTTCCTTTTCAATATAAGAGTAAGAAATTTTTTTTTTTAAATTACGAGATATCAAAATCTTTTGAACCATCTTTGATCTAAAATAAACAACCTTGAGAAAGGTTTTGGATTAAAATTGACAGTTTTTCTCCACAATTACAGGAAAAAATTATATTCATTTTGAAAAAGCATGTCAGTATTGCGCAGGGTTTGCAGGATGTTTTTGAGAGCCTACAAAAAATATGTTTTTTTATGCGAATATCCAAGAGGGTAAACACTGTCATTTTTTGTGTGTAATCTTTTCATGTTAGACAACACATCTCGACCTTCAGCATTAAAGTAGGCAATGAGAGAAGATATCTTTTTATGTGTGGTTGGCTCAAACATTTTTGTAAGGTTTTTTTTCTCTTTGCTTCAGATCA
>OY744527.1:89861060-90013560 GCA_963556195.1 Sepiola atlantica | reverse complement strand
ATATATATATTTATATATAAAAAGAAATATATATATATAAATATATATGTATATATATATATATATATATGTGTGTGTGTGTGTGTGTGTTTGCTTTTAAACAACTAATTCCAGGTCTCGTTTATATAAGTAACAGTTACATATTAGAAAAATAATTCTAAACTATGAATATCGTTAATTCTTCTCAGTCGATTATCTTCATAACTGAAAATAATTTTCCCCAAAATATCAGCAGCCAGAATCATCTCAGACAACTAATTTCATAATTTTATCATTTATTATAAACTAACTTTTCAGGAAACCAAAATTAATTACTATTCTTGAAATTTCAGAAAGTTGTAATTCTATTTTGAAATTCATGTCTGGGTAAAGAGAAAAACTTTTTTGGGAAATTCTGAAAACAAGTAATTGGTATGAACACATATCAGTATATTTATTTAAGTAAGGGATAAAATGTTTAAATATCTCTTCTCCCTCCTACAAAAAAACAACTTTTCATTCAGTATTGAAATAAATAATATATTCTGATAATATATCCTCAAAGATATGAACTTAACTTTTTCATGCATACTGTTGTCCCACAACAACAAATAGAAAAGTTGTTATAAATAATCATAAATTTTGATTTGTTTCTGTGCGAGTCAGGAACACCAAGGAATACCTTTTGCCTCCATTATTGCCACCAAGTTAGATCAGGTACATAGAATGTTTGTAAAAAAACATGCATGAATGGCTTAAATTGAGGCCTCAAATTTTGATCATTTAAGCGTATGGGGACACACTGTAACACCATTGCTTTTACTCCAGAGTCCACTCTGACACGAAGTGGTAGTACCTGTCTGAGTAAGAATACAAAATTCATAACAGAACATTATCATGTTTCATAAATTAAACAGCAACAAACTATTGTGTACATATATTTCTAAAACCTTTATTAAAAAAATGTCTTCATCAGCACATAGTAACAGAAGAGAACTCAATACCATATCGTTATAGATCTAAGTGGACAGTGGAATTGTTAAATAACTACAAACACATTAAACTAAAAGTTCCATCAATATTCAGAAACAGTACTATATTAATTTATATTTTTCTTCAATTTTTATATGACTAGATATGAAAATTTGATTTAGAGACAAATGTTAAGCTTTCTTTAAAAAAACAAAAAAAAAACGGTGTATTAGCACTCTAAACAATTACATGGCTCCGTCGATCACACGTCCCATTGTACATTATGTTTCAACAAATAATGTATAATTTCCCTCTGAAAAGAAAAAGTAACACTCTATACAGAATGAACATGATCAACTTTCAAATACAATAGGGTGTAATAATTACCAAGAAAATATCTCTCAGGATAATTTCGATTCCTCTCACGATTTTGACAAATGTTCATTTCTGTCTATAGATATTTAAGGAAATCAAAACATTAGCGCTCTCTTGTCACCTAGGGAGATAATACCCTGATTCTTCAGAGTTACAACATATGAGCTTTGTGGGACCTAAAATACTATCCATTGAGCTAATCTTACACCTGCAGTTTTCACAAGTATACTACAAAATTAAATTGCTTCACTTTTAATTTTTGTAGATTTGAGGTAAAATTAAACAAACAAAAAAAGAGTTTGAATTATGTACTAGACACCATCCTTGAGTGTCTTCGGTCTCTCTGTACAAAGGTTTGTCAATACAACCTGACATGAGGATATTTCACCCTACAAGTAAACGCTGACCAAATATTCAAAATCACATAGTATTCGAAGCTCAAATAAGATCCCCTCGACACGGCTATACACTGATTCATGAGAAGAATGGTGCTCCTTCTCCAAATAATGTTACCTCAAGTAACATCACTTAACTGGATACTCCACCAGACTAGATGAATTCGTAATTTCTTTACTAACTCAACGTTTGACTTTTAACGAGAACTTTAATGGAATATTCAAATATCTATGTATCTCATATAGAGCTCAAGCGTTAGCCCCAGGAAGGGGGCCCTTGATTTCTGAGAACTTTAACTGAAGTAAAATGAAACAAATAAAATATATATCTACGCAACCCTGATTATTATTTAAATAAAAAATAAAATAATCATATATATATATATATATATATATATACATATATATATATATATATATATATATATATATATATATATAAGTGACGTTGAGCCTGGTCAGTAATAAATGGGTGGTCATTTAGAAATACCAGCTGCTGTATGTGCATCTCGCCATTGCTTCCAGTCGTCTTGAATTTCGCTTTGCTACTAGAATCAAGCCTTGTAGATTCAGGAGAGGTGTGGTTGTAGATTGAACCACCGTTGCTTCAGAATTACATACGCAGCCACCCTTACAGGGGGTATCCATTGTCTCTTAAGACTTAACGGAGGCCAAATACCAGCAATTTATCACTAAAACCATAACAACAACAAAAACCTGCAACGTCATAAATTTATAAATTGATAATCGTCACCTAATTTCAGATAGGCGCTTCGTAGCATAATGGTTAGCACACTTGTTTATTGTTCCAGTTATCAAGATTTCGAATCCTGTCATAGTCAGCCACGCTGATGAGCCGTAGTATGGCAAAATATGTGTCAGTTGATTAATATTTCATCTATAAAATTAATAAATAAATAAATAAACACCCATATATATATATATATACACATGAACACGTCCATAAAAAATAGGGCGACATTTCGTATCTAAGGGAGGTAACTCTTAAATGCCCGAGGCGAGCAATTTATCGCTAAAACAATAACAACAACAGAAACGTCTTATATATATATATATATATATATATGAATATATATTTTTGAAACAGCATATCCTTTACCAAGTGAAAAATAACGACATGGCTAATGTAGTTAACTTTTATTTAACAAATTTATTTTTTCAATTTTCCAATCAGACATTTGTTTTAACAAAGAGAAAAGAAGAACGAAAGTAAAAGCTAAAGTTTTATTCATCTGCTATTCCAATCTATAGAGGACATAAACATCAACTTTTATGTCTTTGCCGTTTGATGTGGCTTTACATGCGTCCATGCTCCTCTACAAGGGGCTCTGTCAGTCGGTCGTCGGTCGGTCATACTAAGTTTAAAATGGCATTTTTATTTCTAAACAAGCAGATTAAACGGATTTTCTTTTTACTTTTATTCGCCCCAAATAAGGCATATTGTCACTGAAGCATAAAAGGCTACTGTGATAGGGTCCAGATTTGTAGGGGTCAACCACTGTGGGGAGTGGGCAGCAAGATGTTTGTCCACATTACATTAAAATTTCTGCATGTTGGTACAGTCGGGAAACAAGGAGTAGGAAGGAAATTCCAAAGGCAAGGTGGCATGAGGAAAGAATCAATCAGAGTAGAAATTCTATTGGCATCTAGGGATAAGGACATCTACAGTGAAGGGGTGGGATTTTGCTGTCAGTCGGGTGGGTCGGAGATATATTCGTTGAGGGAGTATAAGTGCAATAAGTTCATTGGAAATACTTGTAAAACAAACAGAGAGATGCAACACTGCAGCGATGTGAAAGCGACAGGGGCTGGAGCTTTGCAGACTGCAGCACCTATTAAGTTAGAATTTTTTTCTTGCACGCTGTATAAGAGGCAGAGGCTAGTGGTTGATGTACCAGCTAAGATGTGGCAATAATATTCCATGCATGGGCGAATGGTGGCTTTATAGAGATATAGGATATTGGCAGATTAAGTTTTCTAACCTGGTAAAGGGAGCTACTTTCTTTACAGCAGAATTAGTAACATCTTCTATGTAGTTATTCCAATTCATGTGGCCTGAGAATGTCAGACCTAGGAGTTTAAAAATTGTACTCTCAAAAAGGGTGCTATCGGCTATGCTAATCAGTGGTTTGAAAGGTTTTGTATAGTTGTTAAAGGAAAGGAGCTTTGTCTTAGTATCATTCGTGACCAGATGATAAAACATATGACAGTAAATGAACTATTTACAGATAAGCGATTTGGATTCATACCAAGGAGATCAACTGTGTTACAGCTACTGACTGTACTTGATATGTGGACCGATTCTATAGATGCTGGATATTGCATACACACTGCATATTGTGATTTTATGAAGGCGTTTGACAAAGTGAGTCACCGCCTGTTAATACATAAGTTAAAAATGTATGGATTTGGCCCAGTATACATCAATTGGATCAAGGCATTTCTCTCAGACAGAAAACAGACAGTGGTAGTGAACAACGAGAGCTCTGCGGTCATAGATGTGACCAGTGGTATCCCTCAGGGATCCGTTTTGGGTCCTCTTTTGTTTGTTGTATATATAAACGACCTCCCTGAGTCTATGAAGAATGACAGTGAAACTTTTTTATATGCTGACGATACCAAGTTATTTCGTGAAATCAGAGACTATGAAGATTGTCAGAAACTACAGGAAGATATCCATTGCATGTATGATTGGTCTGAAAAATGGCAGTTAAAATTCCATCCAGAAAAATGCAAGATTATGTGTATAGGTACGAAACAGAACACTAAAAATTGCTTTCAATATACTCTGAATGATTGTCTACAACCCATGGATTATAGGAACTTGGAAAAAGACATTGGTGTTGTAATAGACAATAGGCTAAATTTCGAAGAACACATGAAAGAGAAAGTAAACAAAGCCAACAAAATTCTCGGTTTAATCCGCAGATGTTTTGAATACCTCGATCGAAGTTCATTGGTTATATTGTTTAAAGCGCTTGTGAGGCCTCATATTGAATATGCTAATCAAGTGTGGGCACCATATAAAAAGAAACACATTGAAATGATAGAAAATGTACAAAGGCGAGCTACTAAACTTGTTCCAGGACTGTACGATCAGAGTTATGAAGAAAGGTTGAAAGCTCTGAAATTGCCAAGTTTGGCATATAGAAGAATACGTGGGGACATGATTGAGTGCTATAAATTGCTCTCTGGAAAATATGATTTCAATGCTGATAAATTATTGACTAGAAAAAGTACAAGAGTGGGCAACAGGGGACACAGTCAGATGCTTTACAAGAATCAGGCACGTTTGAACCTGAAAAAATATTCATTCAGCCATCGCTGTGTTGATTTGTGGAACAGATTGCCATCAAGTGTAATTGAAGCCGAAACTGTAAAGATATTTGAGAAGCGGTTGGATAAGTTCTGGATTGACCAAGAAATCAAATTCAATTATAAGGCTGCTGTCATCACTGGACGCATACAACGATGAAGACAAGGAGCTGGTGCCATAGGACGACTCATGTCCTTCTACCAGAATTCATCTATGTTTCTATTAACTGTGACCATTCATTTTTGGTTGCAATCTACTAAAGAGGTCATTTTCTAAGGATTCAGCATTGTGTGGGCATTCGATCTGCCCTAATGCCGGGAATAGAACGTGGTGTCATCAGCGTGATGTCATCATCCATCTCAGATGCTTGAATATGTAAAGACGAGGTGATGAAGTAAAAAAGCAGTCTATTCGATATGTCCACACATCTGTATAAGAGGTTCAGTTTATCCATCCTTCAATCAGCCATTATCATCACTAACCAAGTTTATATTTAGACTAGCGGGAAAACCTGGCATTACCCGGGATTGAATGAGATACCATATGTCCACTTAGGCCCATCCCATAATACCGTATTACCTTTATAGTTTTACTTTTAATAATGTTCAATTTTTTAGATGGAGCTAAAGGATATACTCAGCATTGATTTAGTGGAAAGTGGCATAAGCAAAGTTACATCAATTGAAACAATTTTCATAAATTTATAGTCTTTAACCCCCTCGAGGCACACTCGACGTTTCCTGAGAACTCCTCTCTACCCATGCTCCAAGCCCTGAACCTCTTATTAATATATTTATTCCTATAATTTTTAAGTCATCAATAAAATATAATACAGTAAAACGTTGTACTTCCTTTTTACGGATGCAAAGAGAAAACGCAGATAACACAATGATCAAAATTAAATATACTTTTCAAAGAACACTGGGGAATGTAGTTTCAGAACCCTAGGAGTTTGTGGACAAACAGACAGGATAACTTCATATAGAGATTCATCCATGCATTACTGTTCTGTCTATCTGCTGACTGCTGACAGTTTATCATCTATCCATTCGTTGTTCGGTTCATCTGCTGGTCAGTCCGTTGGTCTGTCATGCTTAAGTTTGAACTAGCATTTTCATCACTAACCATGTTCTCTTTTAGATGCATCCCTAGAAGAGATTCTGTCTATCATTCTATCATTCAGTACTTACTGCTTGTACAGCATTCACCTGGGTGAGGGTAGCCGGCTTCATCTATCCTCGCTATTGCGTCCGTCACAAAGGCCGACCAAGCCTGATGATTTGAAGTCTACGATTGGGTGATTGCTAGCCACTTGCTGTTCCAATGGTGAACTCCGTAGATACGGAGGCCAGGTTGAGTTCCAGGTCAGCTTTATTGTCCACCACATCGCTTTTTCCAACCTTGATGACACAATCGGTAAGTAGATGAAATCTACCAGTTGACGGTGGAGGGCATGACCCAGCCAGCGCAGACGTCTCATGAAGATGACTTCGGAGGGAGTTGTCACGCATAATCTCGAAAAAGAATTTAACTCATAGACCGAATGGGCGCATCTTTAGAATATCCGTTCTAAGTTTTCTTATTTTTTAATTTAATTTATTTACAATTTTATTTCAGCTGGTAAATGATAATTATTATGTTTTAGTACTTTTGTGTTCACCTTTTCTTTGCTTGTTTGTTTATTAATACTTTCTATGGAGAGATAAATGTGAGGGCATATGTTCTTTCGATTGACTTTTTTTATTTGAGATAGTATATATAAATTTTGATGCACATTGAAGGGTTGTAAGGGTAGATACTTGGTAGGACACTCACCCCGGGCAGTTGAGCCAGCTTCCTCTGGAGGAGTTTCTCGGAGATATTAAATTCACAAGCGATCTCCAGTTGCATGTATATACCAATCAGAGAAGATGACGACATTACGTTTTTGTAAGGAGGTGTCGCCATTTTCCCACATACAGCACCTGGTATTTCCAAATGATCACCCATCTGGTACTGACCAGACTCAATGCCGCTTAACTTCAGTGATCTAACAAGAACCAATGTACTAAAAGGTAGATGTTACGAACGAAAAGGAAAAAAGTAATAGCTGCTGGCAAGACAGAATTACTTGAATTAGCTAGGGGTTGGGTACAGGGGACCATGGTTAATGCAATGTTTTTTCTGAATTCAGAAAAAACAATAAAAGAACATTTAGAATCATATAACCATATATTTGTGGTTATTATAGTTCAACTAGCCAGTCAACCACGTGAGAGACCAACTAAAGACAGCTGACTATGAAGATGATAGAGATGACAATACACCAACTTCTATGAACTGTAAAAATAAACCATATGATTATATATTAGATTTACTATTTTCATAAGTGTTAACACATTTTATAATTTTTAATCAATCTATATATAAAACATGAAAATTCTGTCTGTCAGCTTATCCATTTTCACACTTTCCCCATCCAATACAGACATAAAACCCATGACGATTATAAATAACAGTACTATGAGGATTGTGAAAAGCAAAAAAATAACAAAGAAATTGAAACTAACATGCCTGCTACCATAGCATCGATGGATTTTCAATCTAAATAGTGGACTCTGGTTTTAGGACCTATCAAGAATACTGAAGATAATTCTCTATTTTACGAGCGTCTCTCCATCTCCACTATTCGAGGAAATGCCTTGAGCCTGCACTCAGCCTGCAAAGCCAGTAGAACATCTGATGAAACTTCCTGATATTCCAAATATAGGCTTTTTTAATTTGATGATTGAAAAGGATTTTCATAAACTTTTAAATTTAACTTATATTTTGTAAAATGTTGAATTTTGCATTTATTGAATAAAATTTCCAAATAAATTTAACTTTTAAAATCTCATTAAAAATTCTCTGTTTTAAAATGTAAAAAGATTTCTTGAATTTTTTATATTAATATTTGTAAATTTATTTTACAGTTTTACTTGATAAATGTAAAGTCTATGTAAACTAAACTAAAATTAACAAATGATACATTGTTCCCAAGACACAAAAAGTTGAGAATGCTCAAAACTTGCACTTAATAGGTTTCATAAGTTGGCTTTAAAGTTAGAGAGAATTTCGTAAACCCAATATAAACGGGCAAGTTAGCTAGTATCATATATAGCATTTAATCACATTTTATGATGTGCATTCTGTCGAACTAAAAAATCTGTATGTGAACCCTTTATTTAGATTGTTCTTGTTCCGTCAGCCATGACCAGGTAGAAATAATTCTTAATTATATGCTTAGTATCACCTGTACTCAGGATTGAACCTTCACACTCTAGAAAACTGTCACTCATAGGTGATTATTATTTAGCATTTTATCCGTTGCACCACAGGTCCACAAGATGCACCTGAAGAATATCGGGTTACATCAGCCAGAACGTTGTGAGAATAAAAACCAAGATGAGACCAGTAGTTTGAATAATTCAAATAATATATATATATATATATATATACATAAACACGTTTATCAATAGGTAAATGATATATGATGAAATGATAGATCTTTTTATGAAGTTTCTTGAACTATTTCATTCAAAGTTAATTAAGAATGTCCACCTCTATATACATGCAATTATATTCGAATATAATTGGGTTTTAAACTAGATAGTTCTTCTATACATACACATCAATTCAAAAATATATATTCACAGGAATATATCATTTTACATACACATGGGTACATACGTTTTTCATTATTGTTGAAAATTACTCATTTTCTTTAGAAAGAGTTTTATTTCCTCATCTTTAAGGTAATCAGTGAAACCATTATTGACTAGTGTTTTTTTTAATATAACTTAATTCTTAATGGAAAGATATGTTGAAAGGGGAAATTAATGTAGCTCTCTAATGAAGTCTTTAATAACTTCTATTTTAGGGCACTCACTTTTATAGTTCAGCATACAATTTTTTTTTTTTAACATAGTTCACCCCAAACAAGGCAGGCCGCCACTGTAGACGTAAGGGGCTACTGAGAAAAAGGGTGAAAGTTTTTTGGGGGGTGGGTCAACCTAAATTGGGAGCTGTGCAGCAAGATCTGTTTACATTAGTTTTAAATTTCTGCATGTCAGTACCGTCAGGAGAGCAGGGAGGAAGTTCCAGAGTCCAGCAGCACAAGGCAAGAAGCTTTTGGAGTAGAAAGCTCTTCGGCATCTGGGGACCTCCATAGTGAATGGATGGGATTTGGCAGATTGTCGGGTTGGTCTAGTGAATTTATGTTGTGGGGGCACCGGAGCAGCAATAGTTATCACTTTTAGATTTTCTATGTAAAGGTTTGATTTTGTTGTTTTACGCCAAACATTTTGGGTCTTTATTTACTTGTCTCTCCACTGGTGCAAAGTTAGTCACAAACTCGGATTATTTTATGCACGAGATATACAGCTCCCCCAAAAGGGGCATTCTGGATTGGACGAAAATAAAAATTGTCCGAGTCCAGAAGGACTTTTTCTCTTCTGACAGAGAAAAGAACAAGTACTATACTTTGATCCTAACCTGAAGGCGAAGAAAGCAAACAGTTTGTGTCATTAAATGTTGAAAACAGTTATTTTGGTAAAAGTTCTTATGCTCCAAGTTCTTAATATCTTCAAATATTTCAGATGTTGACGTAATTATCTCCCCCTCCCCTGAATTCAGAACTCTCCAATCAATGCAAAATTTAGAAAATCTGACCTGGCGACTTTAAAAACTGAAATATTTTTTAACCATATGATTTTTGATTCTCCTTAAATATGATTGTGACTTATTTTATTTCTTTTGCTTACTTCCAGCCAATTTATGTCTACGATTGTTAAATCTTTGCATATTTGTTTTGGAATTCGCTTTTCTGATGAGAGCGAAATCTTACTTTCTTATTTCCACTGAGTTCTTGAAAACATGGTTTTTTTTTGTCAACCCATTCAATAAAAATTATCTCAAAACGTTTGTAAAAATCATGTTTTGTTAGGACTGTTACTTTTGAAAACTATTTTAAATATTATTTAAATCCTTGAACTTTATATACATATATATATATATTTTCAAATATTTGAACTTTGGTTTTTTCGAAAGCCAACTTATCCATCTGTAGTTCTCCTCTGATGATAAGATTTCGATCTTTGAAAAGCCCTGGCTTAAGGAAAGAATAATAAACACTAGTTTATTACTGAATGCACCTTGCATTGAACAATTTTAATAAATTTGGACAATCGTCGCATATTTATCACTCTTTTTTCTTCTATCTCTCTCTCTCTATATATATATATATATATACATATATATATATAAATATATAGGATAAATGTAGACATTTCTAGGTTTGATATATATCCGATCCAATAGTGCTCGATGCTAAACTAGTTATTAGTAGAGCAGGTACATATAGATGGGTTAACTTAAATCGATTTCGGCTTTGGTCTTTGCGATTTCCTCAGAGACAATTTATTATTCTAATTATCTGTTATAATAAATTCGCTCTCGAGATCTAAAAGGCTAAAATCTCGTCTTATCGATGTAAGCTATGCAACCCATTATCATATTTTGTTTGACGTCTCTTTTACATGCTAGAATTTAGCTTTTAGAAATGTACTGACCATGTCATTATGTATCCCTCTTTCTCTCAAACCCATCCTGATCCAACTCATGTATATATATATATACATATATTATATATATATACATATATTATATATATATATATTATATATATATATATATATATATATATATATATTTCGTTAAATATTACAGATGACTTGTGTCTGCATTATTTTTCCTTGAAGCTTTCTAGATGCCTTATACGTTTTCGAGTTTCTAGAAAAGGGTCAAGGAAAGACATGCTGACACAAGTCATCTGTAATATTTAACGAAATATTTCTTCAAGAAAAAATGCTGCCCAGATAGACATACACACATGTATGTGTGTGTGTATCTATGTATCATCACCCATGTGTACATTTAAAACGCCATACATTGCCGCACCGTTCGACTAATGCAGCAGATATGAAGAAACAAGACGATTGAATGAATCACTCGAAAGTACTCGTTAAGAATGGAACATTAAACCTACGAATCCTATATACAACAATTTGATAAAGATACTCACTGAACCACCCGACAAAAAATGATTAAGCAGCAGCATTCTGTGTTTTTCAATAACGTTTGTCTTAACACATTATATTTATATATATATATATATATATATATATATATATATATATATATATAATGTGTCTCTGAATTTCAATTTCTTATTTAGACCCCTTAAGCTTAAACCTGAAATTGTAGACATGTTCTTTAATAAAATCATGTAATGGATTTTGATCAAAGTTGTAATAAGGATTCTAGATATAAGGTTTAATATTATTTTATTTTGATTTCGATGTTTTATTTGGACACAAAACTAGAGTAAAACTGTTCAGTTAGGATGATTCATATTAATCGTCTTAGGACAGGTATTCTTTATATAATATATATATATATATATATATATATATATATATATATATATATATATATATATATATATATATGTGTGTGTGTCTATGAATTGTGTAGTTAGGCCTCATTCATTTTTGTTCTTTGAAACCTATCTTATATGTGATAAATATTGAAGGGTTAATCTTATGATTCTTTTGTCTAAAGTCCTGACATCATTACATATGTCAGGTTGAAAATCTAAGAGAAATTGTCCCCAAGTCAATTCGTCATATTCATTTCGTTTATGTTTCTATCTGATCAGTAATACGAAGATGTGTATTAATCTCCATCTATGAACCTATCACTTCCCCAGAAGTGCAATACATATTCTACAGATAAGATCTGCTGCCAGATGCAACGTTTAACTCTTTGAACAGGTGTTACATGATCGATGGTAGTATTTTTAATTCTCTGTGCACCAGGGTTATGCTGATGGTGCAGAGGTGTTACCTTACTACAAAACAATGCATGTATGAACAAAAAGATTCGTTTTGATATTTGAAAAGTCATTTATTATGCATACATTATCATGTATTATGAATTATTGTGTTTTACTAGCGGTAATATGGTCCCTCCGGTCACATATTTTTGCTAGCCAGGGCGGATGGTATGACGAACAAAGCTATTCTAGACTGCGAGAAGGTAATGCCTGGGAGAATAGTATCATGCCTACAGAACAGATACTACACTTCCAGATAAAAAGAAGTAATTCCTGGGAAGACGACATCATGATGAACGAACATATATTACACTACTCCCCAACTGTGGAGATAATGCCCAGAAGAATGATCTCATGACAACGGAACAGATACTACACTACCCTACTAAATAGAGCATTGAGTATATTAGTCTCAAATAGTATAGAAACTGAATTGAGCATTAAACAAAACAACAATAGTACGTTAATAGAAGTAATAGTATAGTCTCGGTTTCAGACAGATACCAAATCTTCATTAGTAATAGATATAGATTATGCATTTTAAATCATTTATTATATAAATTACAAATTATATGTAGTCCTGCACCGAGCTCTGAACCCTATATAATCATTTTTATTCTAATTTTTTTATTTCTAAAATAATGAAAAACGTTGCCGTTGCTGTTTAAGAGTGTAAATGCGGACACAACGATGTTATTGTAAAAGTAAATTCGTATGGCTCTTTGACCAACTCACTTCTGTTGCTGGCATTGATTTCCCCAATTCTTCTAAGAATCAAGTACTTACAGGAGGAACCACGTGAAGGTTGCCAACATCCATAGTGTAAATGATGCTATGGAATTTGAACTTAGCCCAACCAGGTAATCATTGTACGTTAATATCCACTTCAACACCGCCAATAAACATTCTAATAGAAAATTGGATTCCTCAAAAAAAAGTTGTTTGATCTTGGCTTTGTTTTCAATTGGAGAGATTTGTGTTGATATTAAAACGTTAATATTCGGGTTATTGTCACAGACTAGACTCATAGGAAGTTGCTTTCAACTATTCCATTGTAGATTTGTCATGACGGCAGATGTTCAAAATGCCTCCATACATCACTGCCTTGCACTAACTGCTATCTAAGACTATTATCTTCTAACATGTGATCAAGCTTAACCAATCAGAGATTCTGGTATCTCTTAAACATGTTGTTTATGTATATATATATATATATATATATAGATATATATATATATATATATATATATGTATATATATAATAAATATTTGTTTTGTTTATTATCTATGTACGTATATGTTTCGTTCTTTATAATCGGGACTCATCAGCATAGAGATATTACTATTCACTACTGGTGATGCGATTCGAAACCCCGGATTTCCAGTATTTTTACAAATCAAATCCCGACGTCTAGAACCACTCGGCCAACGCTGAATAGCGAATGAACAGTGATAATTTTAACACTTTATCCGACGGCTTGACGTCATAGGAGCGTTCGACTTAATAAAAGGAACGATGCCTTCAAACAGTCAATTGAACACTGAAGCATCACAAAAGACATGGTCACTATTCTTTTCACGTTTTATCAATCTTACATTGCACACTGGAACTCTGTCAGATTGATGTCTGTTCATAACTGGATGTTATCTTCGCAAATATTCCTCTGCCTTCCTCGTTTTGGGGTTTCTTAAACAGTTCCTTGTATGATGGTTTTCACAAGGACTGATAAACAAGAAACATAGCTGTATCTTAATCTTTTCGACAACCATGAGATCCATTTTAGCCTCTATAAATTATTTCATAGGAATTCTGTTAAAACAAGCTACTCTGAGAGTTTCCTATGATATCTAAAACAACTGCTAGACCGAAAACTCCAGTTATACACCCATGTTTCTGCAGAGCCATTGGAGAAGAGATGCTGTGTGAAATATGTTGGTTACATATCATTAAGCAACCTTTATTTGTGAGTGGTATCATCAGTTTCTAGTATAAACATGTTTAAATAGTGCATTTACACAATTTAGTGCATGTTGCTATTTGGAAAGGTCATATAATCAAGAAAATGTTTGAGCTTTATTTTATTCATAGCCACTTGATTGCCATCATAGTATTTTCATTATCACCTTGTTGTCGTCAGCAAATTGTTTTTTAAAACCATGTTTTGACAAAATTAGACTCCCATGTATTTAATGGGAGACTAATAACATTAATTGTCATCAAGTTTGCTACATTTTCCACTACAAGGCTGATTTTGATATTGACTTTAAGGGAATCATAAAAAATGTTGCAAGGCAGTATTTTAAAACAACTTTTTATTTCATGAAACTATTATATTTAATGTTTTGTGAAAAAACGTAAGTTATATCAATCTGAATCGTACACCCGAAATGCTGAAAAACATCTCATGTTACATTTTATAAAATGGCTGATAAATAGTGCAGGACAGAATTGAAATAAGTCTGTTTATAATGTGCCACAATGGAAATAACCCTCACTTCTTACTAAAATTTCCATTTTGTAAAAAAATGTCAAGGACTAGGATTTATTTCAGTGATTGCGTTCAGTAAGTTCGTTTTAGTGTTTGAATTTTAATTGTAGTCAAAAATCTTTTTCTTCAATCGTTTTTAATAAAGATTCTTCTAAATTTCAAAAAAAGGAAATATTTCGCAATGATTTATCTAAATGACAATATTCTAATTCAATAAAATGAAAATAAAACGAAAATAAAACACAAAATAACCTTTTCCTTAATTAGATATATTCCCATATAATTGATTATTGTTTTTCTTTGAAGTTCTTTATAACATTATTTATCGTTTGAGATAATTTTTCTCTGAAATATACAAAAGTTTATCAATTATTAATCTGTGCTTTCATCTGCTCGAGTTTAGCTTATATATTTTGAAATGTTTGCAGCTCTGATGTCAAATCTGCGTTTGGATGTAATGTATAATCACAGAAATAGTATATGATTAAGCGTCATCAGTGAAACGTTAGGAAAGTTGTTTAATGAGACAAAAGTTAAATAATCATTCTACAAATCGAGTTAGCTTTTACTCAATAGAAAACCAGGACTAATTTCAATAATCATAAATATATATAGACATTGTTAGATGAACAGATTTTCACCGAGAGAACATATTAAACAGGAAGTAACTCTTTGTCTTTGTGATCTATCTTGCCTCAAAGAGAATTGGAGAGTGGAGTTATGTCCCTTGTACATTCCATAAAGAGACAATCTTAGATTAACACGTGTTACATACCTCTCCCTCCAAGTAACACGTTTTGGACTAAGAAGTAATTCTTTTCTTAACTTGTAAATGGAGGATAAATGTTAATAGTTGATTTATACAAGAGTTTTATTCAATTCTATTTTTATATATTGGTCCTATATTTCACGAATACCACCACTACACATCAGACATATTTGTAATATGAATGACAAATTGGCATCATGTGGGTCAAGCGATTTCCTCCCTGTATGAGAACCAGTATTTCAAGATTATTAGTTGTTTCAGTTGAGATTTTTAATAAAAATGGTTTGTAAATAGGGATTGTAGAAGAAAAATTAAACACTGGGTGAAAAGACTTCGACTGTGGTTAGTGCAGTGAAAGCAGTGCCTCTTTCATCAAATAATAGTTATTTCATCTAAAAAATGTTTAGTTTCAAGAAGATAGTCTGCCACTATAGGCAGCTAAATTGTTTATGACACTAATTTGAATAGGAATGCTAGTGACTGGTTTTTAATCAATCGCATGTTTGCTAGTGTAAAGTAGCTTGCTCTTATTTTGCTGACGTTGTTGAGCAAGGATGTTAAAGACAATTACAGAAAAGTAATAAAAGTAGGAGAATTCAACGTTGGTGATTTTGCACATGTTAAAGGTTTCATTTACCCCGTGCCTATTATTTGAAAGAACTCACCACCAGTCCTGATTATTTTTATCTCAGAGATTTGAAGGCCTCAACTGAATAATGAGTTCATACTTTGTTCATATACCCAGATCAGCATTGTTGGAGTTTGCATCTAAACCTTAATATTGTCCTCCAAATATACTATAATTCCCAAACTCTTATGGCCCCAAAATGTCTCAATTATTATGAGAATTTAAAAGATCTTTTCAACATCCATAACTTCCGGAAGAATCGGCTTATTTAAATTGGCAGAATAATAACCTATTTGATATTGAATGGGAACATTTTAATAATGAGTTTTGTGCAAAACAAAAACATTTGTAATTAATTTCTTGTTTACACATTTTTATATTTGCGAGTTTTCCAATAACATTTTGAATTATACAAGAAATGTTCATAGTTCATGTTATTAGAAGATGGATTGAAATATAATTTTTGCTTATTTAGATTGCTTCAATGTTATTGCTGTTGTTGTTGCATAGGAGTTCATCCTGGTTGGGTTCAGACAGCTTTTTTCTTAGCCAGCACTACATTTCGAATCATGGCAGGTCTGAGCAAGGTCGCACAGGGTGGCTAACAAATCGCGATTCCACAGTCGAAGGTCGACAACCTGTGGACCAGAGAGCTCCTTGATGGTAGTAGTCCAGGTCCTCAGCTATGATTGCGCCACCCAAGCAGAGAGGTAGTGAGCATTTATTTTAGTTTTAATGTTGGTCTCT
Organism: Sepiola atlantica; assembly: GCA_963556195.1. NCBI lineage: Eukaryota > Metazoa > Mollusca > Cephalopoda > Sepiida > Sepiolidae > Sepiola > Sepiola atlantica. The sequence continues at coordinate 89,996,956 of OY744527.1, read as the reverse complement.
TATAAGTTATTGTCATGCATGTTTTCAGTTTGTAATGGTGAGCAATGCAAATAAGATTGCTTGTCACAGCCATTTATTGGTATGCAAAGCTAAAAATACCAGAACATTCGCACACCAGGAGGAAGGTGGGTAGGGGGGAAGTGAGTGAGGAGGCTGAGGACAAAACAGAATTGGTCTTCTATACTTAACACAGATTTTTGCGAAGATGAGGCCTTTTCCCATAAAGGTTATTTTATTTTAATCCCTTGTTGAAATGGCAGTACGTCTAATGGGACACGGTAAAACAGGCACGAATGACAAAGAGAAAGTGTCGAAAATAGAATAACAGAAACAAACGACACAAAATATATTTCATCTTAAATGGTGATTCTGAGCATCATTCTTTTTTGGAAAGAGTTTCGTTTGGGTTTTCTTCTGTTTGATTTCTCTGTTCTATGGCAAGTCAATATTTTGGGGAAGTAATTTAATTCTGAAACAATATCTATTGCAAACGATACAGGCAATTCATTTTAGACAAATCGATATTTTACCAATGAGTATTAGTGCATAAGTATTGATTTACTCCTCTCCAGGAGTTAGGCACAATGCCAGTTTTTATCTTACTCCCACAAGTAAGATGTGACCCAAGGTCGGGTCGGGAAAGTGGGGTTTAAAAATTGCCTGGGCAGCCCCATCGGCATTCCTCAGTAGAGGCGCCTCAGACAGTAAGCAATAAACTTACTCCTCCCCAAAGAGGGGAGGCAAAGCCTGGGAAGGTGGACCTCCCAGAACTGCACAGGACAGACTCATTGACCGGCGTAAATCAAGACCCAAAGGCCAAGACAACACCAGTATGGGGTGCAGTATCCATCGGAATAGATAGTACACTTTGATCTTAGCCAAAAGGTCAACTTAGTGCATAAGTAACCAAAATAGATCTAGGATAAATTTGCCGGATACTTTTGCACCCTATACATGTTTGTTTTAGTATCATCAATAGTAGTAGTAGTAGAAGTAACATAACTCTGTAGGGCACACCCAGTATCTTAACAGTGCTTCATGCCAAATGTGGTACACTCCTGTCAAGTAGTTTTGGAGGCTTTAAGTGACTAAAAGACAGCTGGATAGGCAACAATGCTCGAATATAATTATATATATCCATAATATATTTTATATAAGTATTTATTATTTTTACCTACAGACACATGTGTTTCATGCTTATGCAATATTCAGTGTAGGAGATAATAATTACTGCCGGTCGAAGGATTCCAACCCAGTTGCAAAGTCAGCTTTGATTCTACAGCCTGGTATTAAACCCCAAGGCTACTATCAATTATACAGTGTTACGTGTTGTTACTATTCGAATTTAAGATTTTACAAGCTCATTTTATCAGACAAAATACCGAAATGCATTTTTATACTTCATTTTCCTGTTCCAGATTATGAGCAAAATAAAGATAGATATTTTCAAGAGAGCAAACACACGCATCATTTCCTTGCACCACCACTCCATATTCCGGCCACGTATTGTCGATTTAATCATCTTACTGAATACAGTTTGACTCACTCGGCGACCTTGGCCCTAACTACATCTGACCTGTCACCAGAATTGGCTGTTAGGCGATACACCCACAAAAATCGACCCATGCACTCAGTCACGTGACCAACAACTATATAAGTCTCTAAAGGTGGTAACTTAGACACGGATGTAACAGTGTCTCCCTAACCGTCGCTCGGATCATATCTATGAAGAAAAAGACGAAGACAAAGAGAAAAAGTAGAAAAAAATGTCTTAAAGTTTGGGCAAAAACGTACCCGTTAAGAAAAAAGGGATTATCAAGTTAATTAAAATGTCGTTGTGAACCATTTGAATATGTTCTTTTCTACTGCAGGTGAGAAAAGGTTGAATTTGAGTTATAGAACCAATTTCAAAACCTGCCCGCTGTCTCATCAATAAAATGCCATTATCATCTTTATCCAACAAATTGAAGTGAAAGCACCCGAGACCAACATGTTTCATACTGCCTGTGGTCATTAATTCGACATCCTGACTGGTGATCCCGAATGAAGATTGTGTAGCGACGACCATCTTATCTAGAACTTAACCTCTCTGTTCGCTCCCAAACGGTTGACGTGGAGAAATATAAAAAATAAATAACAATGTCGGATTCTTATTGTCATTGAAAAAGGACGGATGATCGTTCGAAATATTTGATTTATTGTATTAAAAAAATAAATAAATCTTGGCATCTTATCGATTTCCTAAACAAAATATTATTTCATTTTAAAATATGCCTTATTATGTGAAAACACATTTTTTTTAATTAAATCATTTTAATAAATTATTGCTAATATCGACGAAATTATTGTAGATATGTAAATAAAATAGTCCACTAACATCAGAAATGAATAACATCAAATATTAATTTATTATGCACAGTTTAAAAAATAGATATGCAAATTAGCCATTCTAATCAGTGTCCTAAGATCGTTAATCTCTACTATATATGCGATATTTCAAAATTGTTTTTTGTATTATTGATTTAAATAGAAGTAACCCGTTTTGATGGTAATATAGGAGTGATAAATGAAAAAACTTTCACATTTATTCATTTAAATTTAGCCACGGGTAACGCCGGGTAGCCCTGCTAGTACATACGTTGAAAGAATTGATAAGAGTTCTTGGGTTAGTAGATGAAGAACAATTAAGGCAGCAGGTCCAGTTCACAAGAGGAAACATGGGAGGTAGTAATAAAAATGGACTTGAGAGAAAAAGAGATAAATAAGGACATGGTCAGAAATAAGTTAGTTTTGAAGTCAATTTCTAAAAGCCGGACAATGCATGCCAGCATGTAAACCAGCTGTTTAACCGAATATGAATAATAATTATTATCATCAACTTTTCGAAAACGATCATTCAGATATCAATTCCGAAACTAAAAAGCTCCATATCTTTTCATATATCGCTTTATAACAATAGTACGTAATTAATTTGAATTATACAAACAATTTAATGCAGTTTCATGGTCATCCATTCATCAGAAGTATTTATGATACCTTAACAATGTAATAGATTTGAATGATGTACACCATAGAGTAATTTCGTAAACACTTTTGATGAATGGAGAACCATGAAACTGCAGTAAAGTGCACACAAAAATATAAAGTAATGGAGAGTAAGAGTATGCATACTCTTACTCTCCATTACTTTATTTTTTTCAAATTTTGAATTTTGGCTTTTCCACTGCCAACTTATCCATCTATGTAATTCCTCTGATGATAAGATTGTAATCTTTGAAAAGCCTTGGCTTAAAGACAGAAAAATAAACATGTTTTTTACCGAGTACACCTTGCATTGAACAATCGAAGTTGAAATAGATTTGTCATTCGGACATCATTATCTCTCTTTCTTCATTTATCTTTATAACTGCTCTATCTCGTATATTGAGCTTAAACCATTTCACTATAGGTTCTATCCTCTAAAAGTATACTTTTAGTTTCATATTTTATATATATAATGGTTACAGCGCTTGCTTACGGAGTCTAGGTGGATTCTGTGGCAGGGGTTCGAACCGTGTGACCGTCTGAGATTATCATCCCTGCACTGATGAGAGCAAAAGCTTGAAACGCTAGCGTATGTAGGTAAAAATAATTTAATATTATCCATTGAAAATTAATATTGGTATATATATATATATATATATATATATATATATATATATATATATATATATATATATATATGGTATAAAGATGGCTACAAAATAATTTTCTACTTGTGATTTGAACATACACACCTGTACCCACCATATCGTCAGTCCCCAACATTTAATAATACAAGATTGCAAAATGTCCCCTTTTTATTTCTTGTGATAACCGAAAACGACGGTTTAGGAATCAAAATAACATTTAAGAAGCAATACATACACACCTAAACAGACAAATAATTTGTCACATAATAATTCCAAAGAAAGTCTTTATGAAATTCAGTTTCTCCATTCAAAGATTTAAGATACATTATTGAATAAGATTACTTCTCCCAAAATAGCGATTTCACAATAATAACAAACACAAAACTATAGCCAAAGGAGGTAATTATATTGTTTGCAATTTTGCAATCTTGTATTATTAAATGCTGGATTTGAACTAAAATAATTTTGCAACGATTGGAAAATGAAATCTTTCTTTCAGAATTAGCTTACAAGATACTTTCATAGAAATATATATATATATATATATATGATTACTTGTATTTATACCGACATGTACATAATCTGCAGCACATGTACATGTCTGTATGAATAGAAAATAATCATATATATATATAAAAGATTTATTTAATATTGAGCACTCTCTATAAGTCCGGTTGAAATTACTTGGATTTTTATCATGTGGATGTTTACTTTACCTAGATTACTATATATATATAACAATAAAAGGATAAAATAAATCTGACGGTATGAGTTAAAATGGAAAAGCGGGAGACCTAAAACTCAATGTTTCGCACAGCTGTTGCGTCAAGAAAGAAAAGCTAAAAGTTCCAAACAACGAAGTCATCTGTAAATTTGGAGAATATATATAGTACTCACGGTATAATAAATTTAAATCTCTGTAGAGAGGGAAGACATATAAATACGTATATACATATGCATATATGTATATTTTGTATATATATTTCGAGTACATATATATATATATATATATATATATATATATATATACCTATTTATATATCTTCCCTCTCTACAGAAATTTAAATTAATTATACTCTGAATACTATATATATATTTTCAAATTCACAGATCTTCTCGTTTTTTGCAACTTTTAGCTATTCTCTCTTGATAAAGCCCAAACAACAGCTGAGCGAAACGTTGTTCAAAGTCTTCCGCTGTTCCATTTTAACTTAATATATATACATATATATATGGTCATTTGATCAGTACCACTGAAAAGCCATGAATTTGAAAACTATCCTGTTTTTAAATCTCCAAAACAGTTACATGGTAAACAGCTGATGATCCCCGTTTTAATATTTCATGCTCAATTAAGGTCCCCCGTTTTTGTTTAACTATTAGATACTTACATCCCCTTTTGTATTAATGAATTTTCCAACGGTGGTTCGGCTTATGCAAGTGCTAAGTCTGCGATATCTTGGATTTAGTTAGTTTCTCTGGGAATTTAAACTGCATTTTCTTTCTTTGTTTAAAATGACTCAAAGCTTCTTTAATTAAATGAAAGAGTTAATCATTTAAGAAGTTTGGAACATAGAACATCCACATAATTCCCAAATTTGTAGATCGTTTAATTTAATAATAGTATTGGCTCCACAAACACTTACCTCCACCCAAAAAACAACATTATACATAACATATGTTTATATACAAACACACATATAGGTAACACAAGCATACCTAATAACTTGAAAATCACAAATGAACTTATTTTGAATTTTCAAAAAAAAAGTATTTTTTAAAATATACAACTTATGTAAACTTCGCAAGGGAATTGATGAATCTATGTTATTGCTTCAAGAATTGCATCTTAAGGAATAATCAATATTTTCTATGTTTTATTTATATTTATTTATTAAGATTTCACTCAGCTCAGGGGAATTTAAAAGCTATTCAATGGAACTGCAGAAAGCAATCTTGTAAAATGAAAATGCTACTGAAACAGTAATATATATATATATATATATATATATATATATATATATAAATCGTTCCAGAAGGCATTAATATATATATATATATATATATATATATATATATATATATATATGTAGTCATATTAATGCAAAAATATTTATATATGTGCATACATGTAAATATGTTAATACATATGTATATACACAAATGAATTCGCAAACATATGTAAATAAATATATGTATACATATGTAAAGGCAAATATCTAGATAAATATGCACAATCATGCATGTATAAACTTGTGCATTAAAATATGCGCATAAGAACATATATATATATATATATATATATCAGAGAAGAAAGAGAGAGGGAGAGAGAGAATGTTTGCATAAACATATGTAAATGTATATTCATACATATACAAATGTGCATTTGTATATTCTATGTATATAGGTATGTATGCATGCTTATGTATTTACACACACATACGCATTTATATTTATACATGTATATACATGCAATATGTATGTTCTTACAAATATATATATATATATATATATATATATATATATATATATATATATAGCATAATATGAAAATAAATAATAAAATAAGGTGCGAATCAAATTTTATTAGAATTCAAAGTTCAGGCAAAGTATCTCAACGTCCTTAACTCATGAGTTTTCAAAGATAATTCTTCTCCTCAGATGGCCCATTACCGCAGTGACGTTTCTGCAGGTGATAAAATTACACTTTGAAAATATATAAAAATATATACAAAAATACATAAGAGTACATAGCACATCAAATATATTTTGAATTTTGAACTTTATGATTTCAACGCACAGTGAGTTTATTGAACTTTTATTTGATTTGGTTCATTTATCATTGTTTTAATTAACATAAACATTGGTTGCATTTTTCACTGTAAATTACTGCATCGATTGCGGACGCTTTTCCCGACTGGATAACTTTTTCGGTTTTTCAGTTCTTTCAATTTTTTCGCTTTTGGACTGTTATTCAATACCTGGATCAATCTTCAATCAACCTCTTGGATATCTTTCCTGAATATGTTTAAATTTGTATGACTTGGATGGATTTTATAACTTTAACAAATAAGTATGTTTTTGGCTTGATATATTTGATGTGTTATGTACTCGTATGTATTTTTGTATATATTTTTTATATATTTTCAAAGTGTAATTTTATCACCTGCAGAAACGTCACTGCGGTAATGGTCCTCTGAGGAGAAGAATTATCTTTGAAAACTCATAAGTTAAGGACGTTGAGATACTTTGCCTGAATTTTGAATTCTAATAAAATTTGATTCGCACCTTATTTTATTATTTCATTTTATATTATGCTATTAATGCTCTATCCAGTATATTGAGTTTTAGTCTTTATCCAGATGTTTCACTAATTGAAAGATATTAGTTACCTCTGATATCTTTTGTTGGATTAACTTCATATATATATATATATATATATATATATATATAACTACAGACAGCTATATTAAAAAATACCTGCTTTAAGTTTCAAGAAACAATGGCTATCCCCATAAGGACGCATGTGTGGGCAGTCTATAGATAGCAGGAAATAATGCCGAGATAAGCAGAGAAAGACTAGCGTTATTTCAGGGTTTTCCTTCACCTAAACTAGTTGCAAAACCAAGGCTTGAGAGTCTCGTCTACTCTACTATATAATCCATAGCTTGAAGAATGGTCTTAAGATTCATAGCTTTCCCAAGGGAATTAAGTAAAGTAATGCAGTAGCCCTGACAGAATTCGAATCGGGCACATACAGCCCACAGTCTTCACCTATAACGATTCCACTTCCATAACACATATTAATGTATACATATTTATATTTATGTCAAACAGAACGATGTGAACATATATATTTATATGAGAACATATATTATCAAATACCTATATATATATATATATATATTTAAATGAAATAAACTAAACACATATTAGGGCTGTCCGCATTATAAATTACTTCGATCTAGATGGTCTCATCAGACACGTACACAGCCACATTTCGGTACTGAAATGTGGCTGTGTACGTGTCTGATGAGACCCATTAGGGTCGAAATAATTTATTCCTGCTCTGTTAATAAGTACATTGAGCTCTTTTACTCGGATTCTCATCAAAACCATTCAACTCTACACACACACACACATATATATATATATATATATATATATATATATATATATATATATATGTTTACAAGTATGTGTATACATATATATTTACATGTACGCACATGCAAATACACACACACACTATCTCATATATATATATATATATATATATATATATATATATATATATATATGTATATAAATAAAATGTATATATTCATTTTTAATTTATTATTAATATATAGGTTTTACATTTATTTATTTCATAAATTTATCAATGTGCACAACGATAAAATAATATCATAATCTGAAGACAAAATGTGATTGGAATAATAAACATTGATAAAATGTGACTTTACTTTCAAAGTTAGGTGTGCTATGCATTCAATCATGTTCTTCCACACAATATAAGAAATATTTCTCACTGAATTTCATTGCAACTGTAAGAAATTCTAAATCATGTCCATAGAAAAAAATATTTAGAAAATGTAATGCAGGTCTTTTGTATTTTTGATTGTTAGATATTCAATAAATCAATTGTGTACATTTTATCGGTGACATAATAGGCAAAAAGGCTGATCTTGATGTAAGCTGGCCAATATTCAACCACATCTTTCAGGTTGTTTTTAAGGACAAATAGTTATCAAATTCTTTCAGAACAGACAGGTACTCAGCCATATCTTTCAGATTGTCTTTAAAGACAAATAGTTATCAAATTCTTTCAGAACAGACCAGTACTCAGCCATATCTTTCAGATTGTCTTTAAAGACAAATAGTTATAAAATTCTTTCAGAACAGACAGGTACTCAGCCATATCTTTCAGATTGTCTTTAAAGACAAATAGTTATCAAATTCTTTCAGAACAGACAGATACTTCACGATATCTTTCAGATTGTCTTTGAGAACAAGTAGTTATCAAATTCATTCCAAACAGATACATAATCGAACACATCTTTCAGATTATCTTTCAGGATTAAAAGAGTTATTAAATTCATTCATGCCCCATGCACGACACTAAACTGTCTCGGCCACCCTTGAACAGGGTATACACTTCATAGCTACCTGACCCAAATCCACCACAGTGAAATCCATATTTCTAAGTCCTTTCTATCTTTTTTCATTTTTTTCATACCCTACTTCCTAACCCTATCAACTACTAAAATCCTGTCTATTTGCAATCTGCAACTTAGTATAACCTTGAACTACAGTAATTGCTGAGGCCCTAATTTGGAAGGTGTGGCAAGTATAGAGTCACACTTTAATTGCATTTACCTACATGTTTTTTCTCACCTGGAGTTTTAGTCCCGTTCAGTGTCCCATCTATGGATTAAATACGATCTATTTATAGAAAGTTATGTATTTGCATATGTTTATATATTTGTATACAGTATTCACTCCATAGCTAATTAACTGATCATAATAAAGTTTGGAACACAGCTGTTAGGCATAAGAGGTCGCAATGTGGGCTATATTCAGTTTAATTTAGTTTTAGGCAAAAGGTGTAAGAAGTGGGTGAAAGCCCTTTGTTAAAATTCAGATACCTCCAAGGTTTTTTAAAAAAATTTTACTATTGGTATTAGACATCAATTAATAAATATTTCCAAAATTTCGGTTTCTTTTGAGTATTTTAAAAGTTTTGAGGGGAGGACATATTGGCATAACCTCCTCTTTGAAAATTCAAATATTTAAGATTTGTATTGAATTTTATCCATTAAGCAAGATTCCCTGAATTTGAATTCCGTCTTAAGTCCTCTTAAGCTTAAGCCTTTAATTTTAGACATTTTTTAGAATCAAAATCATGTAATGAATTTTGATCAAAATTGGAATAAGAATTTTAGACATAATCTTCCTAAGTAGTGCAAAACTGTTTACAATGGGTATTTTTACTATTTTATTTATAAAATAGATGTCTAAAAAACAAATAATTTTACATGTCTAAACATATAATATTTTTTAAAATTAATGTGTCACCACTTAGCACGCTAAAAACACCCGAGGATAAGGTTTAATTAGATGGATAGATTGACAGTTGAATGATGAAGAATACTATGAGATGATTGAAAATCCCCACACACCACATACTCTAAACAATAGCCGACCCAAAAAACAGCAATTCTTCCACCTTTGTCAGAAAAATCGCTTGTGGCACGTGACGACTAAAGGACATGATACGAAATAAGCGTGAATTATAAGGATGCCAAAAATACACCCAATGTCCACTGTCTACTCTTCCTATAAAGAAGAATAAGAAACATTTACAAAAATTCATTGTATTTGGAATTATATGAATATTTATACTTACTACTTTATCAACCAATATTAAAATATTGATCATTAATTCTTTATAATTATTTCTACTTCAAGCAAATAATTTCTGTGACATCTAATAAAATCTCTAATCATAAAAGTAATGCAAGAATCAATCCAATAAAATATCTAATAATAAAAGTTATATAAAATATGATTCTAATAAAATGCTTAATCATGAAAGGTATACAAAAATCATTCCAATAAAATCTCCCATAACAATAGTTATAAAATTGTCATTCATATATATATATATATATATATATATATATATATAACGTGATGTTTGTGTTTTCCCTATGGAAAGAAAGGTTCGAGAATCTACGTAAAATCTAAAAGTGTATTCTTATATAACATTTACCTGGAAAGACAATGGAAGTGTTCTAGAACATCTAAGGGCATCCCTAAGGGTGCTATTTTTTATGAAATTTAAATCATATGTATAAAGTTTTTTGGGGAAGACAATGGAAGTGATCCCGAATCTCTAAGTGCTCTCCTCACCTAAGGGAGCTACGGAGACCGAACCTCCTTTCAAACTTCATATATATCCTATTTTGATGATATTTATATCATATGTATAACAGTTGTGGGGAAAACAATGGAAGTGGTTCAGAATATCTATGTTACCCTATATATTCCAAATATCTACATGCTCCCCCACTTCTAAGTGACTCATTAAAACTTCAAACATGTTTATCCGATTTTAATTAAATTTACTCCACATGTATAAGACACTAATTCAGAGAGTTTTTCAAACATTTAAGCTTGTTACAACTATATTAGGAGACGAAACGGAAGGAGGTGGCAGTGAAAGCAAAGAAAATGATACTTCGTTATGAGCATAGGGAAAAAGTACATAATAGTGATCTTCATTCAATCCCGAGCATCGTCGAGTCTTCCTGCTAGTATCTAATAATGTAAGCTATAGTAAAATCATTCTAATACGATCGTTTTTAATAAACGCTATACAAAATTCATTCAAAGTAAATCTCTAATAAAGAAAGCTATATAAAAATATTTCAATAAGATTCCTAATAATAATACCTCCACAAAAAAATTAAAGGTGTACAAAAATTATTCTATCAAAATTTCTAATAATAACATCCACAGAAAAATAATTACAATATAATCTCTAATAATAAAAGCTATATTGAAATCATCCAACTGTGGAACAAAATACCACGAACCTGCTTCCAAGCCGACTACAGCATGGTCGTCTTAAAGTTTAATGTAAACGAATCCTTGTTGAGCCGTCCTCTTGGATAAACAATTCCTCTGAAGAAATGTTATGCTCTTTCCTCCGGTTGTTTCCAATCCCTGCATGGTGGTGCTCACTTTAATCTCTATTCTCGAATGGCACTGAGCCTTGATAAGCAGTGACTCATTAGTAAAAAAAATCTATGATTATTATAATAGCTATATAAAAATAATTACAATGAAATAACTACTAATAAAAGCAGACATCATTCAAATTTAATCCTCAATAACTATTATTTCAATGAAATATCTAATAATAAATGTTATACAAAAATTATTCCAACAACATTCCTAATAATAAAAAAACTACAAAAGATCATTCCAACAATATCCCTAATAATAAAAACTATAAAAGATCATTCCAACAATATCCCTAATAATAAAAACTATAAAAATTCATTTCAACAATATCCCTAATAATAAAAACTATAAAAGATCATTCCAACAATATCCCTAATAATAAAAACTATAAAAATTCATTTCAACAGTATCCCTTATGATACAATCTATACGCAAATCATAAAGATGAAATCTCTTACAATGAAAGCTGTGCAAACAACAATAAACTCTCGAATATAAAAGTTATACAAAATTCATACGGATCACTTCCTTAATAATGAAGGCTATGCAAATATCAATTTTAGAAATGTGTAATACCTTGATGATATCAGTGCAATCGTCTATTGCAGTGCTATCTTTGAGATTAAGTGGGTATTTTATGATAAAAAGTTATCGTATTCATTTAAGACAGACGCCATTGATTCCTTCACATTATTTTAGCTTTGTTCTTATTTGGTATATTTCTATTAGGAAATACATTTGCCAAGAGGTTTCTCCCTTTTTTCTTTACTTCTCTCAGAATTTCAATCAAAGTTTTTTATTCTTCTTCTTCTTATTATTATTATTATTATTATTATTATTATTATTAGTATTATTATTATTTCATCTAGCCAAGACCATCGAGTACATTGTGCAGATGTTCCGTTCCAAATCCGTTGGACATTATCAGATTGCGGTCTGTTGGCTCCACTAGCGTTCTGCTGACACATCTATTCTTTGATATACACATGGGAATGAAAGGTTTTAAAGATGATTGTCTATTGCCATGCCCTGTCAGTTCAAAAATGCCTTATTGGCTATGTGTCCAAGAAAGAATGTCGCAGTGGGTAAGATAGATTCAGAAAAAGTGAAGGAATATTTCAGATCACTGCAATATCATGGGAGTTTACTCTGTGCCCAAGTCATTCAGATCAAGTTATCGCTAGGCAAAGATGATAAATGTGTGTATAACAAGAAATACTCCCATAAAGATGTTACTGACGATCATATAAGTAGAACGGAATAGTCAGTCTTTCCTATAAAAAGAACGAGAATGAACGAGATCTCATGAGACTTGCTAACTCAAAGTAGCGATTTCTAAATTACTATTCACTTTCCTAACCTTAGTATAATCGGTTATAATGAATCATTATCTATTATTATACTAAAGCAAAGCTAATAAACGTTTGTTTCCCTAAAAATTGTTTCCTATACATTTGAATCACATAAAATACATGCTAAAATATTCCTTAATTTTCGGATTGAGTTATATTTGAAAAAATAAGTTCCATTTTAATCGTTCTGATTAACAATAAATTGCACTGATCTTACAAACCCATACATGTTCGGGGAGAGAGATAGAGAGAGAAAGTATTTTATTTAGCAAATAAATTAATATTTTATTTACGTTTTAAAGGTTGGAAAAATGTTTAAATCCAGCTTCAAAATGGCTAAAAAAAATTTCTAAGTTCGCTGATTGTAAACAATGCATTTTAAAAATGAAATATGTCATCTTTATTAGAAATTTCATTTATTTAAAATAATTTTTCAAATATATTTCCAAGGTTGGAAAGAGAATAAAATAACATCTCACTTGCTTGATTGAGTTTTCGTTAAAGGAAAAAACTTTCCAATTAAAAATATATTAATTTATCAGCTGATTAGGTGATTTCTTATTTTAATTTAATTAATTTAATTTTCATATTTTTGAACAAGTGGGTCTTTCAAAGTTTGATGCCAGTAAAAAATTCAGAATTGCAGTGAACCTTCTGTAAGCTGCCTGCTTGCGCGACTGCTTTTTCTTAGCTGTCTTCTACTTCTTAGAATATTCAATATTACTTCATGTCATTTTGACTGAATATGTTTCACACTCATGTTTACAAAGTCACAAAAAATAGACTTATCATGAGGTTTTAATAGCATAGTTGGTTACTGAATATACGAGTTTATCTTATCGAGAGCAAAAGAAAGAGAGAGAGACTCAAACGCCGAAAAATGCAAATACACATTTCAATCAATTAAAAACAAAACAAAATACTTCAAACTGATTTTAAATTCTACGATATTTGTAGTTTTCATCATAGCAGTTTATTATTAAAAGTTATGTATTTTAGAGAGATAGCCCGAAACCTTACGTTTTAAATAGTTGCAAAACACAGAGTCAATCAACACATACTAACTTTTTTCTCATCGATTAGTTGCGTTTTAATGATATTAAGTAGTGAACAGAAATTAAATTGCGAAGCGATAGCGAGCAGGCAAAGCCATCTAGTTATAAATATATATATGTATTTTTGACGATTTAAATTATTTTCAAATCCTCTTCTAAATAAAGAGCATATACAAGGTATTATAATTGTTTAGTACTATTTCAAAGCAATGCTTATTTTAAGTCATATAATGAAACAGTCATTTTTAAACACTGGATCTTCTTCAAAACAGAATTTTTTGTAGGTGCCCAGAAAAAATAGAAATTAGCAACGTCCAAAAAAGTTACAATTTTCATCGTCGAGGTATTTGACAATTAATCTATTTTTTGTGATCTTTTTATTTGTTTTGGTGGAAATTAATATATATAGATGCAGCTAATTGCATTTTAAGGAATAACACTTTGTTAGGTGTATCTTTGTGCCAATAAATGTACTGGAAGGTTGGCAGTTACATTAAAAAAATATTAAACCCCAGAGTAGTTTAAAAAAACTCCTGCAAAAAATAGCTGTTCCCACTCTGGATTGGAACAAAAATAAAAATTGCTACAGTCTAGAAGGATGTCTCCTCTCTGACAGAGGACAGAAAAGATGAAGTGTAGTATCAGAACATATACTACACTTTGCTTCTAGTCAAAAGGCCAATTCTGTCTTGAAATTCCTTCTTTTTTCTATTATTTTCTGTATTTTCACTAATCAAGATATATCAACATAAAAAAATCGATGCTGGAGTGACCAAAATGTTCTAAATAGATAGAAAAACTCCCCAGACATTGAAGCACAACGTCATCTTACACTGCAAAACAGATAATACTTAAAAACTGTCCGATTCGCAGTTGATGCATGCCTCAGTGGGTTCAGAACAGATGTTTCAGAAGCATCAGTGTCTCCTTGTCAATGGTAGATTATAGAACTGGTTTTCGCCATTGATGGTCAGTTGATTAATTGTCTAATGACCGTATCTTGAGAACTGGCCAGGCTTAGCATCGACCTGGTGCAGGGTTTTTCCTTTTCTAAAAATGGTCAGTTTTTTATTTATTTTTAGTTTTTTTTTTTATTACTATTGGATCACCATTTATCAATGATAAGAGCCATTCGAAGCCATGGGTTGATTTTTAGCTGAGATGAGGAACATTATGGGAGTAGTAACATTAATCAAAGATATGAACTGTGAACTGTGTTAGATTACTTATGACAAGAATTTGTTGACATTTTCTCTGAAGACGACCAAGTTGTAACAAACAGGGAAGCAGTCCCACAGTAATGTGTTCCACGGGTGGGAAGTCCTTGCAAAGAAACTTTCTCCATGGAAATTCAGCTTGATGTTGGGCTTGATTTATATCCCACATCACATCATTTTGGATGAAGAATTCTTTATCTGTGATCCTCTAACTGAGCAAGTATCTGTCAGGTAAATTGTATTCTACATATTGAAAGATTTAATTGGTTCTGAGAGTAAAGTGTAGCATCTGTTCTGATACTACATTTAATCTTTTTCATCCTAGGTCAGTGAAAGAGAACTTCTTCTAGACTGAGTAAATTTTTATTTTGCTCCCCATCCAGAGAGGCTTTTTTTAGGGGAGTTGGATTTTCTCCACATTAAAAATCGATTTCATGTCTACCTCTGCCCTAATAGAAAGGCAAGTAAATAGGGACTTAATCTGTTCTCGGTATGATGTTAAACTACATCCGATGATGAAGACCCTGTTTTGGAGTTTTGGAGCTTTGGGGAGTATGTGCAGTAACGTCTTAGTTGCCATTGCTTCTAGGTCCACTCTGATATGGACGAGTAGTACCTGTCACGGTTCCAACTATTGGTAAAATAGAATCTATTATTTGCAGATTCTAAATAAATTCCTGCAAAAAAATATTAATCTATAAACCATTTTCATAAAAATAAAAAATAAAGTAAACGCCAAGAATAAATATTTGAAGATATTAAAGACTTGAAGTTTAAAATTTTTAACGAAAATGACTAGATTCGGCATAAAAAAACCTGACAATTGCTAATAAGCCATAAAACAAAGCAACCAACTTAAGTGATTTTATGGATCGGGATTTTTTCATTCCTTTCTATAAAAACCAAGTCAATGGAGTTTATATATTTTGTCAAAAGCAAAAAGTATAACTAGCACTTTCGATTCTGCGTCAATCATCTTGAGATGATAAAAAACATATGAACAAAAAGATGAAGAAAAAAAGAGAATTTCGAAATACAGCCAAGAACGCCATATGTGAAGCTGTTAGATGTCAAAACAACAAACCGGTGCAATTCCAGAAAAACGTTTACCATTTAAATTCCGAGACGCCAGAATTAGCATCACAAGATACTTTGCATTTTTATCACCTAAATATTTAATGTATTTTTATGTAATTATTTTTATTGCTGATTAATAAAAAACTATATATGAACGAAAAATACGCCCTATAAAGTTTAGGACCACTAATAATGCAATTTTCTGCATCTTAATCATTTAGGAAGTCAGACAATCGAAATTATAGTAGGCAAAAAAACAACGAACGCTGCAATCACCCATAAAAATACATTAAATATTTAGGTGATAAAAACCGTACATATTTCTAGGGCTTCTTGGTCCAACGGTAAAGACGCTGGACTATAGACATCAATATCGAAGGTTCGATTCTTGTCTAAGTTAGCCATGCTGATGACGACTGTGACCCAGAAACAGGTGTCCATGGATTACTTTTATGTACGTATAAAAATTAATATATATATATATATATATATATACATATCTGGTTGAACAGGAGTGCCAACTTCTGTTTGTTCCTTTTTTGATCCAATCTTTCTATTCGTCGGACGATAGATCTTGTGCTTTTAATAATGGAGTGTAAGAAATCTCCATATTTAACGTGAACGTTTTCGACCATCATTGGTCGTCTTCAGGCGGATGATTGATAAATGCAAAATATAATTGGTGAATTTATTTAAGAGGACGTTCGCGTTAAATATGGAGATTTCTTACACTCCATTATTAAAAGCACAAGATCTATCGTCTGACGAATAGAAAGATTGGATCAAAAAAGGAACAAACAGAAGTTGGCACTCCTGTTCAACCGGATATGTATAAAAGAAGGAATGTTGCCTAACTATATAATATATATATATATATATATATATATATATATATATATATATATATGGGGAGGGTAAAACATGAGATCTCAGATAAAATGGAATAGTGGATAAGCATGAACAGGCTAGTTAAAATAATAACACAAACACATCTCTAAAGCCAAACCGATACTTCAGTCATGAAAACCGACCTAAATCTGGGGTAGAAAAATTAAGGTCAGTTTTCATGACTGAAATATCAGTTTGGCTTTAGAGATGTGTTTGTGTTATTTTTGTAACTAGTCTGTTAATATGCTTATCTATTATTCAATGACCTTTTAATAAGTGTGAAGTCTTCCGATTCCAAATACTTCAAAAGAATACAACAACAAATTCATAGAGAAAGTTATGTGAAATTAGAATTTACAGAATTGAATTTTGAGAAAATTGTTCATTTTGTGGTGTTAAACTCACACTAGATTAGAAAGTGAACCTTGGTTTTACTTCTGGCAGCTTCGTAACTTTCGCCTCGCCCTATTTCGTCTTTTAATCCTCACATTTCATGAGCGATATTTCTGACAAAGGAGGAAGAAGTGCTGTTTTCTGGGTCGTCTATTGTTTTGAGTGGATGGTATGTAGAGATTTTTAATTCACTAACAGTATTGATTATCGAACTGTCCATCTATCTATCTCATTAACCCTTATCCTTGAATGGCTTTTGGCCTTGATAAGTTATTGATCATTAGTAACAAAAAAAAGGGATTTAGAATGATAAAAATACATTCAAATAATTTTGTGCAATTTAACTATTATTTTACTCTCATTAAGATCAAAAGTAAACAAATATTCAATGTGTGTATGGGGGGAGGGGGGACTGACTCCTTTGGGACAGCTTTAAAAGAAAAATATTAATACATGAAATACGTCTGTAATAAATCTATTTAAGAGTGTGCATACAAATTATCATGAAACTATATTTGGTTTTCGGTCAGCTTTATTAAATAATCAAATATATCCTCAAATATCCGACGACCACTGTATATATATAGATATATAAATTCTTTGATATCGTGCTCTGTGAGCGCAAATGCTGGAAATCTCATTTTTGTTTTGAAAAATAGCATCACTGATTATTGTTAAATATATATATATATATAAATATATATATATATATATATATATATATATGTATGTATTTTAATAATATTTAGAATTTTTTATATATGTTTGAAGATAAATTTTATAACATGAAGTAATTATAATAGTGTAAGGCCAGAGCTATGTTATATTCAATATTTTTTTATTTAATTTTATACTATATAATGTTATGAAGGACAGATTCACATCATTTCATAAAACTTCTTTTTATTCAGCATACAATTGTTTCGGCTTACACCAAGATATTTGTAAAATGCTCCTGTGCATTTATTTCTTGGTGTGGCTATCTTCAGTACTAATTATATAAAACAATACAAAAACAATGAAAAACTAGGCAAGCAGAGCCTAAAATACAATCAGTACTCATTATCAACATTATATCCTTTTTTTCACATGGAACTATGATCGCAGTATATTCTGGTGGTAACATATACGTATCTTATGCTTTTCGATGTTTGTATTTTTAATCATTCTTAATTCTTAATTATCTCTCTCTCTCTCTCTCTCTCTCTCTCTCTCTCTCTCTCTCTCTCTCTCTTATATATATATATATATATATATATATATATACAGGGTGGGCCAAAATAAGGGTCCTATCTTTAAATTTGAATAACTTGAATTTGAATAACTTCCACAAAATAAAAGTTAAACTCACCAAACTTTATGTGTGTGTAGACTGACCCTTCCGAGATTTTTTGAAATAAACAAAACAAATTTTAGCCGAAAAACACTTCTTAAAACTTACAAAAACTAAAGCATTGTTTTTTACACTGTTTTGAGTTTTTTAAGCAAAAATAATGTTTTCTAAATGAGGGTTCGTTCCTTAGGGCTAATACGGCTCATGCTTGCTTCGGAAGGGGTCCTTTACTTATTCTAAAAAAAAATTAAAAAAAATCAATAAATAAAAAAGTTATGAATTTTTAAAAATAGGACCCTTATTTTTGCCCACCCTGTATATATATTAATAGGTGCTATGTATATAATATATTTATATATTATCTGTAACAACTCATTGGTTACACTGTCTGATAAAAAGATACGTTAGATCAGTCACCTGGACCCATTTATTACTCTTGCCTTTTTTACTATTCTCGTTTGGTTATTATTGCATCAAATATCAATTCCTTCCAGGTCTCTTTCCTAAACTTCACGAACAATAACAAATCTAATGGCTGTAATATTCTGAGGGCATATCCAACTTAAATCAAATGAATTTGAATACACAGAAGATACTGCCAAGTCAGCTGCAAAAAAGGTAGGCTTCCTCAACTGCACTAAAAAACTTCTCACACCTGCCAGTATCCTATATCTCAATAAAGCCACCATTTACCCATACATGGAGTATTGTTGCTACATCTGGGCTGGTGCACCAACCATTAACCTCTCCCTCTTGGAAATGGTGCAAAAGGGAGTCTCTAACCTAATAGGTCCCGCACTGTCTACCAAGTTGCAGTCCCTGTCAGAACGTCGCAGTGTTCCCCACCTGTGCTTGTCTTGCAAGTATTACCATCGAATGCGCTTCCATGAACTTACTGCCCTTCAACAAAAATAACTCCGACTTACCCGACTAGTAGCAAAATCCTACCCTTTCACTGTAGAGGTGCCTAGATGCCGGAAAACTTTCTCCTCTTAGCTCGGACCGCTTTTTGGGGGGAATTTCCTCTCTGCTCTCTGTTTCCCCAGTCGTACAAACAGGCAGAAATTTAAATGTACGGTGAACAAAGATCTTGCTGCTCAACTCTCTACTTAGGTTGCCCCCACCCACTCAAGATCTGGCCCCTTTTCACAGCATCCCCTTACGTCTGAGTGACAGTATGCCTTATTTGGGGTGAATAAAAGTTTTTAAAATAGAAAGGAAACAAAACTTGATATTTTTAAAATGCGTTCATTCAATCAGCACATTTAGCGAAGAAAATGTCATCTCAAATTTACGCCGGACCAGCTGAATGACAGATCTGTTTAAATAGATGTTTGGACACATCCATTCAATCTGCATTTAGCTATTGAATTTAGTAGTCAGTGCTCAGAAATCTGATCAGTTGAGCTAAAACATAAGCAGATTGGGATGCTCCATTATGCTTAGATGTGCAAGCCTATTTTTAGGGTTCTGACTGGTTCTAACTCCATTAGTAGATTAATATATAACAAAATATTGCTTTCTTCAAGCAAGGGTTTTTCTGTCAACTGAACATCAAAGCCTTTACACCGGTATATGTCAATTTGATTCTACATCTCAATTATGTTCATGAAATTGTCTTTTAAAAAAAATGCGTACTTATCCAGATTAGGACCCAACCTAACGCTAACCGATGCCAAGTCGATTTTAACTTGGGTCATAATCTGGATAAGTACCGAAAATGAGTTAATTTTGGCCTAGTTTATTGTGTGAGAGTAACATAGACAAAACCTAGGTTGATTTTGCTCACATTGGTTTAGCAATGTTGGGTGGTGTTAGATACTGGGGCGATGCCATTATGCTTCCTGAACGTGCCTAAGGATAGATAGGGCTTCTCCCATTGATGTGACTCCTTGCTCTTTTAACATGGTTCCATCCATCATTTAATATTCTCCTTCATCAGCTTCTCACTTGCAAATGTGGCAGTGTAGGTTTTGGCTGAGCTGGCAGTGATCCCTACTTTGAAAAGGTAATGCTCTCAATCTTCAAGATCTAGGCATCTTGTTCACAGCTCCATATTGAATTTAGCAATCAATGCTTAGCTGTCTGACCAGTTGAGTTAGAAATAAATAAAATCAGATTAGAAGCTAGAGAATTGGTATGTAAGCAGGTTTGGGTGCTCCATTATGCTTTGATGGGTAAGTCCATTCTCTGGGTTCTGATTTGTTGCTAGTCCATGAGCAGAAACTATTATATAAATATTGCTTCATTCAAGTGAGAGTTTTCCTGTTAACTGGATGGCAGTTGGAGCCCTTATGCAGGTAAGTGTCAATTCTATTCTGCGAAAAAGAAAAATGCTATCTAAAACCTAAGTGTGACAAACGAATGGATGAATCTAAAAATAAATGTAAATAATTTTGGGAAAAAATGTTTTCATTTTCCTTCCCCGAAATTAGATTTCTGTTCACCACATTTAACAATTCCCTTAATGTTTTTCCTTTCTAAGTGGAAAGCTCCGTATATTATTATGTTTTTACCTTTGATAATGATTTTTTTCTTGTCAAGTAATTTTCCCAGTTAACTATTGTGAGTTCTTCCCCCTTCACGCTCACTTTTATCTTTCCCATCGTCTGGTTGATCGAGTGGGCGTTACAGATAAAGTGGCAACCTACTTAGTCCATTCCTTCCTATCTTCTGACTTCCTCAAGATTATCTTTGCAAACAATGTTTATCAGGTAACATTCCCATACCACTTTGTATCTTTTACTTTTATCGAAATGTCTTATTATTATTTACTTCCTTGCCAGCAGGTTAGACACACGGTCGTGTGGTTTTGAGAAGCCAGAAGCCCAATTGATTGCTGTATCTGTTTCACACTTATTTCTTAGTGGCATTTTCTAAAGTAACCCACCTCCATGATCTGTATTGGTCCCCCTAGGTCTACTATCAGCATCCATATCTGATCTTTGAACTCTGCAATGTTTCTGTCATTTCAGATGGTTTTGAGTCTTGTGAGTACGGTTTGTGGTCTGACCAATCCTGGAGAGTATTTCAGGCTTGGATCCCTGATGAGTTAACAGTGTTTGAAGATGCGAACAGTTTCCAGTTTTTCGAATTAGTGCTATCAATCTTGAAAATGTCAACTTCCCAAAGAGATAGTCATTCTGAATTCATTCTAAGTTAGGTCATATTTTTTGAAAGTAACGAAAATAATGCAACACTATAGTAATAGGCGATAAAAAAAACCCAAATGAAATTTTTCGAATTAGTGATTAATTATGTCTTTCAATTGATGACTAATTTGCACTAAATTTGTCACCAGGAACCCATGGCATGCTAAATAGGAAATATGACGGTTAGCATTCCAATACTACTACTACTACTAACAACAACAACACTCATAATAATAATAGTATTAAACATAATAATTATCACCTATGGTTTAAAACGTATTATACAAATTTCTACCAAATTTGACAGGAAGCAATCTTGACATCACCGGTCTGTGATAATAGGGTTAGAATTATGATACTGCTATTGCTGCTGCTACTACGACTACTACTACTATTGATAATAATAATAATAATAATAATAATAATAGTAGTAGTAATCGTAGTAGCAATAGTAGTGACAGCAGCAGCATAGCTCTAAAGTCCAACTCCTCCTCAACATGAACAGTTGTGTCAAAGCTGTCCCGTCAGAAACTTTTTTTCCTGCTAGTGCCTCTGAAGGCGGATTGGTCTGACAACTAACGGTATTAGGGCCGAAACCCGGCTAAAGACAATCTACGACAAGCAAGGACGTTCAGTCATCTATGCTATGCACAGTGAGGATAACAATGTTGTGTTGGCACATGTGAAACCGCCACTTAATGCTTATAGATGGCAACATTCTTTGACAAGTTGGAGTAACCACTGGTCCTTGTTGACCTCAGTGTTGTGGGTAACTTTAAATGCTTTCAAAAGGGCTCCAAATCTACAGGAAAGGCTTCGATCAAAAGCAGACGATATCAACATCACGTTTGACACCGCATTCGAGTCCAACACACTTAGCAACAGCAACAACAGTACCCTGCCTAAAGTCCAAACATTTCTCATTATGATAGTGGCAATGGATAGTGTCAGAACTACCTGGCTAACAAGGCTTTGGTGCAAATTCAGGAGGAGTTAACGTCATTATCCATTGTCCTCTGGTAGTCTCTGCCACTGCATGTGACAAGCAAAGATGCGTCTGGCACAGAACCACAAATCAATGGAGTGAAAGTGGCAATGTTGTTTCTGTGCCATTCCTTTGTGTGCTCTGGGACAGACCTTATCTGACTTTGCATGCAATCGTGTAGCCTTCCTTTTCTCAGTGTCAGGGGTAAACACCTGTAATCTTGCAGGTTAATAAATAGGTGTGACCAACAAAATGACTTCGTGCAGACTAAACAATCCTCAGGCACGATCCTTGTGAGCTCTATACAGAAGTCTCACTCGCCTAACGAACAAACAAAAAATAACAACAGCAATACACACTTATAGTTTCAAAATTAACATAAAGACCCCTAAATAAAATTACCGAATACTAATTATGATAGATAAAGACCCAACAGCAATCCAACACTGATGCTAGATGTAAAGCTGACCTTTCGGCATATTTTTGGCTAGTGAGCTGTACAAATTGCCAATTTCCATGCTGTGATTCCATACATTCGATTAAAACAAAGTTATATGAAAACAACAAAAAAAAACAACAAAGAATTAAATAAGCAGATCAATTAATAATGAAAAGATTAATTAATGAAAGAATAAATAAATTACAAGTTGTGAAATTTATGCTAATCTAATTTGACATTATGATAAACATAGCCTTGTTGTTTGTCTTTCTTTTTTATGCGGTTATTGAATTAGTCCAACATCAGTGGAATTACTGCATGGGAAATTTCACTTCTAATAAAAGAAGAAAGAAAATAATCGAAATCCTAATGGGATTTCTATTCTTTGTTTTTTTATCAATTTATTAGCCATAAAGACAGAAATAGTTTTATCTTTCTCTCTAGAAGAAAATATAACCAGAAGCATCTCCTGTGGCCATGCTTGGCTTTCAACTTGGGAAAGAGAAGGGAGACAATTGAAAACAAGTGTGCTGTAAACTGTGCCGGATAAGTCTAGTGGCAGGTGCGGTGGTCACCAGGGGCCTTGTGATCAAGGAAAAAAAATTATATCTTGACGATTTAGAAGCCTGTCTTGAAAAAGATTTGGGATGCTGTTGAACTTTCTTGGCTGGAACAATTTAGTTTCGGTTAATTTGGGTTTTGTATTATCTCTTCTTGTCGATATTTAGTCAATTTTGGACTTAACTCTTTCAGGGCATTCATTTGTACCAGATATTTTAAATTCTCTCACAACCGATATTATTTGTTATTCCTATTTATTGATTGTAATCATGTTCTTTCATTTTCCCAAATATTTTTTAAAAAACATTCCATTAAATTATTTTTCAAAACATTCCTTACAGTTTTCTAACCTAATCCTAAACCTCACCATAACCGGTAGCCACTCAGACTTAGGGTTAGTGGTAAAAAATTGCTTTTAAACTACTCTAAAACGATAGCATAGCCCGGAAACGGAGGATGATATTAATTTAAATTTATATATAAATAATTGATCCCACACTCTAAATTCTGAAATGATTGTTTATTTTGTTTGTTTTTTCTTCTTTCCACCATGATTTTCAGTGTGTTCATACATAATTGCCTAAGAAAAGTAGAATCTTATTTCTATTTTGGTGCGGGATTCAGTGGAGAGTATTAATCTACAAATGCACTCCTTCTCCCCACCCCCACCCCCCAAAAATCATCTTTCTTGTTACGTTTTTGAAGTAAAGAAAATAACACATCACCATAGTAATAGGCAATAGAAAACCCCCAATTAACGAAAACGAAATTGATTCAATCAAGAAAGTTCAAATGTACCAGATAATGTTAACCTCTCAGCATTACTAATGAATAACATTACATATCTCACAGATCCTAAAGAAGACAACATAGAATTCCTATCATCGGTTTAAAGACAACAATCTAAGTTTGCAGTTAATTTTTCCAAATGCAGAAATTGCTCCAAGCGTTTATTTCTCAATTTTCAAAAAAAAATTAACAAAAGTTACATAATGAGAGAAAGGAGAGTGACGTCACAGCGAGAGGTGAGAAGTCGCTGACAAGATTGGTCTCTTTGCAGCTAGATTATTGGGATTTTTCCCGTTAAAATGAAGGACGAAGACTGTAGTCTGCTGGAAGAAAAGTTGGTGGCATATAAACGTGACTAGACAAGAACAGAGATAACAAACAACTTGGGTAGATAAAGAAAGGGTATTTATATAGATAAAAAAAGAGAAGAAAGAAATAGAATGTTGCTTGCAAAAGAAGTGCCTTTGTGGACTCACTGAAAATGACAGTTGTCTTGTAACAGGATGCTGTGAAGAGTAGTTTAGAACATCAAGAGGGCTTTGTGCATATTATATACGCTAAAAAAGCATGTGCCCGCTCACACCTGCCACAGCAGAGAAGGAACGATGTTGACGGCAGCGAGGCTGGAGAGAAGAGCCCGATATTTAAAAAAATAGGCGCTTTCCTAGATTTTCTGCAGAGATTGAAGCAGTGGTCTGTGATTGGCTGATTTTCATCCAATCACAGGGCACTTAGAATTCACTGCACTTAATAATAATTCCAATAAGATCGCGAATAATATGGAGGTGTAAAAAGGACGCTCAACACCCCCTGAAGAACAAATAAAACTGAGGTTTTAAATCTTCGGCACAGAAACGAAAGTCACTGACCAGTGGATGAATAAAGAGATTTAACGGTCAAGATTGTATTGTGTTAAGATCTTCTCAGCCGGTGAGCAAATAAAGATGGTATGGGAGATGATCAAAGATGAAGCCAAACCGACTGTATGCAACCGAAAGATTATTTTCAAAGTTAAAAGAGAATCAAAAAGGAACAGAGAAGCATCATGGGACAAGATATTAATAAATAATTTAACATTCAATGTGCAGCCAAGTTCGGTACGAGATCGACATTCTTGATATCATAATTAAGATTTCTTATGTTGAATCTAGAAATTGTTATTTAAGTTTTATATTATGCTAGAACCTGGCACACAGCTTGAGTAGGTGTTGTTCGGAGCAGTTGGGGATATGTCATAGACAATCAGTCTGACAGTCGCTCTGTTGCTGTCAGGCTGAGGTATGGTTCTGTTCAGTCCTAGAAGGTCTACCCGCCTAGGCTTTACCTTCTCCCTGAGAAAGGGTTAGTTTATTGCTAATCATCTAAGGCGCTCCTACTGGGGAATGTCGACGGGGTTGATCAGGCATTTTTTGTAGGCTAGAGTGAACTTGAACTCATGTGCTGGCTACTCAAAACCCCACCTGACCTTATGTCTAACCTTTTTGCAGAGGAGATAAATAAATATATTAGACATACCTGCGATCCATTGGGTCATTATTTGTTCAACTCTAATTTCATTCAAAAATTCATAAACTCTGGCATATCTGTTAAGCCATTTTTCTAATAAGTCTCTTTATTTCGAAAGTATCCTTATGGATACAATAGAAGTAAAGAGTTCTTTTTTATTTTGTTCGTTAATTTACATACATGTTTACAGTGTGTACGAATACACTCTCTAAATTAGCTGAAAAGAGAGAGTCACTATTTCTCTAAATGTTCAAAGAGACGTTGACAACTATTATAGATTGATTGAATCAACATACAGTTAGAGATGACGGAAGGAATACGCAAATAGCTCAGAAAGATCTAAATGATTTTTCAGCTAATTACACTTTACGGCTTATTAAAAGAGGCAAGATGAATTTTCTTGCAAACATTTTTCGATCGCAGAACTAAGGAATATTTTAGCATGTATTTTGTGTCATTAAACTATATATGAAAAAGAGTCTTATGGAAACAAACGTTGATTAAATCGGCTAGTATAATAACTAGAAGAATACCCGTCCCAGGTAAAATTAATTCACCAAACAAAACAGTTTTGCACCACTTTTATGTCTTATTACGAAGATTCAAATAAGATATAATGCTACTTAACTTTATGTCTAGAATCCTTATTCCAATTTTGATCAAAATCGATTACAAGAGTTTAATTCTAGAAAACGTTTGAAATTTAAGGGGTCTTAAGAAGAAATTGAAACAGGGAATCTTGCTTAATTAGTGTCTAATGACTATAGATAAAATTTAATGTAAATCTGAAATATTTGAATTTTCCAAATGGGAGGTTGCGGCCATATTATGCCCTCAAAATGCTTTAAAGTACCCAAAAGAACGTGAAATTTGGGGAATATGTATTAATTGATGGCTAATACCTATTGTTAAAATTTCACAAAAATTGGAGGTAACTGAATTTTCACAAAAAGGCTATCACCCCCTCTTTATCCTTTTGCATGAAACTAAATTAAAGTAAATATAGCTCACATTACTCACCCTTATGCCTATCAGCAGTATTCCAAAATTCATAATGATCGGTTACTTAGTTTAAGAGTGAATCCTATACATAAAAATATGCAAACATATACACATACCTAACTTTATAGAAATAGAGAAAGATGGCAATTTTTATTGTTTCTTAAAGTGCTCTTATGATGATAAAAGGTGAAAATATATACCGTTTGAATACATGTGTTATTTAAAAAATGTTCATATTGTTAAACTTGTCTTTTAAAAGGGACTTGGTTTAAAATGTGTGACAGGCCTTGTGCTAGTCGAGTCAGGACTTGGCAGTGTGGGAAATATGATCAGTGGATTAAAGAAATCTATTAGCACATGAATGAGTGCAAGAGGATAAACAAAAGCAGTTGAAGAGTATAAGCATCCACCACCACCACTAGTAATACCCAACCTAACTTTGTCTAAAACTTTCTCTATTTTTTTCTCTTCATGTAGAAAGACTAAAAAGTAAAAGCGAAATAAGCAAAAGGAAAGTAACTGATTTTTTAAATAAATTAATTATTTCTATTGCATCACAAATACAAAATCCGCCATTTTGTATAACTATAGTAGTTAAAACATTCATAAAATTACTCCTTGATCTGAATCTAGATTTGGATGAACACATGTAAACAATAAATATACATGAGACGGGGAAAGTTCCAGAGAGATGAAAGCAACAACCAAACACAAGAAATACATCAAAGCATTCTCTCCTTCCCATATTTCCTCACTATATAAACAACCCTGATGGATCTGATACAGTGAAAATAATGTATATATTAATTATACTGGAAAGTTCTCGACGCTTTTAGCAGTTATTTCCCTTTGTTATTCTTCCTACAGAAATGTGTAAAGACGTGTAAAACAATAATGCAAACTATATCGTTCAAAACAAAAGTAAATACATTATTCTAAAAATGGTTTATATTTTTCAGAACTTTCCAATATGCTAATATTTATATGTTAGCAAAGAAATATAATTGTTTATCTGATAACAAAAATAGATATAGAAATAGTGAAATGTGATTTTATTAATGATGTAAGCTGTTTTTTTTAGCTGCTTATTTAGAAATGTATCCAGATTACTAATATTTAGGCCAGGAATCAATAAAACTTGGCTAAGTTAGCAAAGTTTGATTTGTCAGCTTAAATGATATTTGGGTCTGACTTTGAAAATCCGACCGACTTCATTTTATAGAATAGATATTTTCAAAATTTTTCTAATTTCCTCATTTTAAAATAGATAAAGTTGTTGGTTAAGCGATATAGTCGATTCTACAAAAACATAGTCGACCATATATGGAGACAAAAAAGGAGTCGTCAAACCCTGTGTAATGAGATTAAAATAATAGATTAAGAAACTTATTGAATCAGCGCATATGCTAGACTGCAGTGACTTCTTAGGTCAAATGTAGAGATGAACACAATATGGGAACTAAATTAATTAAAAAAAAACGGAAAGGTTATCCCAGAATTGGAATTAATGATGATAATAATGACAAATTAATTACAATATAAGCATAGAATATAAAATATGAGTATAGGTATATGATAATACCCGAAGACACTCTAGACATATAATCTAGTTGATATAGACGTTGATTAAAAGATATTCCCAAGTCAATTCTACCTAGAGGCAGTGGGTTCAATCATTAGTGAAGAAACTTAAGAAAAAAAAGTTACTAAAATATATATATAGTCAGGATTGAAATTTATTTCCAACAGTTTTGAAGACATTTGCTGCAAGGAGAGAAATAATACGATGAATGTGTAATATGTGTTTTAAAAGCCAGAATTAGATCTTATGACCTCAGAGGAAGATTAAATCTGGACAGTATAGAGAGATGTGTGCACCATAGGATACTTCGTTTCTATGGTCACATTGAAAGAACGGACGAGACCTCTTGGGTTAGTAGATCTAGAACACTTACTGTAGCAAGGTCAGTAGGCAGGGAAGTGGCAAAGCAAAACATGGAAAAAAGTGGTAGGGATGGATTTGGGAGAAAAAGGGATCACATTCGTGTGTGTATGTGTAATACCATTAAATATTCAGTTGATTTAGTCTACAAACAGTTTGAAAACTCATGTCGTGAAGTTTGAAATAATTATAAGGCTTCATAAACATGTTCTTTGAATGGCAGTATATAGAGGATTGCAAAGCCGTTCATTACTTCCTTTTGATGAATATTCAAGTAACTTACCTGATACAAAAATTCCATGCTGCTTCTCATGCTTAGTCTGCTATTAGTAATTTGAAAAGAATAACACATGTGCATGCTGTTTTGCTTTAGATATCTAACAGAGACTACCATACAGATTCAAAGTCTACATAAAGCCTATAAAGTCTTTAGTGTATCAAAGAGTAACGATTAAGGAACGAATACAGAACGAGGAGAGAAATAGGGACCAGAATGAAAGAAAGGGGAAGAGAAAGGATAAGATAGAGTGAAAGAAAAGAAGCTCCTTACATTGTCTTGTCTTGCTTAAGAACGAAACTAACTGTAAACATATTTCATATTTCCGCTACTGTGATTACTGTCTTATTACTTTCTTTATTTTTTTAATGAAATCAATTACCTCCCTTCTTTTTTTATTTCTTTATTTCATTTTAAAAATTTTTTCCTTCTTTTGTTTCTTCTTTCCTTCTGTCATCCTACCTTCGCTCCTTTGTTCGTTTATTCTTACTTTCCTTCTATCATTCTACTATTTTTCTTTTCTCATTACGTTTCTTCATTCTTTCTTTTCTTTGTTCTTTCCTTCTTTCGTTCCTTTTTTCCATCCTCTTTACTTCCTACTTTCCTTATTTTTCTTCCGTTTCTTTTTTCCCTTTTTCCTTTTCTTTTTTTACTTCCCTTCTTTGTTTGTTCCATCCTTCAGCCATTTTTCCTTTCTTCTTTTATTTCTTCACTCTTTCTCTTCTTCATTCCTTCCTTTTTTCAATCCTTTTCCTATTTTAAAACCTGAATACACTTGTCTTGCATCAAGTACACATGATCTTCTAAAGTTTTAAATGTGATTTCATTCAAGCATTCCTTTATGCACCTGCTGAAACTATTCCTCTTTACAAAACTATCTTTCATGAAAAGATCCCTTACAATTTCTCAATAGAATTACAATCTAAAGAATTTGTGGGCCAGTCTACAACTGATGCCCTCGCATTCAAATCATCCCTCGTAGACAGTAGCATTGTGTATAGTTGCCGCATAGAATATTACCCACATAATATCTCTTGACAAATTGAAGATCTCTACAGAAAAATAATTGTTTTTCTCTTCTTACACATCAACAATTTACCATTATCTTAACTGTAAAAGCCCTTCACCCTACCACAAACCCCGGAACAAATATCCTACAGGCATTATTTATGAAAATCACATATGTTTAGTTACTTATAGCCATGAACATTACTCCAGTTTAATAATACCGATGCAGCAGTGACAATAACATTTTCCTATACTCTCAACGTCTTATATAAGTCTTTTTGTTGTTATGATCATGTTTACCACCGACCATTACTGGAACTATAGATAAAGATAGTAGATGCAGCTTGCTTGTAGTGGGGGGATCCAATCATATTCAAACTATCTCGTTTTCTCATAATATTTCTCTGCACTAGGACTTTTAATTGACTCTTTGGGGCATACAATCAACTAGTTGACCCCGAGCATCATCAGGCTGTCACCAGACCTTTGCACACCACTGCCTGCTTCTGACTATCCAATAGGTTAAAGCAACATGTAAATAAACTAAAAATACCACCTACACGATTCAATATACTACAAGCATTTGTTTATGAAAAGAAGGTGTTTTCCTTTAGTTATGGAAGTCCTTTATAGCCTACAATAATGTATCTTTGTTCTTGAACACTATCCCAGTCTAATGATACTAAACCAGCAACGACAATGGCATATCCTAGTTTTTTTCACTCGTTCCTTTTCGCATTGTTTTACTCTTTGTTGCTTCAGTTATGAATAATCAAAATGTCAACAACAAAATAAATAAAAACTTATTCCTAAAAAGGTTTTCATAGAAATATCTTGGATTTTCTATGAGCATGAATAATATATATATATATATATATATATATATATATATATATACGACTCACACTCATAGAAAATTCAAGATATAAACTCGGTATTTTGGTTGTCTAAGTGATGACGAAACGGTCGGTCACGATCTGGAATTTAAAAATGAATAAAGACATGGCTACTGAGATCTAATGTTCTATTTGTTTATTTAAATATGCTCTAGAGTTTAGAAAATAACCATCCAGTGAGCTTAAATCTTGAAAGTTAGACTATAAATAATAAATATATATATAATAAATATATGTATATATTTTATGGGAGTATAATGTCCGAATTTCTAAGAATAGCCCGTGTTACTTTAAGGTTAATGGATTTTATACCTCCAGTCACCTCATTAGTAATAAGAATGCTTAAACAAGGTAGAGAAAAAAATAAAATATTTAGACAATTAAATAAGGCAATAACATGCTATCCTGACGCTTTTAAATTATATGAAGTAAATCAAAAGAAATTGATAAAAGAAATCCAAAACTCTACTATAAAAATGTATAACATATGTAAATAGTCCATGATGAAATAAATAAATAAATAAATGTATATATATATATGTATATATGAAATATTTTTATAAATATATATTTTTAATTTTAAAACATTTGTAGACAAAGAAAATAACCAAGAGAAAAAAAGGGGGGTTATTATAATGGAATTATCTAACTCTATAAAATAGATGTTCTGTAAAATAGTAAGTACTCACTTTGAAAGGAACAACACAGGTAAGGAGAAACTATATTTTAATACTTTAGAAAAACAAATCTGGAGACAAAACAAAATCAAATATTTGTAAACTTTTTAAATTAAAAACTAATTATTAAATAGGGAGGTGGTGTCTGATCAACACTGCTGGGATGCCATGATAAAGAAATACTGTTTTGTTTTTAAAATCCCGAAACAGTTTTCATGGTAAACAACTGACGATCCCTTATATATAAAAACATATATAAAAATATATTTATATTAGAGTATATTCTTGGAAGTAAACTAAAATAGTGATTACAGTAGATTGATTGACTTACTAGACTAAAATCTTTCAACGAAAAAAAATATTTTTTTTTTTTTCAGTTTTGAAGGTTAAAAGAACTTCCGAGACTATATATATATATATATAAGTAGTAGGTAAAAATTTTTTTTTTTTGTAGTCAAAATATAATGCTTGATATTTTCTTTTTCAAATAGGGTAATAATAATAATAAGACTGACCAAAGAGGAGACACACAAAAACACATGGACATGGCTACGAAAAGGACACAGTAAAATGGCATCACTACGGACAGCCACACACAAAAAAAACAAAAAACAATCAACACCAATATATATACGCCTAGATAGACAAATCCAAGTAACATAGTAAATTCTGGGGACAAAGAACCAAGGCAATAAATTATTAAAGTGAATACAGCAAACTAGCCTAAAAGGATTACAAAAACAGACACGACTGCATGGGGAAGGCAGTTCATGGAGAACTATGCAAACGACTTCACTTTGAACATGCAGACAAACCAGAGCAAGTAGTAGAGAATGAAAATCATAAAATTTTCTGGGACATGGAAGTAAAAATGGACAAACTTATCCTTGCAAAGAGACCGGACATGATAATAGTCAACAAGAAAGATAAAACATGCTAAATCATATATTTCGCCGTCCCAGCAGTGCACAGGGTGAAGATCAAGGAGTCATAAAATTATGTAAATATATAAAACTTGCTACTGAGCTGAAAGGAATAAGGAATATGAAGAAAATTACTGTAATACTAATTAATGTAGGAGCACTAGGAACAGTTCCGAAAAACCAGAAAAAACGACTAGGAGAAATTAAAATTAAAGGGAGTATAGGCATCATACAACACATAGCACTAATAAAAACACCTGAAATATTAAGAAAAAATCCTCAAGTGAGGAAACGAACCCATATAATCAGATAATGCCAGCCAACCACAGGTAATTTGAAATAGAAATAGAACAAAAAATATAGAAAGATCATTACATGAATCTACGGAAAAAGAAACTGACAGAAATCACATGATCTGACGGCCGTCAAAAAGAAAATCTATTGCTAGAAATAGCTTCGGCTGGCACCACACAAAATGGAGGATGGAAAGACCGAGGAAGGAAATCAACATCTTGACCTCCACTTGAAAGGTGCAGAGAGTACTGAAATTCCGAGAGGCTTATTGCCACTCAAATTCCAAAGAATTCCAACGGACGTTATCAGCAAGAAATCAACAGTAAATGGCAGTTGCGATAATGCAAAATGATTTGCAACAGTTATCGAAGAGGCAGAGAGTGCTAAAAATCTGGAGAGCCATTTTGCCCTTCAGACTCCAAAGAACACCACTTGTTATTGCCAGTGAACAATCAGTGATAATGACTCCTAGTGTGAAAACACTTAGTGATTAAATAATAATAATTATAATAAATAAAATAAAATAATGCATTGGCACAACGATTGGTACCTCAGAAAGTGTCTGTGGAGAGTCTTAAAGGATAGAAAATGCCAACTAGAGATAGCACTATCCAGACCTCGACTGGAAGTGAACTAAGAGTACACACACTTTGAGTTGACTGATAAATAAATAAACACCAAACGAGTTATAATAATAATGGAGTGAAAAGAAAAACATTGTGTTGAAAATCTGGGGAGCCTTGCTGAAACTCATATTTCAGGTTTTTATCACCTAGAAACCACTGGTAACGGCTGGTATGATAACTCCAAGGAGAGGGTATGATCAAGGCGACAGAAAAACAACGCAAATACATGGAGCTTGCCAGAGAGCTGAAAGGAATGTGGAACATGAAGAAAGTCAATATAGTACCAATAATTGTAACACCACTAGTAACAATCCGGAAAAACCTGGGGGGAAAAAAAGACTACAAGAAATTTGAATAAAAAGGGAAAATTTAGACCATGCAACAGACGGCAATGATGAAAACAGCAAAAGTTTTAAGGAAAATCTTCAAATGTGGAAACCAAGCCACATAAATTATGAACGCTAATCAACAACGTGTAAGCTGAAATATAAATAAAACAAAACCATAGAAAAAACATCTCACGAGCCTAAAGGAACTAAAACTACCAGAAATCACATAAACTGACCTCCTCCATCCCCCCCCCCCCAAAAAAAAATAAAACGCACCACACAGAATGGTTATGAATAGCCAAGGAGGATGAAAATACTGAGAAGGCAGAGCACCAAACAGACCTCCACTTGAAGAGTGCAAACTATACTGCCACCTTGGGGAGGCTTATTGCTTTACAAATTACAGAGAAAAACTAATAGTCATTGCTATCGAAAAATAAATGGTAAATGGCTGTTGTGATAATGCAAAATCATTTGCAGTGATTATCGAAAGAGCTGAAGAGTGCTGGAAATCTCTGGAGACTTGTTGTCACCTAGACTCTAGTAGAACACCACTTGTTATTGTCAGTGATAAACCACTATTTATTACTTGTGTGAAAACTCCTAGTGAGGAAATAAGAATAAGAAGAAGAACAAGAAGAAGAACAAGTACAAGAACAATAACAATAGTAGCAGCAGTAGTAATAGGTCCACTACGACTTTGCAAACCGTATTTATGTCAGTACATATTTTCAAGAAGAACATATGTAAAACAAGTTTTTTCTTTCTTTTTTTTTTAACAAGTTTTTTTTTCTACCTGAAGAAATGTATGTACTAGCATAGAAAAAATTTGCAAGATCGTAATAGACATACACCCCCATATATATATATATATATATATATATATATATATATATATATATATATATATGAATGTATTCCTATTGCATATACATCAATGCATAATATTAAAGTGCAATACATATATGCATTTTATTTCCATTTATTACAGTTCCTTCTTCTAATCATATCTTGGTTTCAGAATAAGCTATTACTTTGAAAGGTTCTTCTAGTCTGGGTTAGTGCAGCAAACAGAGTGACCCTATCCGTAAGTAACTTGCTACGTATTGGATCAAGATTTCCTGTCGGTAATGAACACTTCCATCTCAAACGTAGCAACAACGAAATATTGGATTTTTTTTCTCATCACTATGAGATGAAACTTAGTTTTCATTTCTAGCAATTCTATATGACTTCCTGGCTAGTATACCATTTCCATATATCGAAGTAAAACATATATATATATATATATATATATATATATATATATATATATATATATATATATTTATATATATATATATATTACGAGGGAGTTGATGGTGGCTAAGTAGTTAACGACATGGGCTGACCTACTAGGTGTGCCAAGTTCGAATCCAGGTCGTTCCACATAAACACTTTCACTTAGGATGTTGGCAAACTTCACGTGGTCCCTCTTGTAAGTATCCGATGTCTTTCTAGAAAGAATTCTAACTTGAAAGATATCGGGGAAACCAAGGCAAACAACAGAATCATACAAAATGAATGAATCTATTAATAATGGAGATTTGGTATCTGTCTGTCTGAAGCTGAAACTATACTATTACTATCTTTAATACTCAGTTCAGTTTACTATATTATTTCAGACTAAAGCACTATCATTTAATGCTCAATTTGAGGGGAGTAATGTAGTATCTGTTCTTTTGGCATGAGACCATCATCTCAGGCATTACCTCCATCTTGTAGGGAGTAGTGTAGTATATGTTCATTCCTTATGATACCATTCTCCCAGCCATTACTTCCTATTTGTTCATGGGGGTAGTGTAGTATGTTCTGTGGTCATGATATCCTGCCAGGGGTGACCTTCTCCTCTTTTTGGGGGGAATAGTGTAGTATATGTTCTGTTTTCATGATACCATCCTCCCAGTCATACCTCATCCATTTTCGGGGGTAGGAGCAGTGTAGTATATGTTCTCCTCGCATGAGAAATCTTTGCAAGCATTATTTCCTCCTTTGGGGTTCGCAGTGTAGTATATGTTCGTTCATCATGATATTATCCTCCCAAGCATTTCCTCCTCCTGTGAAGGCAGTGTAGTATATGTTCGTTCATTATACATACTATCAAATATATGCAACCGGAGGAGGTATAATATTGCTAGCATATACAATAAAAATTTAGAAGAATGAATGGCTACACAACTGCAATCGTGTTTTTGTTTTAGATTTCCTCATGATATTAGCCAGAATTTTCAATTGTTTATATTTTATATAAAAACTGGATAGATAGTCTGGGCCATTTAATGGTATTTGGCTTTCCACAACTTCAATGGATTTTTACAACTTCAGATGCCAAATTTTTTCCTAAAATAGGATTGGATTTTACCTTTTTTTTTTTAAATATAGTTCACCCCAAACAAGGCAAGTTGCCACTGTAGACGTAAGGGGCTACTGAGAATTAGAGTGAAAGTTTTGGGGGTCATCCTAAATTGGAAGCTGTTCAGCGAGATGCTTGTTCACATTAGTTTTATAATTTTTGTATGCCGGCAGCACGAGTAAAGAAACTGTTGGAGTAGAAGGCTCTCCGACATCTGGGGACCTCCACAGTGAATGGATGGGATTTAGCTGATAGTCAGGTTTTTTGAGAGTATTTACATCGAGGGCAAGTTCATTCGGGCACATTCCATTGAAGTACTTGTAAAACAGGCACAAGGATGCAACATTGCGGCGATGGGACAGGAGCTGGAGCTTGCTGGATAGTGAGGGACCTATTAGATTAGTGACTCCTTTTTGGACCTTGTCTGAGAGAGACTAGTGGATAGTGCACCAGCCCAGATGTGACAGCAATACTCAATAAGCTGATTGCATAGGCAATGGTGACTTTGTAGAGATATCGGATACTGTCAGGTGTGAGAAGTTTTCTAGTAGGGTAGAGGGAGCCCACTTTCTTTGCAGCAGCCTTAGCAATGTCTGGTATGTATTTGTTCCAAATCATGTTACCTGTGAATGTTAGACCAAGGAGTGTGAACGTTCGACTCTCAGGTAGGGTCTTATTTACCATGACAATCTTTGGTTGAAGACGTTTTTTGTAGTTGTTGAAAGAAACAAGTTTTTTTCTTAGTAGCATTAAATGTTACCATCTATTTATGACCCCATTCAACTACAGACTGAAGGTCACATTCTAAATATTCAGCCATTGCCTCGGATATGTGCGCATCTGTTTTGCCCACATGGCGAGAGTAGAGTATAGTGTTGTCAGCAAATATACCCATCTCAGACACAATGTCATCAGGAGTGTCGTTTATGAAAATCAGAAACAATAAAGGTCCTAGGATCGATCCCTGGGGTTCACCTGCTTTTATGTCAGGTTGTTTGGATGAACGGCCATAGAGGACAACCTGGATCTTTATTTTGGTAAAAAAAGGATGTAATTATATCAAATATTTGTCCAGTAGACCATATGAATTTATTTCTATGCGAAGACCTTTATGCCAGACATTATCAAAGGCTTTAGATATATCAAGCGCTACTGCCCTAGCTTCACCTGCCTTGCCCAGTGTATGGTATATGCGTTTGGTGATGACCGTTAGGATATCTGCAATAGATTCTACTTGCCTAAATCCATACTGATGATCAGACAGAAGTTTAGCATTAACGAGGTACCAGCCTATCACTAGATTGATTAAAGATTCAAGGAATTTAGCAAAGAGCGAGAGTAGACTGATGGGGCGATATTTCTGATGGTCAGTTCAATCAACAGAATTCTTGAAGACTGGTACCACAGAGGCAATTTCCCAGCTATCAGGGAAGCAAGATTTGGCAAGGCATTTGTTATAAAGTTTGGAGAGAACATGGGGCCAGTTCAGCAGAGCATTTCTTTATTACTATTCTGGTATGAAGTCAGGACCACATGCTTTGGAGGTGTCAAGGTTTTTTATGATGTCCCGGACATGAGATGGGATGATGACCAGGTCATCAAGTGTGGCTTCAGTCCGCAATGGAAAATTTTGGAGGGAGTGGTTTGCAAAGTTCAAAGTGGAGTTTTAGGCAAAATGCTGGGCAAGTAAGTCAGCCTTGTCAGTTGCCATGCAAACGACATCATTGTGGTTGGATAGTGGGACGATTATTGATTGCCCATTGTTCACCACACTATTGAAGTTTTTCCAGAAATCACGAGTACCTAGTTTCTGCAATTGAATACATATTCTGGTCATCTCTGTATACCTTCTCTTTGCTTTACCTATCACAGCCTTACAATTTTTTCTTGACACTATAAATTTCTGTCTATTCATAGTTGACTTATGGCGACCGAATTGTTGGAATGCTTGCTGTCTCTGAGTAATAGTTGCTGCACATTTCGAGGTGAACCATTGTGGAGAGTGTGGTTTGCTGTAGAATTTTCGCATGAGGACATGTGCTTCAATGCCTGTTTCGGCCAATTTAGTTTCCTCATTTGCATACTGATTAGCAGGGAGAGAAAAAGGAGCATCTCTGATGTGATCTCTGATGGAATCAAAATCAGCCTGCTTGTAGTATCTCGTTGGCTTTGGGATGACATTTGCGGGTGATATCAATCATCATCACAAGCTGATCAGTGTTCCCAAGCGGGCTATGGACTTTCGTCACACAAGCCTTGGGCAGTGAGGTCAAGAACAGGTCCATAAGTAAGGCTTTCTGGTCCACACGATCAGGGAGGTAGGTTGGGAAAGTGAAAGTCTGTGAGAGGGAGTGTGTTATGGAGAAACTATATGTGGAGTTACCAGCTGCTACTGTATAGCTGGAGAATCCAAGCCATTCAATCTGCTTCTACAAACTCTTATGGTACCTTCAACGATGATATTTTGCCTATATTTTCTTTTTACATTTTATATATTTTTTTATTTTCATATCTTTGCAAATTTTGACTTTTGGTAATATCCCCTTACAAACTTATCTGTTTGCTCTCTTCTGGCGATAAGATAGCATTCTTTGAAAAGCAATGGCTTAAGGAAGGACTAATAAAATCTCTTTTATTTAAAACCCCTTGTTTTGAACGAGATCATTTACTTGTTTATTTAATTGCTCTATCTTATATATCGAGCATCAATCTTTCATGGGATAGATCATATCTCCTGTTCCTTTATATATATATATATATATATATATATATATATATATATATATGTATACTATAAATATCTTTAATTCTATATTTAAGTGTTTTATACCTATAGACGACGTCGTTTTAGGCTTCTACCCTCATTAGTGCAGGAGTGGTGGTTGAAAGCGGTCGTATGGGCTCGAACGCAATTCATAGATTCAGCCCAGACCGACACGGCCACAAGAAATCACAACAAACAGTAATTGAAATTAAGATACACTTACCTAGAAGGCGGGGGCAAGCATCATGTTGTCAATAGTGTTCTACGCTCGAGTGGAACTTTGCCCCCTCTCTCTCTCTCTCTCTCTCTCTCTCTCTCTCTCTTCTCATTATATATATATATATATATATATATATTAGACCTGCAGGGATCTAGACGTTCGTTTAGATACAAACGTGATATCCCATCTGTTTTAATGGATGACGTCATCATTTATGACATCATCCATTGTGACCGGACAAACAAGATCCACAGAGCTTTAGTAGTATATAGATATATTAGGATCAAGTATACACGAATGGATAGAAATAAATAGATACTGTAGTTGAAAATGTAGTCGAGGTGGATAAGTCAAAAATAATAATATCGAAATAAAGATACTTATAAAATTAATAAGTATCTTTACTTCGATTTTATTATTATTATTGATATGCAAAAAGAATGCCGTCATAAATATGTTACAGTTTATGAATTTTCGAATTAAATCAAAGTAGAATAAATAGTGGTAGTGGTTATGACCCAATCGATCACGGGTAGGTGTGTATTATAATTATAATGCAAAGCTCTTTGTAAATAAGCAAATTGGGCACTTTAAGTGGGGGTCAATGTTTATAAAAAGACATTGTAGATATTATTTATGAGCGCCTCTCTCATAGCCTCCTGGTAAGAGCTGCCTACTATCAACTAGGTGATTGAATGTTCTATCCTTGGCTTGGGAGTGGTGCTAGTCTATTCGCAAAAGAGCTGTGATACAGCAAAACAGTCTGCCTGTGGATGACTATACATATACATATATATATATATATATATATATATATATATATATATATATATATATATATATGTGTATCGAGACAGCATTTTTTCTCTAAGGCACGTATTATTAAAAATATCTGTCTGGATATTTTTGTATGAATCCCTTCCATTTTCAGTATTAAGGTCCTAATCTCGGATGAGAATTGGCTGATGAAACTGCCGTAATTTTCTTTTAGGTCCAAAGTACTTTCTGACCCATCTAGGTCCATACTCAGTGGAATAATGTCAATCAGGTAAAGACCTGGAGTGAGTTTATAGTTAATTTTAGCGGGAAAATTTAAATAAGAAACTATATTTATTTAGTATTATAAACATTTATGTATATTAGTACTATTGTTAAAATTAATCCTGTTAATAGCCGGGTTTTTTGTTTTAATGTGTAAAGCTTCTAGTATATACTTAATTGCCATAAATATATTTTCATAGCTTACTATATATATATATATATATATATATATATATATATATATATATATGTATGTGTGTGTGTGTGTGTATATATAGAGAGAGAGAAAGAGAGATATGCCCATATATGTTCATAAATATGAATATATCTCTCTCTCTATATATATATGTATGTATGTATGTATGTATGTATGTATGTATGTATGTATACAAATGTTGCCTTATATAGTTGGCCTCATAACAAACTTGAAACTCAAAGTTGGTGATTAGACAACCATTGTCGAATATGTCTGAGGTGACTGTCAGGATTCCAAATATTGAATAATAGCCGTAGTGAATAATATTATTACTTTAATATTGAAGTTCAATAGATGAGTTTAGTCAGAGTTTAGAACTTGTTATGATTATAATCTGCACGCAATTGTAATTTCCAGCTTCTGTACAACAACATTACATAACCTCCAACCACCACGACCACAGAACATTCCCTGTAGGCATAACTCCAGTCAACTGTGACAGGGATTAACTAGGTAGAAGATCTGCTCAATATTCCATTGTGTGATTGTGTGGGTGTATTTTTCTCATTGTCCAGTCAAAGGATGGATAGAATCAATCTCTGATTCCTTAGGGAAAATGACAAACGCTCCTAAGCAGGTTTTGTCCACATGGTAAACTCTTGACATCACATCAAATATTGCCTTTCTGCATTTTGCCGATAATAAAGTATAAATATATACATACATGAAAATAGATATTTTAAATTACGTTTATATGAGGATGTATAAGAGTTAAAAATAATATTTTAAATTAAACATTTTAAATATAATAAAAGAAATAAGACATTTCTGCACAGCTAGTTTCGCCAGACATCTTTTCAAAGAAAAAAACAGCTGAAAAATTGGAAATAAAAAAAATAGATCTGAAAAACTGGAAAAGGATGACAAAAATATTTTAGTGGCACTGAAGAGTTCAATTAGTAGTTTGGATACTACATGTAAAAAAAAATAGGAAAATTATTTTAGTGGCTTAAAACCTGAACACATACAAGTGGGGCCTAGCTTGGATACTACATATAAAAAAAACAGGCAAATTATTTTAGTGGCTTAAAACCTGAACACATACAAGTGGGGCCTAGCTTGGATACTACATATAAAAAAAACAGGCAAATTATTTTAGTGGCTTAAAACCTGAACACATACAAGTGGGGCCTAGCTTGGATACTACATATAAAAAAAACAGGCAAATTATTTTAGTAGCTTAAAACCTGAACACATACAAGTGGGGCTTAGCTTGGATACTACATATAAAAAAAAACAGGCAAATTATTTTAGTGGCTTAAAACCTGAACACATACAAGTGGGGCTTAGCTTGGATACTACATATAAAAAAAAAACAGGCAAATTATTTTAGTGCTTAAAACCTGAGGATATACAAGTGGGCTTAGCTTGAATATGATATAGAAGAAAACGGGCAAATTATTTTAGTGGCTATAAACCTGAACACATACGAGTGGGGCCTGGCTTGGATAGGATATAAGAGAAAACAGGCAAATTATTTTAGTTGCATAAATCCTGAACATATTAATATCAGTTAAAATATTTTAAGTGAAGAACTGGGAAAAATGAAAAGGATACATGTTATTAATAATTGAGAATGGGTCACCATTTAGCAACTGCTAAATGCACCAACTGGGTGTTGTGCATGAAAGTAAGAAAAACATAATTAACAATAAAAAATATATTTATATATATATATATATATATATATATATACAAATTTACAGCTGTGTGGAAGATATTTTGAGCGAGTAACTGCTAGCTTAGAAAAGTTAACAAATTTTGTGCTGAGAGAATATTCGCAGAATGGAAGAAGGCAAGAGTGCTAAAATGTGTATATCTATGTTTGTTTTCTGTTTTCTTTTTCAATTTTCTTTTCTCTTTGTTTTTGTCGGGTATGGAGCTTCCTACCACATGTGAGACATTCACCCACTTTTTTAGAGAGGCCAACCGAGAGATCTTTTTAAGATTCTAACCATCCCTTCAAATACAATTGTTTACATCTCACTTGCACTTGGTTCACCTTGTATATTCACCAGGTAGTTTAAAAATTGTTTTTTACATGAGCCCAGTTGCTCCCCTCCCCTCTCTCTCTCTCTCTCTTAGTGTGAATATGCATGTGTATGTGTATAGCTTTTGTCAGTGTGTGCGTAAGTGTGTACTTCTGTGTGCGTGAGTTGAGTATTCATTTGCCTCCCTGGTCTCGATGGGCAGAGAGGTATGCGTTCTGTCTTGTTTCTGTCCCTGTTAGATTCTCTCTTTTCTTTCTTTGGTTGTCGAATTTGCTGTTTTTATTAGAAATTCGTATTCCACACAGGCTCGCTAAGTTTATCGTTTTGAAGATGCAAGAAACAAAATAAAGTGAAATCATTTTTCTATTTAATTTCTCGGGGACGGCAGATCTAGAACAAAAATTTAAATTGCCTCAGTCTAGAAGGATTTCTCCTTCACTGACCGAGGATAGAAATATAAAGTGTAGTATCAGAACAGATACTACACATTTCTCCTAGCTAAAAGGTCAGAGTTATGTTCGGTTTTAAATTTGACAATTCAGATGGTTGTGACAATGGGCTGAAAAATTGATAGAACCACTTCAAACTATAATAAATTTAGGATAAATTATTCATATATAAATTAATGTTTAATAGCCCGTTTTCTATAAATGATGATATTTTGGGTGTCACTTTCATAATAAAACATTATAGTCTGTTGTAGGGTTTTAAAAAAATGACATAAAAAGGGCAATAGGCTAAATTCGTCCTCTTACTTTTTGTGTTCTGGTGTTATCTGTTTGTATACCTTTATTTCTTATTTTTATAATTAAGAATTTCTCCTAATATTGATATTCATTCTAGAATTGGTTCAGATTTAAGATATCGTCTCTTGATGTATTACTGTATAAATATATGGAGTGGGTGTGTTAAAATAATGTTAGAAAGGGAATTTTCAACATGGAGGTTAGATTAAGTAGCAAATTTCCACGAGAAATCTAAGAGTCAAAATTAAAGCTGACATGTTCAGGATGTTACGCCACAGACAGGAAGTCTCCAATGATAAGTAACGGATACACTAATAAAATCTTTCTCTTGTCTCTGAACTGTAAAGGAAAGTGGATGTGTTTGGGGCAGCTGTTCCCTCCCCCTATGTGTGATATGTTGGGGAATACCCATGAGGTATTATGTATGTATACTGTATACTATAAAAGAAAAAGAAAGAAAAACTGAAAGAATTGTTAAACACTTAAATGATCGTGTGCTGTAATTATTAATAACTTTAAAAACACTCTTATTAAAAAGATGACGGCTGCAACAAAAACAAGAAAGTGAAAGAGACCAACATCACTTTGACGTCTACTACTACTACTATGTGTTATTAACGCAACAAGAGTTAAGCTGTTTACATGATTACATGCCGTTCAGATAAGCTGCTGAAGACAACAATTGGGCAACTGTAACTTTAAATTGCTCATCATTAGAGTCACCTATTCGTTCCTCAACTCACTTGACCCTTTTTTTTTAAAAACTTTATTTCACCCCAAACAAGGAGTATGGCCACTGATATGTAAGGGGCTACTGGATTAGGGGCTAGATTTATAGTGGACATCCTAAGTTGGGAGTTATGCAGCAAGATGTTTGTTTACATTACATTCAAATTTTTGCATATTGGTACAGTTGAAGAAACGGAACAGGAAGGGAATTCCAAAGGTAAGCGGTTCAAGGAAAGAAGCTATTTGAATAGAAAGGTTTTCGGCATCTTGGGAGCTCTACAGTGAAACGGTGGGATTTTGGTGCTAGTCGGGTCGGTCAGGGGTATTTACATTGGGGGCACAGTACAAGGGCGGTAAGATCGTCGAAGCAGATTCTGTAGAAGTACTTGTAAAACAAGCACAGGGATGCAACATTGCAGTGATATGACA
The DNA here is from genome assembly GCA_963556195.1 of Sepiola atlantica. Taxonomy (NCBI): domain Eukaryota; kingdom Metazoa; phylum Mollusca; class Cephalopoda; order Sepiida; family Sepiolidae; genus Sepiola; species Sepiola atlantica. The sequence continues at coordinate 89,952,244 of OY744527.1, read as the reverse complement.
TGGGTTAAAGCTTGGTAGACAGCATGCCAAGATTTGAACTGGTCTAGTCTGACACATGATCATTCACTATTTTACATTCCGGCATTTATAGCCATGCATGTATTTGTGGATATATCATTTGTAATCTCTGAGTTGACAGGGTTTTTCCCCAATTCTGAAAATCTGAGTTTTCAAATTCCATGCTTTTCCAAGAAACTTTCGATTATTGCTTTCTGATCCGAAGAATGAAAAAAAAATGTCTTTCTTTCTTTGCTAGCCTTACAATTTCATTCTTCACTTGTAAATTAATTTTGCACTGCTCACAGAAAAAAAACAAATCTTTCGTTTTTTGTTCCTCGTTTTTGTAAGTCACTGATAACTTGCTAGAATTTCTCTTTGTTGTGCACAGGCAGATATTGGCCCTGTGAATTAATCAACTCTCTCACCTGTCAACCGACAAACTACAGGTAAATAAGAAGCTTACTGTGATAAGCTTGTAAAAATAATGTAATTTAGAACGTATATTTCTTGTCATCTTGTCAATGTATTTTATACTTTCATTTTTTTCTTATTTGTGTTGATTTCTTGAAAGCTGCTTTGACTGACAAGGAATAGTTTTGATGGCTTGCCAGATTATTTCCAATTAACTTGCTTTCTTCTTCTCTCTTTTTACCTTTCTCGTTTCTTATTTGCTTCAATTTATATTTCTTCCTTCTTAGCTCTTTTCTTTTCTTGTTTTGTTATTTTCTTTTTCTTGTATTTTTCTTCTTATTTGGTACTTCTACTAGTATCTGATTCTTCTAGCTTTTCCCCTGATTATCTTTCTTCTTCTTATCGCTCTTTTTTAGTTCTCAGTAGTTTGTTTTCCTATTTCTATTTATTTTTCTTTATTATCAGTTCTTTTCTTGTTTGTTGTTGTTGTTGTTTGTTATCTCTTATCTCTTTATTTTCTGGCATCGAATTCTTCCCGTTTTTCGCCTGTTTTTCGTTTTCGTTTACGTACATTTAATTCTTCTTATTATTTGTTTTTCTTCTTTTCTTTCTCATTATATTATATTTTTATTTCTTTTTCTTGTGATTTCTTATTTCTTCCTCTACACTCTCCTTTTTATTTTTATTCTACACCCTCTTCTTATTTCTTCTACTTCTTCCTTTTCTTTTTTTACACCCTCCTCTTATTAATTCTACTTCATCCTCTTCTTTTTCTACACCCTCCTTTTATTTATTCTCCTTCTTCCTCTTTTTCTACACCCTCCTTTTATTTATTCTCCTTCTTACTCTTCTTTTTCTACACCCTCCTCTTATCTATTCTCCTTCCTCTTCTGTTTCTACACCCTCCTCTTCTTCTCCTACACCCTCCTCTCATTTATTCTCCTTCTTCCTCTCCTTTTTCCACACCTTCCTCTTATTTATTCTCCTTCTTCCTCTTCTTTTTCTACACCCTCCTCTTATTTATTCTCCTTCTTCCTCTTCTTTTTCTACACCCTCCTTTTCTACCTATACACCCTCTTCTCATTTATTCTCCTTCTTACTCTTCTTTTTCTACACCCTCCTTTTAGTTATTCTCCTTCTTCCTCTTTTTTTTCTACACTCCCCTTTTAGTTATTCTCCTTCTTCCTCTTCTTTTTCTACACCCCCCTTTTAGTTATTCTCCTTCTTTCTCTTCTTTTTCTACACCCTCCTCTTATTTATTTTCCTTCTTCATCTAATTTCTTTTTTACTCCCTTTCTCTTAGTTCTTCTACTCCAGTCTTCTTACTACTACGACTACAACTACTGCAAACTTTATGTTTTCCTGTGTGTTCTCAGTCACTCTTTTCTCGTATCGTTATTTAAAAACTGACAACCCGTCTTTATTTGCCAAAAACCAAACACTTTCTCATATGTCATAATTTCCACTCTTATGATAATAATAAACTCATAAAACAAGTACTCCAAAAACAGCACTTGGGTTTCCAACAAAATCTTCTGCAAATCTCTCTTGATAGATTTACTTGTCTCTCCTGAAATCATTCCAATTTTGGTCAAATATAACTTTCAACCCACGCCCTGTGCCCACTTGAAAATTGTTTACGTGAAGGGCTACTTGGGCCATCACCTCACATGGCCGAAGGCAGAGAATAATAAAGAAAGCACGGATTTTACTCAGGAAACAATTTATTGAAGTAATAAACAATGAAATCTATAAAACATAACGATCATAGAATAAAAATAACACCATAGCTCTTCTATCTATATATAAAGTTAAGTATATGTATATGTTTATATATATTTGTATATTTGGGCAGCATTTTTTCTTCGATAGATGATTGTGAACAGGAACTTGCCATATCTGCAAACGTTTTCGAGTCTTCGTCAGGCACGTGATATGTTACAAAATTAAAATGGTGGATTTATTGAGAAAGTCGATTAAAATCGTTTGAAAAGAATTTTAGTATACCCTCTCTCCCCTCGTAACGAGCTTGGTTGATGGTGGGTTTGTTTGATCGAATGAGTAAGGTTTTGATGATGAGGAGGTTCAGGTTGCAATTTGAGACAGCGGAATGGCAATGTTTTATTAATGTTTCTCAAATCTGTTTTGGGGATATTGTGTGCTACCAGTAAATGGAGCTGTGAGGGGAGGAGAGATGACATGTCAGGTGGCGAGAGATACTTGTTCTAGTCATGCCAATATTTTATATAGTTGTATATATATATATATATATATATATATATATATATATATATATATAATATTGAAAAAAAAATGAAATAAACTTAATAAAATTAAAATGCATTGTATGGCGTTCTTATTTTTAATAATTCATATACCATATAAACAATGCTTTCTAAACAAGAACACCATTTATGGTTCAATTTTCACCGCCACGTGCCACGTTCTTGACTAAAGAGGCCATCATCCCACATTCGCTTCAACAACAGACGAATTGAAAACACACAAAAAAGAAAAAACGATGAGAAAAAAAGGAAGAAAAAAAAGGGTATTTAACGTGGGCACATTATTTTTATTTGTAAACATTTCCATTTAGGAGATATTCCCCCACATTTGCACTTCCTTCCAAAGAAATCTTTAAAATAAGCAAGATACAAAAAATTTGAAAAGAAAAGAAATGCTCTAAATCAAATTTTGATTTATACTATGTAATAAAATTTTAACTGAGCGTCAATAACATGTATAAGATGGGCAAACTCTTAAACTTATGCATTTTAGGATACGTATTCTAGAAAACACGGTCAGTAACGTTGGCACATAATTATGAACTTTACCATTAAGGGGTGTGCGCTCCAAACTGCACCTGACCCCACTAAAAAAGTGAGATACGATTTCCTACTAAATAAATACGTTCAGCTCGTACTTAAGCCGTCAAAAATAAATTACGTTTCGTCATTTACAGGATGGATAGGGTACACATGTATCTCTTATCTATCTTTAAGTATGAAAATGTGTAGCTCAAAACGCTTATATATATTGGCCATTTTTCAGTATCAGGAAACAATGGATAGCCCCTGCAAGAATGACAACACTGGGAGTCTATAGTAAAGCAAGGGTGGCGCAATCATCATTTGATTGAGTCCAGTGTATCTCTTATCTATCTTTAAGTATGAAAATGTGTAGCTCAAAACGCTTATATATATTGGCCATTTTACAGTATCAGGAAACAATGGATAGCCCCTGTAAGAGTGCAACACGGGGAGTCTATAGTAAAGCAAGGGTGGCGCAATCATCAATTGATGGAGTCCAGTGTATCTCTTATCTATCTTTAAGTATGAAAATGTGTAGCTCAAAACGCTTATATATATTGGCCATTTTTCAGTATCAGGAAACAATGGATAGCCCCTGTAAGAATGACAACACTGGGAGTCTATAGTAAATCAAGGGTGGCGCAATCATCATTTGATTGAGTCCAGTGTATCTCTTATCTATCTTTAAGTATGAAAATGTGTAGCTCAAAACGCTTATATATATTGGCCATTTTTCAGTATCAGGAAACAATGGATAGCCCCTGTAAGAGTGCAACACGGGGAGTCTATAGTAAAGCAAGGGTGGCGCAATCATCAATTGATTGAGTCCAGTGGCAAGGTGATTTCCAGGACGGCAGGAAACATCCTGGCTAAGCAGTGAAAGACTGGTGTTATTTCGGAGTTTTCCAGTATTGTCCACTTTGTTCCGAAAACCATTACAAATTATTTTGTGTGATCAGAACAGCCGGGACAAGCAGAGAAAGACTGATGTTATTCCAGAGTTTTCCTTCTCCTAGACAAGTTGCACAACCAAGGTTTGAGAGTCTAGTCTATCCTACTATTTAATTCATGGAGGATACATGGATTCATACTTTTTAAGGATATTAGTAATTTATCTATGGGGCAGAAAATTCAAAAAACAGAAAAATGAGATCTCTATGGGTTTCAAACCTTTGCCTACAAAGAGGGATCGTTTTGAACTGGTGTCAGTTTTACAACTCGATCAAAAGCTAAACGAAAATCGAATTGTTTAGATAACTAATCTGTTCTTTTTCATGTATACTATAAAGCGATGTCTCTTCAGTTGCAATGATTTGGTGAACTTGTAATTAAGTAAACCATAGAAATATATGTTTGGAAATTTTTATGTTTGAAAATTTTCTATGTACATCACTTCACCTACACAATTTTCAATATTGATAAACACTTAGTTACGATAACTGCCTGTCATTTCCGGAAAAAAACTGTATGAAGCTTTATCATCAATTATCAGTAATTTTCATTATTCAAAAGCAGATGGCTAACTTTTAGGACCCTCTGCTAATGTTCTTAATTTACAAAATAATCAAATTAACATTTATTTTTAATTATCAAACTTGTGTAAATAATAGTATAATGACGCTAGTTCTTCCATTTATTCCTATTTCATTGTAAAATTTACTAAATTTAACTATTTAACTAAAGAAACATGATAATACAATTAGAGTGTTGTTTTATTCCTTTAAGATTTATGTACAGAATTTTTATCATATGTATTAAAATGAGAAAAAAAACAAATAATTGGACATCATTAATGATTGTCAGTTATTAAAATTAGTTTAAAAAATGGTTATGCTAATTAGCCATACCTTCATTCTATGAACAACTAATTGAATATTAAAGTAAAGATGGATTAGGTCAACATCATTTTGGCTAAGATCAAAGTGTAGTATCTGTTCCGATGGATACTGCACGCCTGTTCTGTGCAGTTCTAGGAGGTCCACCCTCCCAGGCTTCGCCTCCCCTCTTTGGGGAGGAGTAAGTTTATTGCTTACTGTCTGAGGCGCCCCTACCGGGGAATGCCGACGGGGCTGCCCAGGCAATTTTTAAATGGCCAGAGTGCTCACCTCTCGAGCGCTGGCTTTTAACCCCACTTGCTCGACCCGATCTTGGGTCACATCTTACTTGTGGGAGTAAGATAAAACTGGCCTTGTGCCTAACTTCGCGAGGAGTAAATAAACATCGACCTTTCTGGTTTAACGTCTGTTTAACATGCTGCCATGCGTTAGACGGCTTTAAGAAATTAACTTCCAAGGTAACCTATCTCTGGACAGCTCTTTATTTAGCCCTTCTTCACTCAGGTCCATTTTTATCACTTCCTCCCATATTTTCCTTGACCTTCCCCTGTGAACTGAACCTGATAGCTAAACTGTTTTATATCTACTAACACAAAAACTGAACTCTTATCCATTCTTTAAATGCGGCCATACCACCTTCTGCACACATCTCCCTATACTGTCCAAATGTAATCTTCCTCTGAGGTCATCAGATCTAAGTCTGTATTTAAGTGTACGGCGTAAAACACATAAGACATCATTTCTTGATTATTTCATTTTAAAAGAAAGGGAGAATTGTGATGTGGGTAGTGATGTAATTTTGATTACAGGTAGACACATAATCTCCATTATAATAATATTTTATTTTGAATATCTCACTCGAATTTTATACATGTATTATTAAGATCCCTGCATGTGTGTGTGTGTGTGTGTGTGTGCCTGTAGTCCACACATCAATTCTCAACAGCTAATATCCTCGTAATATTAATGATATATATTTAATCAATAAGTTACTGGGGATATTTTTATACATATTTTCATATATTTTTATAGTTTAAGAGAATCATAAAATTTGCACAATCCTCTCCCCCCTCCCCCCCGAAATTCAAATAACTACGATGTGTATGGAATTTGAACCAAAGATATAACAGACCAATTAAAAAAGATATCGGAAATTTCAAGACCATTTAAAAGTGTTGTTAGTGGTGACCGTAAAATACATATAAAACCCCATTTGAAATTTGTTGATTGTTATGATTTTCTTGCGTTTTTCTTTGTTTTCTTCTATAACTTTAAGGTCGTTTCAAGTTATATATATATATTGTACTTTCACTTATCAATGGGTATATAAACCGTTATATACCCGTGTCGTAGTAGTCGTGTACACAGGTTGTCTTCATCTGCTGACAAACTCACTAATATATATATATATATATATACAGGGTGGGCAAAAATAAGGGTCCTATTTTTAAAAATTCATAACTTTTTTATTTATTGATTTTTTTTTTTTTTTTTTTAGAATAAGTAAAGGACCCCTTCCGAAGCAAGCATGAGCCGTATTAGCCCTAAGGAACGTACCCTCATTTAGAAAACATTATTTTTGCTTAAAAAACTCAAAACAGTGTAAAAAACAATACTTTAGTTTTTGTAAGTTTTAAGAAGTGTTTTTCGGCTAAAATTTGTTTTGTTTATTTAAAAAAATCTCGGAAGGGTCAGTCTACACACACATAAAGTTTGGTGAGTTTAAATTTTATTTTGTGGAAGTTATTCAAATTCAAGTTATTCAAATTTAAAGATAGGACCCTTATTTTGGCCCACCCTGTTTATATATATACATATATATATATATATATATATATATATATATATATTCAAACCAGACACTACAATCTTGATGTGCAAATAATTTCCCGGTTGGTATGAAAAGCCTCACACGACAGCGTGATGTGTGACACAAGGTCAGTTTAATGTGGTCAAAACCAGTGTTTACGTATTCTCTCGTCAGGTATGAAAAAAGTGAGTTTGCAAACTCAATTAAAATTGTTAAAATAAAAAGACTAAATCCAAAATTAGTCTTTCTGTTCGCTATCTCTTCCTCTCTCTCTCTCTCTCTCTCCAGCTATGGGTTAAATAGTATTAACACTTGGTGATATTTCCTATTATTTATATATAATAATATTGTTTTATTCCAATCTTCTGCTTTATAGTTAGTTTTATTACCTTTGACTGTTAATAAATAGAGTGACAGAAGCGAGTGTATAAAATAAGACCGAGGTTGTCAAACAATATACAGTGACAGAAGGTTACAGCAATAGACAGACAGTTAATTGCAAATCACAGCTAATTAGAATCTTTAAAATAGATATTTTTAAACATAATTCAATCCTAAAACGCGTGATTAAAATATATAGGGAAATAACCTTTAGTTAACAAACGTTGATTAACGCAGCTTTAGTATAATATAACTACTAAACATGGATTAAAATGTTGCAGATTAAAAATTTTATGGACTTTGTTATCAGAGGAACCAAAATTTAACGAAAGCCAACAACTACAGAACTGCTACTGGAGCAAGAATAAATCTGTCCGCAAGAGAAAATTTTTTTTTTTTTTTTTTAAATCTCTGCGACTCGAGCTACAAAGCTTAGTTCAACTGCAAATCAACTCTTTTTCGGATGAGAGATTACTTGCATTTTGTCTTTGGTGCCGATTAGTCACTTGGAACCAGCTTTTTAATTTTCTCCTTAATTTTCAAAATGCCTGAAAAACGGCGATCATCAAACATCTTTTCTGAGATGCAGCCCTAAAAGAAACACAAGAAACCATTGTCTGCAATTTTCATTGAAGCATATCTTCATATAACGCCTCAAAAAGCAGTTGCGGTACCAAATGGCAACTGCATTGAAAGTTTCTGAAGCAATTAACAGCGACGAACAGCAGTTATATTATATCTTGCATATTTTGGTAAAGGAATTAATTATAAATGAAATTAAAATCAGACTCAAAATCAGAAGGGATAGGAATGGGAAGTTTAAAGTATTTAACTAAACAATTTTGAAGTTTCATGACGTTTACCGAACTCTTGAAAGTCACATTGAAAAGAGAGGTGGAAAACAAAATAGAGGAAGTAAGAAGGAAAAAGAAATAGAACAACGAGGAAAAAAGGAAATGTGGTATGAACAGAAAAGAAAAAAGGAAGACAAAGAACAAAGACAACAAATGAAAAGAAGAAAAACAAGAAATGTGATATAAAATAGAAGAGGAACAGAAAACTAGAAAGAAAATAGAAAAACAAGAAAAAGAGCAAAAAAGAAAGAGAGAATACAGAGAAGGAGGAGAAGGAGGAGGAGGAGGGGGGAGGAGAGAACAAAACACTAAAAGATAGAGAACAAAATGAAATGTTTCCTTGTAGAAGTAACGAAACGGATCCTAACTGCGGCAAAACTCTCTACTCTATCATTATTGCTATAGAAGATGCTCGACTGAGCTCCGATGTCTGGTTCCTCCTTGTAAGACATTCACGGTGAGAACTCGTCTTCTACCACAATGAAAAGGAATTTCCGTTCTTCCTCCGTGTGCCTAGCGTCAGTTGGAATTTCCATGAAAGGAACTTCTTTAGAAGTATGTGGATAACATTGTTACAGGACTGCTTCCCTGCAGATTACAACATAGTTGTCTTCAAATCTAATGTTAACAAATACTTTTCATAACCTGCCTCATAAGTAATCAAACTTACTTCATTTCATTGATCAATTTTAGTACTTTCATAGTGTTCTTCATCTTTCAAATGACAATCATTCCATCTCATTAATCTTTATCCTTGAGTTGCTCTTGACCTTGATAAGTGGTGAATCAATTTATAAAAAAATGAACAAAAAATGACATACTTGAATTATTCCCAGAGCCAGGGGTAACAATCTCTAAAACTGATCTATCTTGCAAATTTATTTTGTAAATTAAAAAATTCCTAGACCCACACGTTCATCTAGATTTGCACCAACATTTAATGGGTTCGTTAACCATGTCTCCCGTTACTGCTAAATTTTGGGGAAATCATTTGAGTAGTTTTTCATAATCCTCCTAACGAACATACAAATATACAATCTAACATAGAAGAGAAGTGTAAAACAAATGTGAAGGAGAACAAGGAATATATTTGAGATCATTAGTCATGACAAATTGAAAAGGCAGCATTTAGCTGGTAATTTTGTAACAAAGCAGTCCAAAGTTCATGGCTCGGTCGGTTCTTATTTAAGTCAAGTTAGTTAGTGATTTTGTTATGAAATGGGTGAAGGTTCGTGTCTTGACTGGTTATCATTTAATTTGCGACAGCTGGTTTTTCCTTACTGAAGCGGTTCAAGATTCATATCGTTGTTAGTTCCCATTTGATTTGAGACAGCTGGTGATCATATCATGAAGTGATACAAGTTTCGTCTATCAGTTAGTCTCTTTTAGATTTGAGTGCTGTTTCCACTGTCAACCATGAGTAGTGTCTATCAGGCATGTGTGTGCAGTATGATAATGTATAGAAGTGAAACCTGGCCATTAAGGGTTTAGCACATACGTTGCATGGAGATAAATGATATGAGAATGATATGATAGATGTATAATATTAGTCTTAAAAAAAGGCTTAGATCTGATAATCTCCGAGGAAGATTAAATCAGGAAAGAATAGGGAGAGGTGTGAAGAACATGAGACTTCGATAGTATGGCCCCGTTAAAAGAATGGATGAGAGTTCTTGGGTTAATATATGTAGAACAGTTGAGTCGCAGAGTCAGTTATGAGGAGAAAGCCAAGGAAAAAATGGGAGGAAGTGATAAGGGTGGATTTGAGGGAAAAAGGGATAACTGAAGACCTGCGCAGAGATAGGCTAATTTGAAAGTCAATTTCTAAAAGCCGGCCAATACATGGCAGCATTAAAATGGATGTTAAGCTGAATATAATGATGATCATGATGATTAATTACGAAGCAGTTCAAGGTTTGTTTCACAGTTGATCACTAATATGTTTGTGATAATTATTCTTTATTTACTAGTACATTTTTGAGCTTAAGGTATGAAAAATATTCAGGGAATAAGGTAGATGATCAGGACTGGAGGAGTCCCAAGAAGACTAAAATATTAGCTGTGCCCCATCTTTTATATGTAAGCTGTGTGTGAGAGTGTGAGTATTTGGCCTAATGGATACTGTTGCAGCATATGGACACGTCTGTACCAAGATCGAATCGAATCAGATCTATTGTGGTCATTTACATTTTGCAGAATAGTACTACCTTTCGAGATGACCTATTAGTGGCATCCTCGCCTGATCTCCTTGCATCCCAGCACTATGTGATGCACAAAATGCAGCCTCTCCATAGTGAATAACCATCTGGACATCTAGAGATCTGGGGAACCTTCATGAGGTTAGCTTGTTAATATACATGGGCATAGACAGACACAGCGGATGTAGACAAGTAAACCTTGAACCCAAATCCCTCCATTTTTTACAGGTATTTGTAGTTCCTGTGGTAAACATCGAGGAATGGATCGTTCAGGAGAGAACGTCGTAGCTTTGCAGAAAATCATTCTTGATAAGGGGAAGGTGCACTGTTCCAGTGAGCAGAAAACTGTAAAAATGTACACGTTTGGAAAGTCATATACTTCTTTAACCCTGATTATGCCTTCAGCAAGTACTTCTAGCTAAACCACACATGTGATAACACATCAAATCAATCGTCTTCTGGGTGGATTTTTATTCTCAAACATGTGGTGAAGCCCGCCAGAGTATGCACATGGATTGATGCTTGGAAAGTTAGAATTCTTTAATTTCTCTCCAATTTTGGCTAAAATAGCAACTTGTGTTCAAGTAATCGCATGCAAAGCATCTTTCACAATAGGCATTGTGTTTCAGCATCAAATTAACCCAAAACAGACAAATGAAACCATATTTAAGCAGTGTGTTAAATTGGATTAAGACAAGCTGTGAATAACAGGAACATAAGAGAGCCAAAAAAAACAGCAAATAGTTAAAATAAAAAGAGGATAAAAAAGTATAGGATTAAGAAAACGGAAATAGGAAATAATGATGCATTGTGAGATTGCTGTAACAGAATATATTTTTTGTGGTTCAGTGATGAGCGATGAGTTCGCCTGGTGATGAGTGTCAGTGGTGGCACCCAGCTTTCTGTATAAACACGGCGTACTGAATAAAGAAAAGAAAACAGCACTGCACAAAGTTTGACAAAATTATCAGATCATTTATTAGCGCAGCAGGTGGTCTTATGCAGCATGTAACGGGGAGGGGGCATCGTTCCAAAATGTTGCCTGCTTTCTACAAACAACCGTTCTTAACTTTTTCTAGAGATGTTCTCACATCTCTATGCAATGGCTTGCAGAGGTCTGGTGATGTTCTGATGATGCCCGGGGCCAGCTCTTTGATTACATGCCCCTAAGACTAGATTGTAATGAGATTACCCGGGGTGATCGTAAAAAGCAGGATAGTGAATAGGAATGGTAACCTAGATGGTAACGAGATGTAGGTCAGGGGTGTGGGTTGATGTAGTGTTTGGAATACGACTGTGATTGTTTTGATAATTGCAAGGTTGAGACAAAAATGGAAATTGTAAACATTCTATTGTTTTTATTTAGAACTATGCAGTCTGAGCAATGTCTTAAAAACAATTGCAGAGTTGCGTCACTAGTCGAGAGAGGATCTAAAAAACCATCAGAGACGACTTAATAATCGAAGTGAGCTGAGGTTCCGCCTTTCGCTCCACCAGCTTGAGGTTGGGAAGTTAACTGTAACTATAAAGTGGAATGTGCTAAAAGTTTATAAGGTATATAAAAAAATCCTTTCTTGTTTTCGATTTCTCCATTTCTGCTGCAACACCTTTTCAATTTGATGACCAGTAAAAAACAGAGAGGATAACGTTACACAATTATAAAAGTCCTAGTACTGAGACACATGAGAAAGGGAAGTAGTTTGAATATAATTGTATCTCCCCAATATCGATGCCTGGAGCCATCGTCATATTGTCACACCCTCTCTGTGTGCCATTGTCACTATGAGAGGTTTCTTTTCCTTTATCCATTGATTGATCAGTAACACTTACTTAAATATTTTTCAAATACATCTTGATATTATAAGAAATAAATTGACAAACTATATATAAATTAAAGTGTCGATTGTAGCAGCAGCTTTGAATGTGTGGGGATATTAGATATTCCATTTTATACACTTTAATTTTGATGCATATGGTAAACACCTTCTACATCATGAGCGCCACCATATTGGATATGCACTTTCTAAGGTACAAACAGGAAAAAATGCAATGAGGAAGAAACTGCAATAATAAAAAACGGCTGCATTTACATAAATAATACATTTATTTTCTTACAGATAAGGTTTTTCAAAGACAAACGTAAAAGAAACAAACTACATGATACACAAAAAGGGGGTTGCACATAAACATAATTACTGAGGTAAAAGTCTCTTGTAAATCCTTAAACACTATCAAAGTAAACATGTGTTGCCAGGGTTGACATGGAGAATGATTGGGTATGTAAAATAAAATACAACTTAGTTTGTATAGAAAAAAAATGCTATGCTGAAATGGCCAACCATCTGGGAGTCCTGTCTTAACTGCTCAAGAGTTAAATCTGATGACACTGTTGATACCTGCAACCATGTAAAAACGGAAGGCTTAGTCAGACACATCTGGCCAACCTCTAGCCTAAAGCATCTTACATACTTCAAAATCGAAGAGTAATTTTTCACAACTTGCCAGTATAGTGCAGGAGAAATAACTCAAAAATAGTTCAAGGGACGAAACTCGTGACTATACTGAGCCTACAGAGGTATGTAAAAAATGCAATTTTGTTTGATCAAAATGTGGCTGAACTTCAAACAAATTGCTAACCAATGTTTTTAACTTGGATATTGGGCTATAATAACCTCTTTTTCAGATAAAAATGTTTACCAAAATTAGCCTTGCAGAAAGGGATCAACGGGCGCCATCTTTAAAATTCAACTTAACAATATTAAAATTTCGAGACATAAAATTCCTGAAATTTCCTGACAAGTATGTCCATTATTCCTGACAATTACTGACAAAAATCAACTTTAACCTGACAAAAAACCTTTATTAAATTAGAAATAAAAAAAAGTTTCTTTGCATGAAAACCACACAGGGCCCACCCACAGCCAGCTTGACATTTCTTTGGTGTTTTAATATGTAATAGTAGGTAGCTATATGCTTAATAATAAACAAACACCAGAAAATGACTAGCCCCTGCCATTGTTTTCTATGTATTTTTTAAATTTCTTATACAAATATGAATATAAAAAGGTACAAAAACAGACTACGTAGCCTTTTTCAAGGCAACACTTGTCACAGTAATCCCTGACATTTTATAAAAAGTAGGTACAAAATAAGTACAATTAAGGAATGGTCAGTTGGTCGAATTCTGTGGCAAGACTCTTGCATAACCATCACAGAGCAAGTTCATGAACAGACCTAAAAAAACATTTCTTTTCAAGAACTAGTCAAAGGTATCTTCATCAACATCAAGATCTGGCTGTGGTGAGTTGCTGCAGTGGAGGCTTTTGCAATTACCACAAAAGTTTGAACAGTCAATGCCATGTTTCCTGCAACTGCATCTTGCTGAAGTACAGTTACACCTAATTATAGCCAACAAATTTACAGGACCAGCTGACAATCAGTCTTGATTGATTATAATTTACCATCTGAAAGTTTCCATCCCCACTCGTCAGATTTTAGCTGGTTTCTACATTTCCATTCTTGAATTTGGAAGTAACCTTGAAGGCTGTGGAATTTCGTAGCTGCTCTTGTTGGTGGCAATAATTTGGCCTCAACATACTTTGAGCTTTTTGCAACCTTTTCCTTTCCTTTCCTTAAAGCGCCTCAGTCGGAGATGATTGATGTTTTCCCCATCATTACCATTGTACAGGCACACTAAAGCCTTTTCCTCAGCTTCAATAACCTCTTCTGCACTGCTATCCTTGCACAACACTTCTGCCAGTTTGAGGAAGTTTCTAGTGTTCATCACCTTTCGAAGGGATGCTGCCTTCCCAATTCCATAAACACTGGATGTAGAATCACAACCCAGTAGTGCATGGATGATAAGAATGTTGGAACAGACCACATCTTCAAAAAATTTCCTCATCTCTTTGATGTTCCAGACTTTAACACTTTTTGCACTATCCTTTGGTTGTGGCGTGAAGATGTTGTAATCATCATATCTATTGGAATGATAACATAGAAGGACCAATAGGTCAGTGTCATCTGCTATCAAAATGGTTTCTCCTGTCTGTGCCAGTTCTAGAGCAGTCTTCACAATCAATATGTCAGCGTCTCCAGATGCATGGATTACTTTAAAACCTGTGTCCTCCAAACTCTTTCCCAGCAAGTTGATGAACAATTGTTTGTTTTCTTGATTAGCTAGGAAAACATCCTTTTTTAATTTGAACACCATTAAAGGAGTCAGTGACACATTAACACCAACAGAGCCCCTTGCTCGGCATTGGTGGGTTGCGTTTTTAATAGATGGACCACTTTCATACCCATCAAAGACAATACATGCTTTTCCATATCTAGTTGTGACATATCTGCGGTATTGAGCGCATATCTTATCAAATGTGTGACGTTTTTGCCATGGGAGGCGTTGAAGTAGTGTACCACTATCTAAGAGATACTATGGATCTGAAAACTGTGGACCTGATTGTACAGGGGAAGTCAGTTCCCATATTGCGTCTGCCAAATCCGTTTTTTTGCCTCTCATGGTAGTCTGAAAGAATCAAAAAGTGCAGGTGGGTAACCACAAAGCTCATACTGGAAATGTTCTTGCTGCTGCTGAGTTGAAGGTTCATTGGTAGATAGCACATACAGTGTCTGGAATAGGAGTTGTAGATCAGTCTTAACTGCTTCATCTTTGCTGAGCGGAACTTTTGATGCAAGTGTAATTGCCTGATCCTTTCTTTTAAAAGTGTACTCGTGGACATTTTCTCCAACCATTGAAGCTATGATTGCCTGTGGAGTTTGCTCTGTCCACATTCACCTTTTTGTCTCCAGTTACTCCACTTGAAATGTTGTGAATGAACGGATCTTCTGTGAAAGGATCATATGTCTGGAGAAATGCAAGGAGCTTCCATATATCTTTCACATCTTGCTCTTTTCTTGCTGAAGTAGCCTCCTGGTGCTGGTCACTAGTGCCATAACGAATGCCTGCTAGTTCTTGCATTGTAAACTTGATTTCAGTGCACGCTGGCAGTGATAGCGTCCACACCAGTCATTGAATTTCGTCCATTCCTCTGCCATGAGTAAGACCTCCAGACGTCTTCATGCTTTTCATTAACCAGATCCGTCGACAAGCAAGCTCAGTAGCGATTACTCCGTCTAATCACATGGAATCCTTCAGAAAATTTAAGGTACACTTCAGGATGGCTTTCCGGCAGCCCTCCATTTGCTGCAAGTACAAGTAGGCCAAATTTGCATATAGGATGTGTCCTGCTGCAGCGAATATTGGTAGCATTTTCCTTACAGCGTCAAGGAGCAATTCCCAGTTCCTCGTGCGTTCTGCCTTGATAAACAATTGCAGAATCTTCACCATATCAAGGTATTGAATCCACAATTTTGCTGTTCGCTGGTCAACCATCGCATCCTTCATATGGTTGATTCTCTAGGCATTCTCATAGACTCTGATGACAGAACATTATTCAATGTCTCAGTCCTATCAAGGAAACCTTTAAATAGCCCCTGAGCTTCCTTCAAGTCTTCATTTTGAGAAAATGACTCTTCTGCATCAGTGTTGGGTTGATCATCCTCAGTGACATGTGAAACTGGCAAATCATAGGCTTTTGCTAACAAAATAGCATTCAGAGCAGCATCAAGTAAGAAGTGAGCACGAATGCCACTTAGCATGTGCTTGACTGTGTTTTCAGCATGCACAAGGTCAAAAAGTTCTTGCAATCCAGAACCTGGACTTTCGAGTAAGTTGAAGAGAAGCCATGCTTATTCAGAGTGTCAATTAAGAACCTCGATCCAAATTGGTCATGCATTTCCACTGCTAAATCAAACTGCAAAGGTGCAAGGAGAACTCTTGGTCTAGCAGCCTGCATTATCGCTTGACCAACTGATGCAAGTTTCATATCATTGTCTTTGCCTGCAGATATCTTCCTGAGAAAGATCAACAATGTTTTAGGAATATATTCAAGAATCGCAACCATGTTCAAGATCATTCTTAGACGGGTAATATTCTGAACTTGTCTGGATTTCCTTTTATGTCATTCTTGATAAGCTTGGCTGCCATCTCTATGATTCTAATGCCCTCTGATTCTGAATTGTCTGTTGAGCGGCTCTGTGCATAGAATTCATGGAGAATACATTTTGCTGTACTTAAGAATGTAAAAACATCAAGTTTTCCATTAATTTCAGTCACAATGATTTTGTCTTTGAAATGTTCTAACAATCGAAATTTTATGTATGAGAGACTGTATCGTTCAAAGCCAGTGTCCTCGAGAATTTCCTCCATATTTTTAACAAGATCGACAATGGTGAGTTGCTCCTCGTCATTTTGCTGCAACTATTTAGCAACTTCCAGAAATGCCTGCTTTTTCTCTGAATCCACTGGTCTTTTTTTCCTTCTTTTTTTTCATAGTCGAAGTCTTATGGCTTGGCCGAAGATCGATTTTCTGGTGTTATGAAAATACTGTTTTTTTATGTCCTACCTGTAGTGGAGCGCACTGAAACGCGTGTGTACGATAATGAGATTTAAATTTTACTACAGCTTAGAAACGCCGTTGAAACGATAACTTTGAAATTATAGAATCAGCTAAACTGACGCGAGATTTTGTTTAAACAAATGAAATATTTATTAAATCATTTTTTTTATCAATTTTTTTTGTTTAAAAACCTTACTCGTGGTACAGACAATATTTACTTTTTTTGTTTTCTTCTTTTTTTTCATAGTTGAAGTCTTACGGCTTGACCAAAGATCGATCTTCTGGTGTTTATATAAATATATATATATATATATATATATATATTACCACTTTGTTCAAAACAAAATCATTTCCCCTTTAAATCTGACTTGGCAATGTTTCATCATTTACAAAAACTTTTGTAAAACAAAAACGTTAACTCTTTTCATATAGTAATAAATCCAAATTTATTATAAGAGTGAACAAACTTATCTTAACCTGTTTTCCCAAAACTTTACTTCATTATTTATTTCTCTCTTTCTGATTTTTAGAATAGATGTTGTTTATAGACAGCATCTCAACTATAAAGGCCAAATCAGTCAGGGCTTTTAAAGTCAAAGGCTTTTTGTTGTTGTTTTCTATCAAATTAGCTTATGGCTGTAAACATCAGAAGGTTGTGGTAATTTTCTGCCCCTGGTTAAAATTAAAGATTATAAAAGCATAAAACCAGCTTTTCATGTGACCAAAAAAAGTCTAAAGAAGTTAATAAAGCAATAAGAAAGCAAAGCTACTTTATTTTATGAGAAACAAGATTTTATATTTCTGTCCCTGGAATGAAAAGTGGCCAGATGGTTTTTATGTTGAAAAGCAGAAGATTATGGTTCAGCTTTCAAAGTCAAAAAGAAAGATTTATGGGAAAAACTCAACTTGGATGAAACAATTTTGAAGAGAGAGATATGAAGAGAACGCTTCAAAGGGAATTGGAGAATTGCATTTTGAGCTAAAGAATCGACATGCTTACATACAAATCAGGAGACTCATAACGATGTGCCACTTGGTGTGGTCTAGTAATGGGGAAAATAAGTTTGACCCAAGCAAAGCCGAAGTTATCTCCCCCTGTGAACATCTGTACTGGAATCATATACACAATCATTGGTCACAATTTTTGTTGCAATTATGGAGAAAAACTAATAAGTCCTTTTAAATATTTGTGAAAAAGTGAATTTTTGTCTATTTAAGGGAGAAACACTTAAAGGTAATCTAAGTAAGATGTAGGGAAGATGCCTGCTCCTACCTCAGCTGACCTACAATTTTAATGGAGCAGACTCAATCTGATGGCTTCATTAGAGCAATAAGATTGAAAGAAACAAAAATATTTTTGTTTAATTGTATTTCAAAATTGCGTGCAATACAAACAACACATTTCTTGATAAAACAAGTTAAGAATAAGTAAATCATGAGTTACCTCCTCCTCTGATCACTAATACTTCAATAATGTAAAAAAAGAAAGTAATGTGGTCGACCACAGTCGAGGGGGGCCCAAAGGCTCCGTTTTCATTGGCTACTACACTGAGGTGTAGAGAAGGGCGCTAGTCCTTTCCCAGGATTACTCCACTTACCTTTGATCATCATCTTATAATACTAAGTGTTTAGCAAGGGGCAGTAAGTATCATTTTTTGAGTCTTTGGTATAACTCAAATAAGGTCTCTAGGCTTATTAATAAACACTCTAACAATTATGTTACATTTGCCGATGCTGTAAATAACCATTAATCAAAACTTTTTCTGGATTTTAGGGGAAGACTAATTCGTGTACTTTTAGATATTTGTAAAAAAGTGCAATATTTGCCAATTTGGAGCGAATTTTCCGGTTCTGAGGCAAACTAGAGTTTACCTGGCGTCACCGGTACTTTTTGGGAAAAAAACTAATGTGTATATGTATAATTGTAAAACATATTTGTGAGGGGAATTTTTCAGTCCATTTTTTATCATTTTGTTCTCGCCTATTACAAGTAATTCGTATTATTTAGATTATTCAGACTACTGTTCTCATCTTGCATGTGATTTTCACACCATTTCGTCCGACGTAACGTCTGATCTTTTTCAGGTAAGTCTTGTGGAACTCGTGAAATCTTTCTGTCGAGCTCAGGAATCTGTATGGAATTTTGAAGAGAACCCTTTATTTTATATGTAAGAGTAGACTGCACTTGATCCATCAGGCATGACCGCATAGAAGTCATAAGTCTGAAGATTGAACTTTCAACTATCACTTAGAAGTGATTATAACTTAGTACTTTATTCGTTGCACAAAGAGTCTACCATCATGGATTAAATAAAAGGTTCTTTTTGATATTTTGTATAGATTTCAAAGTTCGACAAAATGCACCTAAAGAAAGTCGGAGGTTACAACGATAAACGTTGTGAAAATAACATTCAAGATGAGAACAGTACTCCAAATAATCCAAATAATCCAAATAATCCAAATAATCCAAATAATCCAAATTATTAATCCTCATCTAAAAATGCTTAAAAACTTAAATTGATCCATTTTGTTAGTTCTGCTGTAAGTAATAATATTCTTTGTTTTTTTTTCCTTCCATCAAGTTTAAGTTTTTTTTCTTTTTAATTAAATTTGGAACTTTTCTGTGGTTGAATTTTTTAGACCTTTTTCTTCTATGACGTGTGTATGGCAATTTATCAAATTCGCCCACAACACCCATAATATTCTGTTAAGCAGATGTTTTAAATATAAATTAATGTTGAACATTCTTTTTATTATATTCAGTTTTTCTGAAGTATCTGCATCAAGTACCGGTATTGTGTTGGCGGCAATAAATGTTGCTAAAATATTAGAGGTTAGAAATTATATGATATATGTATAATGTAAGTCTTAAAGACAGGTTTAGATCTGATGATCTCAGAGGAAGTTTAAAGCTGGACAGTATAGGTGTATGTGTGCAAAACAGGACACTGCGATAGTATGGCCACATTGAAAGAATGGATGAGAGATTTCTGGTTAGTAGATGTAGAACAGTTGAGATTACATAGCCAGTTGACAGGGGAAAGCCAAAGAAAACATGGGAGGAAGTGAAAAAAGCTTAACCTGAGAGAAATATGGATAAATAAAGACCTGGCCAGAAATATGTTTTTTTTCGAAGCTAATTTTTAAAAGTCGTCCAACACATGGCAGCATGTAAAACGGACGTTAAAATGAATATGATATATAATGTTTAGCTGTACATTTGCTTATTATCGCTATGTTTGTGTTGTTATATACCGTTAACTTTGTTGTCATCTTGTTTAGTTTTGGCAGTAGTTTTAAGCCTGTATTTTGTTGTTAAAACGTTTATCTCTGTTCGATAGTCGCTTTTAAAATCCATGTGTCTTGTTCATTTTTATCTTTATGGCCCATTTATAAGTTGTGTATTTGTTTTTATTCTTTGTATATACGAAACCGAAGTAAAAATGTTCCTCTTTGTTTCCTGGTAGAAATATGTGTTTAGTTTGTTTATAAGTTTTTACACTTTTCAGAAATGTACTTTTTCGGACATTTACTCAAGGAGGTGTGGAACGATAGACATGCAGATGTTTGTGTCGGTTTCCATAGTAACTACACTTATTTATGCAGTTTTTATTTATATTAGGAGTCACGTTTTATTTTGTTTGCTCGTTTATGATGGAGCTTCTTTTATTTATGTATTCATAGCCCTTGTTATTGTGCTGGATGCTATGGGCCATCTCATGTTTCATTTGAGCATCATGTTTTGTTTTTTATTCTATTGAACATTGTTCGGCTGACTGTTTTGCATCAATTGCTTTTTCTATTGTTTGCTAGGATTGATGTAGTAAGTTTTTGCAGAGGTTGTAGACTGTAATTTCGCAAACGATTATACCTTCTATTAAATTGTCTATCAATTCCCCGAATTCGCACTCTTATGCTTCTTGCTATAAACATGTTACGAAGTCATCAGATTCTTATACTCATTTTCTTTTTAGTTTGTCTCAAGCTATGGTGGGGTCTGCAATAATAGAGTTTTGTCTCCACTTGGCACGAACACAAGTTTGATCCGTGTGAACACCGGTTTTACGGAGATCATTTTGCAGAGCGTCTGTCGATCTCATCATCGGCCTTCCTCTCGGTTGAGTTTAAAGTCATCAAATTTCATAAAGTTTCATCATAAAGTTTTCAAATTCATCAAATTTTTTTCGTTTTAATTGTTTAGACTTAAAAGACCTTGTTTTAAGATGATGATAGTGAGATATTTTTCTAATTCATTCAATACTATTTCTAAGTTCTATTAAATAAATATCACATCAATTTTGTCCCATAGCATGTTAAGAATATATGACTTTATCTGTTTTTATCAGATTCTGTAGCTTCAGGGAAGAATATAAATCGATCTTTCCAATTTTGCAACGTGTTGACTATGTTTTCCTCATCAAAGTGGAACATTTTGGGTGTTGGGAAAACTTCCATTTTATGTGAAATAATTATCTTATTTGTGGATCTTTGGCTTCGATTCATCTTTCGACACCATTTTATATAGATCTTTGTAGGTAAATACTATTGATGGATGTTGATTATGATAATCGATTAACAGGAGCCATGAACATAAGATTTTATTAACAGATGAAGAGTATTTACAGAACAAGGGAAGATAATTAGTTTATTATATAAGACACCCCTGAAGAAAAAACCAGAGATGTCCTCAAAGATATGTCTTGTGTAAAACTTTGTGATAAACTAATGAACTGATTTTGCAGAAAATCAGAAAATTAATGAACTAACGGACAGTGACAAAAACCTTTCCTGATAACATTGTGGATACAAAAAATATTTAAAACGAAACTTACATTCATCCAGACTTAAATATAACAGCAAAGAACACTTACCTATAAAGAGAAGAAAAATAAAAACGAATTATTTATGAAGTCATTTATTAAACAAAGTAAGCAACAATGACATAGCACTCAGCATTCAGAAAACGATATGTGTTTATATTCAAACAAAAAGGTTTTAAAGGGAGACTACTCCTGTAAAATTAATTTACAGGGAGAGATTTTTTTTAAATATTTAGACTTATAAGGTCTATTCGGCATTGGCCGAGGCCATAAAAAACAAAATAGAAGAGGTTAAAAAGTGTGTGTAACATCTTTATATTAAAACTTCTATCTCTCTCTTTCCCCATTCCACATCCCTCTCTCTTTTTCCCCATTCCACATCTCTCTCCACCCCTCTTTCACCTCCGCCCAGCCCATTCCTCTCTTGTTTGAATGCATTGAAAATATTAATAATGTAAGTGTTGTAGACCTGTGCTAGGGGTCACAAAGAAATAAACCACAAATAGTGACAGGGTTAAAATATAACGATGTATTTATCATAAAGCAATACAGAACGCCACTAATGTGGTAGGAGATAAACGGGTTCATAACATGCGGTAAAACATGGTATGAAAGTCTCTCCTGAGTCTCTGCAACCAGTGGTATTTATTATACCTGGTTGATACCATCAGTTCTCCAATAGGGGTGATTTTTACCCCACAACACCCCCCTCCCGAGCTTTTCATTCCCCTGGAATGATCGTATAGCTCTTTTTTCTGGGATTGATCTCTATGGGAGCGATCATTTTTCTTTTTCTGGAAGACCGGCGTTGTCCGGCTGCTTGTGGTGTTACCAGGTCGAACGTGTCATATATATAGTTCATTACTTCTTCTTGTTCAACAGGAGGTTGTCTGTCGTCATCTGTGATACGTTTCCGAATTTGGTTCAAATGCTTCTTATGAGTAAATTTTGGACCTTCGATCATGTAAACCATCCGCCCGATCCTCTGCTTGACCTTTCCTAGTTCCCACATCATACTATTATTTTGATGTACCTGAAAAAATACCTTTTCCTCAGGTAAGTACCTCTTTTTAGGAACTGTAGTATTCGGCGGTTTTACCTGTTTAGGCAAAAGTTTCTCGAAATCCGGCCTAATTTTCCTCGCAAACATTAACTCTGCCGGCGACATCTTTGATGGAGCGCTTTCATTTGGCGTAATTCGGTACACCTGTAAAAAATGTTGTAACGCCTTTCCTGAGGGCGTTCATTTAGCTTTTTTCAGGGCTCTTTTTAACGTGTCTACGAACCTCTCTGCCTGACCGTTCGATCGAGGATGATAGGTTGGCGTTGTTATGTGGTTGACCTGGAAATCCTCGCAGAAACTTTTAAAATCTGCTGACGTGAATTGCGTGCCATTGTCCGACACTAAACAATCGACCACACCAAACCTAGCATACAATTCGTGAAGAACACTGATTGTAAAATCCGTCGTTGGACTCTTGCATCTAAATACCTCAGGCCATTTTGAAAAACTATCAACAACTATTAAGTAATAGTTTCCCTCCAATGGACCTGCGAAGTCCACGTGTATCCTTGACCATGGATGGTCAGCTTTAGGCCACGGGCTAAATTGTATTGGGGGCGCTTTTGCAGCCAATGCGCATCCCTTACACGACTTTACCATGCCTTCAATATCAGTGGGATTACCACCTTTTCTCGGTACAACAATACCTCATTGCACATAGAATAAACTTCCGCCGCCGATTCATCTGATTGAATTTTTAATTTCATTTCTTTGATGAAACTATCTTCTTCAGCCTCCCTTATTATATCTTTCAAAGTCACTGGTAATTCCTTGATCGTATTGCACAGTATTTGTGTATAATCCTTTTCACTTTTTAGTGACGCTATTACTGTGTCCTCCAGCGGTTCCCTTGATTTCGGGATTAATCGCGACAATCCGTCAGCGTGACCTAACTTCGCAGATGTAAGAAATTCCATACTGAAATCGTAATTTAGCAGGATGGTCACCCATCTTTGCAGTCTGTTGGCTGAGTAAGTTGGTATCCCTTTTTTTGAACCAAAAATGGTTATAAGCGGTTTGTGATCAGTTTGTAATTTGAATTTTCGACCGTGTAAAAAACGGTGGAATTTTGTAACCCCGAACATGATCCCCAGTGCTTCCTTCTCTATTTGGGAATAATTCTTCTAGGCTGGCAGTAAGGTTCTCGACGCATGGGCGATCGGTTTAGTGGACCCATCTGGCATTTTATGTAGAATGCATGCCCCTATTCCATGAACACTTGAGTCGGTTGCGACAATAATCTCTTGTTTCGGATTGAAATGAATCAGAAATAAATCTGATGTTAGTACATCTTTTAACTGCTTAAACGCCGACTGGCACTCCGGCGTCCAGTTTGAATATTGGTTTTGCTTCATCCAGCAATTCGAATCTCGCTTTTATTTTTGTGCAGCATCCAAGCTTTTCAGAAAAAACACTTTGAGAAGATTTTTTTAGATCTTTTTTTAGTTTGTCGGCTTCGGCCGTTAAATTTTCGACTTTTTGACAAAAATCACTCATTGGCGAGTCCCATAATTCAAATTCTTGAATCCAGTCAGATCCGAATAAATTTGTTGTATTCCTAAGAACGAATACTTTTAGCTTTTTTGTCTTTCTTTTTAGTGAAACATTAATAATTAATTCACCCTCAAAATGTATCTTTTCACCAGTTACCGATCTTGTGACTTTATTTGTCTTTATCATTGTGGGCTTACCTAATTTCTTCCACGTGTGAAAATTTATAATCGATATATCCGACCCTGAATCGAGTTGCAGATTTACTTCTCTATTTCTGATTCTCACCGTAACATATTTCCTTATGTTCTCTGTTGGTGAAGGGTCCATTTTTGCAGTTTTTATGTAGCTCTTTTTTCTACTTTTGCTCTGCAATATGAGGCCTTTTGCCCGGCTCGCTTGCATAGGTCACACGTTATTTTCTTATGGTACCAACATGCATTCTACCCATGAGGTCCTCCACATTTACTACAAGGGGTCCTAGGCTTTTGTCTATCCTGATAATTTTGTGAAGGGTTCTTTTTGTTTCTTGGTTGGTAATAGTTGGTTGGTGGGTGTCCTTTATTTTTGAAGCGTATCTTTTTAATGTGAGCGATACCTGCTTCCTCTATGTTTCGGGAATCTTGTTTCACTGCCACAAACCGCTGACAATCTTCAGCCAGTTTCTGAAGCGTTAAATCAGGTTCTAATTCCAATTTATTTAGAGCACGACGTCTTATATCGGCGTCTTTTATGGCTATCAAACCTTGTGTGAATATTAAGCATTTAAAGTTATCTGCCGTTAGTGATGACAACTTGAAGTCGTCACAGTTTTTATTAACTATAGACGCAAAAGTCGTATAGTCCTGATTCTCCTTATGTGTAATATTCATACATTTCCATCTTTTATGGAAAAGGCTTGCCGTTGGACAGTATAACTCCATTAACAGTTTGAATGCCTCGTCAAACGACACTTCGTTGGTTTTTCTTGGCAAAATATAATCTACGAATTTATTATGTTCGGATGAACCCAACTTCCGTAGTAATAAACGAACCTTCTTTTGATCCGTCCATGAACCGCAATCAATCTTGAATAAATCTTCAAATCTTCCGAAATATGCTTCAAACGTTAGGTCCTCCTCAGGAGCATAGCGAAATGTATCAATGGCTGACCAGATCGTATTTTGCGAAAAAGCCGTGCTGCTTTCCTGTCCGCTGTCCGTATTCATTAAAACTAGCATTAACAAATCCATTTTTTTATCTGATTGGTTTTGATGCTCTAAATGTAATTTTTTCAATTCCAATATTTGTTCGTTCATTTCTTTCTTTTCTTCCTCGGCGTATTTCATCATTTCTTTCTTTTCTCTTCCCTGTTTTTCCTCGAAGTATTTCATTAAACTTAACTGCTTCTCGTCGTTTTGTTTCTGTACTGTCAATTGTTCTTCTCGAAACCTTTTTTCAAGTTCTAATTGTTGATTTTGGTGAAGTTTTATAATTTCCAAAATCTGTTTTGAAAAATCCTCCATTTTATTTTTCAATATGACAAAAATGCGTTTTTTCAGAGACAAACCAATTCTTTTTCTATAGTACCAACTCTACAGAAAAAAAAACTTTATCAAATTTTGTATCTGGTTATTTGACGAGTATTTACATAATTTATTTTTTCCTTGTGTGGCAATTTTCCACCAGAAAATAATTCAGCGTTTGTATTTATACAGAAAAGAGTTTGCCCTTTTTTTTTCAATTTTCTTTTCGTAACGTGTAGGTATTTAGTTCAAATCCTTGTTGAACGTACACTTTTTTTTCTTTTCTTTACAAAGAATTAGTTATTTTTCTGTGAAAAAACCGAGTTCATAGCATTTATTTAATATTGGCCATAATTTCCGCTTTTAGTGCGTAACAGAATATCATATTTTCTCATTAACACAAAGTGTTATGTCGCACATGCTTGTCGAAAGAGTGTTTTTTTTTCTTCAACGTGCAGTCAGTCCGAGAAAAATTTATTTTAATCGGAAAAATCCGACGTAACTTTTAATTGTGCGAATACTCGCTTTAGCCAAAATAAAATATAGTATCATTTACTTGCTGTATTTTCGTGATTTCTTTTTCAATGCTAATGCCTTTTTACTATAAGAAAATATTAGCAAGATAATCTTTTTAGAACGAACAATTTTTTTTTGTACTTACTGAAACTTTGTGTCGTTTATTCAGTAGTTGTAATTCCACGCTATTTATTTTATGAGTTCCGTTTTAACTCGTAGTTAGGCTTCTTGTGGCTTTTTTTTAACAGCAAGATAAGACTTTTTTGACGACGTTTTTTGTTGTTTGACTTTTCTTTTCAAGTAAATCCTTGCCCGAATCTTCGTTATCCTGTTTTGGTAGAATGATCCGGTAACTTTCTTGAGTAATCCTGGTAGCCAGTTGTCGTGACTGGTATAAGTCAGAATCCTCACGTTTGTTCTTTACTAATTTTCTCGTCGCCAGTGTTGTAGACCCGTGCTAGGAGTCACAAAGAAATAAACCACAAATATTGACAGGGTTAAAATATAACAATGTATTTATCATAAAGCAATACAGAACGCCACTAATGGGGTAGGAGATGAAAGGGTTTATAACATGCGGTAGAACATGGTATGAAAGTCAATATTTATTTACATATATTGAACTATATACATAAAATGATGCACAATGCCAGAAAAAGGGGAGGGGGAGGATCGGTCAACTCTAACTTAAAAATGGTCTCAACTTAGCTAGTTTCAATCGCTACCATCATTTACCAAAATACCACATTCATACTATACATCCATCGCTATCACCATAAGAATCCATACCATGAAAAACCTACTTAAAACCCATATGAAAATATGCAACGGGGGGAGGGACTAAAAATTATATATACAAAATAAAATGATAATATTTACATGAGAGAAAAAAAAAATTGGGGGGGGTTAGTAAAAAGCCCCCCCCCCCCCCCCCCGTTATTGAAATGTGGCAGAGGTGGCGATTTGCCGGTCGAAATCGAAAACTCGAAAAAAAAAGATTTGATGCGGGGCCCCAACGCTTTATTAACTTACACCTCCTTCGAAAATATCGAAGGGTGACCCGCATCCCGAAAAATCAGGCAATCTGTCACCTAATCGGGGAGGGGAGGGAGATTAAATAAGGGGTAAAAAATAAAAAGGGGAGTGGGAAGAGGACAAAATAAAAGGGAGGTGTAATGAAAACAATCATACGCTAGCTAAGTTGTTGAACTTAAAATTCAACAAAAAATCCAACAAAGAATAAATAAAAATACAGCTTAACCTAACTTAAATGAAATCTACATTCGTTTTTCGAACTCAATATTCTTGCCTAAGGCACGTCCAAATACCACTCTAATCTAGCCCCAGCCACTCTACACAGTCGCGCACCAGTCACCCACCTTTCACCAAATTCTGCCGAAGAGAGTCTCACTCTCTCGGGCCTAATGCGAGCTTTCAGGTGATATTTGAAAATCGCAATAAGGTCGAGAGGCATGTAGGTCTCAGCTCCGTAGACTGTCTTACATCTCGTCTTCCATATCGCAACTCTCATAACGGCTAGCAAGCTTAAAAAAGTTAAACGTTTTTGTCTATCAGTTGTCGGAGCCCAGTTGCTACATACATTAATGGGTTCCAGGTTAAAAGACGACACATTAAGAACACGAACCATGAAGCCTGAAACAAGCCTAATCAGCGGCACGACAATGCGACAAAAAACGAAGGCGTGACTTACGGTCTCGTCCTCGTCGCTGCATCTAACACAAGTCGGAGAATTACTCAAGCGCGCTGAATGAAACCTCTTACCGACCCAGAGTGCATTTCGAATCGTCAGTCAGGTCAGCGATGCCTCGTCGTTATCAAGACACCTTAACCCAGGTGCCCAAGGCCAGATTGAGCAAAGTTCCCCCCTCGTCAAACCGAGCCCCTCAATCCTATCTTCACGGACAGCCCCCCTCACCATTACCCGATATAATGCCTTACGGGACAACAGCAGGGAGTCAGAGAGGCCATCTGTCACCCTTAAAAGGAATTTCAATGCATGTCTACATTCGCGATGGAAAGAGCACTCGCCTCAGGGTAACCTATGTGCCTCCCCCTCGTCCAAGTGCACACTTCTCAAAGCCGGGAAGGCTTTCTTAGTGTCTTCCTTTCAGAAGACACCGTTTCCCTCACATTGTGTACTCATTCGGTCTCGATAAAAAAGCCGAAGTGTGTGGCATCGAATTTCGATGCTCGGCATACCCAAACCGCCCTCAGAAGGATGAAGGTAACAAATCTCGCGACGGACCATATGTGCCCTTCCAAGCCATAACAAAATACAGTGAAAATCTTTCTCCCGGGCAACGCAGCGTTTAAAAAAACCTGCTCTATGTGAGATTGCTCTATCTTGGATATTGATGACTCACGGGTAACGTCGAGTAAACACACCTGCTCTATCTATGATATTGAGCACTTTTGAATTAAGTTATATAACTTACCAAACATAATACTGAATTATTACTATTACAGGTCCGGGCAACACAGAGTTCATTCACAAAAGGCAGAAGTTCTTTCTCCCAATCAACACGCCTGCTCCATCTAGGATGTTGAGCACTTTTGGATTACTATATACCACTTACCAAATGTAAAACTGTAATCTTACATTTATTGCTCCCGTTTAGAGCGCTACTGAAACGACCCAAATAAAATTAAGGATGCCTCCAGAGCACTACTGAAACAACCCAAATAAAATTAAGGATGCCTCCAGAGCACTACTGAAACTACCCAAATAAAATTAAGGATGCCTCCAGAGCACTACTGAAACCACCCAAATAAAATTAAGGATGCCTCCAGAGCACTACTGAAATCACCCAAATAAAATTAAGGATGCCTCCAGAGCACTACTGAAACTACCCAAATAAAATTAAGGATGCCTCCAGAGCACTACTGAAACCACTTAAATAAAATTAAGGATGCCTCCAGAGCACTACTGAAACTACCCAAATAAAAGTAAGGATGCCTCAAGAGCACTACTGAAACTACCCAAATAAAATTAAGGATGCCTCCAGAGTACTACTGAAACCACCCAAATAAAATTAAGGATGCCTCCAGAGCACTACTGAAACTACCCAAATAAAATTAAGGATGCCTCCAGAGCACTACTGAAACCACTTAAATAAAATTAAGGATGCCTCCAGAGCACTACTGAAACTACCCAAATAAAAGTAAGGATGCCTCAAGAGCACTACTGAAACTACCCAAATAAAATTAAGGATGCCTCCAGAGCACTACTGAAACTACCCAAATAAAATTAAGGATGCCTCCAGAGCACTACTGAAACGACTTAAATAAAATTAAGGATGCCTCCAGAGCACTACTGAAACTACCCAAATAAAATTAAGGATGCCTTCAGAGTACTACTGAAACTACCCAAATAAAATTAAGGATGCCTCCAGAGCACTACTGAAACTACCCAAATAAAATTAAGGATGCCTCCAGAGCACTACTAAAATCACTCTCTCCGAGTTTCTTACCCCCCCCCCCCATCCCTAGCCCGAAGAGAATCTTAAGAAACGTTAAATGATTTTGAAAGAAAATGCCGAACGGAAGGAATACATTGAAATACAATGTTTTATTTCCAAATTATGGCTGAAAAAACTTGACCCCGCCGACGAAATCTGCCCCATAGCCCCGTTAGTGGTACATGTAGAGATTTGAGAATACTACCATTATCTTTCCCGGTTAAATTTACATAAGAATACACTTTTAGATTTTATATAGATTTTCTAACCTTTTTTTCTATAGGGCACTTACACAGATGACCTAATTGAAATCTTCAAAATAATTAATGAAATTTCTGCCTATGGTGGACATTTGTTTAATATTTCTCCTAAATCTGAAAATTTAGTCAAGGCAGATTTCAAAAACTAACTACATAATTGGATTTGTTGGCTGAGAGATTAATATATTTTGGAGCAAATTGCCAAATCAGATTAAGAACAGCAATAGCATAGAAAACTTTTAGATTGGATTCAGAAATAATGATAAAGAAAGACATTTTTAGGAACTATTGCCTTAAATAAGGGAAATAGTTTGGTCTATATATTAATAGATATACTATTAAAAAGTTATGGCGTTTTCGAGTTTGTCTGTTCATACGATAACAGAAATATGTGATTGGTTGACAAAATAGGAATAGGCAGAATACACATTACTAAGGCAATAATTATTACGATATCAATATCAGTGTTTGAAGTATTTAGATTATTCGGACTACTGTTCTCATTTTGAGTGTTATTCTCACAACGTTTCGGCCGATATAACCTTCGACCTTCTGCAGGTTTATCTTGTCGAACTCTGAAATCTTTCTGCTAAACTCGGGAATCTGTACAGTATTTCGAATGGGACCCTTTTATTTAATCCATGGGGGTAGGATGCTCCTGTTCCGTCAGCCATGACCGGGTAAAAGTTTTAAGTAATTGGTAATTGTATTCTTTAGTATCACCTGCACTGAGGATTGAACCTTCAACCTCCAGAAGAGTGTAATTTAGAACTGAATTTTACTTAGTACTTTATTGGTTACGCCACGGGCCGGAAATTTTTTGCTGAAATACATAATTTTTAATGTTTTTTACCAATAAAAGCAATACGTAAATACATCCATCATAGTTATTTACTCTCTCATGCAAATACTAAGTAGCATATTTTTTCCACAAAATTTCACAAATATTTCTCTTCATACTAGCTATAAAATGGTAGAAGCTAGTTAAAGATGGAAATTGGCATACCCAGGTACTTCACCAACACTGCCCAATGAGCGTGTATAAAAATGTAGATACACATGTTGGATAATGACCCTATGGGAATGGACGTATCTGTTGGAAATCTGTTATGACACAGGCCTTGCTTGGGAAACAGAGGGATCTGTGACGTCACCCGTTCTTCGTGAGAAGCAAGTTTTGTCAGTCTGGGTTTTGGAGGCAAACCGATGAGACGTGATTGTTAAAATGTAATTTACAACAGATAAGGGAAATATTTCCCTAAGAAAATACAAGCGAGAGATCTCTTCAACCCCCCGCTCAACGAGTGATTAGAAAATAATTGTTAACTAACTATGATAAAGTAGTGATTGCTCTCTCTCCCTCTCTCTCGACGTGGTGAATATTCCCAAGCTGATAAATAACAAAGGCTTGTAATAAAAAGAATTGAAACTTAAGGAGATCGTTGTTTGTTGAGTCGATCGTGGAGTTTTGTTGCAGACAACGGACAGCGTGGTTCACGGCAGGAAGGAAAGAAGAAAGAATTCAACCACTAGACGACACGACCCTCTACACGGCGAGGGAGAAAACTAAAGGTATGCAAGCAATATATAAACTATGTGATTTATGATGTTTTTAAAATGACGAGTATTAAATGTGAACTGCCACGGCCTTTTCAGGGACGAGTATGACAAACGAGTAAAGCCACGACACGCAGTGGGGACCAGTATACAAAACGAGTAAAGCCACGCCCCGTATCGGGAAGAGTGTACGAAACGCGTACTGCAGCGGTCTAGGAGGAGTGGGGGCCATGCAACACATACAGTGGCACATCAAACAAATAATAACTAAATTGTCAGAAATCCAATAAATTGACCCCACACACGAAAAAAATTCAGTTATACACACATGTGTGTAGTAACACCAGCCTCGGCTGGTATCACCCAAAACTGTCATGAATGGTCAAGGAGGATGAAAAGACCAAGAGCACAAACCAGACATCTATTGAAGAGGCTCATTGCCACTCAAATTCCAGAGAAAACCAACCGTCGTTGCAAGCAAAAAGATGATGGTAAACAGCTGTTGTGATAACGTAAAGTGATTTGCAATGGTTATGTAAAGAGTTGGAGAGTGATAGAAATCTGGGGAGACTTGTTGTCATTCGCACTCCAGAGAACACCATTTTTTATTGCCAGTGAGCCATCACTGATGATGAGTTGTGTGAAAACTCCTAGTGAGTAAATAAAATAAATAATAATAATAATAATAATAATAATAATAATAATAATAATAATAATAATAATAATAATAATAATAATAATAATGCAATAATTATTAGCAAGCCAAACAATGTTAAATTTAATAATTATATAAAATTGTTGAAGAATTGTAAAACCAAGTTTAATATTTGTAATGTTTCAATTGCGTTTCGTTAATTAGAAATAATTATGATTGAAAGTTTTGTTTGTTTTCTCTCCTGGGAATTCATGATTTCTTTTAGCCTTAACAAATTAACAACAATTGGCAGTTGATTGCCATAATATTATTCTTTACTGTAAACACATCGAGAACAAATGAAGAAAGAAGATGCAGTCAGAGGTAAATTAAAAATGTGTGTGAATTGAATCGAATGTTTTCCAGTAAGAGATATGATGTTAAAAGTGTTGATAGCTAAGTCAAATACGTGCTAAGATGGAGTTCTGTTGCCACATGTGGGGAGGTGCTGCTCAGAGCACCCTTTCCTGCCTTGACAGAGTACAAAACCGACTTTGCAATCTAGTGGGTGATGTCCTCTTCTCCTTCCTACTACCTCTTTCTCACAGAAGAGATGTTGATAGTCTTACTCTACTTTCGTTATTTTCATAGCAGGTTCTCGACTTGACCATCTATTATCGCTCCCACTGTAACAGCATTCATGACAAAAACTCGTCTAGCTACAACCACTGTCAATAATTTCGCTTTCTCTCTGTGTGACTAAAACTAAACGAAACTTCTATGAGCAAAGTTTCTTTCGTAGAACTACCCGTCTGTGGAACATAATACTGCAGGGCTGTTTCCCAGCTGCTTACAACATATCCGTTTTTAAGTCTAATGTAAACAAATTCTTGTCGAGCCGTCCTCTTAAATAATAAAATTTTGCCCAATTTCCACCATCCGTTACCTATCACCATGGTGATTAGTTAAAAAAAAAATGCATTTTGATATTAAAACTACATGTATGTGTATGATGATTCGGTTTGATAGTTTACAGAATATTAAACATTTTATAATTATTTAAGTACAACATTAAATATCTAGGTTTGGTTTGGTTTGGTTTGGTTTGGTTTGGTTTGGTTTGGTTCGTCTGTTTTACTTTTTAAGGTTATTTAAATGCTGAAACTAGGAACCGGGACTGCCTGGGTAGATATACAAGAAAAAATACAACCATCTGCAACCACCATCACCCCAGAAATCGCAGAGGCACCAATATCGGTTGGTACCACAGAAAATGACTGTGCTGGGTTTGAGAGGATGGAAAAACCGAGGAGGCTTAGAACCATCTAAAATACGACAGTATGAGCATAGCGAGTGCTGGGATCCTGAAGAGGCTTAAAAAAGTAAGTAAGTGGTCGATCATAGCTGAGGGCGACCTAAAAGCTCCCTTTTCATTAGCTACTACACCGAGGTGTAGGGGAGAGTGCCACTCTTTTCCCAAGATTACTCCACTTACCCTTGATTCTCACCTTATAATGCTGAGTATTTAGAAAGTGGGCATCAAGTACGATAGTCTTTGGTATGACATGACCGAGGATTGAATCCTAGTCTCCTGGCCTATTAGCGAACATTCTTACCATTATGCAAATGGGCTGGATATAGAGGCTTATCATCACTCAAATTCCAGACAAAGCAAACTCAATGGTAAATGTGAGAACGTAAAGTGAGTTGCCATGGTGATCAAAAGAAGTGGAGTGCACTGGAAATGTTGGTAGACTTGCACTCACACTCCAGGAAACACCATCTGTTTTTACTAGCGAGTGATCACTGGTAAAGCCTTATATGAGAACTCCTAATGAATAAGAAATAATATTTAATCTATATAATAAAAGTGAACGTACATGTGTCCGGCTCGTTTAAAAAGTCAGGTAGGCAAATTTATTTTCATGAGCAAAGGAAGGGAGGCTTAATCTAAATAATAAGTGATGATAAAAAAAGGAAATAATTTCGTTCACTTTTAATAGACACAAAAGAAATATTTCATTGTTCGTAATAGTTTTGTGACTAAAATATGAATTAATCTACGGGCATACAGATCTTTATTTACAGATTCAATAGAAAGCAGATTAGTTTATTTTTTAAGTAAAATTAATCCTGCATTTTTTTTTTTGTAAACTTTACTTGCGTATTTGTTTTTTAAGTAAGATTTAACGTTCATTTTCTTTCAGTAAGTTTTACCTCAATTAGTTGTTTCGGTTTTTACAGTAAGATTTACATCGTGTGTGACAACAACAAGAAATCAATTGTTATTGATAAAAAATAAATTACTTGATACTACCTCGAGCAACGCCCGTAGCCTTGCTAGTCAAGTGAAGGCTTAATCTTAATAATAACTGACAATAATAAATGAAAGGAAAAAATAATCCAATATGCAAATTAAATTTTTCAATAATAAATGAAAGGAAAGAATAATCCAATATGCAAATTAAAGTTTTCATGAGCAAAGAAGAGGAGGCTTAATCTTAATAAATGATAATAAAAAATCCAGGAAAGAATTTCTTTCACTCTGAATAGGCACAACAAATATTCCCTTGTTCTTAATATTTTTGTGACTAAAATAGGAATTAATTTACAAACACACAAATGATTTATTTCAGGAGTGAAAACCGATTAGATTTTTTTTTTCAAGTAAAATTTATCTTGCATTAATTTTTTTTGTAAAACTTCAGTCGTGTATATGTTCTTTAAGTAAGATTTAACTTGCATATTTTTTTTTCTTTTTAAAATTTTTTTAGTAAGTTTTACCTCGATTAGTCGTATAGGTTTAAAAACCTATACGACTAATCGAGGTAAAACTTACTAAAAAAATAAAAAGTAAGATTTACCTTGGAACCAGGTCCTATGCAAGATCAACATGAAGACGGTCGAAAAGAAACCGAAATCGTATCTGCATTCAGGCGTTTATCCGAGAGTCGTGCGCACGAGAAGTAACCATCTGCTTCACAATTCGGAGAACAAAATCTGCACATCGACAGCATAATCGATACAAAATAGGGGACCACTATACGTGAGTATGCTATGATAACTTTCAAGAAAGCGAAATGCATTTTGGTGGATTTATTTTTTTAGCCGTAGATGACATTTTTTTTAAAACACCTAAAAATATTGTGTATTGATATGAAAGTGGTGATTATGTGAAACTTTATTAGGAGCTGCAGTAAAAAATCAATTGTGATTGATAAAAAATAGATTACATTCTACTCTCCCGGTAGCGCTGGGTAGCCTTGCTAGTTAATAATACTAGTGATATGAAACTGCTGAAGATTTGTAAAAACAAGTTTACCATTGGTAATGTTTCCATTACAAATAAGCATAATGGGAATGTTTTGTTTTGTTGTCTTCTCTTTGGAAGGAAGGATTTCAAGTCTTAACAAATTAACAACTTGACTGCATACTTACAACACAATTGGCAAATACAAAGTTCGTTATAGCATGCAAAATAAGTGAGAGTAGAAGGAAACCAGGTGAAGCACTTGAAAGGAAAAAGTTATGCACACTGCATGGAAACGCTTCCAATCAAACCATTCTGCAACTGAGTATGCTTACAAATATCAGTTGATAGATTTCAAGAACCGATATTATTGCCATTGACCTTGTTTACTGATTTTCAATTCAGAGTTGATCTGCTAAGAATATGAGGAGGAAGGAAGACGGAGAAGGAGTGATAGACATGGGGGCGTCATCATATTCATCTCTGGTAGAAAATGTATCAAAATCTCATCTCTATTCACTTTGAAAAAGTTTCTGCTAATAAAGAAACGAAATATTAGTCTACTGATGTGCTTTTGATTTGATTCTATCTTTCATATTTTGCATTTGGTCTACCTTTCAATATATTTTCTATACAATCTGAGGATATAATATATTTAGATACATTCTGTATTTTTTTTTAACACATGTATTTATGTATCTATTGATAACAAAGCTATTGAGGTTGTTCAGAAGTTTTGTAACCTTTGTGATACTATTGGAGCACAGAAAGGAGCAGGTGCTAGTAGGATTGCAAGAGTTAGGAGTGGATGGAGTATGTTCAGGGAAGTTTTGCAATTACTAACCAGCAGAGCATAACCACTATCGACAAAGGGAAACATCTATCACGCATGTGTCTGCAGTGAATGATGTATGGAAGTGAAACCTGTCTGGTGACGGTTGAGGACATGCATTGCATGGAGATAAATTCTGTGAGAATGATACGATGAATGTTTAATGTGAATCTTAAAAATCAGCTTAGATCTTATAACCTCATAGGAAGATTAAATCTGAAGAGTATAAGAAGATGTATGCAGAACAGGAGACTTTGATGGTATGGTCACTATAAAATCAATCTAACACTTACCGGCATAAAGGCCTCAACTGGCATCCATCTTATAGACGAATACTTATTCGAATGAATGAACATTTATACACTAGAATGGCCACTTATGAATCTCAGCCAATCAGAACACAGAGAATGGACTTTCCCTTCTGAACATAATGGAACATTCTAGCCTTATTATAAACCGGTATTTTGATGTGCTTGGCAGTCTGACTTATCTTGCTGCTCAACTGGTCGTACAGTTGAGCCCTAAGCATCAACTCTATAGTCACATTGAAGAAATGGATGAGAGTTCTTGGGTTAATAGATGTAGAACAGTTGAGGTAGAAAGTTTAATTCACAGGAGAAGATCAAGAAAAGCATGGAGAGTGATAAGGATGAATGAGATAAATAGGGATAAATAAAGACTGATCCAGAGATAGATAAGTTTGAGAGTCAATTTACTTAAATCCGTCCAACACATGTCAGCATGTAAAATGGATGTTAAACCGAATATAATGACGATGATTATGATATATGCAGGAAAGAGAATATTTGAGAAAATGTGTTTATTCTTTAGTTGATGTTTCATTCAATTATGAACGTTATCAAAATGAAATTATTAAATATGAAATGAGATGTTTAATAGAAAATTTGCGATTGATTTTAAATTGTTTTCAAGTTGTTTATATTGAAATGAGTTAATGTTAAAATCAATCAGTTTGAACAACTTTTTATTTTTTTACATTTTGTTTGTTTTAATCATTTTCATCATTGAACAAAATATCAGCCAAGAAATTTAACGTAATTTTAATTTATAGTTAAATTACACAGAATTATGACGATTCTGAAAATTGCCGCACATTTCAATCATTTTAAAATCTTCTGATGAAGACTTTGCCCCACAAAAATGGTACTTCAATCAATTCTAGCATAGTTTTCACTCAATAAGGAATTGTGGTTCAAATCTTTTGAAATATTTTAAAACATCACCGCATGAGCATGAATCCATCAGTGAAAATGTCTAACCTCTGATTTTAATGAGATTTAAATCAGGGGTTTCCAACCTTATTTTGTTTGTGGACCTGTTCGAAGCAGCAGCGGCAGTGAATATTATTTTTATGTATTGGCTTTCAATTGGACAAAAGCTCGAATCAGCAGTTTATTTTAACCAATCAAAACGCAAGAGATATTCACTCCGAAACCTTATGCATTCTATAAAAACCCAAACACAGAATTTATCTCTCTCTTTTCAGGTCTTTCCTCCACAGTCGATACACGTGAGAAAAGCCTTTACAAAATTGTCTCAGCACCCTGTGTGAAAGGCATGATGGATGATGCAACGAGAGACTTTCACAAACTGCTAAACACAACGCCCAGTAAATCATACACCCGCTGCTCACCGAACTCACATACACAATTCATACATAAACTCTCTCACTAACAAAACAGGCATGCTAATACACGCACACACACACACGCACGTACATTCCTATACCTTTTACACACGCTGTAACATGCAAACTTGCACAGTGACAACCGAAATCTATATGCGTACTTAATTTCTCCTTAGAGACAAAATAGCTCTTTTTTCACCAGAAAGTTTTTGGGACTTTGAACATTCTTATTCTACGAAATCTTTATCTTTGTTATCTTAAGTTGTCAATAAAAATTAATTATTTTATATGGATAGATTTTGTCATTCTTTCCATTTGATAATATTCTATCTTCGGCAGACCTCCTGAGAACTATTTTAGCATCTGCGGACCATATATATGCATATATAATTTTTTTTAATCAAATATTA
The DNA here is from genome assembly GCA_963556195.1 of Sepiola atlantica. Lineage (NCBI taxonomy): Eukaryota > Metazoa > Mollusca > Cephalopoda > Sepiida > Sepiolidae > Sepiola > Sepiola atlantica. The sequence continues at coordinate 89,914,022 of OY744527.1, read as the reverse complement.
CTAATAAATTCTTATTAACATATGTAGGATGTGTTCATCAACATAAAATAAATATACAATGGATTAAAATGTTATAAATGACATACAAAGCATGAAAATCAATAAGAAATATTTGCCTACATAAGCTCAGAAATAGCGAGAGTTGAGTGCTACATAAGTTGTGATTGTACATCTGGCAATCTAGCTCTACAATACATACTAATCAAAGAAAATAGCGTTTACCTATATTACATATATTTTTTATAATATAATTATATATTTACAATATAATTGTTATACATTATCACTTATATTTAACAGATTTTTATATGGACCCCTTACTATTTATCATGGACCCCCAAAATACAATCTTTTTTCATAGGCCCCCTTAAAGCTTTTGTGGACATCTGAGGGTCCATGTGGACCCAGTTTGGGAATCCTCGATTTAAATGAATCTTTTCTGAGCTTCAGTCATACTAAGCTGTATTTTTCATGCACTTTTCACAATTTCCATATGTTTCTTTTATTGCATTGAAATATTTTAGGATCAAACTTCTTCCAGTTATAAAAGACATCACTTAAGGGTGCCTCAATATATGAACCTGTCTAAGAACCATGCAAAATTATAAATCTAAATGGATGAAACCCTAAATGCAGTCAATATGATATACATATTACTAGTGTACACACACCATAAAAAATGACGAAAGATAAAGTATGCTTCGTCAGTGTTCGCACTAATATTCATCTAAAACCCACATTACATATCTATCATATCATTCGCATATCATTTTGCTCTATGCAATGCATGCCCTCAACCCTCACAGGCCAGGTTTCACTTTCATACATCATCACACTTTATACACATGCCTGATAGATCCTTCCCTTGACTGACAGTGGTAACATGCTGCTGATTAATAATGAACTTACTCAATATATGTCTATATAAATATTATTGCATAGTATATAGTGGACACATTTTTGATTTATGTATGTTTCGATAGCGAGGCTAGTGAGCTTTTTCAGAAGATTTGTTTCCTTGATGATACCATTGGAGTACAGGGAGGAGCTAGTACCAGTGTAATTACAAAAGTTAAGAGTGCATAGAGTAAGTTCAAATAACTTCTGTAATTACTAACCAGCAGAGTGTTATCGCTGTAGATCAAGGGAAGGGTCTATCAGGCATGTGTAAGAAGTGTGATGATGTATGGAAATGAAGTTTGGTCAGTGAGGTTTGAGGACATGTGTTGCATGGATGGAAATTATATGAAAATGATACAAAAGATGTGTAATGTGAGTCTTAAAGACAGGCTTAGATCTGATGACCTCAGCAATCGATTAAATCTGGACAGTATAGGAAGATGTGTGCAGAGTAGGATATTTTGTTGGTATGGCCACATTGAAAGAATTCATGAGAGTTCTTGGTTTGGTAGATGTAGAACAGTTGAAGTAGCAATCAGTTTGCAAGAAAAACATGGGAAGAAGTACTAAAGATAAACTTGAGAGTAAGAGGAATAAATAACGACCCACCAAGAGATAGGTTAGTTTGGAAGTCGATATCTTAAAGCCATCCAACACATGTCAGCATGTAAAACAAACGTAAAACCGAATATTATGATGATGATATATTTGTTTGCCAAGTGACATCATATCAAGCATCAGCAGTAGCTAACTTGAAATATCATTCATTTTTTGTTTACTTTTGTTCATTCCAAACAAAGCATATTGCTACTGAAGCGTAAGGGGGCTACTATGATAGGGCCCATATTTATAGAGAGAGTTGGCAGCAAGATGTTTGTTCACATTACATTTAAATGTCTGCATGTTTATACGGTCAGGGAACCACGAAGCGGGAGGCGGTTTCCAAAAAGAAGGGGACTGAGGAAAGAATCTATTGGAGTAGAAAATCGCCTGGCATTTAGGGACCTCTACAGAGAAGGAGTTTAGTTTTGCTCTTAATCGGTTGGATTGGGATATTTACGTTGAGGGGTTACAAGTAGAGTATGTAGAAGTACTTGTAAAACAAGGACAGAGTTTGTAATCAATACAACGCGTTTTTTTTTCCCAAATGATTTCAATAATAAAAGTTGCGGATAAGTTGAGAAGTAATGAAAAATGCATGACATCATTTTGGATGTAGACTAGCAGTGTTCATAGGATAGACTTCTTGGAGTAATAGTTTCCCTTGGCGACTTATTGCTATTGATTTTCCAGGACATTCGCTATACCCACCTTATTTATGGATCTAAAAGCAGGGTCATTTATTCATGTCATGCATGCTTCCAAAGTCAGTATTACATCTGCATCATGTTCAGTTTGCACTTCACTGTCTACTTCACAAAGTCCTGAAGAATACTAAAACCTCAAGCGCTGCTGAGGTTATATCTGGTAAAAGTTAACCTGTAATGGACAGGCCATTGCAAAGGTAGAAGGTTCACCCGCCCCAAAAAACTAACAGTATATATACTAGCACAACTATGCGACTAGAATGGGGCATATTTTTGCTAGCAAATATGATGTAAGTGTAATGTCTAAGATGATGGTAGCGTTTTTGCTTGATAATACTTTTTTTCTATTTTTTTCAATTTTACGAATAGTCCATTTAATATTTTAGTTAAATTGGTGCATGTAAGTTCTGGGGGTTTCTTGTTCCATTTTTACAGAAGTTACATGCACCAATTCCACCGAAATACTAAATGAACTATTTGGAAAATTGAAAAAAAAATGTTAAAAGTCTTATCAAGCAAGAACACTTTGTGTTATTTAATAATGTTTGCCTAAATGAAAACATGCTGCCTAAATACACACATTATATATATATATATAATATATATATATATATATATATATATATATATATATACATATTAATTAAGCTCAAATATTAACAAAATGAACAAAATCAATACTTTTCAAAAGTGCTCAATATATATTAGAGCTTTTTATATTAAAATAAACATAGTTTGAGTATACGACAATTGTTTCAGAACCTCTTCGGCTCCGCCTCAGGGGTATACTCTCTCTATATATACTCTAGTATATACACAGATTCTGGCAAAAATGATATTCATCAGGTTTCAGAGAGTTTAAGTTAATATTACTTTTTTCTGTAAAATAAATTCAGACAGTCCATTTTCAGAAATTCCGGATATCTCAATTAATCGTTGTTAAAAGTTGGCTTAAAATTTATTTAAGAATTTTAATTAATGTAGAAATTGATGAGTAGACATTTATTAAAGATTAAATTTTATGCGATTTGTGTAATTTCAAACGGGCTGTATAGTCCCTACTTACTTGCCTCCCAACGAGTTAGACACAAAGTCGAATTTCAGGGGTTTCAATAAATATTGCTTTAATCTGTATTTTCTCTGTATGTTTTTGAAGCATGTGGTCATAAGACTGTTTCTCACTTTTTTACACAGTCCTTTGCAAGATCTTTCAAGCTGCACTTGTTATTCAGTAGAGGGCAGACACGGCAATGTTGTATCGTATAGTCCTCCTCTCCACATTTGCAGACGGTTGGGTCCGTTTTGTAGCCTCATTTAGGCATAGTAACTTTCGATCGCCCATTCCCGTTGAGTGTTTTCCACTGGACCTGTATAATAAGTTCAGACAGACCATTTTTTTTATTCAGATATCTCAATTAATAGCAGTTAAAATTTGGCTGAAAATTTATTTAGGAATCTTAATGAATGCAGAAATTAATTAGTAAAAATTTAAGAAAGATTTAATTTTATGTGATTTGCATAATAACTTAAAACAGGCTGCATTTTCCCTATTTACGTTGCCTTCCCACGAAGTTAAATACAACGTTGGTTTTTAATGTGGTAAAAATCTAGCTCTCCAGAAAATGCACCTAGTTGGAAGAAAAAATAAAATTGTCTCAGTCTAGAACGATTTCTCCTTCACAGACCGAGGACAGAAAAGATGAAGCGTAATATTAGAACAGATACTACACTTTTCTCCTAGCCAAAAGTCCATCTATCTATTGAGGTATTATGGTAATACGATTCTATATATAGTTAATGTTATACTAAAGTGTTACATTAACAATAAACGTAGAGTACCGGTTCAGTTTAAATTGACAGAAAGAAATGTTACATTTTTTGGGAGAAATCAGTCAAGCATTGAAAAAAAAATGCAACATTTTTATACATTCAGATAATGAATTATTTACATCAACAGAGATTGCGTTGTGAAATAAATTTGTTGCATGTGATTGAAGATAAAATAAAAATGTACTGCCGTGTACAAGAATTGAACTCACAGCCTTAGGATTATGAGACTTTTGTGCTGAATATATCTCACTTTTCCCACCATTTTACGATCAGATGGAAAGATGCATATACAAATACCTCATCATTATGGTTATTGATGATCGATGTAAACATTATTTTTGTAGATATATATTATGTATCGTTCCTAAACCTGTTGAGTGACAATAGGAGTCATTGGACAAACAAGTATGTTATGCAGAATCTAAATCACATAACAACTATTAAGATCCTAGATATTTACATCGTGGCAAATATCCAGAGTCCATGTTTAATAGGATATCAACTATTTTGTAGACTTTTGTATGGATGTCTGTACTGTAATAATATGTAGATGTGGGTGTGTAAGAATCGGAAATTTTCCACATCAGTTTAAAATTTAGCAAATGGAAAATTCCATTAGAAGTTAAGAAAAGTGTTGAGATGGCATAAACAGTCAATAGTTTTCAATTGAGTTATCTCCTTGTTCAGATTGGCTGTTTAGAATGTCTAAAGCTAGATGGCTCTGGCTGGCAGTAAAATTGCATAGGTGGTAGCATTATAAAAACTGTACTTAGTTATTAAACAAGCTGAAGGAGGAAAGACTGACAATTTTGGTAGCAGAGCGTAGTTGACTTTTTTTAAGAACTTCCTGACATCATCATGGCTTCAGAAATGTCTACTCCACCTACACTGCATCCAGAAAAATATGATTCTTAGAGAAAGGAAATGAGGTTCTGGGAGATGCCCACTCATGTTGAAAATGCAAAAGACGCATCACTGTAGCCCACTATACAAAGTCTATTAAAACAGATACTACACTTTGATCCCATCCACATGCCAGTCTCTACTCTATCATTATTTCCATGGAACGTGTTCGATTTATCACCAATCTTTGGTTCCTCCTTATAAGACATTCACAGCAAGAACTTGTCTTATTACCACAACAGAAAGACTTTTCTCCTTAAATGTGCATAGTACCAGGTGGAATTTCCATGGAAATTCTTTGCAAGGACTTCCTGTCCGTGGAACATGTGGCTGCAAGACTGCTTCCTACAAGAAACCTCTTCAACCATCGATTGCCAAGACATTAGGAATACAAAACTGCGAAGACTTAGTCTTAGCCTTCTTGATATTCTTGTTGGCTTGTCTTATACATTCCATTCTGCCTTTTTTCTTAGATAAAGGGGACTGGCTGACATCAAAGCTGGGTTAAGCCTAGTCTGTGCAACAATCCAATTCAATCTGCCATTTGCTTGCTTCATAGTTATCTGCTTTGCTGGATTCAATTTCCCATCTTTGAAAGCCGAAGATGCAGGGATACTCTGTTGATTTTGCACATATCTGTCCTGGAAGACCATCATTTTTTTCACCGTATTGCTCAACATCTCTACTGTTGTTCCTTACATAGATCAAAGTAGGATTACCATGCGATGAGTATGCGCAGATAAATTTGTGCAAAACTAGAGGTACATGTACAGGAAGTTGAATCATGGGCAGAAGTTAGATATTACACAAAGAAAAACGGAGCAAAATTTTTCTCTTTCGCAGATGAGCTGATTGTGTTCAGTTGCAGTTTTTTAAAGTTCCATCAGTGCTGTGAGAGAATGATGGAATAAAACATCAAAGGACAGGAGCCATTGAGCAAAACTGTTGATGGAATTTTTTGTTTTATTTTGAACATAATTGCAGCTACCAGGTGAGAGAGAAAGATGCCACATCACCACTTTGACTACAAAAATCAGACTAGCTGATGTTGCCGACACAGTGGATGCACTGTGCGATTTAAAAATACACTAGTTACGTTACAGGTGTTTTATGCCATACAAGCAAAAAGATTACCCACCATCGACTTACTCGAAATATTATTTTTAATGTATAACTTACATTACATATCTTTAATATAAATATATTAAAAAATTTTAATTAATAGTTTTCTATTTAAATTACCTCACTCGAAATTTAATAAATATTTTAATAAAGATTTTGGTAATTTATTCTCTTCTTTTCGTTAAATCACTTTAATTACTGTTAATATTGACAAAACATATAGGAAAATAGGACAATACAATTACAAATGAATAGCACTAAACATTAATTTATCATAAGCTGTATAAAAATAGTTATCCAAATTAGGTATACAAATAGCTGTTTTGGGGTCTTTGCTTTATCTCTATAAAGGTATGTGTGTTTATATAGTTATGTATTTGTATGTACCGGATGCACTCCGAAACTAATTAACTGATCACTATGAATTTTGGAACACAGCTGCTAAGCGTAAAGTGTCTAAGTGTGGGTTATATTTAGTTTAATTTAGTTTTATTCAGATACATCAGATTTTTATAAAATGTTAACAGGTATTAGACATCAATTACTAAATATTCCGTAAATGTCAGTTTCTTTTTAGCATTTTAAAGAGTTTTTAAGGACATGATATGGGCACAACTTCCTATTTGAAAATTCAAACATATCAGATTTGCATTAAATTTGATCCATTGTTATTAGACACCAATGAAGAAAGATTCCATGAATTTTAATTTCTTCTTAAGCACCCTTAAGCTTAAGCGTAAAACTTTATGCATTTTCTAGAATCAAATCAGGTAATTCTATAGATTCTAGACATAAGGTTTAGTAGCATTATATCTTGATTGTAATCTTCGTAAGGGATATAAAATTGGTGCAAAATTGTTCTGTTCGGGAAATTTACCCATCATGGGACGGGTATTCTTCTAGTACTATATATATGGTAGTTCAAAAGACTATTTTGGATCATTGATTTAAATAACAGTAAGCCATTTTGATAGTAATATGATATGATGACCTCAGCAGAAGAATAAATATGTACAGTATATTGAGACGTGTGCAGAATAGAAGGCTTCAATGGTATGACGACATTGAAGGAATGGATGAGAGTTCTTCGGTTAGTAGATATAAAACAATTGAAGTAGCATGATCAGCCCACGAGGGAAGGTCAAGGAAAACATGGGAGGAAGTGATAAGGATGGACTTGAGAAAAGAGGCATAAATAAAGACCTGTCCAGAGATAGGTTAGTTTAGAAGTCTAAAAAACGTTCAACACATTCCAGTATGTAAAAAGGAAGTTAACACGATGATGATGATGATGGGTGTGATAAATGAATTTTTTTTTACATTTTATCATTCAGATTAACTCGCACTGAGTTATGTAATGCTGAAACATGATACTAATTGTATTTCATTCATTGTAGACAATTTATTGAACACAAGTAGCTATTTATGCGGAGCTTGGCGTTTATAGCTTTTTCAAAGGTATAAGCACATAAGTGAACTCGGCTAAGCTAATCTTACAGTCTGAATCGGCATCCGTGCACCCGAATACCTTATATATTCTTTGAACAGTGTACGGAAAATGAAAATACGAATCCTTAATTGGCAAGAGATGTTCTTATATTCCCAGAACATCGCTGTGGAATGAGATAAGTTATTGAATGCCTTGGAGAAGTTCTCTTCTCTTGGAATTCCTTATACATTTACTGCATAACAATTCCCAAGTTTTCCATTGCTAATAAAAAAAAACAAGTCACAGATTCGACAGATGCTCGAGAAGTAAATTTCTTTTCTTTTACTGCCACTGAGAAATATTATAACAGATGAACGTTACGTTGGATGCATTTTTCTCAATTATTTATTGCCCATTTCAATTTCAGAGAAAAGGTATGCAGTAACAGAAATGAAAACTAAAGGAGCGAAAATAATGATACTACTACCACTAATACTACTACTACTACCACTAATAATAATAATAATAATAATAATAATAATAATAATAATCATCAAAAGGAGGATTGAGACCTTACAATTGATAAAATCAGCCAAAATCTTAAGGAAAATCTTACAATGCGGAAACCAACCCATATAAACTACGGACACAGACCAGCCACACATATGGTTGTGTATTGATTTACTCCTCTCCAGGAGTTAGGCACAAGGCCAGTTTTTATCTTACTCCCACAAGTAAGATGTGACCCAAGGTCGAGTCGGGAAAGTGGGGGTTTAAAAATTGCCTGGGCAGCCCAGTCGGCATTCTCCGGTAGGGGCGCCTCAGGCAGTAAGCAATAAACTTACTCCTCCCCAAAGAGGAGAGGCAAAGCCTGAGATGGTGGACCTCCCAGAACTGCACAGGACAGACCCATTGACCGGCGTAAATCAAGCCCCGAAGGCCAAGACAATACCAGTATGGGGTGCAGTATCCATCGGAACAGATACTACACTTTGATCTTAGCCAAAAGGCCAAGAAACACATATGGTTTATATTTATCTACCTCCCACAAGGTAAGATGTGACACAAGGTCGGGAAAGTGGGATTAGATAAGCCAGCGCTCGAGAAGGTGAGCACTCTGGCCATTTAAAAATTGCCTGGGAAGCCCTGTCGGCATTCCCCGGTAGGGGCGCGTCAGGCGATTAGCAATAAACTAACCCCTTCTCAAAAGGCGAGAAGGCAAAGCCTGGGAGGGTAGACCTCCTAGAACTGCACAGGACAGACACATAGACCGGCATAAATCAAGCCCCGAAGGCCAAGACAATACCAGTCTATGGGGTGCAGTATCCATCGGAACAGATACTACACTTTGATCTTAGCCATAAGGCCAAGAAACACATATGGTTATGTAGAAATAAAACAAAAACAGAAAGGACATCATAACTCTATAAACTAACCATCCTCCTTCAAAAGGAAACACCACACAAAATAGTCATGAAGGGTCAAGGAGAATGGAAAAACCGAGCAAGGAGACGAACAACTAGACCTCCACTGGAAAAAGTACAGAGAGTGTTGGGACCTCAGAGAGGCTTACTGCCACTCAGATTCCAGAGAGAACCAATGGTTATTGCCAACGAGAAATAAATGGTAAACAGCTGCTGCGGTAACGTAAAATGATTTGTAATGTTTAGCAAAAGAGGTGGAGAGTCCGGGAAATTTGGGGAGACTTGTTGTTACTCAAACTCCAGGGAACACCACTTGTTATTGCTAGTGTGCAATCATTGATAATGACTTGTGTAAAAACTCCTAGTGAGTAGCACTAACATCAGTTGGTACCACACAAAATGCCTGTGAAGGGTCTAAGGGAATGGAAATGTCAATGAAGGAGAGCACACTCCAAATACACACTACTGGAAGAGCATGCAGAATACTAGAATCCTAAAGAGGATTATTATCACTCTAATTTCAGAGAAACCCAATGACTGTTATCAACAAGAATTCAATGGTAAACGGCTGTTGTGGGAGCGTTAAGTAATTTGCAACAGATATCGAAAAAAAGTGGAGCGTGTTGGAAATCTCTGGAGATCTGTCACTCAGACTCCATGGAACCCCACCTCTTTTTGTCAGTGAGCAATCATTGGACATGAGTTGAGTGAAAACTCCTATTGATTAAATTAGAATAATGGGTTTAACTGGGTTATGTCACTCGCGATGCAAAAGTGAAAAACTAAATATTCACAGATTTATTCCTGTGGCAGTTGAAACTTCTGGTGTCATTGGTCCTCATTCAGTTGCCTTCATTCAGCGAATTGGAGAAATTGCATCCTGCTTGAACAATTAGTACATTAAAATCAATTCTTGGCAATGATCAGACATTGATATCACTATGAAAGCCAGTAACAGCATGAAGCAGAATACGAAATTTTTTGTCAACATTTTCTTTAGCACAACATCCATGTTTTTTACAAAGAGAAAAGTGACATTTTTAGGAATTCCTCTTTCCTTCATCAGTGTTGAAATAGAAAGTAAAAGAAAGAAAAAGGAAGTGATAGGTACTCCTTTTTGCCACATGTTTTTGTTAATCAGGTTGAGTTTCCCTATTGTCAATTTTAAATGCCATGTTTTGATAATTGCATTCGTATTTGAAAAAGAAATATATGTATAACAACTTAAAAAGATACAAAATTATGAAATACTTATCATTAAGTATACAAGTTCAAAAAATTCGACATCAACACATTTTTAGTGTACATATGTTTCAGAGATAAATTTATTAAGTCTTTTTATCAGCACTATAAGAAGTGGAACCCCAATTGGAATAAGACGATTTAAACTTCTCTTAAGCACACTTTATCTATCTATATCCCCTTTCTCTATATATCTATCTGTCTATTCATCTATCTCTTTCTGTTTATATCAAACAAGATGATTGAAGCCTATGGCAAACCAGAAGAATCTCAGACTCAAAGTTCACAGCAAACAGTGTCCGATCAGATTCAGTTCCTTATATTAAAAACTTTCTGTTTTGGGTCACTTACTCTTGTGGTTTGCCAAGTTTTGTACTAATTTTTATTTATTAATTTATTTCTTAAATTGTTAAGTGAAAGTACATAATAGTTAATAAAGCCCCTACTTCCCCCATGTTAAGAATCGCTTTCTAAAAAATCTTCTGCAGTTTACTGACCGTGCTGAAATAATAACCTTATTATTTAGAAAGCCATTTTTAATATGGAAAGAGGAGGGACTTTGTTTACTATTCTGTACTTTCACCTAACAATTGAATAAATAAATAATTAAATTAGAGAAACTGAAACTCTCGCTGGAAGTTATATGCGGATGAAGTTTAATATCAGGAACTCAATCTGACCGGACACCGTTTGGTGAGGACTTTGAGTCGGAGATCCTTCTGGTTTGCCAAGCCTACTCTATCTATCTACTAGTCTATCTTTCACTTCCCCTCCCACCTTTCCTAGTATTTGTCTATTTCATTCTGTTTGTGTCTATCAAGCCTCTGGAAGTGAGTCAACTAATTTCAACTTCTCTTAAGCCAACTATCTTTCTCCCTCCTTCTCTCTCTCATATATATATATGTTGGTGTTTCTGTATATCTTTTTAAAGACTGAAAAGGATTTCGTTTTGTCATGAGTGTTTGTATTATTTACTCCTCTCCAGGAGTTAGGCACAAGGCCAGTTTTATCCTACTCCCACAAGTAAGATGTGACCCAAGGTCGGGTCGGAAAGTGGGGGTTGAAAAGCCAGCGCCCGAGAGGTGAGCACTCTGACCATCAAAAATTGCCTGGGCAGCCCCGTCCGCATTCCCCGGTAGGGGCGCCTCAGGCAGTAAGCAATAAACTTACTCCTTCCCAAAGAGGGGAGGCGAAGCCTGGGAGGGTGGACCTCCTAGAACTGCACAGGACAGACCCATAGACTGGCGTAAATCAAGCCCCGAAGGCCAAGACAATACCAGTCTATGGGGTGCAGTATCCATCGGAACAGATACTACACTTTGGTGTTGGTGGAAGTAATTATTTCTGCATAATAACAAGATGCACGTAAAGCAATGGTTCTCTTTACCATTCGGGAGAACACTTTCATGCAGACCAACATACATGTTAAGATGAGGAAACATTATCTAAAAACATTTCAGATGACCGTTGTACATATTTAAAAATGACCAGTTTAAAAGACAAACGACCGTTCTAAATATTAAAAATTATGATAACACTTATAATTTATATGCTTTTATGTTTTTTTTTTAATTCACTTTTATTCACCCCCAAAACAAGGCATATTGCCAATAAGACGTAAGGGGCTACTGGGATTAGAGGCCGGATTTATAGTGGCATCCAAAGTGAGGAGTTGTGCAGTAAGATGTTTGTTCACATTACATTTAAATTTCTGCATGTACTCGCATCCACTCCAAAACCATTATGTACTTAAGAACTACATCTAAAACTGGAACCAGGTTTTGGTCATCCATATAATACTGGGGAAACAGGAAGCAAAGAGGGAATTCCAAAAGTAAGAGGTCTGAGAAAAAAAAAGTTACTCGAGTAGAAAGTTTTCCGGTATCTGGGGACTTTTATAGTGATGGGGTGGGATTTTGCTACTAGTCAGTTTTATCAGAGGTATTTACGTTGAGGAGGTACAAGTGCAGTAAGTTCGTCAGAGCACATTCCGTGGAAGTACTTGTTTTCCATATGGCTATTTTTATTTTTATTTGTAAAATGTGATGAAATTCATCATTTTTAGCCGAGAAACACACTCATATATATATACATGGTCTAGTATATATGTACATATATATTAAATATTTATGAAAACCTTTTGGAATTTCCAAACATATTGATGACATCACAAAATGAGCTTTATTTTTTTAATTTGCTAAAACCTACCATTTATCCTTTATGACACCATCTATTTTTAAGTAAATATACATTTCTTAATATAAACATTCGTTTTATTTATCTGCTCTTTTTCCCTCCTTTTTCTACTTTCATCTCTTTTTTATTATTTGCCTCCTCCTGGTACTCTTATCAGTTGCCCTCTAATTACATCATTCACCTTTGTGACGTCATCCAGTGTGCACTGTGACAACCAAGCAAGATAATAAGCAAGAAACCAAGCAATATCCACAGAGCTTTAATAGTACATAAGAGCCCAAGGTGTCTAGACGTTTATTTTGGGGAATTTTTTAGATGAGATTTGATAATTTGTATTATTTGGATTATTCGGCCTACTGTTTTAATCTTAGATGTTTTTCTCACAATGTTTCGGCTGATGTATCCTCCGACCTTTTTCAGGTGCATCTTACAAGAACCCGAAGCACAACGGATAAAAGTGAAAAGTCGCAATCAGTTCTAAGTGACCGTCCTCTCAAGGTTAAAGGTTTAATCATCAGTTCAGGCGATACTAAAAATACAATTAAAAATTACTTAAGAATTCTACCCAGTCATGGCTGACGGAACAATAACATGCTATCCCTGTTAATTAAACTAAGGGTCCCGTTCGAAATTCCATACAGATTCCCGAGTTCAACAAGATGCACTTGAAGAAGGCCGGAGGTTAAATCGGCCGAAACGTTGTGAGAACAACAACCAAGATGAGGACAGTAGTTTGAATAATCATTTGTCTCAATAAAACGTAATAAAGGATCTCTACCACCACCCCTCTCTCTTTCTGATTAGTTTTATGTGCATGGTTTAGGATAAAGGATGACGTCATAATTTTGTGCACGGTTATCCCTAATCTGTTTTAGCGGATGACGTCGTCATTAGTGATGTCATCTAGTGTGCACGGGGATAAACAAACAAACAAGATGCAGTTTTAGAAGTATATAAACAGATATATCTATGTCAGTCTCTTTATATTTATCAAGCTTTCTAAAAATAAGGATTCTATCAGCAACTCCCCTTCAACCCAATCAAGCAATGACAAGAACTGAGACGAATTCAAAATGAAGAAAATCCTTCAAATGTGTATGATTTTATATAATGTACTAACAAGCACAAAATATTTCGCCATAAATCACCTTGTTTTATCCTTTTGTAAATTTAGTCTCCTTTGTTCGTTCCTAAAAGAATTCATGTTCACATTTCTATAGAAACTTTTTTTTTTGTCTTTAACTCGCATCCACTCCAAAACCATTATGTACTTAAGAACTATGTCTAAAACTGGCGCCAGGTTTTGGTCATCCATATAATCCTGGCCAATAACTGATTGATTACTCTTAGACAATTTCTGATTGTACAACTGACTATGTCTGCAGAAGACAAAAAAGGGAACACAAAAAATACATGAAGGAAACTAAGAGAAATACGATTTAACTGTAAAATGGCAGAAAAAATAGTTCCAGTGCTTTTGCTTTTTATAATAGTACTAGCAAGAATACCCGTCCCAGGATGGGTAAAATGAATTACCCGAACAGAACTGTTTTGCACCATTTTATCTCCTCATATGAAGATTAAAATTAAGATATAGTAATACTAAACCTCATATCTAGAATCCTCATTCCAATTTTGATCAAAATCCATTACATGATTTTGATCCTAGAAAATGTCTAAAAATTTAAGGCCTAAGCTTAAGGGGTCTCAAGAAGAAATTGAAATCCAGGGCATCTTGCTTAATTAGTGTCTCATGACTACGAATAAAATTCAATGCAAATCTGATATATTTGAAATTTTCCAATGGGAAGTTGTGGCCATACTATTCTCTCTGAAAACCCTTTAAGATATGCCCCAAAAACTGAAATTTGGGAAATATTTATTAATTCATGTCTAATATTTATTGTTAAAATTTCACAAAACTCAGAAGTATCTGAATTATCACGAAGGGCTTCCACCCCATTTTTACATTCTTTGCATGAAACTAAATTAAACTAAATATAGCCCATATTACCACCCCTTACACCTAGCAGCTGTGTTTCAAAATTCGTAATGATCGGTTTATTAGTTAAGGGGTAAACTCTGAACATAAAAATATATAAACATATACACATACCTAACTTTATATAAATAGAGACTAGCAAGAAGAACAAGCGTTGCCCAGGATTGAATGAGTAACTACGTCATTTTGTGTCAGTTCATGACATCATATTACCTTATTTATTTTTATTTATTTTACATTTTATATATTCAGTTTTTGAGGTGGGGCCTCAGGATGTACTCAACATCGATTGGTTAGAAGAAAGGGTGTAAGTAAAGTGACATTAATTGAAATAAATTTCGGTAAATTTATAGTCTTTTAGCCCTGCAAGGCACAGCCGGCATTTCCTAGAAATCAATGAGGACATCAGTGCACTTTTGCTTCAAGACCTGAACACCTTATTTACATTTCTATTCTTATTTTTAATTTGGTTGTTTACTGATACTTTATTGTCATAAGTATCCTTCAGGTAAAGCCAGATCCCTCCACTAGTATACATTTCTCGAGTTCCTATTTACTTGCCTCCCCATGAGGGCAAAGGTAGACAGAAGGTCGACTTTTAACTGTGGAGAAATCTAGCTCTAAAAATGGGCACTCTAGAGTGGGACAAAAACATGATCTTTGAAGAACATAAAATCCGTGTTCAAAACATTGTGCGTAACATATCTGTCTCGAATAAAACATTAATTCTAGTGAATAGAGGTTTACCCTTTGACATACTCAAACACCGGCTCCCTATTTACTTGCCTCCTCACGAGGGCAGAGTTCAACACAAGGTCGGTTTTTTTTTTATTTATCATCCTCCCACAACGGTAAGATGTGACACAAGGTCAAGAAAGTGGGATTTGAAAAGCAATCCCCCGAGAAGATGAGCACTTTGACCTAAAAAAAAAAATGCCTGGGCAGCCCTGTCGGCATTCCCCGGTAGCCCCTACCGGGGAATGCCGACAGGGCTGCCCAGGCATTACTGCATTTATTAATTCATGTCTTATATTTATTGTTAAAATTTCACAAAAATCAGAAGTATCTGAATTTTCACGAAGGGCTTCCACTCCATTTTTACATTCTTTGCATGAAACCAAATTAAACTAAATATAGCCCATATTACCACCCCTTACACCTAGCAGCTGTGTTTCAAAATTCGTAATGATCGGTTTATTAGTTTAGGGGTAAACTCTGAACATAAAAATATATAAACATATACACATACCTAACTTTATATAAATAGAGACTAGCAAGAAGACCCAGCGTTGCCCAGGATTGAATGAGTAACTATGTCATTTTGTGTCAGTTCATGACATCATATTACCTTATTTATTTTTATTTATTTTACATTTTATATATTCAGTTTTTGAAGTGGGGCCTCAGGATGTACTCAACATCGATTGGTTAGAAGAAAGGGTGTAAGTAAAGTGACATTAATTGAAATAAATTTCGGTAAATTTATAGTCTTTTAGCCCTGCAAGGCACAGCCGGCAGTAAGCGATAAACTTACTCCACCTCAAAGAGGGGAGGCAAAGTCTGGGAGGGTGGACCTCCTAGAACTGCACAGCACAAACCCAATGACCGGCAGAATCAAGACCCGAAGACCAAGACGATACCGGTCTATGAGGTGTAGTATCCATCGGAACATATACTACACTTTAATGTGGGGAAAATCAAACTCCGTAAAAATGGGCACTCTAGATTGGGACAAAAGGCCAAGAAAGTCTCCCGTTTTTTATGATTAGTAGCCATCATTTTTTGTGTAATGGAACAATGTTATTTAAGACTCAGTCACATTGAAGTTTCAGAGTGACTTTTGATAGAGTGTCATGTCAAAATTCCTTCCTTTCATAGTACAATTAGTTATTCTGAGTAACTTTATGCATAATGTTTAATAACTGATAACGAATAATTGTTCCTTTGACTTTTTACTTTTTGTTTGTATAATATATCTTGATTGCGTTTCGTAATGAAATACTTATTATTCTACATTGGAGTTTTTATGACTATTGATATTATGTTCCTATTTACTTGCCTCCCCAGGGAAGGGGGGGGGGCAGAGTTAGATACAAGGACGATTTTTAATGTGGGGAAGATCCAGCTCTCAAAAAAGAGGCACTGTGGAATAAGACAAAAATTTAAATTGCCTCAGTCTAGAAAGATTTCTCCTTCACTGATTGAGGACAGAAAACATAAAGTTACTTTGCTTCTATCCTTTCTGCTCATTTATTAATATAATAAATATTAAGTAACGTTTGAAGCAATATTTCACTAATGGATAATTTACTAATTTAGTAAAGTTAGAGGAGGATGGAGAAAGTTCAGGGAACTTCTGCCATTACTAACCAACAGAGCCTTACCACTATCAACCAAGGGAAGAATCTATCAGGAATGTGTACGAAGTGTGAAAATGTATGAGAGTAAAACCTGGCCAGTGAGGGTCGAGGACAAACGTTGTATGGAGAAAAATGATATGAGAATGATATGATAGATGTGTAATGTGAGTCTTAAAAACAGGTTTAGTTCTGATAACCCCAGAGGAAGATTCAATGTGGACAGTATAGGAAGATGTGTGCAGAACAGGAGATTTCGATGGTATGGGCAAGTTGAAAGAATGGATGAGAGTTCTTGGGTTAGTAGATGTAAAACAGTTGCGGTACAGGTTCAGTTCAAAAAGGGTGGCCAAAGAAAACCTGGGAGGTAGTGATAAGAATGAACTTGAGAGTAAGATGGATGAATAAAGACCTGGACAGAGATAGGCTACTTTTGAAGTAAATTTCTAAAGCCGTCCAACGCATGCCACTATGTAAAATAGACTAAACCGATGATGATAAGGAACAATTCTTTTTATTAGAATGCAATAAAAATTACGGATACAACTGTGAAATTTTAGTATTTATAGTATTTATAGTAATCTGTAAACTAAAAGAATTTCTCAGTCAATGGAAATAATTGGAGACTGATTATGTTCGTTCTATGTCAAGGGAGATAACTAATAACTTTACCTTTCTACAGAGTAATTTTTAATTTAGTAAAATTAAAAGGAAAGCAAGTACTGATGGGTCATTTTGTGAGGTCAAACAGAAAACTTTACTAATGGGTTATTTTCAAATTAAGTAAAGTTAAAACGTAATATTTACTGATTAGAAGAGTGTAACCGACAGATTATGCAATCTCCCTTTATATTAAGTCAGGTATGTGTATGTTTATATATTTCTATGTATTTATAGATTCACTCCTAAATTAATTAACCGATCATTATGAGTTTGGGTAAAACAGCTGTTAAACATAATGGTGGGTAATATGGGCTATATTTAGTTTTATTCAGTTTCATGCAAAGCGAGTAAAGAGGGGGTATAAGTCCTTCATGAAAATTCAGATACCTCCGATGTTTGTGAAATTTTAACAATAGGTATTAGACATCAATTAATAAACATTCCACAAATTTCAGTTCCTTTGGAGTATTTTAAAGGGTTTTAGGGTGCATAATATGGTCAAACACTCCAATTTGAAAATTCAAATATTTCAGATTTGCATTAAATTTGATCCATAGTTATTAGACACCAAGTAAGAAAGATTCCCTGAAATTCAATTTCAAAACTTTTCTAAGAGACCAAAATTAGCACTTGGCCTCTAACTATCAGTTATGTCTTTAACACTAACATTACACATCCATAGTATCATTCTCAGATAATTTCTCTCCATGCAACGCATATCCTCAACTCTCACTGCCAGGTTTAACTTCCATACATCATCACACTGCATACACATGCCTTATAGACTTTTCCCTTAGTCGACAGTGATAACACTCTGCTGGTTAGTAATGGCAGAAATTCCCTAAAGGTACTCTCTCCACTCTTAACTTTTGTAATCATATTAGCACCTGCTCATCTCTGGGCTCTATTGCCTGATTCGCACTCATAGAAAGATGCAAAAATGGGGAATATTTATTAATTTATGTCTAATATGTATTGTTAAAATTTCACAAAAATCGGAGGTATTTGAATTTTCATGAAGGGCTTTCAACCTTCTCTTTCCCCCATTGCATGAAACTAAATTTAACTAAATATAGCCCACATTACGCCTAGCAGTTATGTTCCCAAATTCATAATGATCGGTTAATTAGTTTAGTAGTGAAACCTATACATAGAAATATGTCGACATATACACATACCTAACTTTATATAAATAGAGATGTAGATGTAATTACTAAAACAGAAATAAACAGAAATGTTCTGCAAATAATTCAAGTATGTTCACAAAGTATCAAGAATTACAGAGATAGAAAGGAAAACTAAATGAAACGTCATCTTTCTCATGATAGAATAGAGTATACCTGAAACCCGCCTGCCTCAAAATAAGCCACCTTGTAGCAGTCGTAAACATTAACATTTCTTTGCTCTCAGGGAGGTGCTTGGGTCACACAATGACCAATCAGGCTCCTGGGTGTATTAATTTAACCCGGAATTTTGAAGGACTACTTCCAGACGCTTTCGGATTTACACAGCAGTCGCAGAGAGCTTCCAGGCACCAACGAAAAAAAACATCCTCTCCTTCGCCCCGATCAATTGATATCCGAGCAAGACTATTAGCCACTGAAAGATATACGGCTCGAAGACAACCGGCGGCCGACCCATCTTCCTTTATTACTTCCTTCACTGTGACGCTGTTTTACATTTCGGTAACCTACACCAAACGGTGTAGATCACTTAAATGAATATATTATTTGTTATTTAGAGAAGGGTTTTGTTTTCTTTTTATTTGAAAACTCTTTTTCTTACAAAAATACTATAGGAGTTTCTCTTACAGCCAATGTGAAGATAGGCTCCTATAACCTTCTATTAGCAGGAGAGAAAAGCTTGTACGGGTTCTTTTCTATAGATAACCTCTACGCAATTTGCCGTTTCTCCTCAATCAATCACAAACCTCTTTATTGGGTAAGATAAACGCTGCCGGCTTCGAATGGCCTGGTACTTAGTGTTTATCATCTTGTGTGAATTACGTACGTTCACATTTTGAATTTGTGACGCACAGATTTCCATCTTACGAACCTGTGACGGACGACTGACACATAGGACTCTAAAAGGATATACAGATTACTGATATTATGTTACAGAATTTTTTTAGATGAGGATTGAAGATTTGGATTATTTGTATTATTTTGACGACTATTCTCATCTTAGTTGTAATACATTTACAACGTTTCAGCCAATATAATCTCCGACCTTCTTCAGATGCATATTCACGCATTTGGTAACCTTTTAATCGAACTTTGAATCTGTTAGGTTGTAATCTGATCTACGTAATTCGGGAATAAATGGACCTACCCAGGCACGATAAATACAACGACTTAGCGTTGTGGCAGTTATGGTCCCAGAATGAGACGCATACTTCTGTTAATATTGTTTTTTTTAATTATACCATTGTGTTTGTCTTGTTTAATACCGGCCCTGGAAGGCCACAACAAAATCTTTATGTCGAACATGGGAACCTGTACAGAATTTTGAATGGAACCTATGGAGTAGATTGTTCTTATTCTTTCAACCATAGCCGGATAGAAGTGTTAATTTATGTTATTCTTAGTTACTATCACCTGGAGTAAGAATTGAACCTTCAACCTGCAGAAGAGGGTGTCACTTATAACTAATTGTCATCCAAAACAAAAAAGACCATGGTTTAATGATTAAAAGTGTTTGTTACCAATCAGTTGTAAGTGACAGTCTTCTGTCGGTTAAAGGCTCAATCCTTATTCGCGGTAATAAGAACTAAGATTAACTAAAATGAACACTTATACACAGTCATGGCTGATGGAATGAGAACCATCTACCCTTAGATTGACTAAAGAGTTCAGTTCGAAATTTTGTACAGGTCCCTGAGTTAGACATACAAATTTTCAAGTTTGACTAGAAGGTTTCCAAATTCGAAAAAGATGCACCTGAAGAAGACTGGAAGTTGCATCGGTTGAAACGTTAATATAACCACCAAATTGAGAATAGTAGTCTTAATAATCCAAATGATCCCTATCATTGATACTTGCAACATTCTTACTATAACTAAACACTAAATAACCAAGATTCTCACTTGATCGATATATTTGAGAAATATATTTACTTACTTTCAAAATGACTAGAGTTTTTTTTAATTAAAAAATGCAAACAAAAAGAAAACTATGATATCCTAATAAAACAAATTCAGATATCTGCGATTTTTGTTAAATAAAATTAAAAAAGTTAAAGTAAGTATTAGACATCGATTAATAAATATTCCTCAAATTTCTGTTTCTTTGAAATATTTTAATAGGTTTTTAGGGCGCATAAGATGGGAACAACCAGCATTTAAAAATTCAAATATTTCAGATTTACATTAAATTCGATCCCGAGTATTTAGACACCAATTAAGCAAGATTCCCTGAATTTCAATTTATTCTTATGCCCCCTTTAAACTTAAGCCTTAAAATTTAGACATTTTCTAGAATAAAAATCATGTAATGGATTTGACCATGCTCCTAAAACCTTTTAAAATACTCCAAAGAAACTGAAATTTCGGGAATATTTATTAACCGATGTCTAATACTTATTGTTAAAATTACACAACGGAGGTACCTGAACTTTTATGAAGGGCTACTGATTTCAGACAATAATTATTTAGGCCTACAGTCCATTCTCAAGAAGTTGGAGATGAAACTAAAAATTAAAACCTTATCTAATTTGAATAAAACTAAATTAAACTAAATATAGCCCACATTTGGACTTCTTACGTCTATCAGCTGTGTTCCAAAATTGATAATAATCGGTTAATTAGTTTAGGATTGAATCCTGTACATACAAATATATAAACATATACACATACCTAACTTTATAGAAATACACACACACACATATATATATATATATATATATATATATATATATATATATATATATATATATATTCTTACATAACGTAATTAGCACTCTGGTCATTTCTCTTATACGAAAATACACACATAGCTGTGGGTATCAACTTCTTTGGTCGGTTCAGTGTTTTAATTGTCACTTGTATACAGTGCTCAATGCCTTCTCAGGCAGAGCATAATATTAGTTAAAACAGTAGATTGACTTTAATTTAGTGTAACTATGGTTTCACATGCACACATGATCTTCAGAGTGCATGTTTTTTGAATTTGGAGTAGAATTCACGATGTTATTAATCCCCAGTGTTATTCCAAATTCGAATATCATGACGTCTGAGGATCATGTGCTTGTATAAGTCCCTGGTTTCAGTAAATTAAAAACAATTTAAGTAATTATCTTTTTAAATAATATTATATATATTTATGATAGATACGGAAAGAAAATGTTCATTTAATATTTACTCTTAAAATATCCACTCGAAGAGCACCTTATAGTCTAGTTCCTGCAGAGGATTGTTGCAACTTCACTTAATCACTCTAATTTGTACCTTAATTTTATAAGATCTGCTATTCAAAGGGCTGTTTAGGTCAAGTCTGGTGCAATTTTTACCTATAGTTGTGTAGGCTATAATTGTTTGTGTACACCATCTGTCACAAATGAGGGAAAAAATATGATGTCTTGCCAATGTTTGCAGTAATATTCATATACAATCATAGAATTTCATCAGTAATTTAATTTTTCATATAAAAATTATTATAATTATATTTATAGTATGTAAATTTTGACTATTTGTGACACACATGACATTCCAATGGCTTCTCATACTTCATTTAGTATAATTCTACCCAGTACTTTTGGAAGCATTTTGTGTCTATTATTAATAGTAATATCATAGGTATTAGTAGTATACTTTGGAACCCCTGTGACATTAAATATACCAATTATCTTTCATACCAAATTTGGTGAAATTCTGCCTACTAGTTTTGGACCCTATACGTGTTTATTGTCGTTAATGGTGGCAGTAGTAGTAGAAGTAGTACACTTTACTCCCCTGAGACATACTATGGCATCTCAAGATTGCTTCATGCAAGATTTTGTGCAATTCTCCCCCAAAAGTGTTGGAACGTGTAAGTGACCAACAGAGAGACAGAGATATACAAAAAATGTTCAATAGATTGATGTGACATGCTGAGAAATTTCTTTTTGTGATTTCTATTGGCAATCATGATGTTCAAAAGTACTGAGCTGTGGTTCATCAAGCAAGACGATGTGTTAGTTAGAGAGAGGGTATTTTTTTAAATAGTCTGTCAATTAAATTATGGCAGTTGGTAAGAGACAAATCGTACAGGTAACCATGTACGAAGCTCTTCTTCATGGCCTCCTGAAAAACGAGACGATAATTAAAGATCCTAGAAATGTATGATACTCAGTAACACAGTCAACATTTGAGGAATTCAATTAAAGACACCAGATGCATCATGGAACAAATATACAATACTGGGAAACCATCCGTCTCCAAGTAACATCGGAATTTAAATACATTTGATATACGTTTATACTGCTTGTGAGTGCGGTGTGTGTTCTGAAATTCAGTTTCGCTGTCAAATTTTTGCAGCGTAATTAATTAACATGAACAAAGATTGATATTTATGAGCAAAATTAACTTTGCCAAATTGTGACAGCCAATCATATAAATAGTAAATTTCCTATAAACAGTAAATTTCCTGTAAATAGTAAATTTTCTCAGTTACGTTATGGGCACAAATTGAAAATAAATAATTAAACTTCTTCTGAAGAAACAATGAATTGATTAATGAATATATTCATTATTTAACAGAAGAAAAAGCCAGGAAGACATTTCTTCAGGGAAGAAATTGCAAAAAACTTCATTCTTGATGTGAAAATGTTGCTTTAAATTTTCATGCCGAAATTTGATTATTTTTACTGGATTTTGACTACAGTCAGTTATTCTTGATTAATAATTAACTGGTCACATTCTACGACTGCCACAGACTTCCAGATGCTAAAAGCATTGGCCTATTGGCTAGAAGCAAAGCGTAGTATCTATTCTGATACTACACTTCATCTTTTCCGTTCTCGGTCAGTGAAGGAGAAATCCTTCTAGACTGAGGTAAGTTTTAATTTTCGTCCAAATCCAGAGTGCTCGTTTTCTGGGGAGCTTAATTTTCCCTACATTAAAAACCGATCTTGTCTAACTCTGTCCCCGTGGGGAGGCAAGAAAATAAGGACTGGTACTGTTAGATAATAAAAGGTATCGATAGATACCTAAAGTTCTGACTCCTGTTCCTGACTCAGTATTCACCATGTGCAGGTTGAGTCGGCTTCCTCTTTGAAGGAGTAAGTTTTTAGGTAATATAGATTTCACGAACGATTCCCAGTCGCATGTATATCTCGGTTAGGGGAACTTTTGACGGCATTACTTAATTTTTCATAGTTTTTTTTTTTCAGGGAAGTATCGCTGTCGCCGCACATATAGCACCTGATATTCCAAAATGGTCACCCATCTAGTATTGACCAGGCTGAAAGCTGCTTAACTTCGGTGATCTAATGAGAACCGAGATATCAATGAGGTTATTCCGTATATAAAGCTCTGACTGGTGAAACAAAATTACATACAGTGTAACCCGGATATAAGAGAGCTGTCAGGACCAGAGAATAAGTCTCTTGTATCCGAGTTTCTCTTATATCCGGGTATGGTCTATTTTGTTTATGTAAGTATGGAAACACTACATATAACGCTTTTTACACACAGAACACTAGTTTATAGGTCATAGAAAGGCTCACCAATGAGGTGAAAAAATTTAGCAACGTCTTTTGACTGATTTACGACATCACACTGTCACTCAAAACGAACTCTCTTATATTGGGGAGGACAGGACTAGAGAAGAAGTATCTTATAGCAGGGTTTCTCTGATAGATGGGTCTCTTATATCCGGGTATAATTTATAGACATTAACACAGGCTGTAATTTGGGACCAGAGACAATGTCTCTTATATTCGGGTTTCTCTTATATCCGGTGCTCTTATATCCGAGTTACACTGTATTAGGAAAAAGCTGCATTCTAGAAATATTAGCATTTAGTAGATGGCCTGCAGTTTTCTGTTTCTGGGCATATCTGCCTAAGTCCCTAGATAAGTAAAAAGTAACTGAAAGATATTATGATGCAACTAACCCGGCCGGTCATAATCGTTTGCAGAAATGAATAAATTAAAATCAATGAATATTCGATGTATACATTTACCACAAGCCTATGTCCAGCTATGAAGAGGAAAACTTAAAAGTAACAAACTGAGCGATGGACAGAGGTTCTTATTGTGATGCTTGGACATATCTAACACACACACACATACATATCTATATATATATATATATATATATATATATATGTGTGTGTGTGTGTGAAAGTCAACAGGATTATTTTCTCTAACCGATTTCAGACAATAATTATTTAGGCCTATATTCCATTCTCAAGAAGATGGAGATAAAACTAAAAATTCAAACCATATCTAATTTTCAAGCATCATAGAATTTAAGAGTGCCACCGGTCAAACCGGGAAGAAGAAGAATGTGAAAGAGGAAACAAGGAGAGGGAAAGTGGGAGCAAGGAAATAGATAGGGACGGGGAGAAAGGTAGTATGAAAGAAACCTAGATGGTGTAGGGTGGATTGTTGAACAAATCAATGGTAAATTCAACTATTGTTATCACACCTAAAAAAGATTTGGGATGCATACATAGGATTGGTTTGAACAAAATATTTGTATGTAACGGTTTACATAGTTGTATGCAAGAGGATTTAACCTGAAATATCAAATTTTCAAAATAAAAACAGATTATATATATATATATATATATATATACATATTATTTTTTAAATACAGATTTTAATCAGACATGGACCAGTGGTTTCTGACAAGAAAAGGGTTTAATCCCCAATTCCGTCTTCGTCAGCACTGTCTGAAATGGTAAAATGATGGAATTTCTTTGGGGATTCAACCCTTTTCTTGTCAGAAACCACTGGTCCATGTCTGATTAAAATCTGTATTTAAAAATAATAAATATTACGCTCTTAATTTAATTTAATTGAGCACTCTGCTGGTATTTCCCTTTTATTCTTTTTTGAGTATACCCTTATACTTTATATATATATATATATATATATATATCTAAATGAATAAATGCGAAAGTTATGCCCATTTCTCGCACTAACAATGAAGTCAAAACGTCCTATTTTAATTCAACCTTACACAATAGACACACCATCTTTTTTATATAATGTATATGCAATATCAGTCGCAAGGTTAACTAATTTGCATATTGGTTTTGAAAAAGGAGATTTTATTAATTAACTATTATTTGTTATTGTTTTTTTTTTATTCAATGACCGTTTTTAATTTTAATATCACAAATAGTTCTGTTTTGCACATTGTTTTATTTCCTGGAAAAATGTTCACCATTTGTGTTCAAATGTTCCTTTCTTTAAAGGGATTTTCAACAAGTTGCGATCCATTTCTAAATTGCAAGTGAAAAGGCAAATTGATTTCTTCTTTCTTTTTCTTTTCTTTACGGTCACATTTAAAAGATAAATAAAGTTGTATCGAAATAACCAAAATGTTAATGTTTATCTATCTATATGAATAAATGAGAACGATTTTGTTTCGGGTTTACAACGAAGTTATGAATGAAATGTTTATTGTAAATGAACAAAGTCAGCTAGTACATAATAAACTATGGTGAATGTCTACACAAATACATTTATGTTTAGATCATAACTCGCATCAGACTATTAACTTGACTACTATCAGAGTAATCAAGTTAATGGCCTGATAAGATATAAGGTTGAAACAAGATTACATTTCTGTAACCAGTTATCACATTTTATTATTTTTATTATAAAGCTCTACGAATGTATAGAGCACTACTGCAATAATAATGCAAAATCCCTCCTCCACCCAAACATTTAAAAATATTATTTGTACATTTCATATATATATTTATTATGTAAACATTTGTGTGGCTTACACAAGTGCAGTCGTGTGTCTGTGAGACAATCTCTTCAGAACCAAAGATGATTATAAAAATAAATTCGGACAATGGGTAAATAAGAAAAACACACCGAAAATGAAAACAAAAACAACAACACTACAGTGTTTTTTTTACTTCCTGCTTTATAATTGTTTACTCCCAACACCAATTCTCTTATTGCTTACAGTGAATTTTCAGAATGTTTTAACGGATACAATCAAGGATTTGAACCCACAGTGTTGTTGTTGTTTTGATTTTTGGTTTATTTTTCTTATATACTTATTGTCCGAATTTATTTTCATAATCATCTTTGGCTCCTAAGAAGTGATTTTCCAAAAACGCGACTGCAGTTGTGTAAGCCACAAAAATGTTTATATAATAAATATTTAAAATGCTCTACCTAGTATTGAGCATTTTTGAAAAAATATTGGTTTTGAGTTCATTTTGTAGATACATCTGAACTTGATTAATTTATATAGATACAGTATTGAGTTGAAATTTTGTAGTTATAGGTTCAATCCGAATGGAAAGGTTCAGTCTAATATTAAATCATACAGAGCTATAAATATATATCAGACGTCATATGTCTGGCTAAAGAGCTCAATATATTTAGTGTACAGAGCAAGTATTTAGGATTGTAGGGTGTCTTTTACTGACACATACCAGATAATAATTATTTCGACCTCAAATGGCCTCTTTAGGGTCTGACTGTATACACATGGAAGATAGTTTGACTGTTTCTATTGCCAAGATAAAGTTGCCTCCAAAGTGAATCACAGCGCATTAGAAAATTTGAATTTTATCTTTTCTGTCCAATCATTAAGTCAAACACAATGAGCCAATCAGTGAGAAGTTAATACAGACACTTTCTTGCACAATCTGATGCCTATTTTAGCCCTCAATTTATACAGGATTACTTCCGTAATCAGGAGATTTTAGAAAAGACAGCACCATTTAAAAACCCGACAACTCAATTAAGTTGCTTGATCAACAGTGGAAACCGCATATAATTTTCTCAGAGAATGAAGAAAAATATTTGTAATTGGTTTGGTTTGTCTGTTGAAAAGGAAATATCAACCATTTTACAGTTATTCAATTCTGAATCTGAATCCCAGCTCAAACACTACAGAAGAAGGATCTAAGCTAAAAAGAAAAGATTTTACATATTTGCCTTAATGTCCGGCACCTGGTTTAATTCGGACAAAATCACGAGAGGAAACGTGATAATTTGTTTGCTTACACTACACCTGTTGGTGGTAGTCTCCGTTTATTTTGCAATTATATCCTATTTTGCTTAAATTAAATCCTAGTTATGGCTTAACAAGCAAATTCAAGTGGCAGCTGTGGTGGTAAATGTAAACACATTAACAAAAAGCATTTAGGTACCACAAGTATGCTTCTCAACCGACTATACCATGGTTATCTTCAATTCTAATGTAAACAAATACTTGTCGAGCTGTCCTCTTGGAAAATCAAAATCTCTTACATAATCCTCTTCCCATTCCACCACTATTTCCAATCGCTTGTTATGCCGACCAATGTGCAACCAGCAATCTTTTTAACCCTAATCCTCAGGTGGCTCCTGGTCTTGATAACCGGTGATCTAACAGTGATTATATATATATATAATATTTTAGATATCACTTTTAATTTAGAGAAAAATACATACAAACTGTATTTAAAGAATAATGCTAACCCAATATGCGTAAACCTTAAATCCAATCTTATATTCGAATGTAGGCTTAGTAACAACTCTAGTAACGAGAGGTATTTAAGAATTTAATTAACATTTATAAATAACACAGCTCTAATAGATAAGAGCTATAATAATATTAAAATTAAATATAAAGTACAGCATACCAATAATAATAGAAATAAAAAAGAAATATCATTTGGTTTACCCCACTATATAACCAAATGCTAAAAACTAAACTTTGTAAGAAATTCCTTAATCTTAACGAAAAACATTTCATTGTGACTAACTCCTTACATAAATTATTCAATAAAAGTTGCTACAAAAATGAAGAAATGACCCTCAAAGGTCACAATAAAAAAAATGCTAAATAACATTAGTAAGAGAAAAATAAAATGAATATAAAAGTGACAAATAATAACAATGACAAAATCACAAGTAATAGTAATAACTCATGGAGTAATAGTAATTCCCCAAATAGAAATGTTTATAATGGAGAAAAAAACCTGTAACTGCAAATTTTGTGTACACTGCCCTTTACAAAATAATTGCTTAATGATAGATATCATTTTCCAAGTCACAATATTTACATATTAAAACGCGAATAACAAAAAATTCGATATAGGAGAAACCACCATTGAATTTAAATGAAAAGTATTATAATCACAAAGGCACATGCAATAACAAAAGGCACTGATATAGTACATCATTATCGAACCATTACTGAGATCTTAACGATAGTCGAATGGAAAATAGTCAGATGGGCCAGGACATACAGATATTTAGAGGATTTATGTAGATTAAACTTGAGCGAGAAATATAAATTTAAGATTTTAAACATGCGAAAATGTTAATAAATCATAGAAGGGAAATAGCAACGAACTGTAGACACATAGTAAACTTTACTTTGAGATAACTAATAAAATATATTTCTTAAATAAATAAAAAATTAAAATAAATAAATTCAAACATTACAACTAAAAATAAATGTAAGATTGTGATAAATAACAAAAAATATGATAGCTGAATTATTTTAGTTTCCACGAGTTATAGTAAAGACATTTTCATTAATTTGACCCATTTAAAAATGGCGAGCACCAAAAAAAACCCTCAAAGAAAGGGATTGAGACCCATTGGCTGAGGTAATAAAACCAACTAATCTGATTGGTTAGTAGCTAGAGAAAACAATAATTAGATATAAAAGGAGCCTTTAAATACAAGCGTTTCTGTGCAGCTTACTTGCCATAAGTATATTTTCATATTACTATATATATGTATGTGTGTTTAATTAATTTAAAAATTAATTTTAATTGATACGTTGTGGATCTAAATCTCTCACTCTCGTCGGTCCAATGAGTGTTTTTTTTTTAATAATGATTTTATTTTGATGACATTGTAATCATCTGTGTTGCAAATGCTACATTATCAGAGCAATATTACCACCATCAGCATTACTATTCTTTTTCCTAGTTTGAACTGAGTATGATGATAAGAACTTCCCCCTCCTCCATCATGATTATAATTGAATCACCCCAGGCATCACATTTGCTATGCTGACATCATCATCACCACCACGAACACCACGGCCACCACCAACCATATGTCATCTCTCTTTTATGCCATCATCTTCAACCGCAAGCATAAATGTCTATGGTGTTGGGAAGGGTTGTGTCTCTCTGTCTCTTTCCCTGCAGAGGGAATCGGTTCTGTCTTCAAGCAAAATCCATTTCATCTCTCTGAAATAGTTCTTAGGCTCAAAACATGCGCTCATGTCGAACATTTCTCCAAGCCTCAACTGATTTACTCCTTCTTTTACTCCCTCCTCTTTTATTTTCTCTCTTCTTCCTCTTTATTTTACCCTCTCTTTCTTCTTCCTCTCCTCCCCCTCTTTTACTCCCTCTCTCATCTTCCTCTTTTACTCTCTCTCTCTCTTCTCCCCCTTTTACTCCCTCTTTTACTCCCTCTCTCATCTTCCTCTTTTACTCTCTCTCTTTTCTCCCCGTTTTACTCCCTCTCTCTTCTCCCCCTTTTACTCCCTCTTTTACTCCCTCTCTCATATTCCTCATTTAATCTCTCTCTTGTCCCCCTTTTACTCCCTCTTTCACTCTCGTCCCCCGTTTTACTCCCTCTCTCTTCTCCCCCTTTTACTCTCTCTCTTCTCCCCCTTTTACTCCCTCTCTCTTCTCCCCCTTTTACTCTCTCTTCTCCCCCTTTTCCTCCCTCTCTTCTCCCCCTTTTACTCCCTCTTTAACTCTCGTCCCCCTTTTTACTCTCTTTCTCTTCTCCCTCTTTTATTTCCATTTTACACTCTGCATATATTTTTCCTTACTGAATATTCTCTTACTCTTTTTTATTGTCTTTATAATTTTGTTTCTCTCTTCCACTCTGTATCTCTTGTTCTTGCTGAATTTCTTTTTGTACTCTCTGCCCCTCCCCTCTCTCTCTATATATCAATTTCTCGTTCTTTTTACTCTATAATTGTTACTTTATCTTTTAATGCAAAACGTTTTCATTTTTATTTTACTGCATTTCTCTTTACTCTACCAATATAAATCGAGTCGGCATTAAATAACTCAAAATGGTTGATATGCCGTAAAACAAAACGAATTTTCGTTACACACACACACTATCTCTAATTTTTTTAATTGCTCTCTACCTTGTAAACATTTCTCTTTTTAATCGCCCTCGTTTTTTTACTATTCTTCTCTCAGTTCTCCTTCTCCTCCTCCTCCCCTCATTCTATTTCTTGCTCATTTGTTTTCTCTATTATATTCCCCCTCTCCTACTACTCTCCACTTCACTCTCGTTTTCACAGCATTCTTGTTGCTTTTCAAACTTTCTTTCTCTATTTCTTCTCTTTCTATTGCTTTCTCTCACAATTTTTCTCTTTCTGTTTCTCTTTCTACCACATCTCTTTTCTTTTTTACTCTTCTGTCGTGCTCTTTCTTGTCCTTTCATTCTCTTATTATCTTTTCACCTCCTCTTTCTTGTATTTCTCTTGTTCTCTTCTCCTCTTTTCACCACGTTTTTCTTTCATTGGATCTTCTACATTGCCTCCTATCTCTCTCTTTTTTTCTACTTGTCTATCTTTCCATCTCATCGTTTCTTTTTTTTGCTATATCCCCCCCTCTCTCTCTCTCTCTCTCTCTCCCTCTCTGTGTTCGGGTTTCGCATTTTTCTTCAAAGTTAGAGGAATTCAAATTTGTCTTGGATTTGCATTTTTCTTTCTTTGAAACGAAATCGAAAAAGAAATTTAAAAAATAAACTTTCCCTCTGAGGATTTCTCATTTTGTCTTTCTCCCCTCCAAACAAAAATGACAAATCTGAAATCAATTTTCAAAAAAGAAAATCATATATCCTAAATTATAGTTGGAACCGAGTTCCCTTTAAACTGTCTACGTAGGTGTGATATACATGCACGTTTTGTAACCAATCCAGTAAAGAAATTAATGTACACTCAAAATGTTAGATACATTTTACTACCAAAGTCATAAGAACAAGATTTTAAGATACATTATAACATCTCAATGAGATTATCCATCGGTCGGTCTGTCATATGTCAATTTGAAATAGCATTTTCATTGGGCTGTCACACTTTAGTTTCAAATAGCACTTTCATTGACTTTCACTCCAGATCTAAGGTTGCCTGAAAAATGGTTGGATCATTCTACCATTCAGAAAGAACCTCACTATAGATGCAATATACCTATATAAGAGTCTAATACATACTCAGATGGAGTACTGCTTCCACATATGAGGAGGTGCCTCTCAGAGCACTCTTTCTTGCCTTGACAGAGAACAAAATCAACTTTGAAATCTAGTGGAAGATGATCTCTTCCCTACATCCCTTTTCACACAGTAGAAACGTTGCTAGTATCTCTCTATCCCATCGTTACTTTCATGGGTTCTCAGCTGAGCTTCAATCTCTGATTCCTCCTTGTAAGAGATGTGCAGCAAGAACTTGTATTGCTACCACAACGGAAGAAAACACTCTCATTTCTTCCTCCCTATACCTAAGGCCAGGCAGAATTTCCATGGACTGGACTTCTTTGCAAAGGTTTCACGTCTATGGAACACGTTACCACGGGATTACTTCCCTGCAGATTACACATGGTCGTCTTCACATTCAAAGTCAACAAATAGTTGTCATAAACCGTTCCATGAACGTGATTTCTTTATACAGGGTGGGCAAAAATAAGGGTCCTATTTTTAAAAATTCATAACTTGTTTATTTATTGATTTTTTTTTTTTTTTTTAGAATAAGTAAAGGACCCCTTCCGAAGCAAGCATGAGCCGTATTAGCCCTAAGGAACGTACCCTCATTTAGAAAACATTATTTTTGCTTAAAAAACTCAAAACAGTGTAAAAAACAATACTTTAGTTTTTGTAAGTTTTAAGAAGTGTTTTTCGGCTAAAATTTGTTTTGTTTATTTCAAAAAATCTCGGAAGGGTCAGTCTATACACACATAAAGTTTGGTGAGTTTAACTTTTATTTTGTGGAAGTTATTCAAATTCAAGTTATTCAAATTTAAAGATAGGACCCTTATTTTGGCCCACCCTGTATCTATGTATAATACACATGGCATGTAAAAAGAAATCAAACTTAGTTAATACCACTGATCGTTCATCATCTTTCAGCTGACGATCTTTACATCTCAGTAACCCTTATTCCCGCGTTGATTTTGGCCTTGATAAGTGGTGACCAACAGTAAAAAAAACTATTGGTCCTTCACACTTTACCTTCAAATAGCACGTTCGTTGATCTGTCACATTTTAGTTTCAAATAGCACGTTCGTTTATCTGTCACACTTTACCTTCAAATAGCACGTTCGTTGATCTATCATGCTTAACTTTCAAATAGTATATATCCTTCTAAGTGGTTCTATCACTCGGTAAGTTGGATTGTCATGGTAAAGTTTCTGACAACTAAAAACTTTTTGCCACTCAAAACAAAAAATAAGAATGCTATTCTGACTAAATATTGTGAATAACAATTACTCATATTAAAAATAAAAACTCTGATAACGATCCTCTGGCAACATTTATATATTTATCAAGTCTGTTCTTGTTTTCCCTCCATAATCCGGGGATTGGTTTAATCCTGTGTCTGACAGATCCTTTTGTTGTAATGGCTGGATCTAGGAAATTTGAGCTGGCAAAAATTCCGATTATTTTCTTTTTCACAGAATTATTATTTACCTAATAACGTGATCAGCATCATTTCCACCACAACCACCAGCATCATCATCAGCAGCAGCAATATGTTTCTCATTCAATTAGCGATTTGTTGAACATCTGTCTTTAAACAAAACTATATCAGCTTTTTCAAAGATGTCACATATTATTTTCAATGTGTTTTTATGAATTCTCTCATATAATTAATTAAAAAAGAGAAGCTACCGCTTACACGAATGATTCAATGGAAGCCGATGTAGATTAGAGAATTGGCAAAGCTGAGTTCAAATTCAGTTCGTTATATTGCATTTACTTACAGCATAATACGATTGGGAAAAGGTATGAACCCCACTTCCCCACCGATAGATAAAATAGCAGTTTGTATTTAATGTATCATTTACAAAAAGTCATTCCCAATAAGCATTGTGTTCCAGCATTAAATAACTTACAAAAGGTTGATATGCCGTAGCACAAACAAATCAAACAAAATATAAATGAAAATAAAAATATAGAATAACAAAAAATAATTCAGGGAAATTAATTATTAAAATTAAGATATGACATTTACTCTGGTAAGGGCCATTTTCTTCCTTCTCTCTCTCTCATATATATATATAATATATATATATATATATATATATATATATATATATAATACAACTTGCATGTTAATAACAATGACAGACTTTGTTTTAAATTAAGTATAATTCAGTGCATAGGTAGATAGTGACTGCAGTATTATGTTTCCATATTAAACAGTTTTTTGGCTTACATGCTGTAAATTTTTTGTGTTGGTGAGGATACATATTCAAACATTGTTATATTCCGACTTGCAGTGGTTATATATGTGCCCTCCATCTGGCTCATCTTCTTCATTGTTATTGGAATGCATAGTCTGATATGATGGATGAAGACAAACGACATAGGATATTTATAATGACTTTATTAAATTCTGCAAACCATCATTACCGGCCAGGTCGATTGGTTGCATCATACATTTTGACAACTATTCATTATCATCTCTTTTTCTAGATAGTTCTGAGGGGCATAGGCTCTACATGGGGGATCTTCAGACCTCCATTACTATTTAACAACTGAATAATTTAACTACCTGCTATTTCAAAATACAAGGGGTATTCTAACATGCAATTTTGTTTGAACTATCAAAATTATTGGTATCTCTAAGCCCCTATTACTGATATAAATAATTTTCTATATATTCGAGAAAAATGGTAAAAACCTGCTATAACGTATTTGGTTGTTTTGTATTACGGCATATCAACCCTTTTTCAGGTTATTTAATGCCGAATCAGGTTATTCGGTAAAAGTTTTTCTGTTTCAAGTTCTTTATATCTTAAAATATTTATTCATGGTGTTTGGCTTAGTTGTTTTTGTTTTAGGGCATATCACCTCTTTTAGGGTTATTTAATTGTTTGGTTTGGTTCTTTTGTAGAGGAAAAATGTTGTTTTTGTTTTAGGGCATATCACCTCTTTTAGGGTTATTTAATTGTTTGGTTTGGTTCTTTTGTAGAGGAAAAATGTTGTTTTTGTTTTAGGGCATATCACCTCTTTTAGGGTTATTTAATTGTTTGGTTTGGTTCTTTTGTAGAGGAAAAATGTTGTTTTTGTTTTAGGGCATATCACCTCTTTTAGGGTTATTTAATTGTTTGGTTTGGTTCTTTTGTAGAGGAAAAATGTTGTTTTTGTTTTAGGGCATATCACCTCTTTTAGGGTTATTTAATTGTTTGGTTTGGTTCTTTTGTAGAGGAAAAATGTTGTTTTTGTTTTAGGGCATATCACCTCTTTTAGGGTTATTTAATTGTTTGGTTTGGTTCTTTTGCAGAGGAAAAATGTTGTTTTTGTTTTAGGGCATATCACCTCTTTTAGGGTTATTTAATTGTTTGGTTTGGTTCTTTTGTAGAGGAAAAATGTTGTTTTTGTTTTAGGGCATATCACCTCTTTTAGGGTTATTTAATTGTTTGGTTTGGTTCTTTTGTAGAGGAAAAATGTTGTTTTTGTTTTAGGGCATATCACCTCTTTTAGGGTTATTTAATTGTTTGGTTTGGTTCTTTTGTAGAGGAAAAATGTTGTTTTTGTTTTAGGGCATATCACCTCTTTTAGGGTTATTTAATTGTTTGGTTTGGTTCTTTTGTAGAGGAAAAATGTTGTTTTTGTTTTAGGGCATATCACCTCTTTTAGGGTTATTTAATTGTTTGGTTTGGTTCTTTTGCAGAGGAAAAATGTTGTTTTTGTTTTAGGGCATATCACCTCTTTTAGGGTTATTTAATTGTTTGGTTTGGTTCTTTTGTAGAGGAAAAATGTTGTTTTTGTTTTAGGGCATATCACCTCTTTTAGGGTTATTTAATTGTTTGGTTTGGTTCTTTTGTAGAGGAAAAATGTTGTTTTTGTTTTAGGGCATATCACCTCTTTTAGGGTTATTTAATTGTTTGGTTTGGTTCTTTTGTAGAGGAAAAATGTTGTTTTTGTTTTAGGGCATATCACCTCTTTTAGGGTTAATTAATTGTTTGGTTTGGTTCTTTTGTAGAGGAAAAATGTTGTTTTTGTTTTAGGGCATATCACCTCTTTTAGGGTTATTTAATTGTTTGGTTTGGTTCTTTTGTAGAGGAAAAATGTTGTTTTTGTTTTAGGGCATATCACCTCTTTTAGGGTTATTTAATTGTTTGGTTTGGTTCTTTTGTAGAGGAAAAATGTTGTTTTTGTTTTAGGGCATATCACCTCTTTTAGGGTTATTTAATTGTTTGGTTTGGTTCTTTTGTAGAGGAAAAATGTTGTTTTTGTTTTAGGGCATATCACCTCTTTTAGGGTTATTTAATTGTTTGGTTTGGTTCTTTTGTAGAGGAAAAATGTTGTTTTTGTTTTAGGGCATATCACCTCTTTTAGGGTTATTTAATTGTTTGGTTTGGTTCTTTTGTAGAGGAAAAATGTTGTTTTTGTTTTAGGGCATATCACCTCTTTTAGGGTTATTTAATTGTTTGGTTTGGTTCTTTTGTAGAGGAAAAATGTTGTTTTTGTTTTAGGGCATATCACCTCTTTTAGGGTTATTTAATTGTTTGGTTTGGTTCTTTTGCAGAGGAAAAATGTTGTTTTTGTTTTAGGGCATATCACCTCTTTTAGGGTTATTTAATTGTTTGGTTTGGTTCTTTTGTAGAGGAAAAATGTTGTTTTTGTTTTAGGGCATATCACCTCTTTTAGGGTTATTTAATTGTTTGGTTTGGTTCTTTTGTAGAGGAAAAATGTTGTTTTTGTTTTAGGGCATATCACCTCTTTTAGGGTTATTTAATTGTTTGGTTTGGTTCTTTTGTAGAGGAAAAATGTTGTTTTTGTTTTTAGCTTCGAAGAACCGGGTTGAATTTTGCAAAGGGAAAGGAAAACACTATAAAATCAATGTTTGGTGCATTTTAAGTCAGGAAGCCGGTATCTTCAGACAGCCTGATCTTGTAGCCCCATTTCCATTCAAGACTTAAGTGCAAGATAAACACACCTGCTTCAGGAGATCTTTCTTTCTGGTAGTACCTCCCCACTGCACTAATGGGTAAAGATCAATATAAATTCTTGATATGTAAGTTATTTGAGCAATTTTCATGTCTGCTCTCAACATGTGACAGCTCATTAAATACATCTGTCTTCCTTTTCTTCTTGGGAGGGGGGAGCACGATAATAGATTAATAAATCTTAATTATTATTGCTTTACTTAAATTCAAGCTTAAAAGCCATGTTCTGTGGACTTTGAAGCTTACCCTTGCAGCGGATCAATTGGGGCTTCAGCTCATATAATTAAGTGTTTATCATGCTTTAATAAGTCTTCAGCTATCATTAGCAACACTCAACCAATGATGCTCAATACCATATACACTACTGTCAAGTACTCTTTTATCATGAAGTCTATTTATAGAACACAGTAGTAAACAACCGCACATTCTCTTTAATTTTTATAGATGTATCAACTATTATCACGCATTTGAAGAAAAAATGATAATATTCTTTGGGAAGAATTAATATCAAATTCAAGAACAGAGGCTGAACTATTGCAGCAAGCAAATATTAAAAACTCAATTCACATTAAAAAAAAGTTGCAAAATTAGAGACAGAAAAGAAAGCAATTAAAGAAATAAAAAATCATTTATTAAATTGAATTTGTTGAATGGAATAAATTTAATTAAACTTAACTGAATTAATAAAAAAACATTGTGCAAATTGATGAATTTTTAATAAAATAAATGTTGTTCTGCCTTTGTCTTAGAATATTTGCTGCTTTTAATTCGATCGATTTTATACTAAACTTGAAAGAACACACGTCCTGGGACAGGTAGAATTCTCAAAAAGAACAGTTTTGCACCACTTTTATGTCCCCTTACGAATAATAAAATAAAAATATAACGATACTAAACTTTATGTCTAGAATCCTCATTCCAATTTTGATAAAAATTATTATGTTATTCTCATTCTAGAAAATGTCTAAAATTTAAGGCGTTAAAGGACCTGAAGAAGAAAGTGAAATTCAAGGAATCATGTTTAATTGGGCACTAATGACTATGGATAAAATTTAATGCAAATCTGAAATATTTAAACTTTCAAATGAGAGTTTGTGCCCATATTATGCCTCTTAAAACCCCTTACAAATGCTCCAAAGAAATTGAAATTTTGGGAATATTTATTCATTGATGTCTCACACCTACTGTAAAAAATTCACAAAAATCAAAGCCATCTGAATTTTCTTACAGGACATCCAACTGCTCTTAGCCTACTTTGCTTAAAAATTAAATATATAGCCCACATTCCTCACCTTTACGCCTAACAGCTGTGTCCCCAAACTCATAATGATCGATTAATTAGTTTAGGAATGAATCCTATACATTGAAATATATAAACATATACAAATACCTAATTTTATATAAATACAGAAACAACACCTCTTTCAGGACAGATCGAGTCTTTGCTCTTAAAAGTTAGAATCTTGAATTATACACAATTTAATGGAGTTTAATTATATAACATATCATTGATGCACAAAATCTTATTATAAAAAATGCCAAAAACTGTTAGACCTAGAAGCAAACGTAGTTACATTGTATTAAATGTGTGTACATATATATATATACACAACTTTTTAAATGCATGCATAAGTTTTGTAAACAAAAGTATATGTTTGGAATAAATAGATTGAATTCGAACCGGATTTTGCATTTCAACTGGTTCAAGAAGGATGAAGGTTTATCCGAAAATTTTTATTTCCCAAAAGTGAAAAAATATATGAAAGTGCTTCTTAAATTTTCAACCATGTGCCCTAGTTTGCATATATATTTGTAGTGTGTACAGATACATGTCTTTAAATATTCACTAAGACATTAAAAACTATAAGAAAGTGGTTGAATCAACAGAGTGACAGGTGACATCAGACATCCACACTAAGAGAGTGATTGGTGACTTGTTCAGTTAATTATAATCATCATATTCGGTTTAACATCCCTCTACATGTTGGTATGTGTTGGACGACTTGTTAGAACATTAAAAACAGAATTTGTTTCAAACATAACTCAATCCCAGAACTAAAGTATATTTCGAATGTGTCTTGCGTTATTAAAATACACATGAAAAAGCCCTTAGAGCAGGGGCGGGCAACTTTTTCAGAGTGAGGGCCAGATAAGACTTTTGGAAGGAGATCGCGGGCCGGAGTGAAAAACAAAATCTCAGAATTACTATATTTTGTCTACATGAATAAATTGTTGAAAAATTGCATTGAACTCTCTATAAATCTGATATTTTTTCTCAAGAGACGTCTGTATGTGATGTTATAAAAAGCGCCGACGAAGAGCCATTTTGGAATAATAAAAAAATAATGACGGGAGAAGTAGCAAGTTGATCCAGCATTCGTTTTGATACACCTCACATAAGTTCTCTGTTTTATGCCTTTTCCTCGTTTCTCGTTTCCTCTTGGCCTTTCTCTTTCTCTTTTTCTATTTTTATCTCAGGCCAAAGATTTGAA
Source organism: Sepiola atlantica (assembly GCA_963556195.1). Classification (NCBI taxonomy): domain Eukaryota; kingdom Metazoa; phylum Mollusca; class Cephalopoda; order Sepiida; family Sepiolidae; genus Sepiola; species Sepiola atlantica. The sequence continues at coordinate 89,874,833 of OY744527.1, read as the reverse complement.
ATTAATAGTTAAAGAAAAATGAAATATACTTGCATCATAATGAGTTTTACTGGGAGGTCCGCGGGCCGGATTGCAATAATAAAGCATAACAGGATGGTAGGCCGGACGCTAAGCCTTCGCGGGCCGGAGGTTGCCCGCCCCTGCCTTAGAGAAAGAAACGTTTATTAACTCACATTTAGTAGGATGATATATATATGTATTATGTACACAGCATTTCTTCATCCAAACATATTTGGTTAAATAGTTCAGACAAATTATATCTGCATATTTTCTGTTTATTCCTTCTGAGTTACATAATGAGTGTTCGGATTTCAGGCTGAAACTGGCTGATGAACTTGCCATAGCGCTTTTGGACCCTAGTAATTTCGGTGCGATCTGGAACCATCATTGGGGGTTGGGTATCAAGTAAACATCATACGCTCTTAAATATTTTTGTCGGAATTTTGGCAGGACAGTTAAGATTAGTAGTATATTGTAAAACGTTTTCAGAAATTAATGTTATTAATAGCCAAGTATTTATAGTTTTAGCTTATATATATATATATATATATATATATATAGAGAGAGAGAGAGAGAGCAGATGAAGCACTCTTTTAGCCTTGGTTGGCAATCACTTAGAGATGGTGTCGTGATAAAAACACTAGTCAACCCCCACCTCACTGGGTTGGCATCAGGAAGGGCACCAGACTTATAAAAATCCTACTTCAATTAAGGAAATGATTTCCAAAGAAACCTGACCAGATATCAGTTTGGAAGATTCTAAAAGCCGTCCAACACGTGCCAGCATGTAAAAGAACGTTAAACAGAATATATATATATATATATATATATATATATGTATGTATGTATGTATGTATATATATATATATATATATATATATATATATATATATATATATATATATATATATATATATATATAAATAAATAACAACATAGATCTTCTGTCGGTTTAGTTTGTTTACTACATTTTTCAAGTTGGCATATATTTGTCTTGTAGCCAATGTTGTGTATAAATTGTCTAAAATTTATGTAGATGGTTTCGATTTTTCAAACCTCCTTAGGTTATTTTCAAGAATTAATAGAACAATTTAAAGTGATAAATTTTGGACTTTAACTTTTATTTACATGTCTTGGACAGATTTCCTCATCTTGGCTGTAGCCATTTTCTCAACAAAGATGAGGAACACAGTACGAAACCTCATGTAAATAGCAATAATTCATTTCAGAGATATGTCAAATACGACACATCTATATATATATATATATATAATAATAAAGGTGCCTGTATGTGTGTGCCGCGGCATCACAGTTAACCTCTTGACCTAAGAGCCAAACTAACCACAGATTTAGAAACCTTCTATCCAATGTCTCTATGTCAGAAGTTCTTTAATCTTTTTTAAAGCTCATTATGTAAACTTAAAAGTATGTAAAATAACAGTAGAAAAAAATGTTCCGCCATTTTTAGCGTTCCTTTCCGACCGAAGATTGCCTTTTTTAGTCAAATCATCGTATGTATTTAACGTCCTTTGCTTAAATTTATTATTAGAACTTTTCTGTATTTATTTTAGACAATCGAACTCGTTTAGATTTATGCAGAGAGATTCCCATGCCGAACTCAAACATTATAAGTAGGTTTAAAAAAAAATATCTTCGTTTGTTCGGTGGCCATGTGGATGAAGTGTTTGCTTTCATCTCAATTTTACGCCATCTTTTAGAGTTCGAATCTCACACTAGACAATTGTTTTTTTTTTTCGCTATTAAAATCATTTCGTAGTCGATATCGCTCATTATCATAAACAAGAATAGTATTTTATTTAAAACCCAAAACATTTCATTTAAACTTCCGTGCATATGAAATATGCTTATCCAAGTATTCTTCATAATGTGGTTTCAGAATATATATGGGTTTATCTGCAAACCCTCTGTTTTACGGCATATCAACTATCTATGGGTTATTTAATGCCGAATAAAGTTGTCGCTGGAATCCTAAGGTCGTAGAATTATTTCATATTGTTTATGAAAAAAAAAAATTGAAATTAAATTTTTTAAAGTTTGATGAAGTTGAACATTTTTGTTGGGTATGTGTCTTTAAACAGGTCCTTTTGATTTTTCAAGTTGCAGTATTTCCTTCGACTTTGTTGCATATCCTGACCGTCTATGTATGTTTGACTGTATAAGATTCTTGATATGATATACACATTGGAGACTCTTCATCTTCCAATAAATGTTTATAAGTAATATGTGTACGTCCTGTATAGAGAGTCAAACCCCAGGAGGAGTTTGTGAAACAAACATTATATATAGATATATTTATTCAAGTAGACTATTTTTTTTTACTAATGGATCACACCTTATCAAGGCTAAAAGCCACTTGAGAATGAGAGTTAATGAGATAGAATGATTGTCAGTTGACATAAGAAACTTATGAGTCGATGTAGAATGATTGCTGGGATAGATCAAGTTCGAATACACGTGAGGACGATTTATGACAGGAATCTGTTGACATTGGATTTGAAGACAAGCATGCTGTAATCTGCAGGGAAGCAGTCCTATGGTATTTTGTGTTTCAGATAGAAAGCCCTTGCAAAGAAGTTGTTTGTAGAAATTCTGTCTGGTATTGTGCGTTACAGATAGAAAGCCCTTGCAAAGAAGTTGTTTGTAGTTGTTCTGTCTGGTATTGTGTGTTACAGATAGAAAGCCCTTGTAAAGAAGTTTGTAGAAATTCTGTCTGGTATTGTGTGTTACAGATAGAAAGCCTTTGCAAAGAAGTTGTTTGTAGAAATTCTGTCTGGTATTGTGTGTTACAGATAGAAAGCCCTTGTAAAGAAGTTGTTTGTAGAAATTCTGTCTGGTATTGTGTGTTACAGATAGAAAGCCTTTGTAAAGAAGTTGTTTGTAGAAATTCTGTCTGGTATTGTGTGTTACAGATAGAAAGCCCTTGTAAAGAAGTTTGTAGAAATTCTGTCTGGTATTGTGTGTTACAGATAAAAAGCCTTTGCAAAGAAGTTGTTTGTAGAAATTCTGTCTGGTATTGTGTGTTACAGATAGAAAGCCTTTGTAAAAAAGTTGTTTGTAGAAATTCTGTCTGCTATTGTGCGTTACAGATAGAAAGCTTTTGCAAAGAAGTTGTTTGTAGAAATTCTGTCTGGTATTGTGTGTTACAGATAGAAAGCCCTTGTAAAGAAGTTGTTTGTAGAAATTCTGTCTGGTATTGTGTGTTACAGATAGAAAGCCTTTGTAAAGAAGTTGTTTGTAGAAATTCTGTCTGCTATTGTGCGTTACAGATAGAAAGCTTTTGCAAAGAAGTTGTTTGTAGAAATTCTGTCTGGTATTGTGTGTTAGAGATAGAAAGCCTTTGCAAAGAAGTTGTTTGTAGAAATTCTGTCTGGTATTGTGTGTTAGAGATAGAAAGCCTTTGCAAAGAAGTTGTTTGTAGAAATGCTGTCTGGTATTGTGCGTTACAGATAGAAAGCCTTTGCAAAGAAGCTGTGTGTAGAAATTCTGTCTGACACTAGACTGCTAATTATGTGACTTCCGAAGGTAAGGAGTTTCAAAGTAAAGAGATGAGGGTAAATATATATGCCATCAACAATTTTCACATTTTTATTTGTAAATAATATTGCCCCCACCCTTATTTTATAATGATGTCAAATTTGAACGTTGTTCCACTACATAAAGCTCTAATGTAATCCATTTAAATATACAGTTGTAATGTGACAAAACGTAGAAAGTTTAAGGTTAGGTGAAGGGAGGAAATGAATATCTAGAGAATTTACATCATGCAATCACATATGAACTCATAATTGTATATGAATACAAATATTTTAATAAATAAAATAACAGGGACTAAAAAAATAAATATTCACTAAATGAACAACAGAAAAATTATACAAATCAATTTCAATAAGTTGAATAGAATTTGAAATCGATCGTCAATCAATAAAATCAATGAATAAAAAGGAGAAAAACGAAGACAGATTGTCGGAGCTATTTATAAAAAAAAAATCTGTTCCAAAAAATATCCAAACCATAAATCTGAACCTCATCCTTTATCAGACATTTGCCTCTCCCCCGAAAATAAACCGATTGCGATTCATTCAAAGAATTGGTAACAAAAAGCCACAAATACAACAGCTATTTCCATTCTCAGATTTCTTCTGAAGTCTGTCACTAAAGAATTAATTGCCGAAAATTTTAATAATTATAATCCACGCTGACAATTATGATATTGATCCAGCTCTTTAGATGTCTGCGAGACTATTATCGTGCCGAAGGCTTCGCACAGACTAATGTTTGCGTTGGCGCCCTCTTTTCACAAACTTTGGTGGCAACTGCCTTTCTTTTACTTCCTTTAAGGAATTGTTTCTTTTATACGTTTTTATACTTTTATGTGAGAATTGTGCTGAGTTAAGGCTCGAAATTGACCTCGTGACTTCATGATTTTAATTAATTCTTTGCTTAAGAAAGCAAATCATTTCAACGTCTATTCTAAATGATCCGAATGTTATCAGACATTTTATAGAAAGAACTGGTGAGGAATATTTCTGATTTCATCTGCAAGTCCTCTTGGATTAGACAATATATATATAGCGAAATTAAACGCGAATGTATATTCTTAAGATACCTTCATCTGCATGTTTAATGATGAAAATGCTATTTCAAACGTTTTAGTAATCGGAATCCATCCTAGCAGAGTTACCTTTCTGCTTGCATATCATAAAACATATAATTTCACGCATCAAGTACATCATTGACGTTAGGTCAAAGGAATGTTGTGATTTCCAATCTCTCTCCAAGATTTCCAATCTCTCTCTGAGAAGTAATATAAATGACGATAAAAGCCCTTTTACAATGCGAGACAAATTTATTTCTTTTTTACTTTTTTCCAATTAATTTCGGAGAAATTCTCCATCATCAGAGATTTTTTTTTTTTTTATAAAATAAACAAATTTTTACTTTTGTTTATCGGTAAGACGTCTTTGAGTTGGTGTGACATTTGTCCGCTGAGTTGTAATACGCAATTTTGAGAATATATATATATATAAATATACAAATAAATCTACATTGGTCTTTATTATAGAGTGGAGGATGAGAAAGTTATGTCTGTCTATTTGTGTGTGCGTTACTGCTTTTAGGTTATTAGACCTAAGAATTTGAAATTTAGTAAGAATGATTACCTAATTATACAGATGGTCACAATGTGATCATATCTATATTTATCTTATGAAGGGTTGTTCGCATGAGTATGAAACCCTGAATATACTTTTAATGAGATTTAAACCATAGTTAAGTGACACAAAATCAACAGATTTGAAAATTTTAACATATCTATTACTAATGGAGATTAATAATGGAGATCTGTCTGAAGACGAAACTATACTATTAATTGTACTATCTTTTAATGCTCAATTTAGTTTACTTTACTATTTCAGACTAATGCTCAATTCAAAGGGGGGGTAATGTAGTATATGTTATTTTTTCATGAAACCATCCTCCAAGTCATTACTGCCTCCTTTTTGTTCAGGGCTGGTAGTGTCGTATCTCTTCTGTGATGATGATACCATTATCTCAGGGATTACTTTATCCTGTTTTAGCGGAAGGGGGTGGGGGGGGGCAATGATATTTTAATTTTAATAATTTCAAAATCTTTTAATGGGGTGCTTAACTATAAAATGAACACTTTTCTAAGCCCATAACTTTAGCCATGTAAGCACTATTTTAACAGTTTTCATTACAGCACAATATTTTAGATTGATTTGAAGTATTTTAGGCTTGTACACGTTGTAATGGTGTTATATATTGAGAGATGATAAAAGGGGGAGAGAGAGAGAAGAAATATCAGGTGGCTGTGACGTCATGTTGCCAGAGCTGAAATTATAGAATTTATTAGTCAGTATTCAGCTGCCTGACCAGCTTAGCTCAAACTAAAGAAACTAAGATAGAAGCCAGAAAGTTGGTTTATAAACAGGTTAGGATGCTTCATTATGCTTAGATAGGCAAGTCCATTCTCTGATTTCCGATTGGTTGCTAGTCAATGAGTGAATAATATATTATATAAGTATTGCTTCATTCAAGCAAGAATTTTCCTATCAACTAAACAGCAGTTGGAGCCTTTATTCCAGTAAATATCAATTTGATTTTATATAAATTATGTGTAGGATTCTCTCCTAAACTAATGAACCGATTATTATGAATCATGGAATATATACTCTAGGCACAATGAGTAACTTGGACACATTAATCTTTTGTAAACTTTATCATTTAGGTAAGAGGGTATACTCCCTATCCCCCCCCCCAAAAAAAACTTTTAAAATAAGCAAGATACAAAAAAAATTAATAAAGAAAAGATTTCCTCTACATCAAATTTTAAGTTATATTATGTAATAATATTTTAACTGCATCAGTGCGTGCACATGTGAGCATCAATAATATGTATGTGCAGAGTTAACTCCTGAACTAATGAACTTATTATGAATTGTGGGATACGTATTCTAGACAACATGGTGAGTAACGTGGGCACATTATTTTTTTTGTAAACTTTACCATGTAGGGGGGGGGGGTACCCTAAAACCGCACTTTACCCCCCCCCCACCCCCAAAAAAAACAAAACGAAAAAGATTAGAATTAAAAACTAATGCTATATATATCGCTCATACTCGTCCTTTATAAATCTAATAAATGTGACAGAAATCATACTCTCTCTCCAATTCTATGTTTTTTTCTTTCTTCATCCTCTTTCTCTTTCTCTCTCAACTCCCCTTGTAAGTCTGTATTTTTATAAATCGGATTTGCCTGCTTTTTTTTCTATCATTATTTTCCTCCCTTTTTTATTTTGAAAAAAGTAAAATTACAATTTTATTTTATAATCTTCTGTAGCTATTTCTAATTAAACCACCTAATTTTCATGGGTTCTTTAAATCTCTAATTTTCATGGGTTCTTTAAATCTCTAAAGCTAAAAGTAAATTATATTTACTGCTTAAAAAGTTAACACAGTAAAAGAAAATCGCTAATGTTCAGTTAAATTTGTCCTCTCAATCCTGAAAGCTGATTATTTGTGTATTCACTTAATATCTAAAAATTAGACAAATTTCTCAATGCATTTACATTCAAATAAACTAGCTAAATACCTGCCCTGCCGACAGTGTTTAATTTTCAACTACCAAAACTAACTTATTTAGTAATATATGATTGTTAATTCTTTTTTTACTAATGAGTCAACACTTTTTAAGGCTAAAGGCCACTCAAGGTTAATGGTTAATGAGCGAGATGGATTGTCCATTTAATGATGAAGAATATTATGAGAGGATTGAAAAAGATGAATGGAATGAACAAAATTTGATCACTAATGAAGACAGTTTATGACAGGTATTAGTTGTCATTGGATTGAAAGTGACCATGGGGTAGTAATATCGTTGTAACGCGTTCCACAGGCAGGAAGTTCTTGGAAAACAACCCTGTTCATCGAAATTGCGTTTTATGTTAGGCACATGGAGGAAGAAAGGACATTTATTTACAGTGATGGTAGTAAGTCGAGTTTTTGCTGTGAATGTCTTACAAGAAAGAATCAAAGATGGGACCTCAGTCTCTGGAAATAACGATAGAGTAGAGAAAGATTAGAAATGTCTGTTCTGTGAGAAAGGAGCAGTTGAGAACAGAAGAGATCAACCCCCCACACACTAAATTTCTGTTGTGACCCTGTTAGGGGCCAAAATAAAGACACGGAAACACAGGGTTACAGGAACAAAGATATATTATTGAAGAAAAAGAATATATATATATATATACAAGAAGTGGTATTCTGGACTGCCAGTATAGAACTGGGTTGGAAGAAGTCAGTGAGTTGGAATGCTTCTCGCATTTTATTATGGATAGACGAGTCCATTTGTACTTCGTACAGGTACGGCACCATAACAATTTCGAAGTCGATTTTGTACTTTATTGAGGGAAGAACGAGTGCCCTGGGTGGCACCTCCTCAGATTTGGCAGGAATACTCGATCCTAAGACGCAGCTGACTCTTATATGGGTAAAGGATTGCATCAGAAGTCAGATTTGAAAATTTAATTAATTAAATTAATTAAAACCTGAACATGTAGCAGCATCAGCAGAGGGCTCCAAGCAATCAAAATACACGGTCTTCTCAACAGATTTGTGTTTGTGTTCCAATCGATCATTGTGAAGATGAGTGGAGCGACAGGCCCCCCCCCCCCAGCATGGAACATCCTCAACAGCCTTGGTCCATTAATGATTGGCTACACTCATGAATTGATTTGGTTTTACGAGCGCCTCTCCATAGCCACTATTCGAGGAAACATCTTCAGCTTGCTCTCGGCCTACCAAGCCAGTAGGACATCCGATGAAACTTCCTGAAATTTGCATATTGGTTTTGAAAAAGAACATTTTATTAATTAACTGTTATTTGTTATTGTTGAATACATTTCAATTTCGTATTAATTAAAAAGTTATTTTTGATTATTAAAATAATTTAGTAATGTTTAATAATAACAAAATTTAAGATCTTTTAAGTTAACCAGAGATGGAGGGGGCGAGGGTGATTTGCTGAATTCTCTTCAGTTGTGGTAGAGAGACGAGTTCTTCCTATGAATGTCTTACAAAGAAGAAGCAGACATTGGAGCTTGGTAAATAAACCACCGTCTTTTTATAGTTCGTCTATCCACTGTCAAGCTATTCTAACGTATTACTAGTACGGAATAATTATAGTTTCCGAAAGCGTTTTCCCTACTTAATACATAAATTATATTATCAGCAGAAAACGATAAAATAAAACTATTCTGACATAACGAAAGTCATAGAAAAGTCGATAGAAGACTAAAAAGAATTGTCCGAACGCCAATGTATTTATACTGATTTCCAATCTTTAAATATCCGTCGGAATTTAACGATTTATGCTGTGGAATATTTTGCACAGACAGATGGAAAGAAAATATCTGTTTGTTCGAAATAGACAGAACACCATTGATATACAACAATGTGATCTAACTCTGATAAAGAGGCACACACAAAGACACGCAAATAAATAAGAGTCTATTTATATACACAACTAGAAGAATACCCGTCCCAGGATGGGTAAAATTGATTACTTGAACAGAACCGTTTTGCCCCACTTTTATGTCCTCTTACAAAGATTAAAATCAACATACAATGATAGTAAACCTTCTGTCTATTTGATTAAAATCGATTATATGATTTTGATTATAGAAAATGTCTATAAGTTAACACTTAAGTTTCAGGAGTATAAAGAAGAAATTAGAAATTCAGGGAATCTTGCTTAATTGGTGTCTAATGACTGGTTCAAATTCCAATGCAAATCTGATATATTTGAATTTTCAAATGGCAGGTTCAGCCCATATTATTCTTCTAAAAACCCTTTAAAATAGTCTAAAAACGGAAATTTATAGAATATTTATTAATTGCTGTTTAATACCTATTGTTAAAATTTAACAAAAATCTGAGGTATCCGAATTTTGCCAAAAAGCTTTCAACCCTTTTTTTTTTACTTCCTTTGCATACAACTAAATTAAACTAAATATAGCTCAGATTTAGACCCCTTACACCTAGCAGTTGTGTTTCAAAATCCATAATGATTGGATAAGTAGTTTAGGAGTTAATCCTGCACAGATAAACATACCTAAATTATATATATCATTCATACACGGTAGTAAAATGTACGTAATGTTTTTTAATTCAGTGTCTTAAGATCTTTGAAATAGTTCCAGAAAAGTAATATTTATATTTCAAAAGTTTAACAAAGAAGGATTTTTGGAAATTTAGAATTTTACTGAATTTCTGAGCTTTTAAGCCATAGTGACAACATTTTTCATTCTAAAAGTTTTTTGACACGTAGTAATATTTTTTTAGATTAACTTTAGGCTTTAACCTTTCGAACATGATCAAATTTTATCTTAAACAATTAAACAGATATAATGAAAATGAGTTTAAAATGAATTGAATTACCATATTTTAATTCAAATAATTTATAATTATTTCAGAATGAATCTGAAATAATAATAAATTATTTGAACTTATTCGAAACTCAGAAATTAAAATTTATTCTTATCATTCTGAAAATCAGTTTTTCTGAATTTATTAATATTTGAATTCAAAATATTGAACATATTTCTATCTTATTTTACTTTAATCTAAAAATTAAAATTCTGTAAATTTAAAAAACTTTTGCAAATCATTTAATTTGAATTAGAATATGGAACTAGTATTTAAAAAATGAAAAAGCCTGAAATTATTAAATATAACTAATAAGTAAAATTGTATTTTATTATGAAAAAATTTAATGTTTAAATAGAAAAAATATTATTTTTTATAATTCCTTACTTATTAATAATTGAATCTCTAATAATTAAAAAGTAAAAAAGAAAAAAAATTATTTAAAAGAACAAAAGAGCCACAGTAGAATTAAATAATATTAATAAAATTGGGGGGATTTGAGAGGGTTACAAGTGGAGTATAAGTTCTAAGCAACCCCATTATTTATTTTGCTTGTAAACTTATTTTTAATAACTTCACTTATTTAAGTAAAACTCTAAATTAATTAATAGAATATTGTCATTTGTGGCTGTGTCTCTGTGGGCAGTACTGAATCATGTAGTAGGATGGTCCAGAAAAGACTGAAGTCTTTTTTTTAATATTCTTAAAATATTTTTTTTAATAAATTACATAAGTAAATATATTTTTATTGTTTTTCTATTTATTATTTCTAAATAACTTCATAAACTTAATTTCTAAATGTATTACTAAAGTATAGTCAATTGTGGTTTTGTCGCTATGGGCCGTACTGAATCATGTAGTAGTGCTGTACAGAAAAGGAAAATGTTTTAATTGACTATATTCTAATTATGTACTTTTAGTTTTTATAAACTAAGAAATTGAAGTTATTTTTAATTGCAAGCTTCATTAAGAAATTTATAATAACTTCATTTGTAAAATTAACATTTTTAATGATTGGGGTACAGTCATATGTTCTTAGTCTGTATGGCAGTACTAAATCATGTAGTAGGGCTGTCCAGAAAAGGTAAATGTTTCATTTGATATATTCTATTAACAATTTTTTTGTTTTAAAATTAACATGTGAAGTTATTATTGTTGCTAATTTCATGTTTAAAATTAAATTTAAATTTAATACAATATGATTTGTTGTGACTTTGTCACTATGGACAGTACTAGATACTGTAATAAGCCTGTCAAAAAGGTAAATGGTTTAAATAATTATACTAAATATACTCATTTTTTCTAAATCATGATAATGAAGTTAGAATTTCTTATCATTGCTTTTATGCAGATTACGAAGGAAAGTTTGAATTAATTAATTTTTTTGCAGCGGATAAGAAGTAATAAATCCAATGCTAGTTCACTAATGAATTAGATGCTGTCATTATTGTGATGTCATAATGATTACTGGTTCAACTTAAGTAGCAATTGTTACCAATATTTCCACCAACTCAAAGTATAGGTGACTCAAGGTGAACCTGGTCACTGATGCTTTTGGGTCTTGTTATGTGTTCCTTTTTTAAATTATAATAAAAAATACATTGTAAATTCTCAAACTGCAAATCCTTAAAAAACCGGACGCATGTGTATTGATATTTTTAAATATAAACCTGGAAAAGTACAGTACAAGTGTAATTAACTCTTAAAATATTGAAGCTGGAATTAAGATTTGAAGAATTAAATGTAGAGTAAAATTAGCAATGTAAAGAGAATAATAAACAATAATGAATTTGGTGATTCATTAAATAATGTTTAATTTGCTTAAAACATCATTCAAAATGTGAAAAATCCATGAGCAATTGCTCTTTACCACATTACCTCGAGTGGAGTGGTTCTGTGGCTGACTCTTCTCAGCTATGGAATCTGCCTGTATTTAACAATGTATCCATACTGCACAGGTCAGGAAATTTTTATTTTTGTGCTACATGCAAAGCACTTGTGTTTCGTTGATTTTAATAAAAAAAATTAAACCAAACTTTGACATAATTGACTTACATTCAACTCTTACTAATAGTTAACTCTCTCTAATTGTTATCACCTTTTTGTTCCAACTTCTTTTTGTTTTTAACTTTTCCTAATTGTAGTATTTTTTTGAATTTCTTTCAAGTGACAAATAGATTTTTTTTTTTAATTTCAAAATTTTCAAAAAAATTTTGAAACTTTACTGCAAAAATAAAATGTAAAAATTTAGTTATAAAGTGATCAAGTGATAACAGTTTAGTGATTAAGTCAGTAAATCTTTGAGTCACTAAATTAAGTCACAAATCAGCTAGCCTAACTTGTTAATTTGTCTAAGTCATCACTTTTTCTGTTTACTTGAGGTGACTATTTAGACTAAATCTACTGTATAATTAAAGAAAGAATATTTGGGTGTGTTATGTCATTCTTGTGTTAATCAAAATACCAATATCCACTTTACCAACCTTGTAATTAAGTGTAAATTAAATTCTTCAAATCTCAATTCCAGCTTCAATATTTTAAGAGTTAATAACACTTATTCTGTGCTTTTCCAGGTTTATATTTCAAAATATTAATACACATGCGTCGGCATTTTTCAGTCATATATATATATATATATATAAAATAAAATATAGTAACACGAAATTACTTAATCATCGATACAATAATTTATTTCAATCTTGTGGCAAGCATCCAAGTGAGATGATTACATTTTCAAAAATGTAATCATCTCACTTGGTTGCTTGACAATGCCACAAGGTTGAAATACATTATTGCATCGATAATTATGTAATTTCGTGTTACTATATTTTATTTTATCCTTGCTCTGTTTATTACATTGAGCTCTCATGCCCGGATTTCCTCCTGGAATTTATTTCATTATAACACAACGCTATTGTACTGATTGTATTTTCAGTATAGGAGAAATAACAATAGTACTCAATTAGATATGACAGAGCATATATTTTATATAAAAATACACTATCTATTAGTTTGATCATGCATTGATACCTTTGGTTTCACAGAAACACTGGAAACTCAGTCTGTAAGGCTAAACATAAATGAATCCATTCTTCAGGTAATGGTCTTATATATACTTGTTTCTCTCTCTCTCATATATATATATATATATATACATTTAAAAAGAATACGCGGAAATCTCTCTAAGGCCCTTTCGACTATCATCTCGTCAGGAGAAAATCGATAGTTTTAATTAATAATAACGTCGAAAGAAAGAGCAAATGGGGAAATTGAGTGTGCCAAAATTAACGTCGAAGCGATTAAAATTCAATTTAATTATTTCGTTAATTTTGGCACACTCAATTTCCCCATTTGCTCTTTCTTTCGACGTTATTATTAATTAAAACTATCGATTTTCTCCTGACGAGATGATAGTCGAAAGGGCCTTAGAGAGATTTCCGCGTATTCTTTTTAAATGTATCTATAAATTTTGTACCTCAAAACATTTATTTATATATATATATATATATATATATATATATATATATATATATATATATATATAACTAATACATTTATATTAATACGTATATGCATACTGTATATACAGAGATTAGAAAATGTTGATTATCAGCTAAGAGACTAGTTGTTAGGTGAGCCAGTCATTCACCTATTTCTGTCGCAGTTCAAATATCTTATTACATCTATAAATCACTGGGTGCTTTTTATAGGTGTGCATTACCTTCTGAACTCTGATTTCAGTATTTCCTATTCAAGCCAACATTTTGTCGTGTCTATTTAAGAAAGATCTGTCCACGTACTTGCCAAT
>OY744527.1:89853560-89856060 GCA_963556195.1 Sepiola atlantica | reverse complement strand
GTTTTTATAGAATATTTTTCCCAGATTTCCGTTTCCTGAAATAAAATTCTTATTTCAATTTGAGAGAATATCCCAGAAGACATACTCACTTATTTATTAAACAGGATAGAAAATGGATTAAAAGCAAATTGATATTAAGAAAGCGAGGTTTCATTTATCATGTTCAGGATTTACAAAAACTTACAAAAAGTTTAATGTTTCTCTAAAAAAAAACCCCATTGCATCTCACTATGTTAAAAATCTACCTCCGAGTTTTTTTTTGTAAAGATTAGCAATACCTCAGTGGGTGACTTTGATATTGATAGTTAAAGACACTAATCTGAAATCAGAATAAAAGTAGGAACAGAAATGAAATTTTGTAATCTAAAAGTTATTGACCTTGAAAATATCGACTTTACACTTTACAAAAGAAAAAGAAAAACAGAAAAAAAATAATAAGTTCATAAAAGTCGATTATACGGATAATTACGATTTGTGATTTGAGAATTTTTAAATTTTATTTCTATTGACTTTTTTTTTGCTCATTTATTTATTTTATCTTGTGGGAGGAAGACATTTTAAGAATACAGAGAAGTAGTGTAGGAAATGACAACTCCCCTAAAAAGGAGGTGAAATTGAAATGACAGGTGCACTGAAGCAAAAGAAAGTGCAAAAATGTATAAGGCATGTGTTCAAAAGCGATTAAAGTTAAAATGGTGGGGAATATTGGAATGAAAAGGGAGACAATCATGTCTGATTAAACAATAGAAAGCAGAAAACAAGGTGTGAAATTAAAAGACAAAGCACAAAAGCAAAACTGAATCGACTTTTAAAAAATTAGAAATATTTTATATCGGTTCATAGAACTGAGTAAAATGATAATCATTATTGTTATAGTTGAGTATTCCTTTGTTGAATAACGGGTGTGTACGTTTACTAGTATAGCTTTTAGCACAGACGAATAAGTGCGATTACAAACGAGCTTGCTGTGTGTGAAATGGAGAGGGTCACAGTGTGTTCTGGGGGTGATATGACATCAGGGGGAGATTTGACAGGTGAGGTCATAAGGGGCCAAGGCTCAGAACGATATGCAGAGAGGGGCCCACAGATCTGACGTCACATGAGACGAAAGCGAGAAAGAAGGGTTGGATTTTAAACAGACCTACTTTGGGCGTTGATGCGAACGGTCGCTGACAAAATGTCTTAATGACCACAAAACTATCGAGGGTCGCACGCGACCATGGGCGCTGTCAGTCAGTCTCTCTGTTTATCTATTTATAGTTACTTAGGTAAAGATTTCTGTCTCTCTCCTACATAATTAGGTGTAAATGGTACTTGTGATTATTTAACCATTTTCTCTCAATAAACCTCCATTTCAAAACTATCTTTTTTTTTAAATTCTTCTTATTATTACTACACAAAGTTATACGAAAAACGGGTCTTTACTAGAGACGACACAGAAGGTGACAACAAGAAAATTCGGAGAAGCGACAAAACGGGTTCTTAGAATGAAAAATATGGCACGGAACACGACGAAAGAAGAAATGAATAAAATTCGAGGAAGAAATAAATAAGCAAAAATTTATCCAATGATTGTCTTAGTGGATTTAATTGGGTTCCCACGTGTTGATCATGTTGCCTTTCTTTTTTGACCTGTTATCTGCATTGGGAAAGAATAGATGATAACAAAAGTAATTTATTAGCTCCATTCCACAAACCATAAGTTCCTAAGACTTTACTTATTGCATTATATATATGCCCATAAGCATCTCCTACAGCGACATTTTGTATGTTGTGCCTTAACTTAACTGTATAGATCGAAATCTAACTATCATGTGATATTTTTCGACAAATCATGTGTTCGTATTTCTAATCAGCTAATTAGCAATAGTAATACTGTTAAATAGTAATTGTTATTATGTGTTTACAGAAGTTCTTTTAGGATCTCGGCATCAAAATACTCATTTTTCCACTACTAAATCTTAAAGTCTGTTTTTAGATATTCCTCTTAGAATATTCCATAGAATAAAACTATAATTAAGCTATTTAAGAATATGTGTTTTGTTTGTTCAGATGAAACGGTTTTATTCAATAATTATGTTCTCAAATTTCACACAAAACTTGAATATTATACTAAAGCTTCTTTTCTCTACGTTTTTTTCCTATATATTTTAATCACACAAAATACACATTAAATATTCCTTGATTATGGGATTGAGTTATATTTTTTTAAATAATCCACTTTAATGGTTCTGATAAGCCTTAATTTGCAGTTAACTCACTAAGTGACTCATTTCTTTTTCAGGTTTCTGTTTATCACTCTCTTCCTCTATCACTGTATATTGTGTGACCCTCCCCCTTCTTATTTCGTACCGTTTCTATCACTTACGTTACTATGATTCTCTCTCAACAGTCAAATGTAAAAAAACGAAGGAAAGAATAAAAAGATCAGAATAGTCAATTATAAACAAAAGGAAATAGCACCACAAGAAGTAAATATATTTAACCCGTAGTCGAGAGG
>OY744527.1:89801060-89846060 GCA_963556195.1 Sepiola atlantica | reverse complement strand
AGATAGAAAGGATAATATGGACTAGAAGGCCGAGAGCAGAAATACACAGACTCCTCATTAATTCCTGGGAATTCTGGGTGTGTCTGCTAGTTATAAGGCATAGCCATTTGTAAAAGAATTGAGCCTCTCGGCAGTCGATAATGCAAATGTGAACATATATAAGCATTATAATCTCTCCATAGTGAGAGTAAGAGGTCTTGACTGCTAACAAAATAATTGGCTTCCAAATTTCAGTTCGAAGCACTTGCTCGTCTAGTAGTAGCATGCAAGGGGTGGGGGAAGGGCGACGGCTCTAAGCATCTAAATTGGAGAGGGTATCCAATCATATTCAAACTATCTTTCTTTCTCGTAATATTTCTCAGTACAAGGACTTAAACTTGAGTCTTTGGGGCATACAATCAAAGAGTTGGCATCGGGCATCACCAGATGTCTGCATGCCACTGTCGTCTAGCCACACTGAAGATTTGTAATACGGAAAAGCAGCTGTCTGTGAACGAGAGATTATCTATCTATCTCTCTCTCTCTCTCTATATATATATATATATATATCTATATATATATATATCTATATATATATATATCTATCTCTCTCTCTCTATATATATATATATATATCTATCTCTCTCTCTCTCTCTCTATATATATATATATCTATCTCTCTCTCTATATATATATATCTATCTCTCTCTCTATATATATATATCTATCTCTCTCTCTATATATATATATATATATATATATATCTCTCTCTCTCTCTCTCTCTATATATATATATATATATATATATCTATCTCTCTCTCTCTCTCTCTATATATATATATATATATATCTATCTCTCTCTCTCTCTATATATATATATATATATATATATCTATCTCTCTCTCTCTCTATATATATATATATATATATATATATATATATATATATATATATATATATATATATATATATATATATATATATAAATAAATAAAAGATGAAACTACCGGTAAGTTATAGGATCATTCAAACTTTATATTTAGTAGGAATGAACCCACCTACCTCTGTAAATTGTCCAAAAGTGTGCATGTGTGTGGTAGGGAGTTATATTGATATTCTTTGTGTTAAAGATACTCTCGAGGAGATCTCAAATCCCTCACTTAAAAATGTTTAACTGATTTTAAAGAGATTAAAAGAATAGTTAAATGAAATAAAATAATCTTTCAAAATTTGAGAAAATCATGATCAGTCTAATACTCTAATGCGGGTTTAACTCTGTAAAATGACACAAATTCTATGTCCATAACTTCTGTCGTGTGAGCTCTATTTTCACATATTTTCACCATAGGAGTATGTTTTTGATTGCATAGAAGTATTCATACAACTGGTACGGCCATGTCGTTTGCCGTCAGTCATCTGAAACGCTCCAAACTGTGTCTCAAGTGGACGTCGATAGCCCAAAGTCACGTGGTAGGCTGCTTTAGACATGAAGGGGATCAGTTGATGACGACCTGATCCTAGCAGGCAGCACAAGCGAAATGGCAACAAACAAAAGTTGGAAGTCATTCACGAAATGTTTAACCTCAGCATGAGTTTATTTATCTCTATGTCACGGCTATAAGATGTGATACAAGGTCAGGAAAATGGGATTTGAAAAGCCAGCGCCCTAGAGGAAGAGCACTCTAGCAAAAAAAAAAAATGCCTGGGCAGCCCTCACACAAAAATGTTATTTAGACGTCATCGTCGTCATCGTCATCATCATCTCCAGTTTAACGTATGTTTTACATGCTGGCATGTGGTGAACAGCTTTTACAAATTGACTTCCAAACTAACCTATCTCTGGACAGGTATTTATTTATCTCTCTTTCTCCCGAATCCAAATCAAATACTTGTCATCTGTCAACGTGCTGGAAATAATAACTAAACAGAAAGTAATGATAATGCTATTTCAGACGTAAGCATGTAAGATTAAATGAAATCACACTTTTAATAACTTCAACAATCTTGAATCTATTCAATCCATATTTTAAGTAAATATTCTGAGCCATCATCATTCATCATGACATGCGGTTTAATATCCGTTTTACATGTTTTGGACGCGTGTTTTAGAATTTGACTTCCAAACTAACCTATCTTCGGCCAGGTTTTATTTATCCCTTATGAAGCATATGTAAAAGCTACACAATCATGCAGTTTCAAAAAGAGATTTGATCAAATTGTGCTCATTCTAAAAATACCTTATAAGAACATAATTCCCCAAAACTAAACATTTTAAGTCCATAACTTCAGTTGTGTAATCTCTATTTTTACACCCGTTTTACTATCTCAGTGTTGTTCATTGTCTTGTCTTATTTCTGGATTTGATCTCTTGCCTTTATTAAATGTTTCAGATGTGTCTAGTATAAGGACAGGTATTCCAGCTAGTAGCTTTAGACATAGGGGCTTTTTTAGCTTTATTTTACCCAAAACAAGACATATTTCCACTGATACATAATCGGTTACTGTGGTTCGAGGCTATATAAATAGTGAGCATGTTGTAAAGATTGGTTGTCATTCAATCAGCCAAAGTTAAGAAACGTTGAGCCTAGTCAGCACTTAGAGAATATAGGAGTCCTTCATAAGTGATTACTCATCTAAGATGAAAAAGAGGCCCCCACGGTAAAGTGATAAAAACACTAAACTAGAATCCTGGAATTCTAGGTTCAAACCTAAGCTGTAGACTTTTGGGAAATGCACATTACATCAATTCTGTAATCCACCCTGGTTTATAAATAGGTGGTAATCTAGATGTGGATATACACTGTGCTCTCTTATAGGAGTTGTAAATGCCATTGATTTAGCACTACATACATGAGAGATAATAATACCGAACTCCATGAGCCTCCTGACTCACAAAAAGAGAGAGAAAGTAGGCGTCAGCACGAAATCATGGTATAGCTTATGAAGCATTATTCAACTTACAATAGCAGGTATAAACATAGATGACTATTTATAGTTATCTATACACTTAAGAGTTCTCCTTAAAGGGAGATAATCTCCAACAAGGCAAGTAGCATAACATTATTTTCTAACCCACAAAAGAAAAGATATAAATAAAGAAAGAAGGTGACGGCACGATTGTTTATCAGAAACAGGTATTATTTTATCAGGTTCTAACGTTAAATAAAATATGAAGCAGATAAAGTTACAGAGTAAATGTGAAGGGTAATTACAAAAAAATACTTTTAAACATGGCAATACACGATGTATATATAATATATTCAGCATAATCACGTTGACATATGTGTTCTTGTAAGATCACTGAAGTTAAGAGTGTTGAGACTGGCCAGTACTAGATGGGTGACCATTTGGGAATAACAGGCGCTCTATGTGGGAGGACGATGAAACCTTCCTGCAAGAAAAAAATAAGTAAATACTTCAGTATAACTTGGTAATGCCCACGTGTTGATACAATGGAACAACTGCCTCTTAGGCAGAAGTTCAGTACTCAATCATGTGGCGAAGCTTTCTGAAAAGAGTCTGCAATTCGTTTTGTTTTTAATACACAATCTATAAGTTCGTGTACACTGATAATTTAGAAAGCCAAATATGATCTAATTGGTAACACGAGAGGCAATTTCTTGGCCTTCAAAATTAAGGTATATTTTAACATGTATTTTGTGTTATTAAAGTATATAGGACAACGCGGTAGGGAAACAAACGTTGATCATCTAACATTTAGTAGAATCATTATATTTTTTTTGTTTCATTTTACTTCAGTCAAAGTTCTCAGTGGGCTAACACTTGACCTCTATATGAGATACATAGATATTCGAATGTTCCATTAAAGTTCTCCTTTACCTGTCAAACGTTGAGTTAGTAAAAAAAGTTAACAATAATTTTCCTCTCTCCAATTGACCAGTTAACTATGTTATAATATATCTTTCTGTGGTCTCTTGGTCTTACCAGATTCCAGGACAAGAATTTATCTAGTCTGGTAGAGTACCCAGCTAAGTGCTGTTACTTGAGATGACATTACTTGGAGAAGGTATATCATTCCTCGTATGAGACAGTGTATAGCTGCGTTGAGGGGATCTTATTTGGGCTTCGAATACTACATTATTTTGAATATTTGGTCAGGGTTTACTTGTAGGATAAAGTATCCTCATGCCAAGTTGTCCTGACAAACCCGTGTACAGAAAGACTGAAGACACTCGAGGACAGTGTTTTATAGGTAATTCAAACTATATATATATATTGATAGATAGATATTACTTAAAAAGATAAGTTGTTTTTGATTTACTGTATCCATGGTTCCATACAAATGCACACGTGATCTTATGACATTATGATATTCGAATTTGAAGTAGACAGATGGTAATGACAAATTAAAAGCACCTTATCTTCTTAAGTAATATTAAGCTCTGTCTGAGAAGGCATCGAGCACAGCTATCATTATATATACATATATGTTCTGACAACATTTGTTGAACACTCTCGGTAGTCTATTGTCTGTGTCCACTTTGTTTAAGCATAAACAGAACTTAACTCCTTTTGTTTACATTGTAATTTCTTGTGACCGTTTAGTTAGAGCACTATCTTGCGGACTCTAGGGTGATTCTGTAACTGGGTTCGAATCTGGCAGCCATCTGAAATTATCATCTTCTACATTGATGATAGCGTAAACTTGAAATGCCGGCATACGTAGATAAAATAATTTAATATTTACTTAAATAAATATTGCTAGATATATATATATATATATATATATATATATATATATATGAAAATATATTAATGACAAGTAGGCTACGCAGAAATGTTCATGTTTCCTTCTCGGAGGAAATCATAGGCAATTAGCCTGATGATTTCCTCCGGGAATGAAACATAAATGTTTCTGCATAGCCTACTTGCCATAAATATATTTTAATACTACTACAAACTTGACTCATGTATTAAGCACTGTTGAGGTAAATACTGAAAATATCTATATGTAATATATTATATTACTTTATAATATTATGTGTATATACATGAAATATGTATCTATTAATAATGGAGTTTATGTATCTGTCATTCTGTCTGTCTGTCTGTCGCCGAAACTCCATCAGAGAAGTATGACTATTTAATAAGTCCGCCAGCTTCATTATATACTATGAAAAAAACCGCCGTAAACACTATGCGTGTTTCTCAATTTACATAATCAATTGCTTTTGAACTAATAAATTAGTATTCGCAAATATACACTCATGATTGTTTTCTTCAGATTTCCACATGTATTTACGCTATTTTGCTCGCTAATAATCTTACTTATAAATTTTAATTATTTCTTTTATTATTTATATATATACATACATGAAATGCGTTACGTAGTTAATATAACATGACGAAACTGATTAAACAGCCAGGGTTAATCCATTGAATTGCTTCCCTCCCTCCGTTAATTGAGTATGGACGCAAGACGGCACATTTGTAAACAAAACGTTGGCATTCACCGTGCTACTTTTTATTAAAACGTTCTGAGTTTGTTTATTTTCTTAATCTTATTAGCAATTATGTTTTAAAACACAAATTCACTGAATCAAATTGTTTAATTAAAATAATAATTGATGTAAAAATTACTATTTAAAAACACGCACACACACATTATAACGAATTTAGTTCAGGTAAACTTTTTCTTTCTGAGAATTAAAAAACTATTCGTGTTTACTATATTTGATTTTTTTAATACTTTCATATTCAATATTATCATTTTTTCACGACCTCAACTGAATTTATGATTACACCTTATACGCTATTAAGCTTTCATTTACAAACTGTTTTTATTATTCCATGTTTTATTTATTAAAAAAAAAGATGTGATTTTTTTCTTTACTGTCAACAAAAAACTAACACATTGTACGGGAAAACTATACAACTGATTTTAGAATCAAATTGTTTAATTAAAAAAAGGTCATTAAACAAACACGCACACATTGTGTTCACTGTATTTGATTTTTTTGTGCTTTTTCACTTTAGGACCTGCGCTAACTTTGACCCCGTCGTTAGGGTTAGGGTCAAGGTCACAGTGGAGGTTAGTTTTAGGGGTTTTTTTTTTTCCTTTTTAATTAAAAATATTTATATGTATGGGGGGAGGATAAAAAAAAAATTGGGGGAAGACGGTCAAAAAATTTTTTTCTTTCTTTTTAAACTAAATATATTTCTTGGGGTAGGGTCGAATTTCTTTTTTTCTTTATTTTCAACTAAGAATCTTCTTGATCATAAACAAAGACAATCAATGTCTAACCACCCAAGAAATATGTCTGGGGCTCCATTGGTTTACGCGTGAGCATTCATTTCTGACGCGGCAGCCTAGCAAAAATATGCGACCGGAGTGAGCATATATTTGCTAGTATATATAATAGAAATATACTCATCTCAAGATGGGTTAAATTAATTTCCCGTACAGAGTTTTGCACCACTTTTATCTCCCCTTACTAAGATTAAAATCAATATATAATGATACTAAACCTTATAGAATCCTTATTGCAATTTTGATGAAAGTCCATCCTTTTGAATCTTGAAAACGTATAAAATGTAACGTTCGAGCTTAAAGTGTCTTAATAAGGAATTGAAATCACAAGAATCATTCTTAATTTGGGTCCAATAAATATAGATCAAATTTAATGCAAATCTGAAAAAATTGAATTTTACAATTGGAGTTTGTGCCCATATTATGCACCCTTAAAAAAAACTTTAAAATATCCCAAAGAAAATGAAATTTAGGCAATATTTACTAATTGATGTCTAATATCTTTTTTTAAATTTCACACGAATCAGACTTCCACCTCCTTTTTGCTCCCTTTGCATGAAACTAAATTAAACTAAATATAACTGATATTACCCATCCTTATGCCTGTGTTTCAACATTCATAATACTCGGTTCATTAGTTTAGGAGTGTATCCTGCACAAAATATATATAAATATATGCAGATACTTAACTTAATATATATGCTCCACACAAATGTGAAAGCTTACAAAAAATAATGTGCCCATTTTACTCACAATGTTACTTAAAATACATATTCCAAAATTCATAATGATCGGTTCATTAGTTTAGGAGATTATCCTGTACATATATATATATATATATATATATATATATATATATATATATATATATACATACATATATATATATTCAATGATATTATAAAAAAATATATCAATATATTTTAAAGGATATCTTATAGGATGGTATTTAGGGATATTGCTGAAATTCCTAATATGATACAGATGCTCAATATTGGAAATTAATATAGGGTATATAATAGGGAAAATAAAAATATATTTTCAAGACTGAACACATTTACTTGCATATTTTCTTAATATGTTCAGCTAAGAATGTCAATACCCTTAAGCCAGAGCTTTTCAAAAGGCTTCTTTTCTCAACAGAAGGGTAAGCCAACCTTTGAGTTAATTAAACGGTGATTCAAATATTGTTTGAAAACTTTAATAAGTTTTTAAGAAAAGTTTAAACAATTGCAAAAGTTTTTTTGGGTGATTTTATAAGAATTATTTTCCCATTGAATAAGAAAAACTTTATTACGGAAGTTGAAGAAAAGTTAGAAATTAATATATTTTTTTTGTTTAGTTCAACATATATTCTCGGTAACCCAGTGAGTAATATGGCTACACTGTTTTTCTTTTGTAAACTTTACCATTTAAGGGGTGTGTCCACTGAAACTCGCACCCAAAACACTTTTCAAATAAGTTAGATAAAAGAAAAATGAATAGAGAAACGAATTGCTCTACATCAAATTTTGAGCTACATTACATAATGAATTTTTAAAAGGATTTATGGGCATGCGTGAGCATCAATAATTTGTATGCGTTTGGTGAAATCCTAAACTATTGAAATCATGAATCATGGAATATATATTCTAGGCATCAGGGTATGCAACGTAGGAACATTATTATTGTTTTTAAACTATAGTATTTAGAAGGTAGGGGCCACACAAACCGTACCATACTTCCAAAGAAAGAAAAAAACCATTAACATTTAAAACTAATGCTGTATTTATTGCTTATACTCGTCCTAAACATATACACATATCTAAGTTTATATACATATGCACCCCTAAACGTTAAAATTTACGAAAATAATTATGTGCTTATTTTACTCACCATGTTGCCTACACTATATATTCTAACATTGATAATGATCCTTCTATTAGTTCATGAGATTATCCTGTACACCTAACTTATATATATATATATATATATATATATATATATGTATGTATGCATGTCAGTTCTTTTGTACATCTGTGTATAAAAATATTTTCCTATTCACAGATCAGAGCTTGCAATTAAGTAAAGCATCTTTCATGCGGAGTAAGATAATAACAATTTTGGCATACGTGCATCGCTTGATCGTCAGACATTTTGGGTCCTGTGGGCTTTGCACCTAATCAAACTTTTGGCTTAAACTTCACTTTCAAAAGTATACTTTGCTGATCATCAGTCTTTGAAAGTTGAGATATTTCATTTCCCAGCGGCCGAATTGCATCTTTCTCGAGGCGTTCCTTGCACCTTTTTCACAATTTGTAACCTCAAAATAAACAAGGGGAAAATTTGCTCTAAACTCACTTTCTCGAAATTGGCAAAAACGTACATTTTGTTTAGACAATAACTTACTAGAATTGATTTTATGAGGATAATTTCCTGTAAGCTGTGCGTGCGTGTATATTCATGCAATCACTCAAAGAAAATAAATGTCGGCAAAAGTTTAATGGTAATAATGTAAAAGTTTGTTACTAATCATAATATAATGGAGAGTTGGTGTTTGTCTAAAACCAAAACTCAAAATATTTAAAAGAACATGGCATCAGATAAATATGCGGATCATATTTATGTATGACGATTTTTTTGTTTTAATTGAGATATGTCGATCTGTAGATAAAGCCCAGAATAGCATTTAAAAAGAACATGGCCTTCAACAACACTGGTTATTATGTTTTTGCATAAAAGTATTAAAAAGATCGTATTATTATGAAGATTTGGTGTCTGTTTCTAACAAAAGCTCACAAGGATTAATTATTTGGATTATTCGGACTACCATTCTCATCTTGGATGTTATTTTCACAACGTTTCGGCTGAAGTAATCTCTGATCTTTTTCAGGTGCATCATTTTTAATTTGCAAATCTTTATGTCGAATTCGGGAACCTATAACTCTTCAAGAACATGTGGTGCCATGGATAAAGGCATTGATTAACAATCAGTTCTAAGTGACAGTTTTATGAAGGTTGGCTGACGGAACGAGAACAATCTACCCCCATAGATTAAATAGGGGATTAAGTTTGAAATTCTGTATTGGAATAATAGTAAGAGTGTTTGCTAATGGGTTGGAAGACCAGAAGTCAACCCTCGGTCAAGTTATACCAAAGACTTAAAAAATGGTACTTGATTTCCCCTTGCAAAACACCTAGCATTATAAGGTGAAGATCAAGGGTAAGTGGAGTAATCCTGAGAAAGGAATGGCGTCCTCCTCTACACCTTGATGATGTAGCTAATAAAAAATGAGCCTTAAGGTCGTTCTTGACTATGGTCGAATACTTTACTTTTTTAAAAATGTAATACTTCTACACAGTCCTGACTGACAGAATGAGAACGATATCTACCCCAATGGCTATCTGAATGGGTATCTGAATGGGTATCTGAATTCGACAAAGATTCCCAGAGTCAAAAATATACACCTAAAGAAAGTCGGAGGTTACATCAGCTAAAACGTTGTTAAAATAACAACCAATATGAAAATAATAGTCCAGATAATTCAAATAATACAAAAACTTACAATACTTAAAAAGAACATGACATGAATGTAGTATCTGTTCTGACCAGTCGGAACGGGAGAAATCTTTCTTAAAAAGATTTCTCCTCCTCCGACTAGGAAAAACTTTATTATGTCCCATCCAGAGTGTCTCTTTTGAGGGAGCTGGATACTTCCCACATAAAAAAAACAACCTTGTGTATGTTTCGTAATTTTTGAGATGAGGGTTGATAATTTGTAGAATTTGGTACTGTTCTCATCTTGGGTGTTTTTACTACAATGTTTCGGCTGATGTAACCTCCACCCTTCTTCAGATGTACTTTGTCGAACTCGGGAATCTGGACGGAATTTCGAACTGAACCCTTTATTAAATCCATGGGGGTAGCATGCTCTCGTTCCATCTGCCATGACTGGGAAGAAGTCTTCAGTAATTGACAATTCTTTGTATCGCCCACACTGAGGATTGAACCTTCAACGTTCAGATGACTGTCACTTAGAACTGCATTTTACTTAGTAAACCTTGTGTATATTCATGAATAAAAAAATATCTATTAAAAAGCATTATATTATAATTGAGGTTTGGTATCTGTCTGCAACCAAAATACGAATATTATTTTTTAAAAAAACGTAAACAACCGTAGTGATAATATTATACAACGGAGACATCAGAGTTTTCTTTTCTTTAATTCTCAGTCATTTTCTTATTTATTTGTAATATTGAATCCATTGTAATAACGTTTTTGTTTCTTTTGTTTTTTTATCTATCTGAAGAAGTGATAAATTATACCAAAACGTCATATGAACTTAAAGCATTTTTGACATGAGATTTATTATTTATACCATACTGTCGGATAGTTCCCTTCTTCTTTTTTCTTTTCTTTTGCATACATACACTCCAATCTATAATAAAGACCAATGTGTATTTATTTGTATGTTTATATATAGAGATAAATTTATGTACTTTAATCTTGTCATGAAAAAGTTAGCGAGTAAAAAAACATGCAGGACGAAACCATTTTAAGAGTTGAGGGGAAGCGAGAAAGCAAATAGTAAGTGAGACAACTTCCGCCGTCTTAAATGAATTCAGAAAGAAATCCTCTACTCTAAATAAAAGTCAATGGCTGATGTTTTTTTAGGTAATCAGAAATGATAACTTATATATTAAAAATAAAATCACTGACGTAATTCTATGATTTTATATGAACACTGACAAGGCATAGTTATATTTTCGTCATTTTTGACTGAAGGTGTACACACACATATATATATATATATATATATATATATATATATATATATATCTGGGCAGCATTTTTTCTTGAAGGCATATTTCGATAAATATTACAGATGAGTTGTGTCTGGATATTTTTTCCATGGTCCTTTCTAGATGCATGATTTATCTTAGAGTTTCAGGCTGGAACAGGCAGATGAATTTGCCATACTCGTTTTGTACCCTAGTACTTTCGGTTCCTTCCGGAGTGATCTTCAGGGGGTGGATATTGAGTAAATAACATCTATTTTTAAATGTTTTGTTATGCTTTTGGCGGCAACCGTGTGATTGGTTGTAGTATTAAAAGCATTTTAGGATGTGTTCATTGTTATCTTAATTAAATTTACTAATAGCTGCCATTTTAGTTTCTATAAGTAGGGTTTCAACCATCTGTAATCTGTAAAAACTAAAAATCCAGCTATTAATAAAATTAATTTCGATAACATTGAAAACATCCTTAGATGCTTTTAATACTAATGCTCTATTAATACTACAACCAATCATACGGTTCACGCTAAAACCATCACTAAACATTTAAAAATGCATGCTCTTTACTCAATATCCGCCCCCTGAAGATGGTTTTGGAAGAAACCGAAAGTAATAGTTTACACAACGAGTACGGCAAATTCATCTGCCAGTTGCAGCCTAAAGTTTGAAAACTTATCAGACATCTAGAGAGAATCAAGGAAAAAATATATAGACAAAAGTTATTTGTAATATATATATATATATATATATATATATATGTATATGTGTGTGTGTGTTACAGAAGATAGCAATAATATCAATATCGGTTCTAATCTTCTGTAATACATAAATAAATAAATATTACGCTCTTATTTATTAATTTTCTTAATAATCAATCACTCTGCTGGGGTTCTCTCCTATGAACCTTACATAAATATATATATATATATATATATATATATATGCATACACATGTATGTAGTATACTCATATGTTCACATGTGTGTATCTATTGAAGTGAGAGGCGAGATAATTGTTTCTTTTTCATATCAGAATTTGTCTACAATTTGCTTATTCTTTGGTGAAGTCTTTGTAATAACGGTTGAAGAACTCTGCGAAATCAGCTGTAGTTATAAATAAATTATCTGCCATTTTCACAGTATGAACTGCTCTTCATACCATTGTACTCGTGATAAACACATTTTTTCACACACTTTCTTTGTACCAAGATGATTCATGACTAACACATTCGTGAAGATAATCGAGGCTTAAAGCCAGGAGAATCTGCAGCGTGTTTTCTCGCCAGCCAAAGAGGCCAATCAAAAGCAGTTTACACAAAGAAGGAAAAGAGTAGAACATCGAAGAAAATGGAGACGATGGTGGATAGAGAAACTAGTAGCAGTACACATCCCCAAAAGGTTACAAATACTGAGTTACACTTTAGACCTTTTTTTTACTATTTGGTCACCGCTTATCAAGGCCAAGAGCCACTCGAGGATGAGGGTTAATTGGATGGAATTGCTGTCAGTCGAAAGATGAAGAACACTATGCGAGTACTAAAATTGATCAATGGAATGAACTAAGTTTAATTACGTATGAAACGGTTGATCAAGCATATTTGTTGAGATTGGATATTGTTGATATCCAAATCCAGAGTGTCTTTTTGGGGATCTGAATTTTCCCCCACAATAAAAGCCGACCTTGTCTCTAACTCGGCCCTTGTACAGCGCAAGTAAGTAGGGACTTGTAATATTTTGTTAGGCCTCAGTTTCTTTCACATAAAATGTGGGAGGTGACGGTGGCTAAGTGGTTAACGATACGGACTGACAACCTGAGTGTACCAAGTTCGATTCCAGTTCGTTCCACAGAAACACTTCCACTTAGGATGAAAGCATCTGATATCTTTCTAGAAAGAATTCTAACAAGAAGGATATCAGGGAAACCAATGCCGACGACAGAATCATCTGATTAATATGAAATGACTGAATATAAGATGTCAATTCCCTGATTCAACTTGGTAACACAAAACACAGCATATCCTCTCTTTTAGATCAGAACACAGCGCAATCTTCAATTCTACAGACCCCTCCTCCTCCTCTGAACTCACAATGCGACAAGCAATTCACACTGTCATAGTGTAACTATTTGATTTAATGCCCAATGCCAAATGATGCTAACATTTCTCTTTTTAGTTTAGAATTCCTTCCTGGGGAGTCAAGTGCCTCTCATTGTAGACCCACTGTTCAAGATGGATGAAAATAGACCATAAATCCAAGAGAGTAAATTCAATGAATCAGTGAAGATCATCGGAATGTGAATAATAAACAGGAATGGTTGGGGTTAGGAACGAATGGTAAAAAATATAAAAAAGCAAAAAACGAAAAAATACATGTCAAAAATGTGAATTTAGCAGAAACCTTTTTTATAAATTTTCAAGAGATCTTTAATAAATACTAATTTTTAGGTTAAATGTGTTTTTAAACACAAAATTAACATATAAACTCAAGACAAAAATATCACGGCAATTATTTGTGAGAAATGCATATTTGGCTGAATGAAAACTATCACGGCCTACTGAAATGAAATCCATTGGGATAATCAGTTCTATTGTGGTCATTTACTTCCTAATACTTCCCACACTGAAATTTTGGGGCCTTCAGGTTGGGTCATGTAGCATTCCAAGATGCCCACCCCCACTCGTATACCATAGACTTTCTCCAAATTGTATTTATCTTAGAAGGACAGCACCGTTTTCTTTTTCTTCCACTCCCATTTAGAAATTGACCTGCTTGTTTTCGATTCTGAGCAAACCGGAAAGCAGTGAGTGGTCTAATCCTTAGAAAGACGTGACTTCCCAAATTTTGAAATTTAAAATTTCTTTTTTTTTCTCTCCATTTCATTCTCTCCAAATATGATCTAAGGTTAAGATCGGATTCTAACTCTGCCTGATGAGATCCCAGTTTATAATAGCTGTTGATCGATAACATCGACATGCCAGTGTCACAGATTTTGTACATGTCTGTGTAAATAAAATAATGATAATATATATATATATATATATATATATAAATATAATGTTGATAATGAGTACTGATTGTAATTTAGGCTTTGGTCGTCTAGTTTTTCATGTTTTTTTTGCGTTTATGCTTTGTTTTGTAAAATTAGCACTGAAAATAGCCACACAAAGAAATAAATGCACAGGAGCATTTTACAAATATATTGGTGTTTGATAAAACAATTGTATGCTGAATTAAAAATAAGTTTTATGTAATGATGTGAATATGTTCTTTTATAACATGAAATGGTATAATAATTGCATCAAAATTATTGTGTATATATACATATATATATATATATATATATATATAGAGAGAGAGAGAGAGAGAAAGAGAGAGAGAGAGAGATTTTTCACTTAAAAGATTGTTTATTCAGTGAAGACTGGGATTAAGCCAATAAAAATAAGCTCGATGATACTCGATTACAGGGCACAGAGCATTTATATGTGATTTTTTGAAGGCTTACCAAACCATTCCGTTAAGGAGATCATTTATCACCACAAAAGACTTTTTCTTTCAAAGTTTATTTATTTATCATATATATCCAAAATTTGGATATATATGATAAATAAATAAACTTTGAAAGAAAAAGTCTTTTGTGGTGATGAATGATCTCCTGAACGGAATGGTTTGGTAAGCCTTCAAAAAATCACATATATATATACATATATATATATATATATATATATATATATATATATATATAGGTGTAATCCATACCTTCCATCTGTTATATTTTTTTTGTCTTTATATTTCATCGAACGACCACAACCATAGTTTTGTGATCTGTTCTTCCAATCTTTGTTCTTGTTTTACAGGAAAACAAAATTCTCTTAATATGTATTTATTGTCGTTTTTATTTTTTCCAAAATTAACGGTTTCAATACAACCTATGCACTTTTCGCAATAGAGGCAAGGGAAAATACACAGTCTTTCAAAATGAAATATGAAGACTAAGAAAATAAAAGAACAGATGAAAGGTATGGATTGATTGTTCCTTTGGTCATTTGAATGCATCTATAATATATATATATATATATAATATATATATATATATATATATATATATATATATATACATATATATATATATATATATATATATATATATATATACATATATATATATATATATATATATATATATATATACATATATATATATATATATATATATATATATATATATATATATGCTCGGAAGCTTGTAAGCAACTTCATTGAGCTTGCAATTTGGAACATTTTCGGATATTTTTTGTAGAACCAACAAATATATATATAATATTTACAAATAAATGTTAAATTATTTATACCTACATACGCCGGCGTTTCAAGCTTACACTCTCATCAGTGTAAAATGTGACAATTTCAGATGGTCACATGGCGTGAACCCGCTTCACAGAGTCTACCAAGACTCTGCACGCTTTTACTATCCCCACGACCATCAGAAACTATCACGTGATACAGGAGAAATTAAGTTCTATTTATACCCAAATACAGCTGGCAGTAAACAGCAGACAGTCTTGAGGGTTCAATAAACGTTATCGGAACCTGGATATAGCTAAGTTAAAGTCTGTTTTTAATATCTCCGAATAGTGCTCAACTTTTATTTCTTAAAGAGACTTTATAATGATAATATTTAATTATATATATATATATACATATATATATATATATATATATATATAAAGTAAACAATGGTATGTTAAATTCCAATGACCAAGTCTTTATTCATATTTTTACTTGCAAAATCTTCTTAATATATATATATATATATATATATATATATTATAGTAAGAGAGAGAGAGAGGGAGATCTCTTAAGGAGTGGAGGGCTCAATTTTTATCCAGCAGTGGGAGGCAAGTAATTAGGGACTTATTTGAAAATAATCTTGGAAATGTGTTGAATTTTACAACAGGTTATTTTAAGGTGCAGATAGAGTGGGGAAATCAGCAGCACCCGTTTTTTAGGAGTAGGAGCCACTCCTAAACTTGTGGGGCGAGTAAAGCTTTGTGTACATTATATATATATATATATATATATATATATATATATATATATAGAGAGAGAGAGAGAGAGAGAGAGAGAGTCTAAAGAGGCTTTGAGTTATTTTAAACAAAAAGACAAAAAAAAGGAAAATGCAGTTTAAATTCCCAGAGAAACTAACTAAATCCAAAATAGTGCAGACTTAACATTCGTTGGAAAATTCATAAATAAATAAAATATATAATATATATATATATATGCCATAGTTACCGTAGGTTTAATATAATTAGTTAATGTCTAGGAGAGCTGGAGAAAATTACAGAATTCTAGATTATTAAGGCCTTCCATAATTGAAAAAGTCTGACTTCTATAAATAAATGCTTGTTGGGCTATAGATGCACATTTGAGCTCATACATGACTAAATCAGTTGATGTTATCATGATTACTGACAAGGAAATGGAAATATAGTTTCTGCTTGTTTTAATAATGTCTTTAAACTTGAAGGAAATGCAGGAATTCATTTCTTCTTCCTTAACCACAGGGTAAAAATCAGTCATGGGGAAGAAGAATTTTGAATACAACCTTCTCATCTAACATAAGAGAGGTTAGCATTCCTGGCTGAGACCATTATTGGTCATATCTTACGAACCTTGATAAAGCCTGTATTTTGCAGTTTAAATAAAGAGACAAGGCCATTTAACTAAAGAAAAGATATATATATATATATATATATATATATATATATATATATTTACGTTAGGTATGTGTATATGTTTATATATTTGTATGTACAAGATTCACCTCTAAACTAATTAACTGATCACTATGAATTTTGGAACAGACCTGTAAGGTGTAAGGTTTCTAAATGTCGGTTTAATTTAGTTTCATGCAAAGGGCGTCAAAAGCGTGTGAAGTCCTTAGAGAAAATTCAGATACCGCCAATTATTGTGAAATGTTAATAGGTATTAGACATAAATTCATAAATATTCCACAGATTTCAGTTTCTTTGGAGAATTTTAAAGGATTTTTAGAAACATAGTATGGACACAATCTTCCATTCAAAATTCAGATTTGTATTGAATTTGAACCATGGTCATTAGACACCAATTAAGCAAGATTCACTGAATTTCAATTTCTACTAGAGAAGTTTAAGCCTTAAATATTTAGACAATTTCCAGAATGAAAATCATGTAATGGATTTTGATATATATATATATATATATAAATGTGATACTTAGAAGGCAATACAATGCAGAGGTGTGACGGATAGAGACAAGTTGGAGCAAATAAGACATATAATGGTGGAACAAATTAAATAGTTTCACCCTAAATACAATGTATACATACATATATATATATTTATATTTTTTTTTTTTTCACAAACACACATATATCTGTTTATCTATACAATGTTACAATGTTATGTAATACCTGTATCAAGATGGTCTGGTGGAAACTCTGTATGATATAATATTTCGGGTACTCTTCACTTCTTCAGAACCGTGTCTAACTCAAGTTCAAGCGTGCATATATATATATATATATATATATATATGCTCCCTACTTATAGGTTGAAATCTCTGGTAAGGGAAATAATAGTTCCCACTTAGCATAAAAGCAATACTCTTCTACAAGGAATAGAGTTGTCTTAGGTGACCAAGTAATGCAAAAAAATATGTAAACAAACAAAATACATAGCGTTATAAATCCTCCCAACTGTCAATAGCGTGCTTGTAATAAAACGATGCTTCTCTGCAAACAGAAGCGTCCACCAAAAGCAATGTTTATATATGAGTCATAACGAAGACGAATCATGCATGTCTGTGGACACAAAAAATATTTATTAAAATAATAATATCAGCTTCCTTAAGAGGCGAGCACTTTTTTTAAAAAGCTAAAGTTTCTGTCTAGCAAAAATGCAAAATTCTTTTCCTTGAAATTGAATCCTCTTAGAAACTTCGTATATCTTAAAAATAAATATCATATATTTCCTTCTCATTCACACAGTTGGCGCGGTGGTATATACGTTAGATTTTAACAGTCAGTGTTAAATGAAGTTCAAAGTTCGTGCTGTGCAGCGAGTGCGTAAATCTGTATATAGCCACATTGATAAGTATTAATGATGATGAAACATGCATGTCTGTGAATATAAAAATATTTACTAAAATAATATATATGTATTTTTAAACCGTTTCCGACTTCTGCCGTCAGCCACTTATGACTAGCTTACTGTGTATGACCGCCGACTCGACATAAAATAGAACTTAATTCTCTTCTTTCCCATGGTAATTCATGGTTGCCGAGAGTCAATGGTTACTTTGTGACTGTGTTCGACTCCTTCGCCCAGCAGGAATTATCATCTCCTACACTGAAGATTGCATGAGCAGGAAACACGTGTCTGTAGGTAAAAATAAAAAATATTTATATAAAAAATATTGTTAATATATATATATATATATATACACGCTTAACTATCTCAATAAATATTGAGCTGTCTACAAGTCGTTGATTGATCTCTGTTGTTAGCTCAAAGAGTTTTCTAATTGATTTAAATTTGATGTGTATATATACACACATAATATACATACATGTGTATAGACATCTGACATTCTCTCTCTCTCTCTCTCTCTCTCTCTCTCTATATATATATATATATATATATATATATATATATAATAATAGTTATAATTCAGGTAAAACATCCACAGGGTAGTAATCCAAAGAATTTAAACCGGGTTTATAAAAAGTGGTCAATATCAAATAGACCTTTTATATATGATTATTTTTATTTACACAGGCATGTACAAAATCTGCGACACTGGCATGTCGATGTTATCGATCAACAGCTATTATAAACTGAGATCTCATCAGGCAGAGTTAGAATCCGATCTTAACCTTAGATCATATTTGGAAATTAACTCTGCCTTATGAGATCTCAGTTTATTATAGCTGTTGATCGATAACATCGACATGCCATTGTCGCAGATTTTTTACATGTCTGTGTAAATAAAAATAATGATATATATATATATATATTATATATATATATATATTTATATATATATATATATATATATATTAATATATATGGATATATAGATATATATATATATATGGATATATATATATAGAGAGAGAGAGAGAAAACCATGAAGAGTAATTGAAAGAAATAAAAGAATTAAATTCATTTTCAAATATAAATATACTTTCTTATATTTTATTAGTCTCTCTGAATTCGCTAATAAATGACCTTATTGAAGAAAATTATGATTAATGACCTCTTTGAAAGAAATGCATTATCCTTTCACAAAATCTACTTACATATATATATATATATATATATATATATGTTTATATTAATAAAGATTTTTATCAGAAAGTATACTTTTAAATATGTATATTTTTATTTGAATAATGTTTTCTTTTAAAAGAAGCTATATGATGAATTGGAGAATTTCCTGTTCATAAATTTAATATTTTGAGATCTTGTATGCTGGAAGGACAAACATAATTAAAACAAACATTTCAAAATGCAACATTTCTGAACAAAATTTCAAACAGATTAAAATGTACACAGACGGATCAATATGTTCAACAACATCTTGAACAGAGAAGTGTTGAATGCAAGTGAAATCAAGATTTTAATATAGAATAAGCTACATTATCTATTGTATTCTTCTTAATTTCAATATACAGGGTTTGAGGACATGCGTTGCATGGAGAGAAAGGATATGAGAATGATACGATGGATGAGTAATGTGAGCTTTAAGGACAGGCGTAGATCTGATTACCTCAGAGGAAGAGCAAATCTGGACAGTATAGGGAGATGTGTGCAGAACAGGTGACTTCGTTGGTATGGTAACATTAAAAAATAGATCAATGTTCTTGGCTTAGTAGATGTACAACATTTTTAGTTGCAGGGTCAGTTGACAGAGGAAGGCCAAGGAAAACATGGGAGGAAGAGATAAGGATCGATTTGAGATAAAGAGGGATAAATAAAAACCTGGCCAGAAATATATTAGTTTGGAAATTAATTTCTAAAAATGTAAACGGACGTTAAATCAATGATAATGATGACATTTGGGAAAGGTATGGACGCCCACACCTCAGATATTGTAAAATCAGCAGCTTGTGTTCAATAAATAGTTAACAATGTCATTTTCAGAAGATGTTGTTTTTGCATTAAATAGCAAAACACGTGTTGATATCCCATGTTCAAATCCTGTAAGAGTCTGATTTTTCAGTTTGTGGTTTCTTTGTTTATTCCCAGCACCGTGGATTAAAGTGACCGTTTATTTAATGTTATTACTAATGCAAACACGAATTTTGACAAAGAAAACAGCATCATATATCATGTTGAAAAACGTTCCTATAAAGTATATACGCATAAATATTTATTTATTTATAGATAAAATGGTTATCCACCGACATGTGTTTCACCGTTACTGCGGCTCATCAGCATGACTGACTATAACAGGATTCGAACCCTTTGATCACTGAGACTAATCAAGTGCGCTAACTAGTACGCCTCGAAGCACCTGTCTGAAATTATGTGATGATTTTCGCTTTATAAATTTATGCCGTCACTTTTTTTAACGCTGTTATTGTTAGCGATAAATTGCTCTATACTAGCTAATAGTAATTACCGCTCTCCTTAGATACGGAATGTCGCACTTCGTGGAGTACTGGTTAGCACTCTTGACTACAATCCCAGTGATCAAGGGTACAATGAATTATATATATATATATATATATATATATATATATATAACAAAAAGAAAATTCAATGAAATATGCATGAATGAACACATGCCGCCTAAGTACATCTCCATATATATATATATATATATATATATATATATATATATATATATATCACACACACACACACACACACACACACACACACACACACATTGCTAAATCAATGAAATATTTTCCGTCATTTCCATTTTCATTAGCTTGGAAATTTTCACCGTTTTTTTTTTCATTCCAATTAATCAACCATCGTTGATGCTTTCTGCTTATAAATATGTTTTTCTCGGTTTTGTTTTTGTTTTGTTTCATTTACTTGTGACTTTTAGGGTTGGTGGGAGGGGGCTTTTGAATTCTTGATTCGCATTCCTTCTTCATTCACGTTGCAATTCTATAATTCTTGATAGTTTATTTATCTTTTGCCAAGGACATTACTGCGTGAATCTTTGCGAGTCCCATTGTTCGGTAAGTGAACAAAACTTTGACAAAATCCGTGACAGCTTCATGGCTGTTAACAAAATATTGATTACCGGCAAGTTCTATTCTTTTAAAATGGCTGCCACTTCTCAGATCTTGAATTTCTTTGATGGCCATAAATGTGTGTGGGTCGGTGTCTTGAATATATGGGGGTGGGTCTCGTTTACGTTCGTACAGGTATGTCTCCCTTGATTATTAATGGATGGCTGTCTTCTGCAACTCTCTGACCGTGTGTGTCGCACACATTGAAATAGGTGTGTCTCTTGCATTTCGGAATGTGTACGCCTGTAACTTGTAAGTAGGTATGCCCGCAAGGGCAGAGTTACACACAAGGTAAGTTTTTAATGTGGGGAAATCCAGCTCCCCAAAAAGAGACACACTGGATTAGGACGAAAATTAAGAATTGCTTCAATCTAGAAGGATTTCTCCTTTACTGACCGAGGACAGAAAAAATAAGTGTAGGATCAGAACAGATGCTACATTTTGATCTCAGTCAAAAGGCAAGTAGGTATGTAATTTCTATTCAAATTGTATGTCTGTACAAAGTAAAATTTGTCAGTCACAAATCCAAAAGTCAAACATATATACTTTACATACCAGATTAAACACCCACTGATTGGCTGTGCATGGTAGTCAACTTTAATTTCATTAGAAGAGTTAGTGATTGGTTAAGGAGAGATTAAAATGTGCATATGGGTTCTCTATAAGAGACAGCCCATATAAGCTTTTCACATCTACCGACAAATGATGCATGTGACAGGAAGATACTTATTTCCATAAGGTAATAAGGCAAGTTGCCACGTTTTTCAGTACAGGATGTCACAGTGTTAACTTAATCAAGTACTTAAATGCATGAAAGTGACTTTTGTCAATGGAAGATATAATATCGCTAATGGAATACGACTTAGACGGCAATGTAGATGTAGCCTTTTGTGGCTTTTCCTCATCTCCAGGTGATAATACTACAACCATTATTACAGAAGAAAGAGATACTTCAGCCAGCTCTGGATGGATAAAGTACCAGGCATTCTTTTTCCATTTGTAAATTCGTTTGATGGTACAAATGCGGAAGATTTCCTTTTCGCTTTTGTCCATAAATGATGCAGGAGATGTGGAGTCACTTATTTTGCTGAAGTAAGCAGCGCTCCATTCCACTATAATGTCGCATATATTGATCCATCTGGAAAGTTCTGGGTGTGTTTTGGAAAATAAAAATGAAACAGAATGATTCAGATTAGTTTTCACAGTACTTTTAGGAACTTCCAACATTTTTGCCAGTCATAACGTTTGTGTTGACATTAATGTTTATTTTTAAATGATCATAATCTGACTAAAGGTTTTCCAGATCGATTTGGATCTTCTAAACAGAAATTCACGTGTTTGAACTTTGTAAAAAAATCTCCGAACCATTGATACGCCAACAGTGCCATTATTTGACTTTGAGTAGTCATATTCATTTCAGCTGGTTCTGCGTGAGTTTGTGCATGGCAGTGTGTATAAATGGGACAGGCATTGTAGATGTGTGTGTATATTAGCTTGCCTCTGTTTTGTCCGTGACAATGTGTGGGTGTGTATGAACTTGTGCGTACGTCAGTTCGATAAGCTGTGTGTATATGCGGTTGATGTGTTTAGTAGTTCTTGTTTCGCCTGTCGAGACCTTTGACCTCAAAGGTTTGGGCTGGTTTTACATGTTCCTGTTGCTTTTACATTCTTTTTAAAGAAAAGTATTGTGATGTGTTACAGAGAGTGCAGTTTTCGGTTTTCATGTTCATAAGAGTCGTAAACAAGTAATATATAGAATTTTAAATGAATACATAATATTTCCAGTGACGTAGTTTGGATGTTTACAATACTATTGTTTCGAGGCCACATGATGGTGTCATGAGGATTCGTATTTTACGATATCAGATCCTTCCCCTCACCCGGATAAAGCAACCAGGGCTAGTAAATCCCTGATACGCTCACACATGCCACTTAATCCTTAGAAACTGTGTTTAATACTCTGTGTAATATGATATCAGTTTTAAAAAAATTTTCATTACATAACATAACAGCAAATCATATATTTCTATATTGTCATTCATCATAAGTTTTTTTTATTGAAATAAGGAATGGGGGTTTACTTACTTGAAATAAAAACAACCGTTTTGATGTATAACTTATGCACACATATATGTGTAGGTATAGATAGGAACAAAGAACATACTGAATAAAACAGGAATTATTAACACAGAGTCATGGTTCTTTTTATTCGATATTTCGTTTCAGTCATAAAACTTTGTCAAGAAGAGCTAACTAAATACAAAATAAAAAGTAACTTAATTTCATATCTTTGGAGTGACTCTCAATAGTTTGACAGAATAATAATCAAAAATAAAATTTAAAAACTTTAGGAACCTTAACTTGCTATCATGGCTTACAGTCAAGAGATACTTTGAAAAGTTGAAATGCAAAAAACGTGACAACAGTCACTTCAAAACTGTTAAGTTACCACTCCCAAAAGTGTTGCATTTCATCCTCATCTACCACACTCCAATATGATGTTGTTTGTTTTACTTAATATGACATCTGCTTAATTTTCTTGCTTTTTAATTAATATAAGATTTCTAAGTCGTATTTCAGATATTAAATGCTCATTCTTTTTTCCATCTAATTTCTTAATTTTAAGAAATTAGATTATCGCTTTTTGTATTAAAACTCTTCAATTGTCTTCATCTACTCATAATATTAGGGGCATTTTCTGTGTGTCTGTGTGTCTGTCTGTCTGTCAATCACAGGTAATGGAAAATATTGCATTAATACTAAATAATAAATTCCCAAGAAATTAAGCGGATGCCATGACCGGAAATCGAAATCAAAATTATCGATATTTCGCTTCCAGATAATTATATGCCTTCATTATTTTCCACAGACACCATTTATGTGGTTTTACAGTTATCAGCACTATGGAAAACACCTAATAAATCTTATTTTACAGAATGATACTGAAACATTTTTATTATGAAGAACATGTGACAACAAGTGTTGATTACTAATGAGTTTACCAGTAATAAAACAAATGATGCATCATGGTCCTGGATATCAACACACACATATACAAGTTTCTTTATTTTGCAATCATATATATATATATAGATATACATATATAGTTCGGCAGCAAGTCATTTTTATGCAAGCGTCATTAAAGATCACAGAGTTCACTCTCTTCACGATCTTTCTTGTCAATTCCTCGACTTGGCGAGCAATTCTTCGGTTTTAACCGGTGAAGTATGACACCTAGACTTGTGTCGTGGGCCATTCCTCTAGCGCTTTAACTAAGCTCATACATAAAAACAAATCTTCGAATCCCTACACATAAAAAAATTACAACCCACAATTAATAAAATAGCATTCACCACTGGTACTAACGCTCTATCAGTCTTTAACAATTAATAAATAAATAATAATAATAATAATAATAATAATAATAATAATAATAATAATAATAATAATAATAATAATAATAATAATAATAATAATAATAACAAAAAAAAGAAAAGAAATAAATTAATAAAGATATATATATATATATATATATATACCGCCTATAATGGTTTCACAAATTGAAAAGATAAATAATTTATCACTTTAAAAAATGTATCACACTGTGTGTAAAAGGTTGAATGCAAAACCCAGAAATATCAGTTGGGTCATTCAGAATACCAATGAAACAATAATTTTAAATTAAGACATTCTTAAACATTGGAAGAATTTTTATGAAAATTGTATCATCATCATCATCATCATCATGTTTGGTTTAACGCTTGTTTTACATGCTGGCATGCGTTGAACATGGTGTATGAAAATAACAATTCTTGATTGTATGATAGACAACTCCATATCTAAAGAACTTGATCCAATTTTAACAAGTGAAATAGCAAAAGCAATAAGAAACTTTAAAATGGGTAAAATCCTGAAGATTGATAATATTTACTTCGAACATTTGAGAATGGTTGTTGAGCCTCTAATCAAGGAAATACAGTATCTTTTCAACTCAATTCTACATGCTGAACGGATTCCTTATAAGTTTAAAGAGGCAATACACTATATTAAAAAATCGCAGTATTTTGAAAGTCTATGTGTATTTGGTCTTTTCGTCTAGAAGGAAAGGTGGAAGGCTTCTGAAAAATTAAACCACTAAAAAGATGGCACGGTAACTTATTTCGGAGACACATGATAGACTATATTTCCGACATTTTGAGATGAAGATTGATTATTTTAATTATTTGGATTATTCAGACTACTGTTCTCATCTTGGATGTTATTCTAACAACGTTTTGGCCGATGTAACCTCCGACCTTCAGATGCATCTTGTCGAATTTGGGAATCCGTATGGAATTTTGAACGGAACCCTTTATTTAATCTCATGGCGCAATGGATACCAGTACTAAGTATTAACAAGTTCTAAATGACAGTCTTCAGGAGGTTGAAAGTTAAATCCTGCCTATGGACGATACTAAGAATACAATTATGAATGACTTAAGGCATCTACCCAATCATGGCTGATGGAACGAGAGCAAGGTACTCTCGTGGATTAAATAAAGGTTCCGTTTGAAATTCTGTACAGATTCCAGAGTTTAACAAGACGCATCTATAGAAGGTCGGAGGTAACATCGGCCGAAACGTTGTGATAATAACATCCAAGATGAGAACAGTAGTCCGAATAATGCAAACAATAAATGATAGATAATATCTGATGTTTATTTACTCCTCGCGGAGTTAGGCACAAGGCCAGTTTTATCTTACTCCCACAAGTAAGATGTGACCCAATATTGGGTCGAGCAAGTGGGGTTTAAAAGCCAGCGCTCGAGAGGTGAGCACTCTGGCCATTTAAAAATTGCCTGGGCAGCCCCGTCGGCATTCCCCGGTAGGGGCGCCTCAGACAGTAAGCAATAAACTTACTCCTCCCCAAAGAGGGGAGGCGAAGCCTGGGAGGGTGGACCCCCTAGAACTGCACAGGACAGGCGTGCAGTATCCATCGGAACAGATACTACACTTTGATCTTAGCCAAAAGGCCGAGGATGTCCTCGATAGATAATATCTGATGAGGTTTATGATAATGATACATTTACTTGCAGAAGTTAGCACGATGACTTATGCAAAGCAGTCAGTCACAGGATTAGTTGGTTACTTTTTGACATTAATAGAACATTATTGATTCGTACTGATGAGACAGGAACTTCAAACACCTGCTGCACACCTGACACGACGTATTGATCTGGCATATGGAATCACTTAATTTTAACCAGCAGGAAATCTAATATCATCCGCGAGCACACAGAGTTTTTCTTTAAAATATCCAGTGGTGCTTTAATCACATTCTTCAGTCACTGTCTGGAATCTTCAAGTTCGAGTTTAGTTTTTGGTAAAAGTCAAGGGTCAAAGGATGCCAACTTTAAGATATGTAGATGGGGAGCAGTGAGGGTGCGATGTATTGCTCTTACTCTATACAAGACGCATGTAAAATTGGTAAATATATTATAATAATTGGACACTCAGTATACAAGATCACAAACTGTAAATATTAAGTATTGAGTAGTCTGTTAGCATATCTAGCCGATTGGGTAAAATAGAAAGAGAAAAATGAAAATAATTCCGGGCAAGTTGTGGAAGTATTATTTTCACTCCTGCTTATTTGTATATATATATATATATATATATATATATATATATATTAGAGATACGAGGTAAATAAATTTATGACATATTCATTTGCATACGTTCTAAGAATTCAACATAAACAACAGTTTCATGTACGATCGTTTCTGGGACGATATGGATCTTTATTGATATATATATATATATTAGAGATACGAGGTAAATAAATTCATGACATATTCATTTGCATACGTTCTAAGAATTCAACATAAACAACAGTTTCATGTACGATCGTTTCTGGGACGATATGGATCTTTATTGATATCAAGTCTCTTCATCAACACAGTGTATAGACACGAGGTTTGAAGTTAAAACATGGTATAAAGACTAGTTTTTAAGATAATTCTCAGGTATACAGCAATTTGAGAGGTTTGTGTTAGGATATAATAATTACAATCCATTTCAAATAGCATACAAACCAATTAACGACTATACTAAGGGACACATTAAGGGAAATAAAGATTGTCTATAACACAGGTACAGAAAAAGCATACAATATACATGTATATATATATATATATATATTATTTTTAATTTTATTTATTAAAAACTGTGTTCTGCGGCTACGGTAGTCAAATGACATCTCGTAGCTGCAATCAGTCCTCCATGCCAGTCCCAGGCCATCTAGCTTTGTCATGCGCAAGTTGTCGTAGGCAATGAAGTTGTTTCGCTGTACATAGTGGTCCTAGTCACGCCTGCTTGAGGTCAGCACGTGTGTATATATATATATATATATATGTATATTATATACATTTCTTTTAGTTAACACAAAGGTTTATGCTGTAGCTTTATAGTGCACGACTAGAGCGCTTAATTTAAAACCATGTAAAACCGTAGTTACTCAGAGAACAACATTCCATTTATCCTCCAAAAACATTTATTTGCAAACAATTGTTTTGCCAATCTCAAGAACATACATACATTTTCATGATATACAAAATATCACCGATTTATCTTGAGGGAGTTTCATCGGTGCATGAAAAATTCACCTACCAGGCTGAAAAAAATTAGAGAAGTATTCAACATTCATTTACATACTTTCTTTT
This sequence comes from Sepiola atlantica, assembly GCA_963556195.1. Classification (NCBI taxonomy): domain Eukaryota; kingdom Metazoa; phylum Mollusca; class Cephalopoda; order Sepiida; family Sepiolidae; genus Sepiola; species Sepiola atlantica. The sequence continues at coordinate 89,818,034 of OY744527.1, read as the reverse complement.
CCTCAAAATTTTTTCCAAAGGGAAATACTTATTTAATTCTATTTTCTTATATAAATGTAGTACGTCCATGACACGTGCATTTCTCTTTTTTTTATCGTGTTTATTCTCAATCGATAAGAATAGATAAAAACATGTTTCAAAAGTTAACATATAAACATTAAATACTAAATATTTTCCACCAACCAGTCATTTGAATTTAAAACCTTTTTCTTTTAATCTTTTCATTTTTCTTCATTTATATATACATAATTGTTTTTATAATAAATATCTTTAATATCATCATGCATATATGTTTCATCTTAACTAAGACTCATCAGTGTGGCTATTTATAACTGTGGCACCAGTCGTGGGATTCAAACACCGGACTAATGTCACCTTTGTCTTCTATCCAATACCTTTGCCCACACAATTATACAAAAGAGAAGGGAAGTATTGATATTATTTATTTAACGAACATAGTAAAACTCTAAAGAGTGTTCGTCCTCCTTAAGGGGAGTGAGCTTCACAATATTGCTTTAGTATTTTATATTTCATGTGTTCTTTGTGTTTTTCCTTTGAATGAAATATGAGAGAGAGAGAATACAGAAAATTTTGCACACATTTTCAACTATAATACTCACCTTTTAACTCTGATTTTTAATATTGCCTTATTTTTGGATCATTCTACCGCTCCAGAAAGTATCTCATGTCTGACGCACTCGTCTACCTGTACAAGAGTCAAATTTTTTCTAAGATGGAGTACTGCTGCCACATATGGGGAGAAGCAGCTCAGAACCCCCCTTTCCTGCCTTGACAGAGTTCTAACCCGACTTCAAAATCTAGTGGGGAGTGCCCTCTTCTCTTCCCTACAACTGCTCTCTCACAGAAGAGAAGGTGCTAGTCTTTCTTTGCTCTACCGTTATTTTCATGGCAGGTGCTCGACTGACCTCAAATCTATGCCCCTCCCTTGTAAAACATTCACAACTAGAACCCACCTAGCTACTACCAGTGTAAATGATTTCCCTTTCTCCCTCTGCATATCCAAGACTAAACGAAACTTCCATGATAAGAGTTTCTTTCCTAGAACTGCCTTCTGTGGAATACAGTGCCGCGAGCCTGCTTCCCAGCCGACTACTACGTGGTCGTCTTCAAGTCCAATGTAAACAAGGTCTTGTTCAACCGTCCCTGTAAATAATCAATTTCTGCCCTGCTACAACCATCGTACCAGTGTTCGTGATGTTGTCTCCTCGTCCACTAATCAAACTCTTTAGCCCTTATCCTCGAGTGTCCTTTGGGCCTGGATAAGTGATGAACTTAGTTTCTAAAAAAAACTCCCCTTTTTAGCCCAATCATATTTCTAAATCGCCTCCATTTTAATGTGAACAATCTACCATATTTGTATCAAGAATATTTAAGCTCATATTCCTATTAAAATAGTCATCTTCTTAATTAGACACTAACTATTTCGACTTACATATTTATTAAAACTAACATGATAAATGCAATGATCACATCATATTACTGTTATTATTATTTTTAAATATTACTGCTAAAAATTTGAATAGTTTCTGTATAAACTTAAATATTTCTAAAAATGATAATTTTTCACGAGTTTATGCCCTCACTTTGAGCAGTGTTGGTGCAATACCTGGATATGTCAATTTCTATCTTTACCTAGCTTCTACCACTTTATAGCTTAATACGAAGAAAAATATATGTGAAATTTTGTGAAAAAACATGCTACTTAGTATTTGTATGAGAGAGTAAGTAACTACGATTCTGTATATGTTTTATTTTGATTAGTGAAAAACATTAGAATTTTGTTTTTTTTTAAACCATAACAATGGTGGTGTTAAAATAAATAAAATTTATTTTAATCTTAGCTTTCGAGAATTACAATTCTCCTTGTCAAAGAGTGTTTTTCTTTTTTGCTTCTTCTTTTTCTTCATCGTCCGATGGTAATGGACTTCTGGGTCAGAAAATCACGTTATGTCTGAAGACGTGGTTGCACCAATTTGAATAAGAAAGGGTATTTAGACATATTTTTTAAACCATTGTTTCGTAATAGTATTATATTTTTTTTTGAAAAAAACATAACAATGGTGGTGTTAAAATAAATAAAATTTATTTTAATCTTAGCTTTCGAGACTTACAATTCTCTTTGTCAAAGAGTGTTTTTTAAATAATTTGTTTTAAACTAATGTCGAATACATTTGTCTACTGTCTTTGCGGATTATAAAAAAAAGGTCACTTAGTTTAAAATATATGTATATATATATATATATATTTGTTATTATGTATTGTTTATTTCTTTAAATTTATAAAACTCGTATACAGTTAAAAATCCTTTAGACTTACATGAGATTCGAACTCAAGTATAAAAAACTACTACCTTAGTAATATGTACTCTGCCTATTCCTTTTTGTCAACCAATTACATTTCTATTTGCATACGAACAGACAATCTCCAAACCACCATGACTTTTAAATAGTATATGGATATAACTTAGAAAAACATTATCGATATTTCTCTTGACATTCATCTTTTTAATTTGATAGGACATTTTTCAACTTGCATAATTACTATTATAACTAACATAGCTGCCATTATAATGAGTATACCATATTATTGTTATTACTTTTTTATTATTATTACTCCTTAAAATTTATGCGTCTTCCTAATGACAAAGGATAAAAATAAAATGAAGAATATTAATTGAGCAGGGAAAAAGTATTTGTGTTATCTTGACATTACAGCCGTAGCATTTGTGCTAAGAATATAAATGGTAATGCTAATTTTAATTACAAGACTCTGATTCCAATGATAGTTGAAGCCGTCATTAGCCGTAATGAATGTCTTCATTAGAAAAGGTGTCATTACTGCTTCAAAGAAAGCTGACACCACAGAGAGGCAGTCCTTTTCTTAATGCAGTTCAAATATAGATTCTCAGCATAGTTCATATATCAAGGAGACTGGAATACTTGCCGAAGACTGCGAACGAAGAAATTCAGTTGGGATCTGGTATCATTACCTAGCATTGTTCGATGAGCAAATATTTCTAGAATTAATTATAGAAGAATTATTGAACTTTAACAATCTATCTATATACTATTTAAAAGTTATGGTATTTTTGGAGTTTGTCCGTTTGTATGCAAATAGAAACATTTGATTGGTTGGCAAAAAAGGAATAGGCAGAGTACATATTACTAAAGTAGTAGTTTTTATGATATCAAGACCCAAGTTCGAATCTCACTGGAAACTGGATACACGTTTTAAAAATTAAAATAAAAAATAACATAACATAAAATAACATTACATCAATATTTATTTTAAATTAGTGACCTTTTTTTGATAATCTACAAAAAGTAGATATAAACGGTATTCGGCATTTGTTCAAAGCAAATTATTTTTGCTTAAGTAACTATGATAAATTTACATATTTTTTTTATTGGCCCCCAAAAATTACAAATTATGTTTTAATTTCTAATTTTTGGGGGTCAATAAAAGAAAATGTAAATTTATCATAGTTACTTACTCTCTCATACAAATACTAAACAGCATATTTTTTTCCACACAATTTCACAAATATTTTCTTCATACTAGCTATAAAGTGGGAGAAGCTAGGTAAAGCTGTAAATTGACATACCCAGGTACTATACGGACACTGATCAAGGAGAGAGTAGAAACTAGTACTTAATAATTAAAAATATTGTGGACTTGTGAGAAATGTGAGTTGTGTTAAGAGTACCAATGCAAACTATCAGACGAGGATACGTCATCGACAGTCAGTCCGCCAAAGTCTAAGCGATTGTTAGATGACTTTGTTCTATGTTGGACTGAGGTATAGTCCTGTGCAGTTCTTGGAGGTCCACCCTCCCAGGATTCACCTTCTCACCCTGAGGCGCCCCTACTGGGGAATTCTGAGATGGCTACCCAGGCATTTTTTGTAAGCCAGAGTGCTCTTCTGCTAAGGTGCTGGCTTTTCAATCCCACTTTCTGACTTTGCATCACGTATCCCCACGGTGGGAGGGAGATAAATAAACCATTGCAAACTAGAGAATTATTCATCCGAGTTCAAATCATATTAACTGTATCATGCTCACTTATACAACAATAGAGTTGGTAAAACTACGAATCCCAATATCTCCCCACAATAGATAAAATCGATTGTCTTTACTACTGAGTCACCACTTTTAAGGCCAAAAGCTATTCGAGGATAAATATTAATGAGGCTGATAGATTGTCAGTTGAGAAGAATTAAAAATTGATTGAGGACGGTTTATGATAAGTGTTTGTTAACATTGGATTTGAAGATGACCACATTGTAGCCTGCAAGCAAGCAGTGGTGCATGAATGTGTTCCACAGATGGCAAGTTATTCATATTCACTAGTTGTACCTACTCTGCCAGGAGTCTTTTTTACTTTCATTTTTATTCTGCTTTGCTTTCATTTTAAATCTAAAAAATTGTCGCTTTTTTTTTAAAAACTCATAAATAATATACAAAGAACCAGTCAACAAGCAGGCGGATAGAGAGAGAGGGGGGGGGGTAGGTGCTGATTACATGACAAATGCAGGAGGGGGAAACTTGCTACCAAGTGTCAGCCTTGTGTGTGAGTAAAGGAGAGGAGAGAGTGAATATTAATGAATCCCAAAATCGGATTTAAAATAGAAGTGCTCTATTTATGCTATTGAATTTGTTTTTTATTTCTATAAATACTCGATTACTAGGAACACATCAAATGATCTCATAATTTCATTAATATAGAATAAAATATTTATATAAAATCATAGAATTACGTCAGTAATTTAACTTTTCAGATATAAATTATTATCATTTCTGATGATTTAGAGAAAAAAAAACACTTTACTCTTTTATTATAAAGTGATAGATTTCTTTCTAAATTCATTTCAGGCTGAAAGGTAAGTTTGAGGTTGTTGTCTGACTTGCTACTTGCTTTCCCTCACCACTTGAAATGGTTTTGTCCGGGCGTTAAAAATGCATATGTTTTACTCACTAACTTTTGTGTGTCGGGGTAGAAGTACATATATATATACATATATATATATATATATATATATATATATATAGAAAAGAGGGTAGTGCAGTATTAGTGCAGTTTCAACGAGAGAAAAGTATATATGTAAAGGAGTAAGGCTACCAAATGGATTTACATATCTGATGAGAGCGGACCACCGCTTGAAACGCGTTATATAAAATTATAAAATGATGAAATAACAAAATAATAAATAAATGTTGAAAAAGACTTTTTACAAATGTTGGTAGCCTTACTCCTTTACATACACAACTAAATACACATTGGGTTTTATTATAGAGTAGAGGACATAAACTATATTACATAATCATTGTATTATGCTATTACACTGCAAATATATTTTAATTCATTTCTTCGGTTTTATTTTATTGAAATTACTTCAGGGAAATCAACCAAATAAAATCATTTATCATTAATTTTTTCTTGCAATTAGAAATACGTTTTTAATTCATAATCGAAGACTAAAAAAATACAAAAATTCAATAACAATTTAATAGTTAGGAGTGATTCATCTGAAACTTTGCCACTTTTTTTTTAAATTGAAAAAAAAAAATGGCGAAATGCTGCCAAATGCAAGTATTACTTTTTTGATAATACAAAAAGAAATAATGAATGGAATAAATATTAAAATGTTTTTTATCCTGCTTTTTTTATTTCGCACAACATTGATTCTTCATTCATCATTATATTTCTATTGCCAACTAATTAAAAACACTTTTAGAAATTTTAAATCGAGGAAAAAGTAAATTAGTTTTGATTCCAATTATTTTAAAGGTAAGAAAAAAAGAATGATTCTAACTGCATAATTTATGTCAGTACATGAAGTTCATCTGTTAATGATGAAGAAAAGAAAATTCTTTTAGATTTTTTTTTTTCCAAATCTTCATTAGTAATATCATCATCATCATCATCATCATAATATTTGGTTTAACGTCCGTTTTATATACTTGCATGCGGTAGACGGATTCTAGAAATTGACTTCAAAAGTAACCTATATCTGCAGGTCTTTATTTATCCCTCTTTCTATCAAGAACATTCTTATCACTTCCTAGCATGTTCTTCTTGACCTTCTTCTGTGAACTGGAACTGCTACCTCAACTGTTCTACATCTACTAACTAAAGAACTCATCTTTTAACGTGGTCATACCATCGAAGTATCCTTTTGCTGCACACATTTCCTTGTACTGTCTAGATTTAATCTTTCTCTTTTGTCAGAATTAAATTACACATCCATTGTATCATTCTCATTATTTCTCTTCATGCAGCACATGACTCAACCCTCACTGGCCAGGTTTCACTGTATGCACATACCTGATAAAATCTTTCCTTAATCGACAGTGGTAACGCTCTGCTGGTTAATAATGGCACAAGTTCCCTGAACTTACTCCATCCACTCCTAACTCTTGCAATCACACTAGCACCTGCTCCATCTTTTGCTCCAATCGTATCACCAAGCTAACAAAACTTCTGGACAAACTCAGTAGCTTCATCATTTAGATATACTGAGTTCTCATCCATCTCAATTGTCTTACACTTCTTGCACACAAACTGATTATCATCTCTCAACCTACGTATAATTCCACTGCACTTCTTGTGCACCAAATGCTTACAAGTACCACAAAAAATTGAATTGCATCCTAGTCCCTTTCCACAAACTGAACAGGGGAAATTTCGCATTAAAGTTTCCCTGCTCAGTTTGTAATAATAAAAATACAATAGTACAATTAATAGAAGTAATAGTATAGTTTGGGCTTCAGACAGAAAAATTCCAAATCTCCATCAGTAATAGATAAACAAACGAGTATATTCAAAATCATATTCATGGTTTTCTCTTACTTTGCATTGACATAGAAATGATATTTTCCAAATGCAGGGGTTGAAATCATAAAGCCTGAAATTAATCCGCTGTTGGTCACAAAATAGATAATAAAAGTATTACGCTTTCTAAAAATAGGCAAAAAATAATTAAACAGAATGAGAACCAAAAACAAAAATTGAAAAAAGGAAACAAAATCTGAAAATAGTTTCAACGATTCACATTAATTTGATGAAAAATTGTCGCAGGTCTACAACAGCCAAAACGTTGCGAACATAACAATCAAGAATCGTTTGAAACATTTAATAATGCTGTGTTGATGATACAAAGCAGTAGTAGTTTTTTTTACCATTTTTTTGGTCGAATTAGTGATATAATAAATTGGACAATAAAATTTAAATTCACATGAAGGAAACAGTAATATACGATGGTATATAGACTAAGGTAACACATCCAGAAATAATTGAAAAATAATAAGAATGCAAAACAAAAAATGGAAGAAAGGGAAACAAATCTGAAGATAATTTCAACAATTCGTTTTAATTTAATGGAAGATTGTCAAGAAAGTACAACGGCCGAAGAGTTGTTATAGAATCAAATTGACACTTACAGGCATGATAGCTCCAATAGTCGATATGTGAATATTGCTTCATTCAAGCAAGAATTTTCATAATAGATTATCGAATAATGGACTAGCAGACAATCAGAACTCAGAGAATTAACTTGTTCATCTGAGCACAATGGAACATCCCAGCCTTCTTATAAATCGGCTTTCTAGTGTTCTTTTCAGTTTATTTGTTTGTAGCTCAACTGGTCAGACATTTGAGCACTGACTAATAAATTCAATAGTTGTGAACATAACTAAAATGAAGATAATCGTCCGAAACATTTAAATAACGTTAATATTTAACACTACAATGGGCCAATCCTTTGACTTCAGTAGATTATCCATACAATGGCTCATCATTGTAAACAGTGGAAGTGATGTTGTATAGATGATACACAGCAGTGGTAGGTGTCGCAGTGATGTTTACCACCTTTTCTTTTATTGCAGTCGTCTTAATAGTGTTATATTTTCAAATACCGATGCATGCAATAACCATTATACATACCTGAGAATCCAGGTTCTATTCATGTCCTGATAAACCCACTCAGACGCTGATGTTTATAAAAATAAAGTTTGTTACAAAGAGAAAAACAATCAGAGAGAACATCAGAGAGACAGGTTACTTTCGTACGCGTGGGAGAAGGATAGATAGATAGACGGATAGCTCATCCCGCTACACCTTGTTAAATTGTGCACGCCTGCTCTCCCATTGAAGACGGCACCATGGACACATCTTTCCTGCTTGAAGTCTCGTCAGCTAAGAGACAGAAAATCTCCATCCAGAAGTCATGTGGTTTCGTCAACTTTCGTATTGTGGGGTCACCTATGACTCTTAAGGTGCGATTCAAACTTTTCCATTAAAACAACAGCCCTCGTTATGTAACAATAGCAGCAGTTGTAAAAATTATTAATAACAACAGCACACAATCATTTGGGATTAAAACATTCTTACTGGATGTTTTCTTTTACTTTTACAGTATAGATACATAATACCCCGTGGGTTTTCTTCCAATCCATCCTTTATAAGGGGAGGGAGCAGCTCTCCCAAACATGACTACTCTCCTTCGCGATGCAGAAACAAGAGAAAGATGTAATCATTTTTTCAGCCCTGGAGACGTCCTTTCTGTGACACAACATCCTGAGCACATAGCTCTAATTCTAATCTGTAACTTATAATGGAAGTTTCCACTGTTCTACTTAATCTGCCCTCAGTGGAAAATTCCGTTTTTAATACTATTTTAACACACCCACATCCAATATTGCTACAAATAGATCTCATCTCAGAAATATCGTGAAACATTTACATTTTTTATATCATAAAAATCTTTAAGAAAAAAACCCAACTCTTTCGCACAAAATGACCATGGAATAGAAATTTATGTGCTATAAAAATACAATCATTTATTTATTCAAGTGCTTTTTCTTTTTCTATATATTCTCTGTCATAAAGTATATTCTGCTAGATAATAATGTTCCCGGAGACTTACGAAGCAATCTGTTCATATAAAGAAGGAAAAGAGGAAATAAAATTCAATAAATTCAGCTCATAATCCTTTCTGAAAAAAGAAGCTTATTCCTCACTTGACACATCAACAAAGATTACAGATGCTAAACTACAAATAAATAATGTGATTTCAATATTCTAGCTTAGTGGTTAGGGTCAGGGTTTGTGGTTAGACTCACTATATAGGGTTAACATAGTGTCCAATTCAATTACCTATGATAATGGTAATTCTTGTGGTTCATGGACATTGGGGCACTCTTCATGGTTTGGTTTATCAGTTTAATAGCAAGGCAACACTATGGGAAGTTTAATGCTGAAACAATATATGCTGTAAATTACTAATAGTATATGATTATTTAAACAACATTTGCTATTTATATCCATAGCTTGGAGGTGGAGAAGTGTTGTTTAATATTTGTTTTAAATACTATTTTGAGTGTGGTTATAAACAAAACATCTCCGAAATAAGTGAACAAATTTTATTGCATTTTTTATATCCTTACTCCATTTTCTTGCATTTTGTAAATCCTTATTTTATTGCATTTTCAGAATCCTTTTTTTATTACATGTTAGGGTTCCTTATTTATTTTATTGCATTTTGTGGATCCTTATTTTATTGAATTTTCAGAATCATTTTTTTTATTCCATTTTAGGATCCTTATTTCATTTTATTGCCTTTTCGTGATCCTTATTTCATTTTAGGGAGCTGTATTTCATTTTATTGTATTTTGGGATCCATATTTCGGTGCATCGATCCTTATTTCACTTTATTACATTTTGTGGATCTTAATTTCAGTTCATAGAATTTTCTGCTAGTTGTTATTTAAAAAGTTTAATAGCTCATTTTTGTCAAAATTTGTAGATTTCTAAAATTCAAAATATGATAATTGGGTGATAAGCCAAATGCTTACCGAATCTAACTGAAAGAAAATAAAATAAAATATTATTATTATTATTATTATAAATAATAATAATAATAATAATATAGTTAATTGCTAATTAATACAACTTCTTATTTCATATTTTTTTGGTGTTGTGCTATACAAAAAAGGTACAGAATTCTATCCCCCTTCCTACCTCCCTCCCTTAATCACTAAAAAATGTTCGTCATAATTTTTATGGCAATAAAATTACTCTAAAGCAGAGCCCATCAAATAATATAGTTTTTTATTTTCTTTCAGACACATCTGAGCCAAAATGAACGCATTAATAACAAAAGTCAAAATATCAAAAAATATTATAATTATTAAAGTTTCTAATATAAATCAATGGAGTTACAAGTGGCAAATTGATTGACACAGACTGTTACATAAGGAATTTAAATCTCACTAAGGCTGTTGATATTCTTGGGTACTTTGTTACATTAGGACCCGCGCTAAGTTTGACCATGGCACTAACCCTAAACCCTAACTTAAACTTTGACCCTAACGACGGGGTCAAAGTTAGCTCAGGTCCTAATGTAACAAAGCACCTATTTTTGTATTCATGTGAGTTGTGGACCCTAACTGCGAACCTAGAGAGATGAGGCGGTTTTGACAGATGACAGATTCAAGCCTGAAGTCCTTGCAAGAATTGTGCAGATAACAGTGGCACTGCACTGGCTAAACTAAGGCCCATATGTAATGACAGAAACATAGCATTCAGCTATAAAACCAGATTGATCCGCTTACTGGCCATCTTCATATTTCTATACGTTTCTGTGGACCTGGAAAGAATAATAGAGGCCACAGAGATGAGATGCTCCTGAAAGACCCTCAACATCTCACACAAAGACCACATTACACATAAGGAAATGAAGAACAGACTCAGACAAGCAGTCGAGTTATATGAAGATCTACTCAGCTTAAAAGGCTGAAAAGAAATAAGACAACAAGGAAGTAGTTAACAAGATTATGTATTTACAGGAAGTACAGAAGTAATGTGTTGCAAGCGACTTCTTGATTGATCATCTGTTACCATCATTATCACTATTCATAGTGTCAGGAAGAGTCCATGTAGTAACACAACAGGGTAGATCATCATAAAATAAACCAACGAGTATTCAAAATCATATTTCTAGTACTCTCTGCCATATTAATAAATACATATGCGAGACGAGCGAATGTGAAGAAGGTACTAGCTTGTATAAGCTACTCTCTTTCTTTCTCCATTCGCTCGGCTTACTCCTTCCTCTTCTTTTCTTTTCACTTCTTGCTTTTCCTCTACCGAGTGGAAATGGGAAAACCTTAAACCAATTGCTCTGTCTGACATCTGCAAAAAACACAGCATGAAGTCCCCAATTTAAAACATTAGCTCACATGTAGGTGTGAATTTGAGAATTTTCACCCAATGAGAAGGATTTCTGCTCGTTTGAAACAGCTTCTCTGAGAGGCAGCTGATGCCAAACAGTTGCTCGCTAACAAAAAAAAAAATTTTTTTTAGGTTGACATACTCATGTTGCAGTTATTCCGAAGAGATAATAAAAGCAACAATGAACAAAAACTCTCACCACTGTGAAGACAGAGAACGCACCAAAAGACCACTACCTACGCCTAAGATTCCGATTTTTAACTTATTACAGAAAAGTGTAATGAGTTGTCTAAAATGCACTAAAATCTTTTAGGTAAAAATGTTGCAAATAAAAAAAAAGTTAAATTTCATAAGTGGAAATTATATTTATACACCAACAAGTTTATTCAGCATCGTATTTTTTGTCCTCTCTGACTCGGTTTTGACAAGATCTGGCATGTTTTGCTCACACATTTCCTTCCATGGAAGCAAAATGTTTGCCAAATGCAGGGGTTAAAATCATAAAGCCTGAAATTAATCTAGTGTCTGTCGCAAAATAGATAATAAAATTATTACCCAATTCTAAAAATAGGAAACAAATCAACAATTTTTCCTTTGGACTGGACTCCAAACTTATTATTTTCACATTTGCCTAAATTAGACAATGTGCTGGCATTCATAGATACGCGAGATATAAATGTCGGTTTGAAAACACGAAAGAAAAAAATGAAAGGGTTGAGATAAATCTGAAATTATCTTACATCAAGTTATCCTCTCGTTAATGTTGTGTGATGAGGGAAGGGAAAGCTGAACAAATTATGATCGTTCTTATGTCATTTTTATCACAAGGATTCAGGACGTTGAAAATTTTTCTGGTGATTTTTTTTCCATTTTTTTTTATTTTCCATTTTTTTTTATTTTCCATATTTTTTTCTTCCTTTTTTATTTCCTTTTTATTCCCTCGTTCTATAAAAAACTAGGCAAGTTGCCCAAGACCAGGGTTAATGATTTGATTATTTAAATATCACAATGAATTCTGAATATATAAAATAAAATAAATAACAACCGCAGACACTGTGTCCACAGAGATTTCTTAAATATTTTTTTATATCGATCAAACTTTTTAGGTTGGTTGAAGAGTGGAAAATGAAAAACAAATATAAGTGCAGACTTTTGCACATCTCTTTCAGTCCTCAAGCAAAATAGCTAGAAAAATGTTGATTACAGAACCAATGAAGGATTGTGTCTTTAAGTAAAGGAATGTAAGGTTTAAGAGTGTGATCAAACTATTTTTTAATAACGGTTATTAAAAAAGAGTGTGATCAAACTATTTTTTAATAACGGTTATTAAAAAAGAGTGTGATCAAACTATTTTTTAGCAACGGTTATTAAAAAAGAGTGTGATCAAACTATTTTTTAATAACGGTTATTAAAAGAGAGTGTGATCAAACTATTTTTAATAACGGTTATTAAAAAAGAGTGTGATCAAACTATTTTTTAATAACGGTTATTAAAAGAGAGTGTGATCAAACTATTTTTAATAACGGTTATTAAAAAAGAGTGTGATCAAACTACTTTTTAATAACGGTTATTAAAAAAGAGTGTGATCAAACTATTTTTTAATAACGGTTATTAAAAAAGAGTGTGATCAAACTATTTTTTTAATAACGGTTATTAAAAAAGAGTGTGATCAAACTATTTTTTAATAACGGTTATTTAAAAAGAGTGTGATCAAACTATTTTTTAATAACGGTTATTAAAAGTTGTTCTATCACATTATAAAAAAAATTGGTAAAATCATTTAAAGTTAAAATTATTTTAGTCATAAAAGTTAATGCATATTTGTTATAGTTATTAAGGCCAACAGCCATTTGAGGAGAAGGGTTAATTAGATTAAATGATTGCCAGTTGAGAGATGAAGAATTTTATGAGAGGATTGAGAATGAGTAATGGAATACTTATAGGGGCAGGTTAGGGTTAGGGTGAGAGGATTGAGAATGATTAATAGAATACTTATAGGGGCAGGTTAGGGTAAGGGTGAGAGGATTGAGAATGAGTAATGGAATACTTATAGGGGCAGGTTAGGGTTAGGGTGAGAGGATTGAGAATGAGTAATGGAATACTTATAGGGGCAGGTTAGGGTTAGGGTGAGAGGATTGAGAATGAGTAATGGAATACTTATAGGGGCAGGTTAGGGTGAGAGGATTGAGAATGATTAATGGAATACTTATAGGGGCAGGTTAGGGTAAGGGTGAGAGGATTGAGAATGAGTAATGGAATACTTATAGGGGCAGGTTAGGGTTAGGGTGAGAGGATTGAGAATGATTAATGAAATACTTATAGGGGCAGGTTAGGGTTAGGGTGAGAGGATTGAAAATGATTAATGGAATACTTATAGGGGCGGGTTAGGGTTATGGTGAGAGGATTGAGAATGAGTAATGGAATACTTATAGGGGCAGGTTAGGGTGAGAGGATTGAGAATGATTAATGGAATACTTATAGGGGCAGGTTAGGGTTAGGGTGAGAGGATTGAGAATGAGTAATGGAATACTTATAGGGGCAGGTTAGGGTGAGAGGATTGAGAATGATTAATGGAATACTTATAGAGGCAGGTTAGGGTAAGGGTGAGAGGATTGAGAATGATTAATGGAATACTTATAGGGGCAGGTTAGGGTTAGGGTGAGAGGATTGAGAATGATTAATGGAATACTTATAGGGGCGGGTTAGGGTTAGGGTGAGAGGATTGAAAATGATTAATGGAATACTTATAGGGGCGGGTTAGGGTAAGGGTGAGAGGATTGAAAATGATTAATGGAATACTTATAGGGGCGGGTTAGGGTTAGGGTGAGAGGATTGAGAATGATTAATGGAATACTTATAGGGGCGGGTTAGGGTTAGGGTGAGAGGATTGAGAATGATTAATGGAATAATTATAGATGCAGTTCATAATAGGAATCTGTTGACATTGAATTTGAAGACGATGTTGTAATCTGCAATGATACACTCCCGGAACAATGTGTGGAGAAGTTCAGTTTGTGGAAATTCCGCCTGGTGCTTGGCACGTGGAGAAAGAAAACAGTCTTTTTTTAAATTTGTTTATATTGTATATAGTGAAATTGAACAAGTCAAACTCTTTCGAATTCATTTCCTCCAATATTCCGTTATTCTTACCTTTATTTTCACTTTCTATATCTCTTGTTTCTGTCTCTTATCTCTTCTTTAGTATAACCTTCATTATCTTTCTCTTTCTTCCTCGCTCCCTTTCTTCTAACAATATTCGTCTTTCAACGTAATTATTACATAATCTTTCATTTGCAAACAACTTCGTTTATATAAAATTTGTCATAATTTCTTTACCAAAACCTGCTTTTGGCGATACTGAATAAGAATCTATAGTTTGTGGTAGTTTTGAGTTTCACTCGGAGACACAGATAACTGTTCTTTATATAATAGCTATAGTTGACATAAAGAGAAGCAGAAGGCTGGAGATTTTAAGCAATTCTATTTAAAGACCAGCTGTTATAGGGCAACGAACTACTAGTGTTGTATAGTCTTTAGCAAGAACTATCGATATTGTCTACCTTTATTTCTCATGAACCAGGGATGAACCAGGGATTTTCTTTCGGGTCTCATAACTTGGAGGCTTTATTGAAGGAGACGATGACCATTTCTATGTTAACAATATTTTATTCAACTTTACGACTTGCTTTTGGCTTGACTATCCTCATTGAATTGTCTATTACACTGTCAAAGAGACAGCTAAAAAACCAAAACTTCAAATATTTTCTGTCACATTATTAAACTAGCCAATCAGATATCTACCCTCATATGAGGCAACAGTTGACTCCGACAGGTCATACCTTGTCAATGGTACATATTAATCTTTATTAGTACACACATCTGTTCTTTATATAATGCATAAAACTCAAAAATACCAAATATATACCCATAAACTATATATTCTGCTTCAATATCACTAAAGGCAAATTTTAGTAAATAAATTAGCATAAAATATATATGAACGAAGATCTTAGCATCTACATGTAACAGTAAAAGCATTACAGGTGAAGGGTTCGAAATTGATACTAGTGGACTGACAACTTGGCATGCCATGTTCGATTCCTGTCGGCTCCATAGCATTACTTTCATTAGAGATGCTAACAACCATCTTGTGTTCCGTACTGTGAGTTCCTGATTATATCAGGGAAACAAATTGCAATAACAGGGGAGGACTTGAATGCCTACTAGACACCACCCTCGGGTGTCTTCGGTCTCTCTGTACAGGAGTTTGTCAGAGACACTGACATGATGATACTTTTTACTTGAAGTAAACCCTGACCAAATATTCGAAGCAAATGGTGTGCTGTCTCCTCAAGCCATCCAGCACGTATCCCGAATTGCGGATGGGGGAACTCCTTCTACTCATAGAGGGCAGCTTCGAATAAACAATTAGAAGCCGTTGACAATGAGGAAATGAATAATAAAAAATATGAATCAAAACAAAAATAAATATTGGCAGGCCGGCACCCAAGATAAAAAGGGCCCATCAACCCGTTCATACACCAGGCGGGAAGATGTAAGCAATGGTGTAAACCTTCCTGCCTGTGGAAATGGTGCTCCAGCCAATACAGAGACCAACCAGGGTCAGCCATCAGGCCTTGAGACAAAAGGTCCTGGCCCCTTATCTCCATCAAATGCAGCAACAAAAAAAAGAAACATAAGAGACTTTAAAGCCCAACCATGGACTGTTGCACAAAAGAAGGTGCTATTGTTTTGCTACCACTACTCAAAGTTTGAAAAGTGGAGCAAAACATCCAATGAGATTCTAGCTGATAAGATCCAAGAATCTATCCTCCCCGAAGAAAACTTACTTCTATCTTGTTTTTGTAGTAAAAACGTAATAATAGTAGTAATAGAAGTAGTCTCTCTTTCAGTCTAAAAGGTTCTTAGTTCTGGTGCTTATCTCTGGTCTAAGCATTAAGCAGAAAAGATGGCCTGAACCGTCCTCATTACAGGACGCTAGTCTGTTGCCAGTAATACTTCCCAGCAAGGCTGGTACACATTTGTACTCCTAGATGAAATGTTTGCTTACATCACATGTTATTTCCAAATAGTTACCCATCCAAGTTTAACCAGGCTTAACGTTGCTTAATTTTTCTGATCTGACAAGAACAGATGTTTTCATGTCATTTTTAGCCACCCCAAAATATAAAAAAGATATTATCGCAAAATATTATTCAACACTATGGAGAGAACTGATACTTTCTATTAATTAACACTTAAACAAGCAAGTGTAATATTTCACTGATTATTTAAAAAGCACAAAAAATAAATAAAATATTTAGACTTCTGATTTAATTTGGCATCAGTTTTACCTTTGAAATACTTTTTTCTATTTTTATTATCAAATATCTGTTTGATTTCTGGCAAAGAAGCAGACAACTCCGAAATGACCCAGTCTGACTTGTTTGATCTGTCATCAAAACTTTGAAGTTTAATGAAATGATAGTTAAAAAACATCTGTGAGCATCGATCAAGTGGAAAAACATTATGTCTGATTTGTAGCTTTGAAAAAAAAGCCCACAGTGTCAGGCATTCAGGGGTTGGGATAATAATTGCTGAGTGATGTCAAGTGAAAAGGTGAAACAAAAAGACATCAGTAAAGTCCGTTTTAAACTATCTAAAGCACAAAAGTCTAGACAATGGAATTAAAAAAAAAACATGAAACACAAAATAAAACTATCA
>OY744527.1:89786060-89791060 GCA_963556195.1 Sepiola atlantica | reverse complement strand
ACCCGTAAAAAAATGCATTAACTTACTCTCCAAACACTTAAACAAAATAAATTTTTCTTGTTGTCTCCCAATAAAAAGTTTCATAGATATCATTAGGAACATAACTTCTCTTACTTTCTTTAAATACAACAATAACTATTATAGACAGAAATTCGGCTTACCTATGGGGAACACCTTCAGTCCTGTATTAGCTTGCTTGTCTTTAGAATTCCTCGAAATCGGTTCTTTTTTCTTACCATATCCCTAAAACTGCTACCTATTTTAGATATATTGACGATATTTTAATTTTTCTACCTGCTAGTCATAAAATAGAAACATTAGCATAAGCACCCAACAAAGTTGAACCTTCTATTGTTTATTTTTGAAAGTGAACAAAACAACCCTTTAGCTTTCCTTGACATTCTAATCCTCAAAAACAATAATGTACTTTCCTTCCAAGTCCATCGCAAACTAACCAACATATATATATATATATATATATATATATATATATATATATATATATATATATATATAGTAATCCAGGTAGGGTAAAAATCCACAGGGTAGAAATCCAAAGTGTAGAAATCCAAAGAGAATCAAACCGGGCTTATAAAAGAGTGCTCAATAAAAATATAGAGCTGTATTGTGAATGCTTTTTATTTAAACATGTACAAAGTCTGCTACACTGGTATGTATATGTTATCGATCTACAGCTATCAAGAGTTGAGGTCTCATCAGGCAGACGGTCGGTGAAATCCAGGAAGAATGGAGTTAAGCAAAAAGAAGAAGAACGAATAATAGTCATGTGACCATTTTTTAAAAAAGATTGGCCATTAGAAAAGTTTAATTTACAAGAATTCATATTTTTATTTTCATTCAACGCTGAGCTGTGGCAGGGGGGCGAGGGAAAAGAAAAAGAAAGTTAAAGAGAAGAGAAAGAAAGAGAGGTAGAGGGGTTGTTAGGGGTGGGTGTCTATAGCCATTTAAGAGTTGTTGTGGACGAGAGAGGGTTAGGGTGTTAAGCCTGACTCGACCGATATTTTGCAGGTGTGATTTTGTTGTGTGCTAAGGGAATAGAGATGTTTCGACCTATTTAATGCAGACGGCTATTTTTCCATGATAAAAAAACTTAAAGTAATATTTAGTTTAAATTATTATTGGTGATAAATAAATTTAATTCTTGATAATATTTGAAATGAATTAATAAAACATAATGGTAATTACTTTTAGTTTTAGTAAAAGTCATATATGAATTAATGGCAGTGGTATTAATACATTTAATTCTAGATAATATCTGACAATGAGTAAATAAAATATAGTGGTGATTATTTTTAGTAAAAATCGTATATAGATTTATGATAGTACTATTAATAAATTATACTATTATATTTTGACCTATTAACGTTTAGTTTTAATTATTTTGAGGGGATAAATATGTGTATTTTAATTCTAGGTAATATTTAGTAATGAATTAATAAAACATAATGGTAATTACTTTTATTTTTAGTAAAAGTCATATATGAATTAGTGGCAGTGGTATTAATAAATTTTATTATTAGTTGTAATTGTATTAAGAATGGTGGGGGTAAATCTTGTCAGAAGATTAAAGATAATATTGGCGGTAAGGCGTTTTAGTTAAAGTTGTTATAAAGAAATTATGGTCTATGGGTGGGGGTATAAAAATGGTGGGGCCAGTAATTTTGAGTAATGTAAGCAATATATAATTTTTGAAGATGATTTTGGTAATATGTGGTTGACTTTTGTTGGATTTTGTAAATTAAATATTAAATATTTCTGGTCAAGGTTACGTATATGGGGAATACCTATACACACATACAGACGCATACACGCACACACATATACATATATATACATATGCATACATAGATATTCATACATGCATCCATATGCACATACATATACATGAATACAGAGATACATATACATACATACACACATGTACATATATATACATACATATACTTATAAATTTCATATTTTCACACACATGCATATACAGATATCCACAAAACATACCTACACATACGTATCTAGATGCTCTACCTGAGGGTGTTATGATATTTATTCCAAAAAGGAGGGGGGTAATTATATTATACTTGTAATTAAGAGTTAAAAATATCTGGTTTGGAGATGTTTATAAGTGTTAATTTTAGGGGGTTGGTAGATATTGAGGTTTTTTTTGGTTTTAATGGTATTAGTGAGGGGGTATTTTACAAATTACTAAGGAGATGTGATCTGTTATGCCTACAATTGATCGATGTTTCCTGTTTTTTGTTTAAAAGTTTTTGTCTATCAGTAAATTTAATTCAAGTTTTTCGCCAAGGCATAAATAACATGGTGAGTTTAGGGAGCTACAGGTGCTAGTTTTTCTGATAGTGTTCCAGATTACAGTTGGTGATTTATTTTTATTAGTTAATTCCCAGTTGTAACTGTAGATCGATAACATCGGCATGCCAGTGTAGCCGACTTTGTACATGTTTAAATAAAAAGCATTCACCCTATATATATATACATACATATATACACATAAATATATACACATAAATATATATACATACATATATACACATAAATATATACATATCTATACATACATATCTATACATACATATATACATATCTATACATACATATATACATATCTATACATACATATATACATATCTATACATACATATATACATATCTATACATACATATATACACATACATATATACATACATATCTATACATACATATCTATACATACATATATACATATATACATATCTATACATACATATATACATATATACATATCTATACATACATATATACATATCTATATATACATATCTATACATACATATATACATATCTATACATACATATATACATATCTATACATACATATATACATATCTATACATACATATATACATATCTGTACATACATATATACATATCTGTACATACATATATACATATCTGTACATACATATATACATATCTGTACATACATATATACATATCTATACATACATATATACATATCTATACATACATATATATACATACATATATACATATATATACATACATATACATACATATATATACATACATATACATACATATATATATACATATATATATATACATACATATATATACATATATATATATACATACATATATATACATATATATATATACATACATATATATACATACATATATATACATATATATACATACATATATATATACATACATATACATACATATATATACATACATATATATATACATACATATATATATACATACATATATATATACATACATATATATATACATACATATATATATACACATACATATATATATACATATATCAATACATATCGGATTAAAGACGACAGAACTTTCTCTTTTTGTTATTTTCTTAATCGGAAATAATGAAAAGAGATAATTCCTTCAGCTTTAATCAGACATGTATTGTTTACGATTTGCTGCCTATATATATATATATATATATATATATATATATATATATATTAGTACTTCATGTATCCACATAAAATATTATAAGGAGATATAATTTTTTATGTGTTAGTTTTCAGTATTTACTTTAACAGTGCTCGATACGTAAGTAGAGCTAGGTAGTAAGCAATGAAAATATATATGGCAATCAAGCTACAATCAAGCCGTGTTTCATCCCCGGGGGGAATCGTCAGGCTAAATGCCTGACGCTTCCCCCCGGGGATGGAACACGGGAGCCTCTGTGTAGCTTGATTGCCATATATAGCCTGACGATTCTCCCCGGGGATGAAACACGGGAGCCTCTGTGTAGCTTGATTGCCATATATATTTTCATTGCTTACTATATATATATATATATATATATATATATATATATATATATATATATGTCAGTGAATCTAGTTCCCTAATAATCAAAAGCTTAACTCTACCGTCTGAGAAATAAACTTTGCTAATTGCTTGCCGGCTTAACTTGCTTGTCTGTTTCATGACTGTTAATGGATGTTAGTAATAGTCAAACTTATTTAATGAGACAACAGCAATCTTATACTTATATGTGTGTTTGTATATCTACATATATATGATGGTCAGTCGTTTGCAGCGTTATAGACCATGGTTTGATTCACAATAGATTGTTGCTAGCTCTATTTGTGGTAGATAGTCGGTGGTGTCTGTTGCTGCAGACTGTTTAATAGTAACACAAATCTCTGGTCAGTTAGGTTAAAGTTGGTGCATTGTATTTTGGATAGATAGATAGATAGATACAAAAAAGAATGAAAATACATACCAGTACGAATGTTTTAAGCAACGGTAACAGAATCAATAGACAGTATTCATCAAATGAAGTTGTAATACATCCATTTTTCGACAAGTCTAATCAAAACCCTTTCTAAAATGTCTTTTCACGATTTAATTATATACATCATTCTTCCTCCTCCCGCAACTTCTTATCTTATTCACCCTTTATTTACATCGTTGCTATTCTCCAATTACTATCGTTTTCCTGTATCCCAATCATTCTCATCTTATCCACCATTTCTCACACTATCTAAAACATTCAATATGCAAGCAAGTAAGCAAGATTATCAGAGTTTTAGTATTAGTATAAGTTGTGGTTCTGTAAAAGGGCCGGAATGAAAGCACAAACTCGGGGGTTAGGTAAAACAAGTATTTTGGAGAAAATATAATACAACAGGGAAAAAAGATTGATAGTACGTTAGTCTTACCTGCCAGTATAAACTGGGGTTGGTTCAGGTATTTACTTTCTTCCCACGGCAGGAATATGTGGCACAAGCCCGGAAGGTGGGGGAGAATCAAGCCAGCACCCTTAAAGGAGGAGCACTCTGGCCTCTAAAAATTGCTTGGGCAGCCCCATTGGCATTTCCCGGTCAGGGCGCCTTAGGCAGTAAGCACTAAACTTACTCCACCCCAAAGAGTGGAGGCAAGGCCTGGGCGGGTGAACCTCTGAGGA
>OY744527.1:89731060-89781060 GCA_963556195.1 Sepiola atlantica | reverse complement strand
GGAGGAAAGAGTAGCCACTACTTGAAAACAGTAGGGACCGACGTCCGGACCTGGTGAAGTCAGTATTTCCTTTCTTCAACCCACCATGTCAACCCTATGTGTCCACGTAGTTGCATGACATTTTTCTTTATATTATCATCCTGAAGAAGTCTTACAAATAAAGACGAAACATTGATGAACACATACAAACATCCTTTTTGGTTTTTCCATTTTCATTTCCCATTACGTCGGATTACCTTCATCTTTCTTTTCCCATATATATATATATATATATATATATATATATATATATATATACTGTCTATTTTCAATCTCGAGAGACAATGTATATCTTCTGTAAATATGTCTGCGGAGCGTCTATATTGAAGTAAAGGTTGCACAATCCCATTTTCTAGATTAGTTGCCCAACAATGGTTTAAGAATCTAATCTACCCTACTATTTAATCTATAGCTGGAGGGAAAATATATGGATTCATACCTTTCCATAGTGTATTAGTGAAAATGATGCAGTAACTCGGACAAAACTCAAACACGATACACTAAACCAATAGTCTCTCTCTCTCTCTCTCTATATATATATATATATATATATATATAATCTGATGATGAGCGATAGATGGCGAAACACGTTTCTGTATATAATTATGCTTTATAAATATATACGCTCCTATATAGGGCCATCACACTGGTGAAAAGAAAACAATGTTTCCTTTTTAGCATTCAGGTAAATGCCCTTTTTAAAAAAGATATTTGAATATGTTCAGTTATCAATATCACAAAAACAAAAAGCAAAAATATGAATAAATGACAAAATTTATATGCAATTTACCGCCACCATTGTTAGCTAGTTTTCGTAGCCCAGTGGTATGTCGCCGGGTTTAAGTAACTGTGGTCCGAGTTCCGAATGTAGCTAGGTCTAGCCACGCTGATGAGCTGTAGATGGCGAAACACATGTCTGTGGATAATTATATTTCATATATGTACACTTCAATCAAATGTTTTGGTGGTCACTCTGCATTTCTTTTTTAAAATAAGATAGCTGAAAATTATATAATTTTGTATTTTTTAAAGTAATAGATAAAATTTCAGTAACCACTTATTTAGACAAAAGATAAGCAGTTAAATGAATAAAAAATCTTATAAAAGCAGTTTTTTCAATATAAAACGCTTTTAAAAAGTGGTCTACAAATTTTTGGCACTATTTCCAACATCTTTTGAAAAATAGGAAATTTCTGACCTTCGTTTGAAAAATCCCACCCTCTCTTTATGTATTATCTTCAAACTCTGTTAAAGAAGTGCAGGGAGGCCCCCACACTTTTTGCCTGTAGTGTATATATGTAGCGAATAGAGAAGACACTGACTCTCTCCAGTCATCAAGAACTTACATCTACCTTCTGTGCCATAAATGCTACTAATTGCTTGACGATTACAAGTGTGTGTCGGTTGCATGACACTTAATGCATATTAATAACGGCTATACCCATTTGATAGGTTGACAGCCATCATATACTTATGTTTAAGATGGGCATACATATTCTCCACCCTATAATAAAGACCAATATATATATATATATATATATTTAGTCATCTACATACGGACTGTTTCTCTGTATCATAGCTCTTAAGTGCAGCTAGACCAGTTAGTGCCCACATGTGTAAGTGTATATATATATATATATATATATATATATATACATACATACATACACATACACATTTGTCTTTATTATAGGGGTAGGGGCGCCGACTGCCAGCTCGCCGGTTGAGTTTCAATCCCGGCTTGAGGCACTAACTGGTCTAGCCGCACTCAAGAGCTGTGGGTTCTTCTTTAATATGATCTAGGGTTAAGATCGGATTCTAACTCAGCCTGATGAGATCTCAGTTTGTAATAGCTGTTGATCGATAACATCGACATGCCAGTGTTGCAGATTTTGTACATGTCTGTGTAAATAAAAATAATTATATATAAAAGGTCTATTGGATATTGAGCACTTTTTATAAACCCGGTTAAAATTCTTTGGATTACTACCCTGTGGATGTTTTACCTGGATTATTATTATTATTATATATATATATATATATATATATATATATATATATATATATATATATATACACACACACATTGGTCTTTATTATAGAGTGGAGGATATGTACACCCATCTTAAACATAAGTATATGATAGTTGTCAACCTATCAAATGGATATAATAATTATTATATTATAAAATGGGGTTCATTAGTGTGTGTGTGTGTGTGTGTGTGTGTGTGTGAAACTTTACAGTTCTGTCTGGTTTTGCATGTGTATGTATGTGTACACCGATGATACTGGATGTGGTTGCGAGAGGGTGTATTGGTATGTGTGCGCTTGCACGTGTATGTCTCATGTCTAGACACGCTTGATAAATGGGTCAGAGATCGAAAATAAATAAATCAAAAATCTTAAATCCATCGAAAAAAAAAAAAGCAGAAATTAAAAATAAAGATAAATAACAAATATTTTTTACAATGTTTTATGCAGTTTGAATTGGTATTTTATGAGTTAATCAAATATTCAGTTACTGAGAAATTTTGTTCATTTTATTTTCCTTTATCGTCAAGAACAGTTCGGCCTGAAGAGGTCTATCTATTTCATAACTTTGATCGAAACATGTCTGCAAATAAACAACTATATGTTTCATTTTTGTGTTGAGAGGAGGAGCGAATACTTGAATTGAAGGAGCAAAGACTTGGCGTTTCCTCGGAAAATACATTGAAACAAATATGTGTTTCATTATATCATTGAGGGTGAAAGGGAGGAAACAAGAAACTGCGCAAATAAATATAACAAGTATGCGTTTTATTTTAGTGTTGGGGGGACAAAAAACTGTGTTGTCTGGGAGCAATAAATTTAAAACCGAAAGCTCCGGTGAATTTCTTAAATTTTTATTATTACTTTTACTACATTAAAACAAGCGAGGGAAATGGAAAGAGAGGATGAGGAGGTCGAGAACTGAGGAGGGAGTGGGAGAGGGTTAAAAGAGGGGGGATATAGAGAGAAAAATAGAGAGAAGGATAGAGAGACTTTTAAAAGAAATATATTACACACACTTTTAACCTCTTCTATTTTAGTGTTTATTCCCCGGGCCACATTGGGTAGCCCTGCTAGTATATATATATATATATAAAACAATAAAAATAAAAATGTTATCTCTATCTAAGATCCTATCGTGATAAAAGTATACTTGATATAATGGATAGAGCATCCAGGATAGTTACATGGACACATTTTATCTTCTACCCAATTTTCATTTAAGATGTCTTTTGTTTACAACTTTTATACTTTAAATATATGCTACTAATAATACATTAGTTTACTGATTTTTCTTCTGATGAAAAAAGCTTATTTTTGAAAATCTATGGATTAAGAAAACAAACTTTTTTATATTCCTTGCTTGAATATCTGATGAATTAATGAGTATTGTAATTTATCAAATTTTTAATTTTCATCATCTTTTTATTCTTATATACATATATATGGATGTAGTATAATGGTTACTAATGCTGACTGTGGCCTCCCCATCCAGTTTTGAAATTATGTTGGGGGCTACAGAAACATTCACTTATATTCTTTGTAAAGGATGGAATAGTAAGGTAGACTAGACTCAAGAATTGATATGCCCACTAGTCTCGGGGGTTGGGGTGGGCTAGAAAATTTCCAAAATAACATATGCAAATAGCTGTCTGGTGAAAAGAACATGTCTTGTCCTTGCAGTGAATGAAGAAAAAATATCACAAGTTAAAAGATTTATGATTCAGGGAGAAACCAGATTTCTGCTCCCCACAGCAGAAAAAGAGAATCCAGATTAAACTATTTAATTGGCTGATTGCATGACAGTGAAGCCGTTAAAAATAGAAAGTCAAAAAAGAAAAAAAAAACTTGCTCAAGGAATTATAGCACATAGTCAACGAGATGAGAGCTTTTTTAAACAATTCAAGCTGTATGATGTTATAAAACCCGAAACACACCAGGATAACAGCACTGAAGACTGATCTTGATGCATGTAAATGAAACGAATTTTGAATCCTTTTGTTTTCTTTGCAAGGAAAGAAGAGAATATACTATACAATTGTGTAAAGAATTTAAATATATTTCAATTATGGATAGAATCAAATCTCATAAGATTCCATTATTTTCTCTTGAGGTCAACAAGTTCTATGAACATTTGATGTTTGTTCAAATGTCAGATATTTTGAGATTAGTAACAAATATGGAGACGATGATTAAATTTAAATATTAAAACAAGATTAATAAATAGTAAAAAGGAATTTTATCTATATAATCAAATAAAGTTTGTGTATGTATCTGTCTATATACGTATACCTGCAACAATATTATTTACCCCGACGAGTCATGCTTTACTTTATTTCTGATTACCTACCGAGTATACGTGTGGAAACAGCCAAAATTAGCATTTGTCCCAAACTATCTTCTTTCAACTGTTAAACATGGAGGAGGATCTTTGATGATCTGGAGGGCTATAACTTGGAAATATGCTGGACCAATGGTTCCCCTTCATGGAAGATTAATAGTCAAAAGTATTTAAGCATTTTATCGGATTAAATTTATCCTATGGTTGCAGATCTGCTCCCGGAGAGAAACAGGATCTTTCAGTATTAGAAAGCACCAATTCATACAGCTAAACTGTTACTTAATGGCATTCTTGTGAATTTATCAGGGCACTACAGTTTCCAGATACAAATAGTATTCAACAGTTATGGTGGATTTTAGAAGAATAAACAAACAGTCAATATTTTCCACCATCATCAATACAAGAACTGTAGACTGCTTTAGCTGAAAAATGAACAAAAATGTCTTCAAACTTAATACATAACATTCAAGCTGTAATTACTTCCAAAACAGGTCCTATCCTATATTAAAACAAATTTGTTTGAACTTTCAAGGTGTTTCCATTATTTTGCGCAAAACTATAAATATATAGATATTGAAAAAGAGATATAACGCATATTATTCTATTAGAGATAACTCTTATATATATAACATTCAACCCACATCAGTAAATATTAACCAGATAAAAATAGAACTTTCTGTTAAATATAAAAGTATCTGCTTTTAAGATACTTTATTGTAAGAATTCATATATATATATATATATATATATATATATATATATATATATATATATATATGATTATTTTTATTTACACAGACATGTACAAAATCTGCGACACTGGCATGTCGATGTTATCGATCAACAGCTATTATAAACTGAGATCTCATCAGGCAGTTAGAATCCGATCTTAACCTTAGATCATATTTCCAAATATGATCTAAGGTTAAGATCGGATTCTACATCTGCCTGATGAGATCTCAGTTTATAATAGCTGTTGATTGATAACATCGACATGCCAGTGTTGCAGATTTTGTACATGTCTTGTAAATAAAAATAATCATATATAAAAGCTCTATTTGCTATTGAGCACTTTTTATAAACCCGGTTGAAATTCTTTGGATTACCACCCTGTGGATGTTTTACCTGGATTATTATTATATATATATATATATATATATATATATATAAGTTCATACAATAACTGTTCTTTGTACAGCAGTATTGCTACTAACAAAAATTCATCAGACAATGATTCTGGGTTTAAGCCTAATTTCAGAGCCGAAGCATCATTACCACTATGCCAGAGCTCCCCAGCAGTATTTCACGATATTACCAGACTTGGATGGCGTGTAGTCACAGGAATTACCATATCTATGATAGACTTATCTTGGATCATTTTAATGTATTCCCTCTTCTCTGATGGAGAAAGTTCAAGATTAGTCAAAAATGCAGGGGTTGAGTTTGCAATAAACCCTCAGCATATGACATTAGAAAATGTATTGCTTATCCAGCAATTCCCAACACATTGTTCATGTAGATGTTCATATTTTCCCACCTCATGCTTATCTGCCGAGTCGAGATTTTCCTCAAATGGTACCTTTAACTCGACTACAAAGAGTTCTTTTCAACTTAACAGAAAAATGAGCATATCTAAACACTGGGCCGTTAATAACATTATTTCGGTTGGAAATAAGAGCTGGTGTTCTAAACTGGATACAACATGCCAGTTAGTGCAGCCATCAAACAATGATCATCTATACCTATCTATATATCAATTATTTCCTTTCTTATTAGATATTAGTAATATTTTCTGTTTTTCGTTTACGTCCGCCATCGCTTTTAACAAATTCTGTACTCATTTTCATTTTTCGATATGGATGCTTTGCTGATTATTCAAACCAAAAAGCCATGAATAACAATAATAATCAAAAGAAAACTAAGAGCAAAAAAGACTTTGAATTATCTTTCTTATATTTTCTATTCTTCCTTTATTCCAGTGGGTTTAACATGTCAATACGGTTCTAGCAAAGCAGACACATGATATAAGAAAAAAAAAAAAAAAAAAAAAAAACATTATTATTTTGTTTTTCATCATCATAGAATTCTTCATTGCATAGATAATGCCGAATAGATTCAAAATAAGTTATCGCATTGTTTCTTCTTGTCGTTCTTTTTGTTCGGTTCTCTGCTATTAAGGCATCATTCTATCGTTCTGGATTAACGGGATGCAATTTTAACATTGTTTTTTCATGCAGATTCATTCTTATCAATACGAGCCCCAAAAATCATTCATTTGCAAAATCATTGAAAGAGTCAAAGACTCTATGCATGCAGTCAAATGTATAAGGACATTAGGTTCCTATTTACTTGCTCCCCATGAGGGCAGAATTAGACACAAGGTCGGTTTTAATGTGGGGAAAACCAAGCTTCCCACTCTGTATTGGAACAAAAATTTAAATTGCCTCAGTCTGGAAAGATTTCTCCTTCATTGACCAAGGAGAGAAAAGATGAAGTGCAGTAGCAAGACAGATACTCCACTTTGCTTCTAGCCAAAAAGCCAAGATTTTAACTTAATGCAAAGGATAAAACTAAAACCATTGTATTGGAGGAGAATGGTACTAACCAAAATAATGTATCATTCCTCTACTATCCAAGAATGTCTATGGCTAAATATCTGATAGCCTGGTACCTTTTGGGGTTGAGCC
The DNA here is from genome assembly GCA_963556195.1 of Sepiola atlantica. Classification (NCBI taxonomy): domain Eukaryota; kingdom Metazoa; phylum Mollusca; class Cephalopoda; order Sepiida; family Sepiolidae; genus Sepiola; species Sepiola atlantica. The sequence goes on along the minus strand of OY744527.1, from coordinate 89,773,962 downwards.
GGCGACTTCCAAACGAGGAAGTTTCTAGGGAATATTAAATTCACAAGCAGTTCACAGTCGCAGTGACGGAAGATGACAACGTTGATTTTTTGGATTTTTTTTTTTTTGGATGGAGATGTCACCATCCTCCCACATACAGCACCTGGTATTGACCTAAATGGTCACCCATCAAGCACTGATCAGTCTCCTTTTAGATGCCAAACTTACCAGCCAAATATACATTGGGCTGAGGTATGGTTCTGGGTAGTCCTTGGATGTCCACCCTTCCAGGCTTTAACTTCTTTCTTTGATAAGGAGTCAGTTTATAGTTTATCGTAAACTGCCTGAGGCACCCCTACCGAGGAATGCCGACGGGGCTGCTCGGGAATTCTTTGCAGGGCCAGAGTGCACCACCTTTTCTGCGATGGCCAATAATCCAAAGACGGAAGAAAGGTAAATACCAGGCTCAACTCTGTTTAACTTCAGTGATCTAACATGATTATACCATGAATAGTGCTAAATAGTGCTCTTTTGAATACAAATGTTGAATATAACCAGTCTTCAGGAAACATTCTGTTTTGCAGTGTGGAGCATGAATCTATGCAGTTCATCTTGTGGAAGTCGGGGGTATATATATATATATATATATATATATATCTTACTTGCAATGTTATTTCGATACTAAAAATTAAGAGTATACAAAAAACAGATATAAATAGTACAGCAGATGTATATTCATACAAGCAAAAAACTACCTGCTATTAATCTAACCCTAAGTAATATTTTTTAAATGTATAACTTACATCACATATATTTAATATAAATCTATTGTAATTTTAAATATTTATTTTTTTTTTAAATTATCCCTCTTAAAAATTAATAAACATAATATTTTACTAAATGTTTTGGTAATTTACCCATTTTTTATTAAATCACTTTAAATTACTTACAGTTAATATTGACAAAACTATTGCATATATTTATAAAATTAAAACAGTAAAAGTAACAGTAAGCATTAATATTATAAACTGTTTAAAATAGTTATGCAAATTAGACATACAAAAGCTGTGTTTGAATCTTTCCTCTCTACTATATATACAGTATTTCAAAAGACTATGTTGTAATATTGATTTAAATGAACTGTTTTGATGGTAATATATGTGTGATAAATGCTTAATTTGTGCCTAATGACAATGGATTAAATTCAATGTAAGTCTGAAATATTTTAATTTTCAAATACGAGGTTGTGCCCATATTGTATCCCTTAACAACCCATTAAAATAATAATGAAAATTGAAATTTGGTGAATATTTATTAATTAATAAACTATTATTAAAATTTCACAAAAATTGGAGGTGTCTGAATTTTCACGAAGGGCGTTAACTCTCTCTTTGCCCCCTTTACATAAAATTAATTTAAACTAAATCTATCCTACATTACCCACCTATACGCCTAACAGCTGTGTTACCAAGTTCCTAATGATCGGTTTATTAGTTTATGAGTGAATCCTATACGTAGGAATATAGTTTTTTTACTCCTATATAAGAATAATACTTCTATATGACAATGATAATACTGATAATATAGACATAAAGAGACTTATTTTTTAGTAGAATAGTGGTAGTGTCCAAACTAGCTATGGATATGTCCAATATATATATATATATATATATATATATATATATATATATATTTATATTAGTATAAACTTTTATTTATACAAACATTTTGGCTACATAAATGCATACATTTTTCAACTGCAACTTTATTCTAAGTCCTGCTTTCTCAGGCCACAAAAATATACGTTTAGACTGTGGCTTGAGGAAGCAGGACTTGAAATAAGGTCGCAGTTGAACCATGTATGCACATATGTAGTCAAAAGTTTTTGTATAAATAACAATTTATACTAAAATACAGCTCTACTTGTTATTGAGCACTAGCTTATAAACACTGTAGCTTCATTGGATTAACATCTATGAGCCAACAACCATACAAATACTATAATTCTTGGTTTCATTTGATAAAAAAAATCCAACAGAGTGCTCGATTATTTAATAATAAGAGCGGAATATTTATTTATAAAATTACAAAAGTTCAGATGAACATGGTACCTTAGGTTTCAAGCTGGGAGAACGGACACAAGAAAACACATTATTTTTTGCCTGAGTTCTTCAACCGTATTTTATCTATCTTGACCAATCTCTCTCTAAGTTTGGAAATAGAGAGCAGACAGTTCATAATGATTCTCAGTTTCTAACCTTGTATTCTTCAGACATGGTCTGAAGTCATTATCTGCTATGGACTCTATATCTTACAACCTAAATCTACATAAGCTTACACCTATAGGAGCACTCTCCCTTTTAAACATAACAACTAATACAACTGTATATATATATATGTGCACATATATGTATATGTGTGTGTCTGATATAGATATATATATATACATTTGATTTACTTCACATGAATCTAATTATGTGATGAACATGAATAGATAGCTCAGTGTCAGACCAAGTTGAGAGATAGAGATGAAACACAGAGAACATATGAAGAAAAGAAAACCATTTAAGTATCTACTAGGAACGAGAATATAATTGAATTTGTCATGATTGGATTCCAATTGGTCTGTTTCCTGTTAAACAATCGTTAACTTTTACAGACACAATTGTCAGAAGAGAGTGCTAAAAAGGTTAGCAGAGTTCAAACCTTTGCTATGAAGTGATGAAAGGTTTTCAAATCAATCTGTGTTAATAGATCGAATCTAGATTATTTTAAGAATAAACTGGATGAATACAAAAATAATGGTAAAATAATGCATCTATAAGGACACTTTTGGAGCCTATCTGAGGAAATATTAAAGAGAATTTGATCTGTATATTCATATGTGATATTTAAAATTAAACAAAAACCTTTAGTTTTCATGTATTATTTAGCTTATTCGGACTACTGTTCTTATCTTGAATTTTATGCCCAGAACGTTTCAGCCGATGAAACCTACCTTCTTTATGTGCGTCTTGTCGAACTCAGGAATCTGCATGGAATTTCAAACTGAACCCTTTTACTCCATATGAACTTTTGGCACGACGGACAAAGTGCTAACTAATGATCATTTTTAAGTGACAGTTATTTTAAGGTTGTAGGTTCAATCCTCAGTACAGACGATACTAATATGATAAACAATTACTTAAGACTTCTATTTGGTTATGGCTGACGGAATGAGAACAATCTATCCCTGTTGATTAAATAAAGAGTTCAGTTTGAAATTCTGTACAGATTTCCCAAGTACGACAATACAAACTTGACGATGATTGCAGGTTACATTGGCCAAAACGTTGTAAGAATAACACCCAAGATGAGAACAGTAGTCCAAATAATCAAAAAACATGAAATTAATTGCTTGTCGTTTTATTAGAATTAAACAACATCCAGTTGTGAGGTCCCAATTTGGGAACTTTGAAGAATGTGGAGTGACCCCTTAATGACCATTACTCACAGGTCCGCTCTGAGTTAGTGTAGTAGTACCTGTCAGGGCCCCATTCTTGGTTAAATAGAATTTTGTTCTGAGCATGACATTAAACTGCTACCTACTTTAGGCAACCACAACAAGATGCGTATTTCCCAGCCGTTTCTAACTCTCTTTATTGCCTACTCTATTAGCACAACCTATAACTATCCCGAATATCGTGGGTATGACACTTTTGTTAGATGAGATATTCCTGTATAGTGATGTAGTAGTGTTAAGACCAGGTGGTTTACCCATTCAGGTAATGAAAATAATCCGGTCCTAACTCCATACACAAATAGATTCTCTAGCCATCTCTCTATTTCCTCCTCAGAAATAAAAGACACAACTACTTATTTTATTATAAGTTAACAAACTTATTTATTTTCATATGAAAAGAAAACATGATAATATGATATGGCTTTTTTATTTTTTGTACCCGGTTATCATACTTATAACCTCAAAATGTCGTCTATGGTATTTTTAGGAGCTCATTCCCTGATGCCTTCTCTGTCTCGTTTTTGGTTTGATTGTTTTGTTTTACATCTGTCTTTTTTTTAACCTTTTTTGGGTTATTTAATACCGAATACGGCCATTTTGGTAAAATAATTCATGCTTCAAGTTCTATATATCTTCAAATATTTATTCATGGTGTTTCGTTTGGTTGTTTTGTAGAAGAAAATTGTTGGTTTTGTTTCTGGCTTTGCAGAACATGAGTTTTGCAAAGGGAAAGGAAAAGAACAATAACATCAATGTTTGGTGCATTTTTGGTCAGGAAGCCAGTATCTTCAGACAGCCTGATCTGGTAGCACCCGACTCGCTCATTTTTTGGTTTTCATTGCTGAGTTCTTTTATCATAAGGTGATAAAAAATACAAAAGGCAACTGTTACAATCAACACCTAGAAGACAAAACTGCATCCAGTTTGTGAACTTTGAGAAGTGTGGAATCACTCCTTTTTTGGTATTATTTCCAAGTCTAATCTGACCCGGAGCAGTGGTAGTACCTGCCAAGGTCTTACTTATGGGCTAAATAGAATGTATTAATTGCAAATATACGCCTACAAAGCAAGTTTATCTACAAACTGTTTGTACAGAAAATAGAATTTTTTAATTATTTGAAAATATTAAAATCTTGAAGCATGAAAAACATTTACGAAAACAATTGGATTCAGCATAACCCGAAAATGGATTAAGAACAAGCAAACTGAATCAACGCTTTTAGACTATGAAATTGAATATTTTTTAATTGGAGTTCACTTCATTTTACTTGACATGGATGACACCATCGTTCATTATGATCCTCATAGTCGGTTTAACCCTCGTTTTACCTGCTGGCATGTGTTAGACCACTTTTACAAATTGACTTCCAAACTAACCTATCTTCGGCCAAATCTTTATTTATACCTTTTTAAAGTCTATCCTTATCACTTTTTCACATATTTTCCTTTGTATCCCCTGCCACCTCAACTGTTCTACATCTACTGACTTAAGAACTCTCATCCATTCTTTCAACGTTGCCATACCACAAGTATACATGGCAATGTAGCGTTTCATTCATTACATAAACTCTGGAGCCGACGAACCAAGATCCTGTTGAAGACAAGACTCCATCTCTATAACACGTACTGCATGTCCATCATGCTCTACTATAGCAACAGCTGGGCAATAACAAAAGCTATGCTTGACAAGCTGGATGCGTGCCACCGCAGACACCTCCGTTCCATCACAGGTCACTGCTGGCCCAAAAAACTTATCAGCAACAAGGCACTATACGAGCTGTGCAACGAAAAACCCCTCTCCACAAAGGTCGCTGAACAAAGATGGTCTATGTTAAACCATATCCTACGAATGGACCCTGACACTCCCGCACAGAGGGGACCAGAGTTTGCCGTTACTGGCTCGCAAGCCTACCAACCATGACTAGGACAGCACTGCACAAATCTGCTGGGGACACTACGTGCTGACCTCAAGCAGGCGCGACTAGGACCACTACGTACAGCGAAACAACTTCATTGCCTACGACAACATGTGCATGACAAGGCCAGATGGCCTGGGACTAGCATGAAGGACTGATTGCAGCTACGGGATGTCATTTGACTACCATAGCCGCAGAACACAGTTTTAAGAAGAAGAATACCACCAAATTCTCATATTCTGCACACATCTCCCTACACTATCCAGATTTAATCTTCCTCTGAGGTAATCAGAACTAAGCCTGTATTTAAGAGATACATTGCACGTCCATCATGCTATTCGTTATGTTAGATAAACACGCTTGAAGTAGTGGATTTTGTTAATACCGTGGTCACCACTGACATGGATGTAGCCAGCATAAGTGTCATCATGGACACAATACAGCCGATGCAATTAATTGCAGTTTAGGTCATTCTTACTAGAATTGATTGAGAACACATACACAGACAAATACATGCAAATGCATTCGCTTTTATTTAAAGATTTTTGTGTAGAAGAAAAAAAATTAAGCTCGTTCAGTCCTGAACGAAACGTGTAAGCATCGAAACGGTGGTTGATTCAGTAGACTGTTTCTAATGTTTATTTAATTTTATTTATAAAAGCTCTAATTTGTATTGAGCACTTTTGAAAAAAATATTGGTTTTAAGTTCATGTTATCAATATATTTGAACTTAATTATATATATATATATATATATATATGTATATATAGTGTGTATTTAGTCTACATATTTTCATTTAAGCAAATATTGCTAAAAGTAACAGAATTTTTCTGTTCATTTATACTCTTATTTTTAAAATTTTTCTTATGATCTTTATTGTGTTAAATTTTTTTAAAAATAATGTATGTTCCATATGCACTACAATCTTCGAATCATCTTCAGGTGACAAAAAAAGCGAATGAACCAAAAAAGCTGGAGAAAATAGACTTTCAAAAGATAACCTAGAAAGGTGCATGTGAAGTCAGTCAGATGCCAAAAGAACAGTTTTGCACTGTTCCAGGGAAGACGTTAACAATTTAAATTTTGCGATGCCAGAATTAGCCTTGCAAGAAGAATCGAAAACGTTTGTGATACATGTGGAACATACATTAATTTTTTTCTTATTTTAACACAAAAAAGATCATTAGAAGAATTGAAAAAATAAAAAGAGGTATAATTAAACAGAAGAATTCTGTTATTTTTAACAATGTTTGCTTAAATATATATATATATATATATATATATATATATATACTTTGCAAAGATAAAAATGGAAAAGCGGGTCAGAGATTGAAGATACCAGCCTCTTGGTTATTGACAATAGATGACATAGAAGCCACCGAGTTGTTTGTATCAGGAGATTATTCACATAAGTATATTGATAAACATGCAAATAGGCACTCAATTAAGTTGTAGTAAAAGTAAAAGTAAACACTTGACAAACAGAAAAAGAAAAAATGATGGAAATAGAAAAATCAAGCACCATAGATCACATGTTTAGCACCCAAATGCTATAGAGTTTGAGGTTCTAAGGAAGCTGAAACCATTACAGCCCCCACCCCAAAATAATTATGAACTAAACACTAAGCTAAAAAAATGGACTGCATTCACAGAAAATGTCGTTGGGGATTACTGGGTAAGCAATGGCTAAAGAAACTTAGAAACACCTGGCTATATGAGAAGATCCACCAAGAACCCTAGAGTATTGATTTACTCCTCTCCAGGAGTTAGACACAAGGCCAGTTTTTATCTTACTCCCACAAGTAAGATGTGACCCAAGGTCTGGTCGGGAAAGTGGGGTTTGAAAAGCCAGCGCCTGAGAGGTGAGCACTCTGGCCATTAAAAATTGCCTGGGCAGCCCCGTCGGCATTCCCCAATAGCCTCAGGCAGTAAGCAATAAATTTACTCCTCCCCAAAGGGGGAAGGCGAAGCCTGGGAGGGTGGACCTCCTAGAACTGCGCAGGACAGACCCATAGACCAGCGTAAATCAAGCCCCGAAGGCCAAGACAATACCAGTTAATGAGGTGTAGTATCCATCGGAACAGATACTATACTTTGATCTTAGCCAAAAGGCCAAGAGTATCAAAAGCAAATGCAGATCACGTGGATGGTTTGGATACCTACATCTCAACCTTTTACCCTTGCCTAACTCTTAATATAAATTATATGTCTCAAACAACCTCTGCATGAAAACAAAATTTAAAAAGTTGTTTTGTCGAATCAGAAAAGTTAAGCCCAGACAACAAATGTTCGACTCACGATCAAGCAATCGTTTCTTTTTCTTGCATGTCTTTTCTAAAGCCACATTTTATCATCAGATGAAATATTGTTCATTACATTTTTTTTTATATTTATACTCTTCCTCATGAATACTTAATAAATACATCTAAATAAAACTGATAATTTTGCTTGCTTGTTTTCACATTGAAAGTTTTAGATGGTAGGAGAGAGGGCGTATAAGATGATGAATGAGGAAATAGGGGGAGTAGTAATAGTATAAGTAGCAACGTAAGAATAGGATAGTAACAGAATGACGTAAATAAATAAAGAACATAAATAAAGAACATAAATAAATAAAGAACATAAATAAAGAAAAGGGGAGTAATAGTATCAGGAAAATCAGAGGATGATGTAATAAATAAGTAGCATGAATAAAGAAGACATGAGAATAGTAGTAGCAGCAATGTAAGAGAATAACAGGATGACGTAAATAAATAAATGACATAAATAAAGAAAAGGAGAGTAGTAGTAGCAGCATTATCAGAGCAGGAGGGTAAGGGTATGATGTAAATAAATAAATGACAAGAAAAGACAGAGTAACAGTATCAGGAGAGTAAGAGGATGATGGAAATAAATGACATAAATAAAGAAGAATGTATACACTGACGTTTATTCGACAGGTCGTCTAGTTCATTATACATTTTGGAAGGTTTTTTCTCCTTTATTGTTCCTTTTCTTTTATAACCTGTGTATTCTCTGCGTTTATTGGCAACAAAGTTGGCATTGGAGTTTTCATAGAGCATCACAAGAGAAAAGTCAATTCTCACCTATTATATTCATTTCTTCAAAATGGCAGCCCTTCGACTACAAGCCTCAAATCGATTCAATAAATTAGTAAATATTTAATGAATAAAAATTCAAGTAATTATATATATATATATATATATATATATATATCAAAATAATAATCAATTAAAAAAACATTTTTGTAGTGAAACGTTAATTTTATATATTTTTTTATGGTAAACAATGTATTTCCTAGATGTGTCGTTGTGGTTGTATAGTATGACTACGTCCACAAGAATGGACTAAACGAATTCCATAAAAGCAAGCTAATTTAGTAGACAGTACAACACAGTCGCGTTGCGATACTGCAGTCTCAAAACTGCATGCCAATCAAAGATACATCTTCGACAATCAGTTCGACAGAGACTGGGCATTTGTGACTGCGGTGGCATAGATCTGCTGGGTTGATGTATGTTTTTTTTTCCAGTCCTAAGAGGCGCACCCTCTCAGGCTTTACCTTCTCGCTTGGAGAATATGTAAGTTTATTGATAATCGCCTGATCTGCCTCTAATGGGGAATGTCGACAGGGTTGCTAAGGTATTTTTTGTGGATCAGACTCCATTTCCTCTTGTGCGCTGATTTTTCAATCCCCATCTTCTAGCCTTGTGTCACATCTTCCTACGGTTGAAGGTAGGTAGATACCAGGGAGTCAAGTTAGATAAGAACTTACTATATTGTTTACCTTTCCTTTGTAAATTGGTTTTGAAGAATAAATACGATTGATTTATTGATCTATGTCTTATTACGTCATTTAATATTTAACAATCTTGTAAATAGATACTAAGTAGTTGTTCATTGTAGCACCATAGAGAAAATATTTGGCGACTATGGGTATATATTTGGCAGCTTAATCTTTACACTCGTTTAAAACAAAAAAAAAGCTGAGACAATAAATATATTGTGATTGTGTGCAAGGTACCACGATTATATGAAAATTGTGCATATTATTGGGCGAAAGCGTTTTGGGAACTAAAAAATGCACATCACTAAATACTCAACTACAGTAGTCGTGATAACAGCAGCAGCATGCGAGAAAGAGAATAAGAGCATGACATGAATATATAACGTACATAAAAAAGGGGAGTAGCAGCATCAGCAAGGGAGACAGATGGTAAGAGGATGGAATAAATAAATTACATACATAAAGAAGGAGAGTAGTAGTAGAAGCCGTGTAAGAATAATAATAGGATAATGTATATAAATAAATGATATAAATAAAGACGAAAAGGTAAAAGCTAAAGCAGTAGTTGAACGTGCAAAAAAATGTAGTAAGTAAACTAAATAGATTAAAAGAAACTTGAACCCATAACTACAGACTAGTTTTCTGATTGTTAAAAATTCACCCAAGGTAAGTAACTCTGATTCAAGATATGTAACCTCACCTACCTGAACACCCTATGTGTAAAATATAATTAATCGATCGCTTTTTGTCCAATTACGGTCAAATATATTTGTCGCATGCAAAAGCTTATTTGAATTTGAATTCGGTTCAAATTTTTTTATCGATTTATTCAACTTGATTATCCGCCAGCATTAGAATAAAACCACTAAAGAGAAGATTCTGTCAAAAAAATAGAAAAATTCTATTAAGGAAAGTAACTGGTTCAACGGATGAAATTTCAGCGATTTCCAAAACAAATAAAAAGTAGAATCTTTCATATTTATATTATTTTGATTGTTCAAACTAGTTCTCATCTTGGATGTTATTCTCACAATGTTTTAGCTGATGTAACCTCTGACCTTCTTTAGAAGCATCTTGTTGAAATCGGGAATCTGTACGGAATTTAGAAGTGAACTCTTTATGTAATCTACCTGAGTAGATTTATCGGGCATCTTTTACGAGACTCAGCAGAGTAAAAACGCTAAAAAAACAAATTTACAACAAATAAAAGTAACTGTAAGCTGTAAAAGTTAGTTTCAAACTTGCATGTGCTATTTGTTTGTATTTTAAACCCGTTTGAAGTGCTATTTATTAGAAATCAATAGTTTTTTCACCGTAAGTTGGGAAAAAAACATGGCCGAATTGGGGGGGATTACTAACGAATGCACTAGGAGCGACCATATTTATTTTTGTGAAAACGGTGGGAAAAAAACCAAGAAATTTTTTTTTTACATCTAATGAAAACCCATTTATAATACGTAAAAATAAAAACAAATTACATAGGTAAGTAGGAAAATATCTATTCTCGTCGTAGGTCAACTTCACTTGTTGCAAATTTATGTTTTTAAACCCTTTCTCGTTCTTTTTTTGGACCCCGTTCGCGCCTCTGCTGAGCGTCGTAACATATACCCGATTTATCTCAATCCACAAGCCATAACCGGGTAGAAGTCTTAAGTAATTTTTAATCATATTCTTAGTATCTCCCGTACTGAGGATTGAACCTTAAACTGCCAAAAGACTATCACTGAGAATTGAGTATTACTTCCCATTGCGCTACGAGTCTATTTGATGCTTGCAATTATTAATTGTGATGAAATAATGCTAATTTTACACTTAGTATAAAGTGTTGTTGAACAACCAGGTGCCTGTATTCTTGCATGTTTTGAAGTTAAACATTGATAAACAGACTAGATATGTATTTTCACAGTCTGGTTACAATTCGTACAATTGAACATAGTCTTTTATCAAAAACTATATGTACCTAACTGGTGTCGCCGGGAAATTTTTATTTCATTTTCGTTGTCCCTTTTTTTTTTTAACTATGCCATTTGTTTTTTATTTACCAAATTATTTTTTTTTAATAGGATTTTGAAAATTAAATTATTATGGTATCATTCGGTCATTAATTGAATAAAATGGTTATATAACTGTAACTAATTTTGTTATGGAAATGTTGCTTTAATCTCTATTTGTAATATTATCGGATGTAAATAGTTTATAAAACTTAATTTTTTAATACAGGAGGATTCGCTAACAATTTTAAAACCAAAAATTCTTTTTACTCGACAGTTTAAATGCTTCCAAATTCAATAGGGCCCACACAGTAATTAATTCTTTTTTATTTTACTATAAAAAATGAAATGGTCGACTTGTTTATGCAGAAACCGAAATGCATTCTAGTGTATTTAATTTCGCAATTATTTTTTTAATAGGATTTATAAACTTTCATTTCATTTTATGCTATTGCATTTCATGATTTCTATAAATATTCGATCCATATTAAAGAACACTAATTACATGTTCAATTATTAACGTTACTTTGACATCACACACACACACACACACACCTGAAGTTTTCTAATAATTTATTATCTATATAATAAAGTAAAGTCCATTTGTTCCCGATTTCATTGACAATTATAGCATTTGAACCAACACCTTCATGTGCTAATCCATTCCACCAACCACTTAGGCCAATTCCTGATGCGTGTTTTCAGAAAATATGCATCATTTCATTCAACCTCAACATTTCTTACATTTTTTTCAGCTAAGGAGATTCTCCCAACAGTCTTTTACAGAGGAAGTCGCAGACATTTCCACTCTTACACTAATATCTACTCACACAACCCCCAGTGTCACCGGGGATTGTTCTTAATAGAGTGACTTTTTGCCAAATCGCTGCTATTATTTCATATTTTCCTTCGATTTTAAATTTAAATGCAGGTCACTCCCTTTAAGTACTCTCACTCTTCTTGATTTAATATACGTTCCAAACAATGCCAGGACACTAGTAAGCTAGTTTATTTATATAATTTTATTACTTATGACAAGTCTATTCATTTGAGCTGTATCATTCATTGAAAATCATTACTGTTATTAATTTTCAAAATCGTATAATTGCATTTTATGTTTTTGTTTTGACTTTTTCTCTTATTTTCTATACATTAGCTTCAAAAGATTTTTACATAAGTTTTATTGGCAAAAATTCATACACATGTATAAGAAGTCAATAAGTCTCATTAAAGAAAACAAGTACATGTAAAACAACTGCTCCCCCCCCCCCCCCAAACCACATTTTATATGCTTCCATTAAGATAATAAATCTACAAATAAAATAATGTTATGAACAGACCAAATACAAAATATTGAATCTGGAATTTTTATCAAAATTGCATACAAGACTAGCAGGAATACTCGGCATTGCCCGTATATTATTATGTGTGCACTTTCGTTTGTATGTACGCTATCACCTTCCACACCAATTAAAAAAGCCAAAGTTCCTATTTATTTGCTTCCCCACGAGGGCAGAGTTAGGCACAATGTTAGTTCTTAATTATTATTATTATTATTTGTACTCACTAGGAGTTCTCACACAGATCATCGTCAGTGATTGCTCACCGACAACAACCAGTGGTATTTCCTGGAGTCTGAGTGACAACAAGCCTCCCCAGATTTCCAGTATATTTCACCTCTTTTCGATAACGATGCGGAATCCCAACAGCCTCTTACCATTGATTTCTCGGTGGTAAGGACAATTGGTCTTCTCTGGGATTTGGGTGGCAATAAGCCTCCCCAAGGTCCCAGCATTCTCTGCACTTTTCCAGTAGTGGAGGTCTGGTTTGTGCTGTCCCTCCTCGGTCTTCTCATCCTCCTCGATGATAATATTATTATTATTATTATTATTATTATTATTATTATTATTATTATTATTCGAGTGTTATGCCTCATTGGCCATCTCCCCTTTAACTATCTTCTCAATTCAACTGTTAAAAAAAATGTAGGGAAAATCCAGCTTCCCAAAAAGAGGCACTCTGGATAGGGACAAAAATAAAAATTGGATTTCTCCTTCACTGACCGAAGACAGAATAGATGAAGTGTAGTATCAGAACAGATATTACACTTTGCACCTAGCCAAAAGGCCAAAGAAAGAGGTTCACCAAAGTTTATGATGATCTATTCGGCCTACTGAAACGCTCTTTTAACTTTTAGATATACTAACCAAAGGGGCAGTTCAAATTTTATTTTAAAGTAGTAATTAGTATTTTTAAAATTTATTTTATCCGACATCTCAAGGACTGTGTATGCCACACTTGATGCACTTTTAACCACTATTTTTGGAGCCTATAACCGCTTACAATAATAATAATAATAATAATAATAATAATAATAATAATAATAATAGTTCCAGTGAAGATCAATGGTCGTTGCCAGCGAGAAATCAATGGTAAGTGGCTGTTGCGATAATGCACAGTCAGTTGCAAAGATTATCGAAAGAGGTGGAGAGTACTGAAAATCTGGGGAAACTTGTTACATGGACTCCAGGGAACACCACCGGTTATTATCAAGGAGTAATCTCTGTCTGAGAACTCTTAGTGAGTACAAATAATAATAATAATAATAATAATAATAATTCTATCCAGTTGTTTTAAAGTGTACTATAGAACACAAAAAGTATCCTAAACGCTCTTCATGCAAAAGTTAGTGAAGTAATGTGACTGAGCTATGGAAGAAAGAGGGATACACAGATTTTCTTACGATCTAATATGATACTTTGGCAAGACTGTAATCTTAGCTTTCGGCCACCAATGCATTTTTTTATATTCATTTGTTTAGATCTCTTATTCAGGTCGTTCAGAAATAAGCACTGAGGAATGAAAAAAATCACTGTACTGTAACAGAATTTGGAATTCCCTTCCTGCTACCGCGGCTGTATCAACATGCATAAATTAAAACGTAATGTTAACAAGCATTTTGCTGCCCAACTCCCCACCCAGATTACCACCACCCACCCATAAATCTCGCCTCCATTAAAGCAGCCCCTTACACTTCATTGGCAATATGCCTTGTTTGGGGTGAACAAAAGTTAATAAAAGCAAAAAGAATCTCCGTATTCAGCTGAACTTGTTCCATGTGACCTTTTTCTTTTTCCTAAGGTCAAGAGGATCATAAAGAAGTGAAGGAGCTTCCCAGAATAATCCTTGTTGCAGTGCATCGAAGTGTGGCAGAAAAGAATGGGAAAAGACATTAGACTCGAAGGTTTGTTATTTGGAATTGAAATAGTATACCAGTCTGATTACTTTTCAAACACACTGTGGTACTTGTAAGAATTGGATATACAAGAAGTGCAGTGAAATTACTGGTATGTTGAGAGAGGATAAACAGTTTATATGCAAGAAGGAAGTGTAAGACAATGCAGATGGATGTGGAGAAAGTATATCTGGATGGCGAAGCTATTGAGGTTGTCCAGAAGTTTTGCTACCTTGGTGATACCATTGGAGCACAGGATGGAGAAGGTGCTAGTTTGATTGCGAGAGTTAGGATTTAATGGAGTAACTTCAGGGAACATATGCAATTACTAACCAGCAGAGCGTTACCACTGTCGACATATGGGAAGAGTTTATCAGGCATGCATACACAGTGTGATGATTTATGGAAATGAAACCTATCCAGTGAGGGTTGATGGCATGTATTGCATGGAGAGAAATGATATGAGAATGATTAGATGGATGTGTAAAGTGAGTCTTAAAGACGGGTTTAGATCTGATGACCTCAAAGGAAGATTAAATATGGACAGTATAGGGAGATACGTACAGAACAGAAAAAACATGTATGAAAGTTTTTGAGTTAGTAAATATATAACAGTTGAGATAGCAGGGTGAGTTTGCAGGGTAGGCCAAGGAAAACATGGGAAGGAAATGATAAGGATAGACTTGAGAGGAAGAGATAAATAAAAACATGTCCAGAGATAGGTTACTTTGGAAGTCAATTTTTTAAAGCCGTCCAACACATGCCAGCATGTAAAACGGACATTAAACTAAATATGATGATGGGATATCAGTCCCATTAATTTTCAGACACACAGCATATTACATTTTTATTTGATATACAAGGTACATATTTCTTTCTCAAACTTTCTAAACTTATTCTGTTGCACAAAAATACATACACACATTATATACACACACACACACACACATATATATATATATATATATATACATATATATATATATATAATATATTTATATCTTTGTGGGAAGAGGAGATTGTCTTGTCTGTTGTCTCTAATTCAATCACTTTTTTTATATTTTTATAACTTGCTTCTATTTTTTTAGGCGTGATATTAAATTGCTTGTATATTTTGATACTATTTTTGCAGCCTTCAGAAGCGACTGACAGAAGAGCAAGATGAATTTGATATGTAGACAACAGATGCAATCAAAATTCTGAAGAGATGCGAGGCTTGATTGCAGATATCTATCAGCTAGGAAAACAACTCCGCTTGTGATGGATTTGAAGAATCTGACATTGAATTCAAAGGTCACCAAATGGTAGTGCTGGAAAAGGCAGAAATATCTGAAACCACTTTAGATTTTTCTTTTTGCATTTGAGTAATTTTCTTTGATTTTATTTTTAGAGAAGTGTAAGGGATATTAGTTCGAAGTCACATTTTACCAATCAATTATTTTTTTTATTTGACGTATTCATTATATATATATATATATATATATATATAATAATAATAATAATAATATGGTAGTCAGCTTGAAGCATTGCTGGTAAATAAATATATGAGTATTTAATAAGGGTGTTTTCAATGTGGCAAAGAACCAATTTTAAAAAAGTAATAAAAATAATTCGCCCATTATGAGTTCAAAAAATTATAAATAAAAAATAACAAATTAATATAAAATGATTATATATTTAATATAAAATAAATATATGCTCATTAACTGTGACATATCTTTTAAGACATTCTTCGTGCCTAACTAAAAATAATAAGTCTCTTTACTTCTATATTATTATAATATAGAAGTAAAGGGTCTTATTATGTTGCCATCTAATTTACATACGTGTTTGTGGTGTGTACAGACACACGTATGCAAATTAGATGATCACGCTGTAAAAAGAGTTACTTTTTCTCTAAATGCTCAAAGAGACATTAAAGTAATATTATAGAGTGGTTGAATACACATAGAGCCTGAAGGAGAGACAGAAATACATGGAAAGCTTAGTTTTTACATGTTAATTATATTATTCACACCAGTAAATGAGAATAGTAGTCCGAATATCTAAATAATACGTATTATATATATATACAGGGTGGGCAAAAATAAGGGTCCTATTTTTAAAAATTCATAACTTTTTTATTTATTGATTTTTTTTTTTTTTAGAATAAGTAAAGGACCCCTTCCGAAGCAAGCATGAGCCGTATTAGCCCTAAGGAACGTACCCTCATTTAGAAAACATTATTTTTGCTTAAAAAACTCAAAACAGTGTAAAAAACAATACTTTAGTTTTTGTAAGTTTTAAGAAGTGTTTTTCGGCTAAAATTTGTTTTGTTTATTTCAAAAAATCTCGGAAGGGTCAGTCTACACACACATAAAGTTTGGTGAGTTTAACTTTTATTTTGTGGAAGTTATTCAAATTCAAGTTATTCAAATTTAAAGATAGGACCCTTATTTTGGCCCACCCTGTATATATATATATATAAGAAAAAGAGAAGAGTAAACATTGCTTTTGTTAAAAGATACACATTTTTTCTATAGTGAAATCTTCTATTAAATGAACAGATAATAATATTGAAGGTAAATTGTGTTCGCATTTAAAACTTCTTTCCGCATTTGTAAAATTGTATTTTCTTTTCTGTGTTGGGTCAACGTGAGGAATATTAATTTGAAGGTGTGTACACATCTTTAAGAAAACGTTTTTTGAAATGTATTATAGAATTTTGAAAAAAGCAAGTAACTTATTTTAAACATTTTTTTTATATATATTTATTAAATGAATAAAATCATTTTTCATAAATATATGCCTCTGAGGCTTTCGCTGTTACACGCCGCTAACGAAGAGTTATTTACTTTCTTTTTTTCGTCCTTAATTTGCCGGTGTTAAAATTGCAAGTAAATCCACACAT
The DNA here is from genome assembly GCA_963556195.1 of Sepiola atlantica. Taxonomy (NCBI): domain Eukaryota; kingdom Metazoa; phylum Mollusca; class Cephalopoda; order Sepiida; family Sepiolidae; genus Sepiola; species Sepiola atlantica. The sequence continues at coordinate 89,756,662 of OY744527.1, read as the reverse complement.
GGTTCCATGAGAGAAACTTTCGTCTGGTCTCGTTGACGGTCCTAAAGAAAGTGAACATTTAGATGTGTGTATTAGTGCGGCAACGCTTATATGAATTTGAAGGAGTGTACACATCGTTATGAAAACGCTTTTTGAAATTATTATAGAATTTAATAAATATATATATAAAAAAATAACGTTTCTTGTTTTTTTTTTAAATTCTATAATACATATATATTTTCATAACTTAATACTTAGCTCTACGCACGTATTGAACACTGTTGAAGAAAATACTGAAAATTGGTACATAAAAGATTATATCTCCTTATAACATTTTATGTGGATACATGAAATAATAATAATAATATATATATATATATATATATATATATATATAATTTCCGCAAGAGCGTTGAACAATATCAACAACATGACGCTTGCCTTTGTCTCGCGGGTAAGTGTACATTAATTTTAATTACGGTCTGTGGTGAATTCTCGTGGCCATGTGGGCTTGGGCGTTAGGCTCGTGATTCTAGGCTGAATCCACGAACTGCGGTCAAGCCCATGCGACAGCTTGCAACCGCTACTCCTGCCGAAATGATGTCGTTGGTAAGTATAAAACACTTTAATATTTAAAAAAGATTTATAATATATATATTTATAGTATATATATATATATACATATATATATATATATATATATATATATATATATATATATATATATATATATAAGCCATACACTACTATTTATCTTTCTTGGGTTCCAGAGAGAGTAAGAGTTGTTCTTTGATGGTGAACACTGCTACATATTTTCTATGGGTTGTCCAGAAGAGATGCTGTATGTTGATAATTTAGTACTTGTCTGTGAAACAATCGAAGACCTACTTGTTAAGCTAAAGACTTGGTAGAATGCTATGAAAAGTTAAGATCTGAAAATGAACGTTACCAAGACCAAAATGATGATCAGTGGTTGTAGTGTTAGAAAGTTCCCAAAAAGAGGAACATTCCCCTGCTCAGTTTGTGGAAAGGAAGTAGAGTGCAATTCAATCTTTTGTGCTACTTGTTAGCATTAGGTACACAAGTAGTGGCATTACTGGTAGATTGAGAGAGGATAACCAGTATACTACAATGAAGATGGTTGAGAACTCTGATGTGGACAAAGTATATTTGGATGGCAAAGCTATTGCGATTTTCGAGAAGTGTTGTTACGTTGCTGATACCATTGGAGCATAGGGTGGAGCAGGTGCTAGTGCAATTGCAAGAGTTAAGAGTAGAAGGAGTAAGTTTAGGGAAGATTTTGTATTTACTAACCAGCAGAGTGTTACCACTGTCGATCAAGGAAAGAATTCATCAGACATGTGCATTCAGCGTGATGATTTATGGTCATGAAAATCGCCAGTGAGGGTTAAAGACATGTGTTGCATGGAGATAAATGATATGAGAATGATATGATGGATGTGCAATATGAGTCTTAAAGACAGGCTTAGTTCTGATGCCCTCAAAGGTAGATTAATTCTGAACAATATAGGGAGATGTGTGCAGAACAAGACACTTTTTGTGGTATGGCCACATTGAAAGAATGGATGAGAGTTCTTGGAAATGTAGGTGTAGAACAGCAACGGTAGCAGGTTCAGTTCGCAGGAAGGTCAAGAAGAGATATTAGTGATAAAAATGGACTTGAGAGAAAGTGAGATAAATAAAGACCTAACCAGATAGGTTAGTTTGGAAGTCAATTTCGTAGAGTCATCCAACACATACTAGCATGTAAAACAGATGTCAAACCAAATATGATGATGTAATATTTAAATGTCACTAAATGACTTTATGAAATGAACTTTTTACCCGAAGAAATCATTCAGCATCAGCAAACACATCACCTAATTTTGAAAAGAAAACATTTGAATACACGGATGTATATACAAAATAATCATGTATATATGGTATAGTCACATTGACACACCGGTTCTCATTAGATCAGTGAAGTTAAGTAATGTTGAGCCTGGTCAGTACCAAATAGGTGACACTTTGAGAATACCAGCCACTGTATGTGAGAGGATGCTTACACCTCACTGCAAAACATAACATTATCTCCCCTGACACCTGACCACGATATACATGCGACTGGGGACTTCTTGTGAATTTAATATTCCCTAGAAACTTTCTCTTTTGGAGGAAGCCGGCTCACCCCGGCCAAGGTGAGTGCTGCACCAGGTACCCCACGTGGAATGAGAGCATAAAAGACTCAGCAGTTTGGGAGCTCAGTACAGTCCAGGCAGTCGAACCAACAAGAAAATAAATGTACCACTGTATTCTTGGAGAAGCATGACACCACCAACTTAATCACGCTGTAAAAATAACAACATTATTCAATAAACTATATATTACATAATATATGCTCACCGTGTCTTGCCGTATCGAAAGTCATAAATCAAATGTACATATTTTTATATCGAATCATGTTTGATTAAAAATGACGTAGAGTTTTAGTCAGTTTAATCTTCTGTCCAATTTTTATTGTTTGAGAACAAGTCATTTTGTATTATATTCTAAGTTGAATAAAAACAGTCCTGAGACCAGAAAAAATTAGATGGACGATTAAAGCAACCAAAACTATACGTCCATTTTAATCAAACATGATTACACTGCCTATATACATTTACATCATATTTTGCATACATATATATATATTTACTGTTAAAAAATATATTTCCAACAGTATATTGGACAGTCCCTCTTTTGAGGCATATGTTTGAATCCTGTGCAAGTCTCGTTTTTTACTTTGTGATAGTCTTTGTTTATATACAGACCCACACACTAAAGATACAAGGAGATGAGCTAAGGTGGACGATGAGACAAGCACCCGAGAATTTTAAGCCTCCAAAACCTAACGTCTCAAAGGAAGAAGTCTTGGCTATCAAGTCACTACACAGTGATGATGATATCATAATACTACCAGCAGACAAAGGCAATGCTACAGTGTTAATGGATAGAGTAGTATATTCAAAGAAATTGGCAGATCTAGTGGGATCAGGTGGTTACTGTAAAGTAAAAAAAATTCGACTTTGAAAACAAAGTCCTTAGTAAAAACAAGGACCTAATTCCACCTGCAAAATACAGACAGCTGGTTCAACATTACAGCAAGCTACCACACCTATACGACCTTCCTAAGATTCACAAAGACAGTATTCCATTAAGGCCCATTATCAGCGCCCGGGGTTCAGCATGCCATTCAATGAGCAGATTCCTGGAAGATATAATCACTCCACTCACAGGCAAATCTCCATTGTATGTCAAGAATTCAGCTCATTTCGTGGAAGAAATCAACAATGCTCCCATTCATTCCAACCAGATGGAGATGACCTTCTGCATAGAAACCACATACTTCGTGATGGGATCTGATATATACCGACAGGAAGAAGGTCTAGCTATGGGTTCACCATTGTCCTCAGTACTGGCCAATGTATACATGGAATACTTCAAGGAAATGGTGTTATAATCAACACCATTACAGCCAACAATGTGGCTGTGATATGTGGATGACACATTCATACTCTGGCCTCACCAGGAGGACGTTCAAATATTACTGGACCATGTGAACTCTCTCCACCCATCTATACAGTTCACTATGGAAAAAGAACATAACGACAAATTATCCTTCCTAGATGTGCTGATAACTCACACTGACCAGGGGTTCAGGTCATCAATGTATCGAAAGCCAACTTTCACTGGACAATATCTAAATTTCAACTCCCACCATCCATATAATGTAAAGAAAGCAATTGTCCGGTGCCTACAACATCGAGCAAAGACAGTATGTAGCAACAACGATACATATCAAGAGGAAATAGATAGTTTAAGAGAAACCCTCCCCCGAAACAACTATCCAGAGAGCATAATATTAGCTCCAACAAATCTAGACGCAACACCAAAGGACACTACTTGAGATCTCACCACAGTTTGTATATCTTGTCGGAAAAAATCCAAAGAATATGTAATCCATATGACATCAGGATAGTATTCAGGAGCGACTCAACTCTCTGAAAGCATCTTGTGAGAGTCAAATCCCCTATGGAAAAAGTCATGACTAAGAACTGTGTGTATGCGATTCCATATAAGTGTGGAAAAGTATACAAAGGTGAGACATGTTGTCCACTAAAGATAAGGCTAAAAGAACACCGGAAAACCCTAATACGTGGAGAAATCAGAAAAGTCGGGTATGGCTGACCACATATAGAAAGAAAAGAGAAACCATCTACCCTTATGGGATGAAGTAAAATTATAGATAAGGAAGTACGGCGGAGAATAAGACGACTCAAAGAAGCAGCGCATATGTTAGGCGACAATGGCTTACTAAGTAGACCTAGTATAGAATTCAATACAATATGGGAACCTATAATTATAAATAATAGATAAGTAGTGATCTATAGTGATCAGTAGTTAAATCAAAAACAAGAATAGGTTCAAGGCTCCCAAAATTCATACTAGAATTGTCTGCAAGGACCACGATGCAGTGGATATAGTACTAGGTAAAATTCAGTTCTAAGTGACAGTCATCTGAAGGTTGATACGAAGAATTACGAATTACTAAAGACTTCTTCCCAGTCATGGCAGATGAAACGAGAGCATACTACCCCCGTGGATTTAATAATGGGTTCCGTTTGAAATTCCGTCCAAGTTCCCGAGTTTAATAAAGTACACCTGAAGAAGGTCAGAGGTTAGATCGGCTGAAACGTTGTGATAAAAACACCGAAGATGAGAACAGTAGTCCGAATATACCAAATTCTACAAAATAAATTGTTTGTTTAGTAATATTACCTGCACATACAATATCAACAAAAACACTTTACACATAATATATATATATGCATGGCTGCGTAGAGCACTCTAGTTGAGGGGGTGGTGATTTCCATTTACTGTGGACAGAGAGAGAGAGAGAGAGAGAGAGAGACACACACGCTTTTATCAACAAAATAAAAATACAGTCATTTTTATAAAGCTGTCTCTGCAGTCTGCCGTTTTCCATAATCAACACACAAATTGACTTAACACAGAAAATCTAACACCAGAGACTACACCAGTCCTGCCTATTTCTTCAAACTGATGCTACGTCGTCGCTTGAACAAAGTAAGTCACGGGTTGGAATCGTCTTTTAGAACTTCTCAGCAATATCAGGTTTGGCAAGTGTTCTATACTTAATTCTCCTCCTTTGATGTCTTCTCTGTCTCTGTTTATTCAAAATCAAACGACAGAGACATAAAAGTCTTGATACGTATGTGGTGCTGCATTAAGGCTTAAAAATAGCTCCAGACGAGACAATAAGATAACAGACTTTCATTTTGTTAAAGAGATCAACATACAGTAAAAATCGGAAGCTGGTGTCGAGCCAACGCGCAGCAAATATTTTGACGCCGATTCACAGAGGTGGTGGGTGTGGCTGGTGCGGCTTTCTCAATGAACGAATAATCAGAAATGGGTGAGAGTTTTTTTGGCAGATTTATATTCAATACATACGTAAATGTCAATTGTTGATTTCACTATTTGGTCTGGGTTAGTTTGTTTATTTGACGTCATATCAACCCTTTTTGGATATTTATTGCTGAAATGTAGTACTTTATGGAAATAATGAATTTGACACATGTTGCTATTTCATTGAAACCCGAGGATGAGTTTTCATACATTTCCCAATGGTATTACCGTTTAAGTGAATGCGATTGATCTAACTAGATGGGAGGTGGCGGTAGTGAAATGGATATAAAAGCAGATTATGACATGAGCATGCCAAGTTTGAATCCTGTCGGGTCCATAGCACCACTTTCACTATAGATATTGACAATCATCACGTGGTCCCTCCTGTGAGTACCTGATTCTACAAAGAACTGGAGAAACCAACACCAAGAACAGAATCGAGCCGGTCTTACTTATTATATGCCATTTTAAAGCACATTAAAAATCGGAGAGGCAATTAAAAAGTAGGTCATCGATTTACCCTTCCCACTGCTGATGTTGAAACGGAACGTTAAACCGAATATGATGATGAGAATGAGTTTACATTTACCTGACCGTTAGGCCACTACGTAATAATAAAATCTCTTCTTCCATGACATTAGAAGGTTGTGTGTTCATATCATGTCGGATCACTACTTTCACTACTATCCGTCATGAACAGAGGAGAGACAAACGGCCATGTAAAAACTTACTATATATAAAAGCAGTGAGATAATGGTGATGTGAAGGATGGAGTGATGAACAAGAAGATTGGTTAAACTGTAACAATATTTATTTCGCATGTGGAATGTATAAGAGAATGTTCTTACATGTAATTAAACAAAGTACTAAGAAGTGTGCATTGGTGGAGAAGTGTCAGACTTATAGATTGTGTAAAGGAGAAGACAAGATAGTCAGGGGACCGGCGTCACTCATTCAGAGCTAGGCAAGAGATATTGAGAAAGTGTGTACATCTTCGGATTGAGATATGGTCTTTTTCTTTGGAAAATAGATATGTTGTATTTTATCATTTCAATACTTTTTAACACAACTTACACTTTCAAAAGAAAAATAATTTATTTTTTGCTAGTAAGACTTCGTGGAAATTCCACGGTGCTTTCCACATGAACCTGTATAGTTTACTGTTAATAATAATATTCCCTTTGAAATGATAAATATCTGTCAGGGCCATTACTATCAAAAAAGAAATGACTCTTCTTCTGTAAAAATAATTGTCATTATCAGCTAAATATTTTTTGAATAATACAAATATGTGTCATATTTATTTAAAATTGTAGAAATCTAATTATTTTTATAACAAATATTCTGTCTTACCATAAAAATAATGGTCAGCTAAATATTTTTCGAATCAATAAAACCAATGTCTTTTTTTGAAATTTATTTTTTTAAATTGTACTGTTTTAGTCGATGGGATGACATATTTTGATTTTGGAAAAATTCATGTTAAAATGAGTAAAGTCGGAATGCTTTAACTTAGCTATATTAGATTAATCACCAAGCACCATTTTTGGTGATGGAACGATCTCATTTAAAAAAAAATATGTGTGAAAGGAGATAACGTACTATAGATTTTTCTATTAGCAAACAGAGCCTCATTTTTGCAGAAAACGAATACTGTATTTATTTTCATTTGTAGGTAAATAGAGACGTTACTTTGAATACTTATTGAACAGTCTTTGTGTGTTGCAAACGGATAGGGTTGTACGAGTTTCTTTGTGTAAGTCTAAGTGTAACCAATAAAACCGAGCATTTACAACCATGATTTGAATAGCGTTTTTTTGTGTCTTTGGCAGCGAAGGCCAAGTTGCACATAATGTTTTCAAATTGATTGATTGTTATAAGCAGACGGTGATAAATTGGTAGAAAAATTGAAAAGACCAAATTGATTTAATTTGATTGCGAGAGACAAAAATAAACTGACTGGAATAAACATGTTTCCATTGGAGAGTTTAATCTTTTCTTTTCATTAGAATGCAAACACTATATTGTACGTGCAACTGACATACAAGTATTATGACCTTTGACTTATGACCTTGAAATTCTAACCATTTCCAGGGTCGGAATCATAAATGCAAGTGTTGAAAACAAATTATTAATTTCATCTAGAGTCAGACATTTGTACTTAATATCATTTCTTGTTACAATAACGTTTCAACCAGAGTATTCTCTGTTTTCGATTTTTTTACATGAGGATTGATAATTTGTATTATTCGGACTACTGTTCACATCTTTGATGTTATTCTCACAACGTTTTGGCCAATGTAATCTCAGACCTTCAGGTGAATCTTGTCAAGCTTAGAAATCTGTATGGAAGGTTTTAGTTCAAAATTCAGTACACTTACCGAGTTCGGCACCTGCAGAAGGTCGGAAGTTACATCGGCCGAAACGTTTTGAGAATAATATTCAAATAATACAGAGTATTAGGTCTAACATTTACAACAATCCACATTTTATGAGTGCAAAAACTGATCATATGTGTGCATAACGAATTATGTCTTAATCTGTTCCTTAACTTTTAGGGTCCATGACCTAAAAGTTGTCAGCTCCAGTTCAGTCAGGGTTAGTGCATCATTTTAACTAATATCATTCGGAAAAGTATGGATCTATGTAACCTCTCACGTCATGTAGACTAGACTCTCAACTAATCTAGCAGAAGAAAAATAGTCAGAAATAACCCCAGTTATGATAGTTCTTGAGGCATATGACTGCTTGACCTTTTAGCTAGGAGCAACGTGTAGTATCTGTTCTGATACTGCACTTGATCTTTTTTGTCCTCGGCCAGTGAAGGAGAACTTCTTCTAGACTTAGCCAATTCTTTACTTTGGTCCCGATCTAGAGTGCCCGTGTTTGAGGAGTTAGATTTTCCCCAAACTTCTCTCTAACTCTGCCATCGTATGGAGGCAAATAAATAGAAACTGTTATTAGCCTACTTCAATACTATGTCATGAAAAGCAACATAATTGTTTGGCGAGGCATGGTCACCAACCTTCAATTTTGATGATAGCACTAAAATAAAGATGATGAGTGTTAAGGGCTTGACAATCCCAAAATTTAACTCAAAGAACTCGGTGCCTAGAACCTGCCCGAACTACTTAAATAGAATTTAATTGGAATCTTCTTGAATCTATAACCTATGAGTCAGAACATATCTGTACTCAAAAGTCAAGAGGTCAAGTCCTTTGTTAAAATGAAATCATCCCCTTCCCATTTTCTTCTCTGTTCAACTTTTGTTACCCTCTCTCTCTTACAAGTATACATTCTTGGATCTCTAGAAAAATGTGATTTCAGTTTAAAATCTATAAAATCTACTCTGCATAACCTAATAATAATCACATTTTTTACTTCCTACAAGCGTTTATTAAATATAAAAGCGGTTTACTTACTCATGTGTGATAAATTTCTCCATCAAATGTTATATTTTACATTAAATTAAAAAACTATTCAACTATTCAACCCTCATCAATATAGAATCAAATGACACTTACCGGCATAACATCCTCAACTGGTATCCATCGGATAGAAACCCTTTTGCTGGTTTGAAAGAACATTTATACACTAAAATGTCCATTTATGAATCTCAGCCAATCAGAAATCAGAGAATGGACTTGCCCTTCTGAGCATAATGGAACATTCTAGCCTTAATATAAACTGGTGTTTTAGTGTGCTTTGCACTTTAGTTATTTTTTTAGTCAACTGTTTACACGGTTGAGCTCTAAGTACCAAATTCCATATGGCGCTACAAACAGGAAATATGGATCCTGAAGATTGGGAACATCACATTGTCAAGGTAGGGATCTCTGCAAGCTTAGCTTGAACCTATGCTGTCACATTTGCAAGTGTAAAGCTAACAAAGGAGAATTTACAAATAATGGCCATGTTAAAAGAGCTGAGGGAGTGGGGGGTCACATCAATGAGAAAAGCCTCCTCAATCCTTAAACAAGCTAAGGAACTCTCTGTTCAGACAACTTATGCTAAGGCACCAGTAGCCAAACTTCCCCACCTCCATCTTGAAATGAGCCCTCAACATTTTAGAAAATTCAGAATTGATTGGGAAGAATTCACCAAAATTACAGATATGCCGACATCTCAGGCCAACACTCCCCGGTGCTACCAGATCAGGCTGTCTTAAAATACTGGCTTCCTGATCTAAAATGCACCAAACATTGATGTTATTGTTTTTATCTTTTTCCTTTGCAAAACTTAATCATGTTCTGCAAAGTCAAAAACAAAAGCAACAATTTCCCACTACAAAACAACCAAACCAAACACCATAAATAAATATTTGAAGATATAAAGAACTTGAAGCATTAAAACCTTTACCAAAATGACCAGATTTGGAATTAAATAACTTGAAAGGGGTTGATATGCCGTAAAAAAAAAGAAGCTAACATACAGCTATAAAATTCTGCTGATGAGTCCGTCTAGAATGCTAGTGTCAATGCCCACCCTAAATTTTTCACCACTGACTCCAACAAGCTACTAGGAATGATAGAAGCATTGGTAACTCAGAGGTCTGATCCCATTTTTTAACGCCTTACTTTTGCCTCCATGTCACAGGGTGAGACTGAGACAATATAGAACTATCTCGTCCGCCTCTGGGCCACAGCCCTGGACTGCAATTTTTCATGTCCCTCTTGTGAGCATGATCTGTCCGATATGTACATCACGGTCCAACTCATCAGGGGAATAATGAATGACACACTCCAAGCAGACCTGCTAGTCAAAGCCGGGACACTTAAATTTTTCAAACAAAATGTCCGGCATTCTAAGATATTCGAATCGGCATTCGAGACCAAACTTCAATAACTGACACCTCCGACATTGCTGTTGTGCAGATATCTACGTACCACAAGCAAAAAAAAACAGTGCTCAAGTAAATAACGGTCATGTTCGTATCAGCACCTCCCCCAACTGTGATACCAACTTTACTAAACCTAACTCCTTTCGAGTTTGCATGGGTTGTGGTTCTAGCGTTAATATAAACTGGCTTTCAGTGTGCTAGGCACTTCACTTATTTTGTTAGTCAACTTGTCACACACTACTGAATTCTATAATCAACAACGGTTTTCTTAACTATATTTTTAACCAGCAAATTAAACAAAGCCTGAAAAATACAAATAAAGATCAGTAGAATCGAATTGATTTTTACCGTCCAGTTGATAGGAAAACTCTTGCTTGAATCAAGCAATATTTATATATAGAGTTTCCACTCATGAACTAGCAATCAATCAGAACCCAGAGAATTGACTTGCCTATCTTAGCATAATGGAACATGCTAACTCTAGCTTATGATCTCAATTTGATTAGTTCTAGCTCACCTAGTCAGACAGCTTAACACTGACTACTAAATTCAATAATAACATTCAGAGAACATTCCCTAAACATTAATTTATTTTCCCATAACCAGATGCACTCTAATTATGAAATAGATGAAAAAAAATAGTTCAAACCTTTGAACACTCATATCTCCTAACAATCTAAACAACAACATACAACTCCACATTTACTATTAATAATTCAAAATTTCTAATTTTGTCATTTATATTAATAAAGTTATCAGACAAATTCACATCTGTGTGTGTTTGTCTGGCATCAGCATAATTTTGATAATTGCACATTGATGTATTATTGTTTTTATTTACTATTAATTGAATATTTATTGAAATCAACAATGGGTGAAGGTAGAGAATAGTTAACAAAGCCCTATCTCCTCATCTTAAGAATGGGTTTCTAAATAATAACTATAGAATTAAACTAACACTTACCGGCATAAGGGCCTCAATTGGTATCCATCTCATGAAGGAGTGCTTGTTATAATGAATGAACATTTATAGACTAAAATGGCCACATATGAATCTCAGCCAATCAGAACACAGAGAATGGACTTTCCCTTCTGAGCATAATGGAACATTCTAGCCTTGTTATAAACAGGCATTTTGATGCTGCTCAACAGTTTGACTTATCTTGCTGCTCAACTGGTCGTACAGTTTAGCCCTAAGCATCGACTCTATAATAACGTTATTATTTAGAAACTCATTCTTAACATGAGGAGATAGGGCTCTGTTAACTGTTCTGTACATTGATCCAAAATCAACCAGAATGCATTTTGGTTTCTTATTTTTATTAATAAAGGTATGAGCCAAATTCATGTCTCTCTAAGTCTTTTTCTCACATAAACATAACTTTGATAATTACACATTGAATTCTTTTTTTTGTTCGGTTGAGACGATTTTGTTGAATGGCGGATACATTCTGATAATAACAATATAAGACCATGGGGTTTTATGTTGTGTACACAAGGACAATGCCGGATAATCCTGCCAGTCACCAATAAATCCGTCTCTACAATCAAACTTTCAGCAAATACAAACGCTGTCTCTTAATTGAAATTCTTTTTTGGATATAGCATTGACAATACCACAACATCTATTGTATTAGTAAATAATATATTATCTCATCACATTACCATACATTTATTTTATCCTGGGTATGATAGAGTCAAAAAAGCAGGCGGGACATATAAGGATCTACTGAACACTCTGAAGAAGAGGAAAATTAAGTGGTACGACCATGTTCTACGATCATTAAGTTTCGCAAACAGAATCCTGCAGGGAACTGTATAGGGAGGGAGAAGGAGGGGCATATAAATAAAGAGATGGGAGGACAACATGCGAGAGTGGACATGGTTGGTACTGAGTAAAGCGCTCAGGAAGGCAGAAAATCAGAAAATGGTCCAGATGACAGGAGATGACAGGAAAGTATATTCGGGAGTAATAGTGAGGCCTAAATCTGGTAGGTGTAGACATTGTGGAGTGACCACTGAGTTAACATAACTGCCAGGTCGACTTTGACCTGGAGTTCTAATACCTGTCAGGTATCTACGGTTTAAATAGAATGTATCTTGAGTATGACATAGAGATGCAAATGAGGAAATAGTGATAGAAATGAGAAAATGAATCCATCTGCTTACCTTCAGACTATGAGTGAGAAATAATAGCATAGACTAGACTCTCAAGCCTGAGTAAAACATGTTCTTTGTATGACATCAAACTACATCTGGTGGTGAAGCATCAATTTGAGATTTTGGAAGTGTGGATTCACTCCTTTGTCGCCATTACTCCCAAGTCGACTCTGAATCAACATGGTAGTACCTGCCAGGGTTTCATGTATATATTAAATAGAATATGCCCAGAGTACGATAAGAAGCTGCATCCAGTGATATAAATATAAACTTACATTATAAATTACAAGGCCGGCGGAACAGTTATAAAAGTGGGGGGGGGGGTTCTCCTAAAAAGTGGGGGGGGGGCGGTTAAACACATGCATATCAACTTAATTATTGATGACCGTAAAGTATGGGGGGGGGCAAGTCAAAAAGTGAGGGGGCTTGAGCCCCCCCCCCCTGCCCCCTCCCCCGGTGCCGCCATCCATGGAATAAGCAAAAACAATGAATAAATATTAAGATATTAAAAACTTGAAGCATAACACCTTTTATTAAAATAACTGGGTAGGCATTGCATAATCCAAAAAGTGTTGATATGTCGTAAAATAAAACAAACACATACTCCTAATAGAGCAAGTAGTCTAGAAAACAACTTATTTACATGTACAACCTTAAGCTTATTATATTTGTGTATTAACTTTCAATTTGTATAAACAAGACAATCAAGCCTAAGTAGAGCAGGTTCTCTGTATGACATCAAACTCCCAGCTTCCCTCTACCCTGGAATTATAGTACCTGTCAGGTCTGCTGTTTAAAAAAAATATATCCTGAGTATAAGAAGCTGCATCCAGTAATATAAATATGAATTTACATCATGAATACTTAAAGGAGACATCATGAACAAATATTAAGATATGAAGAACTTGAAGCAATTTCTATTTACAAAAATGACTGGATTAAGCATTACATAACCCAAAATTGGGTTGATGTGCCGTAAAACATACAAACAAACAAGCCCTGCATTCACATGACCATAACTATCTCCCACTATTTAACTCTTGAGAAATAACCTGTACAATACTTAATCAATTAAGCAATTATCGGAAAATCTGGAATAGAAGATTTGAAAGTTTTTTTTTCTTTCAGGTCAGCAGTTCATTTTCGGTATTAGTTGAGCTTTGGCAGAGGTCGTCACTCTTTGAGTGCTGAACTCTGAAATGTAACCGCTCTCTTTTTCTGCCGCCCCCCCCCATCTATGCAAAATAGCAAAATAAAAATGAATAAAAAGAAACAATTGTGGAAGACATACATTTACACTTAAGTGGTTTAGCATAAAAAAATAAAATAAAATAAAAATGCAATTTATATTATTCAAGGGAAGAAAATGAACTAGACAAACAAATCATAAACAAAAATGCCTATATTTAAAATACAACAAAAGAACAATTATATATATATATATATATATATACTTATAATTATATATATATATATATATATATAATGTTTTCTTGCCAGTGGGCATAGAAGCCGGTAAAAGAAAATTTGAAAGTAATGCATACAAAATGGCTAATTCCTTTTGGGCAAAATAGAAAGGAAGTTTTAGTAACCGATATATAACATTAAAATCAACTTCTCCAAATCGGAACAGGACCTAATCAAGACAGTAGACTGTGTACACGCGAAAGGCTCGGTATTCTTTCTGATAGAACTTTATGATAAATAATAAATGTAGCTTATCTTAATTCTTTACTGCAGTTTCATGGAGAATTCTGTCGTCAAAAGTGTAATAATAAACTCGTTACTGTCTTTATACCTTTGAATACAAATTCAAACAATAAATTAAAATATATAAAAACGCTAAAAGTTTTATCAATACAGTTCTGAAGATCGATTGTTCTGTGAAACTGCAGTAAAGTGTTAAGATAAACCATAGTCCATAAGTGAATTTACTACACACACACACACACATATATATATATATATATATATATATAGATTTAGATTTTTCACTTATAAAATAGATCATTCAGTGAAGACCGGGGATGTTCCAATAGTTCGAATTACCTACTAGACACCATCCTTGAGTGTCTTAGGTCTTCCTGTACATAGGTTTGTCAGGACAACCTGACATGAGGATACTTTAGCCTACAAGTAAACCCTGACCAAATATTCGAAATAACATAGTATTCAAAGCCCCAAATAAGATCCCCTCGATACAGCTATACACTGGCTCATATGAGGAATGGTGCCCCTCTTTGTAATGTTACTTCAAGTAACAGCACTTAGCTGGAACTCCACCAGACTAGATGAATTCTTGTCCTGAAAACCGGTAAGATCAGGAGATCACAAGAATGATATACTATAACATAGTAAACTGGTCAATTGGGGAGAGAGAAAAATTCATGTTCTTAACTTTTTACCAACTCAGCATTTGAATGGTAAAGAGTACTTTAAGAGCATAGACAAATATCTATGTATCTCATATAGGTATCAAGTGTTAGCCCCAGGAAGGGGCCCCTTCATTTCAGAGAACTTCGACTGAAGTAAAATGAAACAAACAAAAAAATATATATATATATACAGAAGTGCAGGTTCTGCCACACAAAAGTGGAGAATGTGAGCCACCTGCCATCCAGTTGTAAGGTTTTGCTGGGGAATGGCTATTATACAATGCGACACAACAAAGTGTTTAAATACTTTCACTGGACTATATGTAAAAAGTTGAATACCCAGTGTAGCAGCGACTCCTGGGAGCATATACCAGAAAAAAATAGTTCGAAATAAGTTATACACCATCCACCATGACTATGCAATCCCTACAGCTACATATATAGAAAACGGAGCTGTTAAACCTGACATCGTGATATGGGACAAAAAGGAAAAAAGTAGCAACCCTAGTTGAAGTCAGTGTCCCTAATGATGCAGGATTTAACAGAGCTGAAAGGGAAAAGATTACGAAATACCAAGGTCTTATGTACGACATGAAAAGAAACTGGAATCTTTGAAAAATCTCCATCATCCCAGTAATTATAGGAACAACATGACTAATGAAAAGGAATTTCAAAAGCTATCTGGCGAATATACCCGGTGAACCGAGTGCAAGAGAAATACAAACAATTGCACTTCAAGCGACGGTTGGAATCTTAAAAAGATCACTCGGCTGGAGTGTCTGAAATAGCCGGTGAATGTCTGGCATCCGGTAGATGCCCCATCCCCAGCAAAAACAAAAAGATAAAAAAATGTTAAAAAAGAAAGATTGAATATTTATACATATTTAATTTTGAAAAACCAAAAATGATGCAATTTTAAATGATAAAATCATTTTTTTTAATAAATAAATGATTTTATCATTTAAAATTGCATACTTTTTTGGTTTTTCAAAATTCAATATAAATATTCAGACACATGTGGCTTCAAAGATGTTAATTTTTTTATATTTATTTGGATAATATAAAGATAAATATTTTATATTAGATCCTATCATGATAAGGAGATGCTCGATATTGTAAATAGAGCATTATTATAGGAAATACTGAAATGATGAAAAAAGTTTATTCAATCATCAAGTGTTCAAGCAAGGAATATAATTAACTGACCTTTTATCCATGGATTTTCAAATAATTACTTTTTTCCTCAGAAGAAAAAAAGAATAAAATTACTAATTATTGCTAAGTATTAATTAGAAAATTTGCAACAATTTTTTAAAAAGATATACTTAAAGCAAAAATAATTCATGGAAAGTTTCAGAAATTGGCAAAAAGTCATCGTAAAAAATTGTATGAAAATCCAATTTGAATGTGGTATTGAGTAGTGGAATGACCGATTCCAATAAAATCCAAATTAAAAGGTCAGTTTATTATATTCCTTCCTTGAAAACTTGATTATTTAATAAACGTATAAATTAACCAATTTTTTTTAATCATTCCAATATTATATATATATATATATATATATATATATATATATATATATATTAAGTTTTAAGGATGATTGGTGATGTATGAAGCTTAAAAACGATGTTGTTGTTTTTGTAATTATTATATTTTATTCTGATATTTCGAGCAGTTCTCCGCTATTTGTCAAAAGATGATACGAAATTGAGAAAATGAAGACAATTTTTTCTTCATTTTCTCCATTTCGTATCATTTTTATGCTTCATACATCACAAATAATCCTTAAACGCTTCTCTAGAAGCATACGTGGAATAAGAAACATATATATATATATATATATTCTGGTACAGAAAAATTAGTACAACATTCGTACCGTCGGTTTCAAGCACGGAAGGTCTTACCCATCCGGCTCTCTTCAGCTTCTGTTGTAATCTGTATTGGAAATGTGAGGTCACATGACACTCTCGTTGGGACGCGTTATTTGCTCAGTGTGTTGTGTGTGTTTGTTTAAATTTAAATTTAGGTTAAGATATATATATACACTTTTTTATAATCGTCCTAAATAGGATATTTGCCCAGTTTGAAACCGGCTTCATTGAGTATTATGAACTTTGTTTTGCATTGCCATCTCTGTCTTCAAACATAACGGGAACATTACTATTTTTAAAATGTTAGTAGCCAGCATAAGTGAAATAATAAGGTAATGTTTTGCAACTTATTTTTGCTTAACAATGTACTGTTCTGGAACAGATATAATTATTACAGATCTTTCCCTCAGCGAAAATTGAGCTGATTACAGTAAAAGGGTGAGTCTATATTCCCTGCACTATCAAATATTGTGGCAATAACTCTTAAATTATTTACAATAATGTTAACTGAAAGTATATATATTAAATTGAAGGAACTTACGAACACTCTCCATGGCTGCTGTGATGAGAGGAGAGTGTACGCACGTAGCTCAATATTACTTTGTGTCTTTTCAATGTTGTATATGTAAATCTTTTTTTTGTCTGAAGATTCCTTTTTGACTGAAAACTTCAGATCTCATCTGATTGTATAATCCCTCAAAGTGAAACGGCTGTAGAAATAAAATAATTTTTTTTCTCTAGAGAGATTTATTGGATAATAAAATATGCTTTAATAGTATTCGTGGATTGAACTAAGTGTATGAAGTTGTCATTGGTTAAATTTTGACTAAACAACGAATATATATATATATATATATATATATATATATATATATATATAGCTTTAAAAAAATAATAGAAAAAAATGAGATTCCAGCGACAATATGTATATTTTCCACAGATTCATTTTTAACAGCTGTTTCTTCAATTGTCCAGACAATCGAGGTTTTCAAACATATCTTGAATCTTATCGGACAATGATTCATCAGAAAATAAACAAATGTATAAAAAAATGAAAACTTACTTTAGAAAACAATTTTTTAGATCGAAAATATCAAATAAAGCGGCGATTTTTATATAAAAACGCGTATGTTTGGGGCAAAAATCGATCTAAAGAAATGTTTTCTAAAATAAGTTTTTGATTATTTAATACTTTTCTGTTTTTATTTTCTGATGAAGCATTGTCCTAGAAGATTCAATATATGCTTGAGCACCTTGATTGCCTGAACAATTGAAGAAACGGCTGTTAAAAATGAATCTCCTTGCTGAAAATTAAAGATATCGCTAGAAAATACTTTTTTCTAGTGTCTATTTGTTAATGCTCTGGAATTAGAAAATAATATCTATTGAGCTTAAACACTGAAAGTCAGATTACAAATATATATATATATATATATATATATACAACAATCGTTTATTTTAAAGTTAAAATCGTGAAGTTTTTATGCATTTTAGAATAGATGCACTACTTTAGTCAGAAGACTAATAATGGGTTCTTTCTGAAAGCGATTTCGGTCAAATTGTTACACTAAAAAATCAAGATTCAATTGCAGAAATCAAGTTGCATTGTCAATTGAAATTAACTTTTTCATTCACTTTTTTAGCCTTTATTTTGATTGCCTTTCTATTTCTTTTTAATTGTTTTTATTCATTTCATTGCCTTTTGTTCTTTTGTTGAAATTTTTCTATTTCAGATTTTATTTCTAGATGCATCCACGCGTCTTTATGAGGCGCTATGTCAGCCGGTGAGTCTATCATGAAGGTTGAAATAGCATTTTTTCTAGTCTGTCACGCTTATAATTCTAATAGCAGTTTCGGCTGTCTGTCATGCTTGATTTTTTTAAATCGCATTTACATAAGTCTGTATAAATGCACGTATTCAATAGGTTCATATTAATAAAGTTCTCTATTTTTTCTTTTATTCTCATTTATCCAATTTTCTTCCACTGACAGGTTGTAATTCTTTTTATCAAGCTTTCTATTCAGTATTGTTTGTTATCTTTCTTTGGAAATCCTAACCATTTTTCTCTTTCTTCTTCATCTTTTTATACAGAAAAACACGAAAAGCTTTCCACAAAAGAGAAAGGAAACGAAGAAAAAATGAAAAAAAAAGAAAGAGTCCATTTTCAAAGAAATGTCTAGAGTTCATTGTTAAAGTCCGTAGGATCTCAAACTTTTATCTTCTAGTATACTCGTTAAGTCTTGTCAAGCAGTGTTGGCACAACCCCCTGCAAAGAATGTGTTTCAAAATACACGACACAGAATCGAACAGATAATAGACTTGTAGTATTTCTATATAATATAACATATTGAATGGCTTTAACTAATGTACATTTCGTTTATGTCTAGTTCTTAATTAAATGGAGGAGCTTCAGTCTTCCAATTAACTCTACGGCATAGACAGTACAAAAGTATCGGCTTCTCCAGTGAAAGGATTTCTAAACCTTTGTCCATCATCATTAGAATCTTCATCAATTTAAGTAAATTACCTTTCTGACGCACAAATATTTGATACTAGCTGACTTTGCCAACTCATTATCACTTCGCAATTTAATTCTATTCACTACTTAAAATCATTCAAACGAAACCAATCGAGAAGAAAAAAGAAGACGAAACTAGTCTATGAGAAAAATGAAGACAAAACTAGTCTATGAGAAAAATGAAGACGAAACTAGTCTATGAGAAAAATGAAGACGAAACTAGTCTATAAGAAAAATGAAGACGAAACTAGTCTATGAGAAAAATGAAGACGAAACTAGTCTATGAGAAAAATGAAGACAAAACTAGTCTATGAGAAAAATGAAGACGAAACTAGTCTATGAGAAAAATGAAGACGAAACTAGTCTATGAGAAAAATGAAGACGAAACTAATCGATAAGAAAAAGACAAAACTAATCAGTAAGAAAAAGACAAACCTGATCAGTAAGAAAAAAACAAAACTAATTGATAAAAGAAAGACAAAATTAATCGATAACAAAAAGACGAATGAAATTTGCATACGTAATTATTGTTGATTGACAATTGAGCCCATGTTTTATAGCATTTCTTCAGGTCTCCTTTGTATAGTCCTTTCCCTCTATTACACTCTTTGTTCTTTTCACCTTTTTATTCGTTCTCTATTCCGCCTACCCCCCCCCCCCCTTCATACCGCGAAGCACACTGGACAAACGTAGGTTCACATTTATTATATAGATGATCGCCACAAACGAAAATAAAAATAATAAAAATACTGAATGTTGATTTAAGAAAGAAAAGAAACATTTACCATTCTTTCTTTCTTTTTCCTACCTCATATAGGAATATTTCCAATGT
Source organism: Sepiola atlantica (assembly GCA_963556195.1). Lineage (NCBI taxonomy): Eukaryota > Metazoa > Mollusca > Cephalopoda > Sepiida > Sepiolidae > Sepiola > Sepiola atlantica. The sequence continues at coordinate 89,736,617 of OY744527.1, read as the reverse complement.
TATTGTTAAGAAATTTTGTTAACAGACTATGAATACTAGTAGATTATTATTATTTCTAGCAAAAATGCAAAACAAACAAATTTCATGGAATTTGACTTGTTTTTACTTCAAACTAATGCATTTATATTAACGGCTATTTAAAAAAAAACATTGTACATTTTATCTAATCAACAATTTCTTTGCAACCCTGTACTAGCCTGCGTTTTCCTATAAATCCTGGAGGCGGGACCTTTCAAACACTGCATGCCTAAGAACGCTACTCACTTTAAATTCATCGATGCCATCCTAATTTTCTCCCAAAGAATATGAAATAGAAACTCTAGCTCAAACCCTTAATAAGGGAGAGGCCACCATAAATTTCACATTCGAATCTGGACAAAACAACTCTTTACCATTTCACAACATTCTTATCCCCCAAAACAGCAATTATAGAATCCAATTGACACTTATCAGCATAACAGGCTTCAATATTCCATATGCAAATATTGCTTGAATTAAGCAATATTTATATAATGAATTATCCACTCGTTTACTGGCAGCCAATCAGAGCTCAGATAATGGACTTGCCCATCTTGGCATAGTGAAACATTCCAGTTTTCATATAAACCGGCTTTTTAGTGTTCCTTCAGTTTATTTTACTTATTTTGTTACTCAACTGGTCACATAGTTGAGCACTAAGTACTAAATTATATAACAATATAATACCAAGTTTATCAAAAACCCACCAATACGAACGACTACATACATTATTACTTACATCGCCACCATATTATCAACATCGACCTGATAATAGGTCTATATCTCAGAGCACTTCGTGCATGCATCCTAGAACACTTCACACTTTATGTAAATTTCAAAGCAAATCACAATTAAACCAAATGTATCTTTTAACGAAACGGTGAACCAATTTTCCTCTGCAATATCCTAATTTGAAGTCAATGTTAGGCTAACTAAATAGTTGTATCACGTCAAAACATGGTCTCACTCTTCTAGACACCATGATGCGGAAACAGATTGTCACTTAATCTCATGTCAAATTTAAAAGAAGACAAACGAAACCTAGAATACATAATATAAAATTCTCCAATTATTTAATCGGATAGACCCAAAAATATCCCTGTGAATTCAGTATTTTACTATTTTCACTCCTATTATCTATCAGTATTCTTGTAATTAGGTGTTCCGGAAGGAATGACTGGATATTTGTTGTAAACAGCATGATGTAAACAAGGTTAACGTGTATACAGTGAAAAAGAAAAAGAATCTCTTCTTACCATTTTTTCCCCTCTATTCAACTTCTGTCAATCCTTTCTCTCCATTCAACTTCTGTCAATCCTTTCTCTCCATTCAACTTCTGTCAATCCTTTCTCTCCATTCAACTTCTGTCAATCCTTTCTCTCCATTCAACTTCTGTCAATCCTTTCTCTCCATTCAACTTCTGTCAATCCTTTCTCTCCATTCAACTTCTGTCAATCCTTTCTCTCCATTCAACTTCTGTCAATCCTTTCTCTCCATTCAACTTCTGTCAATCCTTTCTCTCCATTCAACTTCTGTCAATCCTTTCTCGCCATTACACTTCTGTCAATCCTTTCTCTCCATTACACTTCTGGCAATCCTTTCTCTCCATTCAACTTCTGGCAATCCTTTCTCTCCATTCAACTTCTGGCAATCCTTTCTCGCCATTCAACTTCTGTCAATCCTTTTCTCTCCATTCAACTTCTGTCAATCCTTTTCTCTCCATTCAACTTCTGTCAATCCTTTCTCGCCATTCAACTTCTGTCAATCCTTTCTCTCCATTCAACTTCTGTCAATCCTTTCTCTCCATTCAACTTCTTGCAATCCTTTCTCGCCATTCAACTTCTGTCAATCCTTTTCTCTCCATTCAACTTCTGTCAATCCTTTTCTCTCCATTCAACTTCTGTCAATTCTTTCTCGCCATTCAACTTCTGTCAATCCTTTCTCTCCATTCAACTTCTGTCAATCCTTTCTCTCCATTCAACTTCTGTCAATCCTTTCTCGCCATTCAACTTCTGTCAATCCTTTCTCGCCATTCAACTTCTGTCAATCCTTTCTCTCCATTCAACTTCTGTCAATCCTTTCTCTCCATTCAACTTCTGTCAATCCTTTCTCTCCATTCAACTTCTGTCAATCCTTTCTCTCCATTCAACTTCTGTCAATCCTTTCTCTCCATTCAACTTCTGTCAATCCTTTCTCTCCATTCAACTTCTGTCAATCCTTTCTCTCCATTCAACTTCTGTCAATCCTTTCTCGCCATTCAACTTCTGTCAATCCTTTCTCGCCATTCAACTTCTGTCAATCCTTTCTCTCCATTCAACTTCTGTCAATCCTTTCTCGCCATTCAACTTCTGTCAATCCTTTCTCGCCATTCAACTTCTGTCAATCCTTTCTCTCCATTCAACTTCTGTCAATCCTTTCTCTCCATTCAACTTCTGTCAATCCTTTTCTCTCCATTCAACTTCTGTCAATTCTTTCTTTCCATTTAGCTTTTAATTTTTTCCCATTTAAATTCATTCTTTTAACATAACTAGTTTCTAATTATTCATTTTATGATATTTTCTTTCTATCAGCCATTTTTCTAAAATTCAATTTCTTTTTGTTTGATGTTTTTTACTGCACCCATGTCGAAAGTGCCAAAATGAATTCCTTTGTTCTTTTTTTTCCCCAAAATGACTTTCTGCTAATGGATTCCTTTGAAGTTGTGAATATTTCTCTAGATTTTCTCTGCAAAATCATTAACCGATTCCTATTCAGTTGCTCTTTTCAGTGAATTATGCCAAACTCATTGATTGGTGGTGATACAAAAATCAAATTAAATGACACTTTTACAGAGTTGGAAGAAATATTTGTTGCTGAAGGTATAAGTGACCTTGAAGAATTTTTTCTATTTACTTTTGCCTTTGTCATCCTCAAGATGACCAACTTTTACTGAAGCAGATACCCAAGAATAAATTGGTCATCAGGAAAGGGGCAAAATCCTGATGATCTGGTCAGTGTAAAATTTGAGGCCATTTAGCTCAATTCATTGGCCTTTGTTGTAGTTTTAATAATATCATGTAGTCACCCAGCAACCTTCTTGCGCACAATATTAGTCTTACTAGTAAATATATCCAATGCAATATCCAATTACAAATATCTAATACTCTCTATTTATATAAAGTTAGGTGCATATATTTTTATATATTTGTATGTATAGGATTCACTCCTAAACTAATTAATCGAACATTAAAAATGTTTGGAACACAGCTGCTAGACTTAAGGGTGGGTAATGTGGGATATATTTAGTTTAATTTAGTTTCATACAAAGGGGGCAAAGAAAGAGTGGAATCCCTCGGTGAATATTCAGATCGTTTTGATTTTTGTTAAATTTTAACGATAGGTATTAAACATCAATTAGTAACTTTCAGTTTTTTGGGGGAATTACAAGGGTTTTATGGGTGTAATATGGGCACACAATGAGAGTAGAAAGTGGACATTGGGTTTACTTTCGGCAGCCTCGTACTCTTGCTTCTCTTATTTTGACCTTTAGTCCTCACATTACATGAGTGATGTTTTTGACAAAGAGGGAAGAATTGCTGTTTTCCGGGTCGGAATGTATCCATATAAAACTAGTTGGTTAGTTTTATACCTTGAAGTAGTATATTTTTAGCTCCTTATATCAAGTGGTGTCATACATTGTCTGGAGCGATTTCCATAAAAAACCTCCCATTTGAAAATTCAAATATTTCAGATTTGCATTGAATTTGATCCATAGTCATCAGACACTAATTAAGCAAGATTCCCTGAAATTCAATTTCTTTTTAAGACTCCAGCTATGTAAAGGAATCATATCAAAAAGATTTAATTGAAGAAAGATCAAAAAGATTGGCCGCCCTGATTAAGTGGTTAAGGTTACAACTGGTGTGCCGCTCCTGACAGCTAAAAGACTGGTCTAAGACCATAAGTAGTGGAATTTTGTTTTCAAGCATGTGGCGAAGCTCTCTGTAGTATGCACATAGATTAATCATAGTTATAGAGTTTTTTTTTTAACCCGCTGATGAGATTTATTTATTTAAAATTTTACACAAATATAATCTGATAAAAAATAAAGTGAGACTTCTCAGAAATGTATGTACAGAAAAAAGACTTGTTGGAATATTTATTTTTGGAAACTAGTTTGAATATTTGAAAATCTATTGAAGATGGTATGAATATATTAAATATTAACCCATTAATATATAAAAATATCTAATCAGTATAACCTATTAATTATTGAGCTTTTATTACCTGCGGTATTGACACAACTCATGTGATAAGAAAAAATATATATTAAAAAATATATCTAATTCTCTATTCCCAATTAGGAGATAAAGAAATATCTTCGTTTATGAACTAGAATAATTCTTGTGTATATATTTGGGCAGCAAGTCGTAATTTATACATGTTTGGTTGAAGACCACAGAATTTTCAAGTTTTGTGATTTTCTTAATTGTTTTCTTGACACGGCGATCAAGCTTCCGGGTTTCAGGTAATAGTTGGTATAATATGTCCCCGAGGGGTCTTTTTTCGGTCATCTCAACAACTCTCTCCAGACATCTTACATATAATCTATCGAACACCAGCGCAATTAAACGCCACATCACTTCACACTAGAAAACACTACAGTCAGCCGGAATACGAAAAATGCTAACAACTAACACTAACATCATAGATAAAAATAATTGTAAACGTCGACTAAAAATACTAGAAGCAATATTTATAAAAACGAAACCATCCAATATTAACAAATTAGTTTTTATATAGATACTCATGTATTAAACGTCTTCCATTATTAAAAAATAATAAATAAATATACAAATAATAAATAAATAAACAATATAAATAAATAAAATTAATAAAAACAATAAATACACAAATAAACAACACTCAATCACACCCCTTTCTTTTTTCCTTTTCTCACGCAAAAACTTCAGAAAAATAATAAAAGCACAAAAGAAAGAAACCCGACAACAGAGATCACGATGATCGAAAGCGCTTGAGATGGCTGAAAAAAAGAAACCTTTGGAGCCATATTACACCAACTACACCTGATACCTGACAGCTAGCTAGCCGTGTCGAGAAAACAAGACAATCATAAAGCGTAACAATTCTGTGGTCTTTAGTCAAACATGTATGTACATATATATATATGCAAACATTGTTAAAAATAACAGAATTTGCTGTTTAATTATACCTTTTTATTTTTTCAATTTTTGATGGTCTTTTTTGTATTAAAATCAAAAAAATAAAAATAAATGTTCCATAGGTTTCACAGGTTTCACGATCGTTTCGATTCTTCGTCGAATCATTCTCAGGTGTCAAACGCAAATGAACAAAAAAGCTGGAGAAAGAGGAGAATTTAAAAAAGACAGCAGAGAAACGTTCGTGAAACCTGTGAAACCTATGGAACATTTATTAATTATTTTTATTTTAACACAAAGAAGACCATCAGAAAAATTGAAAAATAAAAAAGGTATAATTAAACAGACTAATTCTGTTATTTTTAACAATGTTTGCATAA
>OY744527.1:89648560-89726060 GCA_963556195.1 Sepiola atlantica | reverse complement strand
TATATATATATATATATTATATATATATCTGTTTGTGATTGATTTTAATGATTGATTTTAGGGGGCAACAAATAAGTATTGCTATGTCAAGAAATGTTTGCCGGATGATGTTAGATGTCGTCCATCGGCAAAACTACTTAGACATTTTTTGTGTTCAGTTTTATTTAGCATTTATTTTTAGGTTTTTATTAATATTTTTCCTTCATTTTCTTTTTATCTATGTTTCCCTGTCGACATCGAAAGTCATTAGTATTTTATACTTCTTAAACTATTTATTATTTTTATTTATTATTTTTATATAGATTTTTTTGTCTATAACCATCATCCACACATCTAGTTTAACAAAAATATATACAGCTTCCATTTTTGTCTACTTGTATTTTTTTTTATTCAACAATAGACTTGTAGATTCTCACCTTGATATATTTCTTCCTTCTCTATTTCCGATATAGTTTTTTTCATGTTTACTTTAATTTTAAATTTTTTTATTTTATTTTATTTTTTGGCACAAAGAGGCACATCTGTTTTTTGCCAGGAGGTGTTTTTATGGCAAGCCAAATTGTAACCCTCCCCCCAAAAAAAAACAAAAACAAAAAATACACAAAGAAAAACGTCTCTGTAAATGCTGCTTCTTTTTGCACTGTCTGCTTTAAATTGCGGATGGATTCATTTAGAAGAAATACGTGTGGCAAAACGTTTATTGATAAAACTTGTAGAATCAACAATTTGAAATTATGTTCAACCATTTTTTAAGTTCACTCTTTTACCAATACCCTTTCCAAAGAAAAATTAGCCAGTATTTCTTCTCCAAGCTCTAACCTTGGTAACGTGCTAGCCTATGAGAAGAACAACTTGAAATCATAAACAAAACTAATATTAAAAAACAAAAATGAACTAACATTAAATGAAATGTTGACCTTTAAAGTTTGTCCTAATCAAAGGTGGATTAGCTTCAAAAGAAACTAAAGCAAATAGACTACATCAGAAAATTATATATATATATACAGGGTGGGCAAAAATAAGGGTCCTATTTTTTAAAATTCATAACTTTTTTATTTATTGATTTTTTTTTCATTTTTTTTTTAGAATAAGTAAAGGACCCCTTCCGAAGCAAGCATGAGCCGTATTAGCCCTAAGGAACGTACCCTCATTTAGAAAACATTATTTTTGCTTAAAAAACTCAAAACAGTGTAAAAAACAATACTTTAGTTTTTGTAAGTTTTAAGAAGTGTTTTTCGGCTAAAATTTGTTTTGTTTATTTCAAAAAATCTCGGAAGGGTCAGTCTACACACACATAAAGTTTGGTGAGTTTAACTTTTATTTTGTGGAAGTTATTCAAATTCAAGTTATTCAAATTTAAAGATAGGACCCTTATTTTGGCCCACCCTGTATATATATATATATATATATATTACTAACGGGGACATCCATCGTTACTAGGGAGAAATTCATCTGTGTGTCATTTAAATTCTAATTAATAATAACATTCGTTCACCTAATAGAAAACTTTTGCACTACTTTTATGTCCTGTTATGTAGATTAAAATCAATATATACACAGCTTATACTACTAAACTGTGCGTCTAGAATCCTTATGCCAAAGTTTTATGAAAAATACATTGCGATTTTGGTACTAGAAACATTTCTAAAATTAGACGGTTCTAAGATACTTTGACGATATTAAAATTACATATTGATCATTCAAATTTCATGCAAATGGGAGCTCTTTGAATTTTCAAATGGAAGAGGAGCTTTTTGAATTTATGATGTTCTGTCACGTGTATAACTATTTGAAAACGTACAGCGCACGCGAAAAGTTAATTGGAAAAAGGAAAAAAGGGAAAGCAGATAAATAGCAATAAAAAAAGTTATACTTAACCAGGGTCGAAGTTGATAATGCAGTGGTGGGGTATATTAGATTCAGTGTTGTTTTTGCAAGATGTTTGGTTAAAAAGTAAGAACCAAGCCTGAGGCTGGTGATACCAGATCAGGCTGCCCTGTGGCTCCCTGAGACGAAATTCACCTACATTGACGTTTTTTTTTTTTTTTTTTTTTTTTTTTTGTAAAACTTAATTATGTTCTACAAAACCAAAAACAAAAACAACAGCCCCTCTCCCTTTCTCCCTCCCCTTTTTTATTTTTATTTTTCCTACCCTACTCCCGGTCCTGGATATGACCTTAAACTACATCCGATGGTGAGATCCGGCTTACGGACTTTGGGGAATGTGGAGCCTCCTCTTAATTACCATTGCTCCCAGGTCCACCCTGACCCGGAGTGGTAGTACCTGTTAGGGTCCCAACTATGGGTTAAATAGAAACAGATATTAAAAGGGGAAAGAAACAAAAAAGAGAAGAAAACAAGACCAGATTCGGCATTAAATAACCCAAAAAGGGTTGATATGCCGTAAAACAAAACTACCAAACCAAGCCTGAGGTTAACATTAGATGGTGATGAGAGAAGGATGAGAGAACTGTCGTTGAACTTGCAGCATGGGAGAAAGGATTCAGTCATATATATATATATATATATATATATATATAGCATATGGTGGATATCAGCTCCACTTGAACAACATCTTCATTTTATTATAATGTTGTCAATTATGACTATTGAATCTAATCAATAATTTGTATCCCAGGCCACAAATGTGAAACTGCAGCCTTGCCCTTCATGCTGGAACATTTTCATGCTGGACCAAACCTGTACATCCCGCTGTTCCCTTGCGGTCATATAACTTTGCGTATATTTATTTATTCCTTAGCATAGAAACACAACCTTTCTCGGTGTAATAACTTCCGAACTTGGGACAATTTGTAATTTCGTTTTAAGATCCGTTCTTTTATTATATTTTTCCCTTTGTTCCTGGATCCTATTATCAAATAACTACAACATTTCCAGCTTGAAGCATTTGCTTTCCAATGCGGATAAATAAACAGAGGTTCCTTGGGAGAATGATCTTCCTTTAACGGATTCATGCAATGTTTATATGAATATTTATTAGCTGTAGAAAGATTATCAAACGTTGGGAATTTCATAAGATGGTTGAAATAAGAACAGAATTATAAAATATTTTTTTCTGAAACCAACAAAGATAACTCAGTTTTCTTCTAGCAATTCTGATCAATCTCAATTTAAATTATAAGTAAAATTTACAAAACTATATTCACATATCTGAGAATATATTTAAATTTAAAACAACTTATTCAGCTTTGCCCAATGCCAATCCAATTAATTTCATCATGATCGTATTCTGTTTAACGTCTTTTTACATGATGGCACGTGTTGGACGGCTTTTAGAAACTGACTTCAAAACTTACCTCGAGACAGGTCAGTATTTATCCTGCTTTCTATCAAATCCATCCTCATCACTTCCTCCCATACCTTGCTTGACCTTCCCCTGCCAACTGGCACTGTAACCTCAATTGTTCTTCATCTACTAACTCAATCACTCTCATCTATTCTTTCCATGTTATCATCAATTCTTACAATATGACCAAACCAACGAAGTCTCCTGTTCTGCATACATATCTCTATACTGTCCTGATTTAATCTTCCTTTGAGGTCATTAGATCTAAGCCCGTCTTTAAGACTCACATTACACATCAACCGTATCATTCACACATCATTTTTCTCCATGCAACACATATCTGCAACCCTCACTGGCCAGGTTTCACTTCTATACATCATCACACTGCATACACATTCCTGATGGACTCTTATGTTGGTTGACTGTGGCAATGCTCTGCTGGTTAGTAATGGCAGAAGTTCCTTTAACTTATGCCATCTTCTCCTAACTCTTGCAATCATACCAGTACCAACTTCTCCCTGTGTTCCACTTGCATCACAAAGGTAACAAAACTTCTAAACAACCTCAATAGGTTCGCCATTCAAATATACTTTGTCCACTTGGTTCTCATCCGTTTCCATTGTCTTACACTTCTTGTACACAAACCTAATTTACTTCATTTATTTTAGTCATTTTAATCGATCGCTCTCATGTTTGAATTTGTATTCAAATGTATAAAACGGTTCAGGAATGTATTGAACATTTTCGAAGATGAAACTGCAGTAAAGTGTTAAGATAAGCCAAAGTAATTAATTTATTATTTTTTAAGTTATTAATTTTATAAATTAATTTTTGCGTACATAAAAGGAAAATTAATTAATTAAAAATATATATAAAATTGATGACAAGTCCGATTGAATGCAGTTCTCTGCATATTCTTAAAAAAACACTCATGAAGCGAAAAATAATAAACTCGGCGGTAAACATACCGGTGTTTAACCGCTAGTGAAAACAATAAAATATATATAGCTTTTTTGTTATTGTGTTTATATTTATATATATATATATAGCTTTTTTGTTATTGTGATTATATTTATATACATATATATATATATATATAGCTTTTTTGTTATTGTGATTATATTTATATATATATATATATATATCTTTTTTGTTATTGTGTTTATATATATATATAGATATATATATATATAACTTTTTTGTTATTGTGTTTATATATATATATATATGTATATATATATATAGCTGTTTTGTTATTGTGTTTATATTTATATATATATATATATATATATATATATATATATATATAGCTGTTTTGTTATTGTGTTTATATTTATATATATATATATATATATATAGCTGTTTTGTTATTGTGTTTATATTTATATATATATATATATATATATATAGCTGTTTTGTTATTGTGTTTATATTTATATATATATATATATAGCTGTTTTGTTATTGTGTTTATATTTATATATATATATATATATATATATATATATATAGCTGTTTTGTTATTGTGTTTATATATATATATATATATATATATATATATAGCTGTTTTGTTATTGTGTTTATATATATATATATATATATATAGCTGTTTTGTTATTGTGTTTATATATATATATATATATATATATATAGCTGTTTTGTTATTGTGTTTATATATATATATATATATATATATATATATATATATAGCTGTTTTGTTATTGTGTTTATATATATATATATATATATATATATATATATATATATATATATATACACACAAGAAGAATACCCGTCCAGTACGGAAATATTAATTCTGTAAACAATACAGTTTTTCACAATTTTCATGTCCCCTTACAAAAATTAGAATAAAAGTATAATGCTATTTAACCTTATGTCTAGACTTCTTATTCCAATTTTGAACAAAATCCATTACATGCTTTTAATTCTAACAAACGAGTAACATGTAAAGCTTAAGGGGCCTCAAGAAAATGAAAGTCAGGGAATCTTGTTCAATTGTTATCTAATGAACTAAATTTAATGTAAATCTGAAATATTTTAATTTTTAATGGAAGATTATGCCTATATTATGCTCCCTAAAAACCCATTAAATTACTTCAAAGAAACGGAAATTTTGGGAATATTCATTAATTAATGTCTTATTCCTATTGCAAACTTTTCACAAATATCCGAGATATCTGAATTTCCACAAAGGACTTCCACCGACTCTTTGTCCCCTTCACATAAAACTAAATTAAACTAAATATAGCCTTGCAGCTGTGTTCCAAAATTTATAATGATCGGTTAATTAATTTAGGTGTGAATCCTTTACATAGAAATATACAACATATGTATATATATTTATATAAAGTTAGGTATGTGTATAAGCGTGTGTTTGTTATTAGATGTTATTTTCATTGCAGTCTAAATTGTAAAGAAAATAAAAGAAACAGATGTTGCTTTTACTAATTCAGCCATTTTCCCTTGAATATCAATTTTGTTGGCCTTATTTATTGTAATTCTTACCAAATCGACCAATATAAATAGCATCAAAGAGAAGCACAAGTTCATGGGGAAATGCCTGGAGCTGCTGTTTCTCCAAACATTGGAAAAGTCAGAAACACTCAAAAATCTTTTGAATTTATTAAATCATCTTTTTTATTTATTTATTTTTTTTACATTTTCTTCTTTAAACTACGTTTGTATAAAAGAAATCATCAATTTATGAGAATTGGTGTTTTTAAGCTGCGTCTATTCAGTCTGAGTGATTATTAAAGAAAATGGCATTTCAAACTTAAGCATGGCACACCAAAGAAAATGGCATTTCAAACTTAAGCATGACACACCAAAGAAAATAGCATTTCAAACTTAAGCATGACACACCAAAGAAAATGGCATTTCAAACTTAAGCATGACACACCAAAGAAAATGGCATTTCAAACTTAAGCATGACACACCAAAGAAAATGGCATTTCAAACTTAAGCATGACACACCAAAGAAAATGGCATTTCAAACTTAAGCATGACACACCAAAGAAAATGGCATTTCAAACTTAAGCATGACACACCAAAGCAAATGGCATTTCAAACTTAAGCATGACACACCAAAGCAAATGGCATTTCAAACTTAAGCATGACACACCAAAGAAAATGGCATTTCAAACTTAAGCATGACACACCAAAGCAAATGGCATTTCAAACTTAAGCATGACACACCAAAGCAAATGGCATTTCAAACTTAAGCATGACACACCAAAGCAAATGGCATTTCAAACTTAAGCATGACACACCAAAGCAAATGGCATTTCAAACTTAAGCATGACACACCAAAGAAAATGGCATTTCAAACTTAAGCATGACACACCAAAGAAAATGGCATTTCAAACTTAAGCATGACACACCAAAGAAAATGGCATTTCAAACTTAAGCATGACACACCAAAGAAAATGGCATTTCAAACTTAAGCATGACACACCAAAGAAAATGGCATTTCAAACTTAAGCATGACACACCAAAGAAAATGGCATTTCAAACTTAAGCATGACACACCAAAGAAAATGGCATTTCAAACTTAAGCATGACACACCAAAGCAAATGGCATTTCAAACTTAAGCATGACACACCAAAGAAAATGGCATTTCAAACTTAAGCATGACACACCAAAGAAAATGGCATTTCAAACTTAAGCATGACACACCAAAGAAAATGGCATTTCAAACTTAAGCATGACACACCAAAGAAAATGGCATTTCAAACTTAAGCATGACACACCAAAGCAAATGGCATTTCAAACTTAAGCATGACACACCAAAGCAAATGGCATTTCAAACTTAAGCATGACACACCAAAGCAAATGGCATTTCAAACTTAAGCATGACACACCAAAGAAAATGGCATTTCAAACTTAAGCATGACACACCAAAGAAAATAGCATTTCAAACTTAAGCATGACGCACCAAAGCAAATGGCATTTCAAACTTAAGCATGACACACCAAAACAAATGGCATTTCAAACTTAAGCATGACACACCAAAGAAAATGGCATTTCAAACTTAAGCATGACACACCAAAGAAAATAGCATTTCAAACTTAAGCATGACACACCAACGAAAATGGCATTTCAAACTTAAGCATGACACACCAAAGAAAATGGCATTTCAAACTTAAGCATGACACACCAAAGAAAATGGCATTTCAAACTTAAGCATGACACACCAAAGAAAATGGCATTTCAAACTTAAGCATGACACACCAAAGAAAATGGCATTTCAAACTTAAGCATGACACACCAAAGCAAATGGCATTTCAAACTTAAGCATGACACACCAAAGCAAATGGCATTTCAAACTTAAGCATGACACACCAAAGAAAATGGCATTTCAAACTTAAGCATGACACACCAAAGCAAATGGCATTTCAAACTTAAGCATGACACACCAAAGCAAATGGCATTTCAAACTTAAGCATGACACACCAAAGAAAATGGCATTTCAAACTTAAGCATGACACACCAAAGCAAATGGCATTTCAAACTTAAGCATGACACACCAAAGCAAATGGCATTTCAAACTTAAGCATGACACACCAAAGAAAATGGCATTTCAAACTTAAGCATGACACACCAAAGAAAATGGCATTTCAAACTTAAGCATGACACACCAAAGAAAATGGCATTTCAAACTTAAGCATGACACACCAAAGAAAATGGCATTTCAAACTTAAGCATGACACACCAAAGCAAATGCCATTTCAAACTTAAGCATGACACACCAAAGAAAATGGCATTTCAAACTTAAGCATGGCACACCAAAGCAAATGGCATTTCAAACTTAAGCATGACACACCAAAGAAAATGGCATTTCAAACTTAAGCATAACACACCAAAGAAAATGGCATTTCAAACTTAAGCATGACACACCAAAGAAAATGGCATTTCAAACTTAAGCATAACACACCAAAGAAAATGGCATTTCAAACTTAAGCATAACACACCAAAGAAAATGGCATTTCAAACTTAAGCATAACACACCTAAGAAAATGGCATTTCAAACTTAAGCATAACACACCAAAGAAAATGGCATTTCAAACTTAAGCATAACACACCAAAGAAAATGGCATTTCAAACTTAAGCATAACACACCAAAGAAAATAGCATTTCAAACTTAAGCATGACACACCAAAGAAAATGGCATTTCAAACTTATATATGACTTAGTTCTGGTATTGAGTTATAAATTATTCATTAAACATAAGCTGCTATTTCACACACAGATTGGGAGAGGTGTTTTTTCGCACTTTTTCCACTTATATATATATATATATATATATACATGAGTGTGTGTTAGAAGAATCCACATCCAGAGACAGGTATAATTGATTTCCTGAACAGAAGTTTAGCACCATATATTGGCAAACTCAGAATTGAAAGAGAAATCCTATGTCCTTCTGTGTCAATCCCATAAAACTATATTACTAGACTGTTTAAATCGTGCCAATCAGCTATAATTGATAACTGAACATGTCACCCATTCTGGAAGGAGAAATCTTTCTAGACGGACGCAATTTTTATTTTTGTTCTAATCCAGAGTGCTTCTTTTTAGGGAACTGGATTTTCCCCACATTAAAAACCGACCTTGTGTCTAACTCTGCCCTCGTGGGGAGGCAAATAAATAGGAACATGTCACCCATTTCTATCTTTGTTATCTATGTATTACACTCTCTCTCCCTCTATGTTGATCTAACCCCTCTCTAATATAGAGAAAGAGTGACCACAAACATGTAACTTAGATGGCTAAAGAATAAAAGTATAACAAAAGTATCTTTACTTTTATATGAAAATAAAGAAGAATAATACTTCTGTAATAATAATAACAATAATAATAATAATAATATGAAGACTTGTTGTCACTCAGACTCCAGGGAACACCACCGGTTATTATAAGTGAGTAATCACTGATGATGATCAGTGTGAGTACTCCTAGTAATGATAATATAGAAGTAAAGGCACTTACTTTTAGTTATGTAAAAACTATTTTATTTACCTTCTCCTCAGGGGTAAGACAAAAGGTCAGATGTGAGTTTGAAAAGCCAGTGCACTATTGTTTGGCACGCTCTTACCTACAAAAAATGCCTGAGCAGCCCCGTCAGCATGCCTCAGGCGATTAGCAATAACTTAACCTCTTCTCAAAGAGAAGGTAAAGCATGCAAGAGTGGATCTATTGAGATTTAACAGAACCATACCTCAGCCCAACAGCAACAACATAACTGTCGGACTGATTGACGAGGATGTATCCCCCGATATAATGTAATGAAGTAGAGTAAATCGTGATCTAATGAGTCATGATCACATCAAGTAACTGTACAAACATCAAAAATATCTTGCAGAGAATGTTATGATCGTTTATTTTAATGAAAATTTTAATTTAAAAACAATTACATTATTACATTTAATCAAGTTCAAAAATAAATTAATCAGTATTCTAAATATTTTAGCGGCTATAATTTCCACAATGTTCTCCTGGCTTCTCAAATTTGAAAGTAAAAAATATCGATGTAACGTAAGCATTCAAATATTCACTTTAATATCGTTATTTATTTATTTCATTTTTTTTTTTTCAATTAAGATTATTAAATATTTGCACACGGCAGTCAAATTTTCAAGAACTAGGAAAAAGGTCATAGAAGTTTAATTATGTGGAATACACACCTTCACGCCTTGCGGATTATAAACATTGATTGAATCTGGAGAGAATTTCTGATAATTGGAAGTTCATTTTTATGTTTACGAATTGGGAAAATTTCTATTTCCTTTAATTTGTCCAATTTTCTCTTTTCAAATGACATTTTTTCATCATCCATGTTGGATTTGATTTTGATTTTTCAATTTCTTTTAATTTTTATTTCAATCTTTTCTATCATTTTAAGATCCAGAGTAAATAAGAACTTCGCTTACAGATTTTTCAGAGGTGGTTAACTATAACATAAGCTTCAACCTCTGATTCCTACTTGTAAGACATTCACAGCAAGAACGCATCGTCTAACACAACTGAAAATAACTTTCCTTTCTTCCTCCATGGTCCTAGCATCACATGGATTTTCCATGAGCATGCTAACAGTCAGCATTATAAGGCGAGAATCAAGGGTAAGTTGAGTAATCCTAAGAAAGGAGTGACGTCCTCCCCTACATCTCAGTGTAGTAGCTAATGAAAAGGGAGCCGTCAGGTCACCCTCGACTATGGTCGGGCACTTTACTTTTACTTTTATAAACCTTCACTTTTAATGTATTTATTAATATACAGAAGTTACTAATAACAAATTATTTAGATATTTTTTGTGGGTAGTATTCTATCTGTAATCAATAAACAAAAAATAACAGTCATTAATTCATATATTGTTGGTATATCTAGAAGTTACATATCTAAATGTCGAATGTGCATACTTCATCCATCGTATTGAACACCCATTGCCTAGCTGTTCATGGTAGTCAGCGATTAGTTGAGAAAGAAATAAAACTTGCATATGGGTTCCCTATAAGAGACAACCCATATAAGTTTTTCACATCTACCGACAAATGATGCATGTGACACGAAGACACTTATTTCCATAAGGTAAGTTGCCACGTTTTTCAGTACAGGATGTCACAGCGTTAACTTAATCAAGTACTTAAAAGCATGAAAGTGACTTTTGTCAATGGAAGATATAATGTCGCTAATGGAAGACTTAAGCAACAATGTAGATGTAGACTTTTCTGGCTTTTCCTCATCTATAGATGATAATACTACAAACGTCATTACAGAAGAAAGAGATACTTCAGCCAACTCTGGATGGATGAAGTACCAGGCATCCTTTTTCCATTTGTACGTTCGTTTGATGTAGGAAGCACAAATAATCGTAAAGTCTCAAATATTATTCCTATAGCTTTTGTATAATTGAAGCTAACATCTATAATATAAATGTGTGTTTTATTGTCTGTCTGTCCGGAGATTCACTTAAAAATAAAATCATATTACACAATCAAACAATCTTTTCCTAGTGAAGTATATGTTGTAATAATTTTCTATTTTAGGATTTTATAATAATATTATGGAGGCTGCATTCACACCAGACATTCATAAACAGCAAACTGATAATTATAGAAACTAACAAACATATGTTCCCTCTGGTCGCTTATCCTTGCTAGTCTGAGAGGGTGGTATAACGAACGAACATATGCTACACTACGCCCTCAAGGAAAAGGTAATGACTGGGAACGTAGTCTTATGACAACAGAACATTACTCCCTATCCGGAGAAGGAGTTAATGCCTGAAAGGATGGTATCATGACCAAAAAGCACATACTACACTACCTCTCCTTTCTCCAAAAAGGAGAAGGTAATGTCTGAGAGTATCGTATCGTGATGAACGAAAATATACTACACTAACCCCCTCCCAAAGGAGGGGGTAATGCCTGAGAGAACATATACTACACTATGCCCTCGAATTGTGCACTGAAAGATCGTACAACAGTACATTAATATAAGTAATAGTATAGTTCGGGCTTCAGACAAATATCAAATCTACATTGGTAACAGATTAAAAAATAAAAATGTTAGTATGAATGTTCAGGGTTGGGAGTCCCAGTACAGAGGGGTCTGCATTCATTTCCGGGAAACACTTTGAATGTGCTACATCCGTGCTGTTTCTATATGTCTGCTGTCCTGTTTGGGGATGCATTTAAATACAAAAACCTATAACAAGACCAAACGCATTTCTTTTACCATAATATTTTATGAGGTATTAAATATTCTGGAGTACTGATGTCATATTTGGGCTGGTGAATTTCAGTCCTATTTGAGGGTTCTTGATAAGGTACAGAAGCGTATCTGTAATTTGATTGGCCCTACCCTTTTTTCTTCTCTGCACCCTCTCTCTCACAGACGTGATGTTGCTAGTCTCAGTCTTTTCTATAAATACTATTATGACATATGTTCTTCAGAATTATGTGATCTATTCCCTGCTTCTTTTGTTCCAGCTCGTTTGACTCGTTGGTCTAGTGGTCTCCATCAATTCGTTGTTTTGATATCTCATTGTAATACAGCTTCCTATTCCAGTAACTTCTTTCCAAGAATCGCAGGCTTGTGGAACTATCTTCCTGCTGACTGTTTTCTTCCTACCTAGAGCCTTGGTCTTTTCAAGACTAAGGCCAATAGACATCTCCTGTGCTTGCGATAATCATATTTGTTCTTGTTAGCTTCTTACATCAAGTGGCTTCATGCCTTGTCTGGAGCGATTTCAATTAAAAAAATATTCCTGTTAGACTTTGTTAACTGATCAGCTGAAATAGTGCACTTAAGTTAAGTAGTGACAAGGTTGTGAGCATGATCACAGCACTGCAGTATAAATTACTATGCAACAATATGTATGTTCACATGATACATAAGTCCCACATGGCCTTTTTATCACATGAACTCTTTGTACTTTAGTCCCGGCAATAAAAGTTGTGCTAAGCACACATGTTATATATTTCTTCCATATTTCCAGAGTTTGTCTTTCTATAACTAACATTCTTGTATCATTATCTACCACTAGGAATTGTAGGTAATAGTGTTAACCCTAACAGACATTATTTCAAAAGGAATATTATTATTAACAATAAAATATACAGATTGATGTAAAAAGAACTGTGGAATTTCCATGGGGTCCCACAAGTGAAATATAAATATCTTTAAATTACTATTTAGAATTTGATAGTATTAACTCTGACAGACATTATTTCAAAAGGAATATTATTATTAACAGTAAAATATACAGATTGATGTAGAAGCCACTGTGGAATTTCCACGGGGGTCACGCTAGTATATTTGTTATTAGTATTATTTGTTTTCTTCTTTCTTTACAAAGATTGGCTGCTTTGCATTTTTGTCGAGCATTTCCAGGAATTAAAAGTGGTGAAAGGAAATTCTAATTTATTTGCCTTTAAGCTGTTTGTCTTGTAAACAGGAGATGATAGGAAGCAAATGCATTACAAACTTTTGGTTGTCTTGTAGTTTGGCTCGGATTTGACTTCGAAAGATTTTCCCATTGCAACAAAGAATACACATAAAAAACAATACAATAAATAATACTAACCAATCATTATATAGCATTTTAGTGGATGGTATTTCCAAAATCGAACTCATGTTGCCTTAGTAAAAGTCCTCTGCTACTAAGCATTCAATCATTACAAGACAAACACAAACATACATACAATAATATACACACTAAATACCTTATACACACATTCAAACACATAATCACAAGGACATACATACAAACACATAATCTATGTAAACACACAAACATATATGCAAAAAAATATGCAAACACGTACAAGTACACATAACTTAATCTTGTTAAATATAACCATAAAAAGTGCAATCCACATCGACTTGAAAGCTTGGTCATGTGATGGACTATTTCGGTCTATGTTACTACGACTTTAAAATAATACAAAATAAATATTAGTGATCAAATAATTTATTGAAGTGAAAAATTAAATATAACTCTTCGGTAGTTACAAAAATAATGGTCGCCTCAAGCGCTGGGTTTTAAAAAGTCATTTCAATACAGAATTTGTAGTTTATTTCTGGTAAATTTGAACAAATAATTGCTGTGTTCTCAATAATAATTTGTAACTTTTTTTCTAGATAGAAAGTATTTTTGACATAGAAGACCCTCAATGATGAACATGCCATAACATGACCTTTGCCTTCTTATGTTGCATGAGTTCAAACTTGGGAACAATGTCTCTGAAACTTCTGCCAATATCAATAGAGCATGGGAAGATGGATCCACAAGCGATCAGACAGTACAAAGGTGGTTCCAGAAATTTCGTAGTGGAGATGAGAGCCTTGAAGATAAATAAGATAGATGACAGCCGTGTAATCTTGACAATGAACAATTGCAAGCACTTGTTGAGCAAAATCAACGTCAAAGTGTCACAGAAATGTCTCAGACATTTGTCAGCACTCCAACAGTTTCATATCATTTATAGAGTATTGGAAAGGTGAAACAATTTTCATGGATAAATGTATTTTCCTGAAATCGGCCATTATTTTTGTAACGACCTAATATCATATATACATTTACACACATATATAGATTACACAGACATTGTCAACTTTTCAGCATAATAGATATTAATACAAGCCATATATCATATTATAACTGCTTTATTTATATAGTATTGAGGACTTCGAATTCAATAATACTATTTACCGAATTTACAACAAAATAACCAGTGTAAAATAGGAAAGCTAAATTAAGAATACCCGTTTGGATAATTTTTTTTTTAATCACTGTCTCTTTCTCTCTCTTTCTCATATATATATATATATATATGTGTGTGTGTGTGGGGGGGGGTGTGTGTGTGTGTGTGTGTGTGTGTGTGTATCAATTTCATGCCCACCCCTTTTGTTCACTTCAGCCAGCTTCTCTGTCGCCTTTCCCCCTCCCCCACCGCCTTCTCCATACTAGCTCATTAGGTGTGATAGTAAAAGAGAGTAAATAAATAAAAAATATAAACAGAAGAATAAGAAACATAGAAGAATGTGTCACCTACTTATCATATCCCAACATCACTTAATGTCTTCTCATATGGTCCAATCAGATCATCCTTCCCTCATCCCATGTGTGTGCCTTCAAAATAAAATTATTTCCATATCTTCATTTTCTGAAGACGTTCGCCACGAACGAAACCGGTCAAAAAATCTCTTGTTTTTGTTTTTCTCCTGCACTTTAACTTGTTTTCCGTTTGTCATTTTTTCATATATATATATATATATATATATATATATATATATATATATATATATATATATATATATATATATATATATATATATATATAGAGAGAGAGAGAGAGAGAGAGAGAGAGAGGGAGGGAGAGAGAGAGAGAGAGTGTGTATTTAGGCAGCATATTTTCATTTAGGCAAACATTATTAAATAACACAGTGTTTTTGCTTGATAAGACTTTTTTTTTCAATTTTCAGAATAGTCCATTTAGTATTTCGGTCAAATTAGTGTATGTAAGTTCCATGGGTTTCTTTTTCATTTTCTTTTTTTTTCACAAGTGCTTTCGATTGTATTCATCAAATCATCATCAGCCGGTGTTAGCCTTAGGATGTTTACAACTATGTCTTTACTGTTGAGTTTTTGTAACGGCTAGTAATTTACGTCTTTAAAATGAGCGTCTGTAATATTGAGATGTTGCATGCGAACGTGATTACAGTAGTTCTGTGAATGCACTCTATCAAATAATATATTATGCATGCATATTTATTTCAGTATTAACTTCAACGGTTCAATATAGTAAAACAGTGGAATAAAAAATATATTTATAGCTCAGCAAGCAGTTAAGCCTGATGAGCTCTCTTGGAGTGAAACACAAGTTTCGATGTAGCTTACTTGCCTTAAGTATATTTTCATAATATATGTATATGGTGTCCCAACATTTTTTTTTTGTTTACAAGATGTTTTTAAGTAAACATATTGAAGTAAAATGAAGAAGAAATATTTATTTAGAAAAATGAATTTTGTATTTTCTGGGAAGATTTTAACAGATTGGTCAACAAAAAAGTTTCTATTCTCTGTATTTGTGAATTATCCGAAACAGCACCCCTAAAATCTACTTTCAACAGTGGCCATTGATTAGGGTACAATTAGTTTTGGTACCCAACCATTTAACAGTCTGCATAGATAAATAAGCCCAAAAAAATGGATAATATAACAACGAGCAAATAATTAGTTAGAGTATATTTATTGCTTGCAGATTACCGATTAATTTCCAGAACAATGTTGACTATCTTTTTAGAATTACTGACCTTGTTTTGTTTCGGACTATTGTCCACATCAATGGTGATATTTATACAACGTTATAACTAATGCCTTTTTTAATCTCTTTTTTGGTGTATCGTTTATTTATGCACAGTGATGTTTTCCAATATTTAAATGTAACTAAATCACACATTGTAATAGTTATGAGAAGTTATCCCCCTTTATTAGAACTCTTCACTGACATCACTCCAGAAGTAAAACGGAAGTTTCAGTCTCTTTTTCCTTATGGACAGCAGTTAGTTAAGACGAACTGAAAACTTTTGATCAATTTTACAATCTTCAGCTAACTATGAACATTTTCTATGCAAACTATGAACATTTTCTATGCATCAAGTAAAAAAGGATTAGGCGCCATAGTGGAACAGCAACACGGATATCAGTGAAGAATAGAGGAAATGAAATAGGAAGTAAAACAGAGAAAGAACAAAAGAGAAAAAAAAAATGTGTTTTTTTTAGGAGAAAAAAGAGAAAGTCATATGAAACCCAGTGACGTCATGACACATACATTTGTAAAAATCAGTCAGATATTTTAGAATTCGATTTTCTGATCAGTTAGAATTTGTATTCAAATGTATAAACACATTAAGTATATTATTATGTCTACAGACGTTAATAATATTATTAAGAGTCTTCAGACGATAGGATGCCCCATGAAACTCCAGTAACATTTTAAGATATGCTACATTTATTATAGTACTAGATATATATAATCTATTAATATTTAACGTATAATATTATAAAGTGATATAATATATTGCGTATATTAGTACATGTATGACAAATAAGCTAAACAGAGGCGTCTATGTTTCATTCCCACAGCCTGTATTGGGGTTCTACCGTGCGACCAGCAAAGATTGTCTCCTCTCATACTGATGATTCCAGGTTTGGCATGAAACACATGTGTATATGGGTTAATTTGAAAATATTATTTATAAATTATTATTCAAAGCTCTCGCTAAATTGAGCACTTTAAGTTAGTTAACAACAAGCCGTTATTTATAGCGTAATGCAATACTCTAGGCCCAACTTATTGAGTTCTCTTGACAGCTTGCTGATATGACTACTGAATTTGCCATTTAGACGATAATTTACTCTCTCATTTCTATGGCAATGCGTGGTAGAAACATCGGTATGCACTCCGACTATTAAGTAAATATGACTTTCGTATTGGGGTTCGAACCGTGCGAAAATTAGTTAATATAAGTTTGCTTTATTTTGTCAGTGGATATGTGTGGCATCGAAGTTCATATATTTTCCCTTCCCCCAGCTTATAGCAGAAGAAAGCCTCAGTCAAAAACTTTATTGCATACACTTTTTAATCAGCTTTTATCTTTTTTGACTCATTGTGTAGAATTATTTTGTAGACAACCAGCAGGACCTCTGCACACGCATTGTCCGGGAATATTAAAAGAATTCAAGAACCTTCTGCTGCCACCCCTGAAGCCCATCTAAGTGTTAATCGAATTTTTAGCGATCTATAAGTATTAATTATTATTTATAACTAAGAAAGAACATGGGAGTGATGATGGCTAAGTGATTAGCGACACGGACTGAAAACCTGGGTGTGCAAAGTTCGAATCCAGTTTGTTCCACAGAAACACTTTCATCAAACCTACAGGGTCGGGCAGGTAAATTGGTATTTTTTTATGGTTACGAAATTCATAATTTAAAGGATTAAATATGGAAAGATATCATTTTAACATTTATTTATTTAATTATTACAGTCTAGTATTGAACAAAATTATTCAATATGAGCACCCTTTGCATCAATCATTTTAGAGATTCTTTGACGAAACCGTGAACAGCTCCTCTTTATTTTATTGGGATCGAGATTGCTAAATGCTTGTTGAATGGCTGTCTTCAATGAGTTTGTATTTGAGTGTAGATTGGCATAAGTCTGTCCCTCGACAACGACGAATAGATAATAGTCGCAAACATTTAGATCTGGAGAGCTGCTAGGCCAAATATCCTTCAGAACAAACAAGGGAAGATTCTCCCTCATGAATTCTTGGACTTTCTTTGATCCATGCGCTGGTGCCGAGTCTTGGATGAGCATGACTTTCGTAGGGTCGTAGTTTCTACGGATCCAAGGCAATAAAACATTATTAAGAATGTTCTAATAATCCACTGTGTTGATTTTAAGACCCGCTTCGATGAAATGAGGAGGCATCACCTTTCCATCAATTGCCACGGCTGCAAAAACCATCACAGAAGCAGGATTGTTGCTCTGCATCACAGGAGGAACTTCCGAAGGGGCACAGGCAATAACTCGAGTGTTCTGGGGATTTGGAACCTCATCCACGATGAACTGTTTCTCATTAACAAAAATGCGCACTTGTCCTCCTTTGTGTTTCAGATGGTTGATAAGCTTGGGGCATCTTTCAACTCTGATAGCTTTTGAACGGGCAGTGAGGAGATTACGGCGTCTCCTAACATAGGACTTCATCCCAAGGTCTTCGTTGATTGCTCTGCTGATAGTTCTGCGACTCACATTGCGCTATTTTGACAGTTTCGACATCGACTGACTTGGGTCTGCCTTTATCGGCCTTTTTAGTCCCACCAGGAAAGTTTTTGGGCGCTTTCCATCACTATGAGTACTGTGCCGACTTCTCTCAACCTTACACTCGGAATCGAAATTAGCCACAAGCCGATAGACAGTCGTTTTTGCATAGCCAGTGTTCTTAACAATGTCCGAAGGAGAACTCCCGGCGCGTCTCATTTCGCATATAGTTATTCTTCGTGCTACTTCAGCCATATTAAAACAAATTTGAGTAAATATAATTATGCTCTCTTGCAATAAAGTGTTTAAGGATCCTTAGTAAAGAAAACCGTAATCATATGATCAAAAATATAAAAGATATTAGCATTTTAAATTAGTTCCAATTTATCTGCCCGACCCTGTACACCTGATCTTGTGTCTAACCCTTTAGAAAGGAGATAAATGAAATAACTTAGAAAGAACATGCTCACAACAACCTACATGTGTAGAGAGGATGATATCTTGTTAATAATTGTGTCAATACACAAACACTGGGAGGAATGCACTATTCAATAGTATTAGTTTAAGTACTATTCATAAGAATATTAACATTTAATTAGAAGAGTAAGCTAAAATTTTGTGCAAAAAGCAGCCTCTGGATTTGCTTTATAAATAATATATTAATTAGATTTAAACATAAAAATAAAAAGTAAACTGAAATAAATTTGATAAATATCGTGTTATATTATAAGATGTGTTCATTTGGGCAATGATTATTTTGTGATGTTGTCTGCCTAATCAAAGTCATCTCCATTTCTATGAAGAGGAACTTGTTCACTCTGCTACTTCTACTTTTATTTCGGCAATTACACTTGACTGAATTTCTATGGGGACGCCGTATCTAGAACTGCTATGTTATTCTGTAGTGCAAGAAACGCTTTTCTCTCCACCATTTAAATTGTAGTATTTAGTAATTTGTTGCGAATAAAAATAGTATATATTTCTGTATGGATGGTTTTGAAAAGTATGCGATTATCTATATGCAAACTGCTAACGAGGCAGTAAGTATACTGGAAACCGAATCACTCATGTTTGAACAACGAAACTGGGAAATAGTGAATAATGTTTAGTCATATTTACTTTTAAAAAATGTAGGGTCCGTTTTACTATGTCGTCAGGTAAAAAGATTTTTTATATATTTTGTAATCAGAAAAAGACATTTTTGTTAATTTTTGTTTTATTAGCCATTCAATCTCCAGTTGGAATAGTAATTAATATGATGCTAAGGTACTGTGTATACGAAAAATTGAGCCTAATTAGAGTTATACCCTATTTCTTTTACATTGTTATTGATCGAAAGAAGAGTATGTGTTCGTAGGGGAGGGGAGGTCGTCACTCCTACAGCTTATTAGTAATCAAAGAGAAAACAGTTGTCCGGATAAAATATAAAAATTGCCGCATTTGAAGGGAACTAATTTTTTTCCTGAAACATACTAATAATTGAACTAAATAAATATATTATAATGTATTGTTTTAAATTTTTTTTTAATAAATATAATAATTTTATCATTATAGAGGTTGCCAAAAAAAGAGACATGTATTAAGTGGCAAAAGAACCAAATGAAATCCTTAATTATCCACATATAAATTTCGTTCTGTCAAGACATTACAGCATTCGTAGGGAGTTTATTTTATTTATTTAAAGCTATTCCGGTAACTTTATCTTTTTATAGGTTAAGAAATTCCATATATTTTAATTAAGTGATTATTTACACTTTTTATTATATAATTCAGAATTGTCTACCCTTTTCTAAAAACAATTTTCACTCTAAATAATTTACATGACTAAAATAAAATTAAAAAACAATTAAAATTTCCGTTTCTTCGTTAACACGTCAACCATTTTGATATTTTGTTAGTAGTTTAAAAAATGAATTACTTCATGCTCCTTTGAAATTTTAAAGGAATTTTGAAGCATTTAAACTGCCGAATTAAAAATTATTTCTGTCTTTACAATTCTTTGAAAATCACAGTTCATCCATATTCTAATTTTGGAGTTTTGGACAAACATACAGATAAAAAGACAAATTCGCTTTATTATATATTAATAGATAATGTTAAACCTACTATTGCATACCGTCTATATTCTTCAGGGTTTGATATGACAATGATAATCTCATGAGACGAAGAAATTAACAAGAGAGAGTGAATCTACTACTGGCTCTTTTTGAGAGCTTACATTTTAACAAGTGTGTTTCTCTTTGCTTCTAAACGAATTCTATCCCACTGCCATCATGCCAATTAGCTAATTAATACTTCTCTTTTTTGTCTTTTCTGTTTACATATTCCCATGCCTGTTAATTTTGAACTTTTGTCTCAATGAAAACTTACATCCTGTCGTCGTCTTCCCCAAAGTTACCTAAATATATAACACTACCATTGGTCTTAAGTAAGCAATATTCAAGTTTCTTTTAGCAATTTTGACAGTAGTTTTATGACAATTGTTGTTTTAGTATTTGCCATCAAACCACACTTATGTGGAAAAGATAGAAAACAAAGCAAAAGCAGTCGCAAGATAATTACAGACTTTGTGCCCAATGACAAAAATACAAACGTTAAAGAAGAAAGTATGAGATCTCACTGATATTGGTGACCAGAAATCTCAAAGCTTAGGCGAATTGATTGACAAGGCAAGTGAGTCCTGATAAAAGACAGAGTCGAAGAAGAAGACTGAAAATGGTAGCCGTAAAATGAATGGAATACATTACCCATAGATGGGGATGGCATTGGAGAGTGTGAGAGTAAGTAGAAAAAAACAACCATCGGAACAAATTTTATTTCTGTCTACTTAAATGGAGAGCTCAGATTTCTATGATTTTCAGCCATTTAGGTGTCCATCTTCTGCTATGTACATAATGGTAAATTCAAGAGACATTTTCTATAAGTATTTGAGAACACAGGATTTGTAACATTAGTGTATTTGATGTATAATGGAGACACTTACAAACATGGCACACACACACACACACATATATATATATATATATGTATATGTATTTGCATACATATATATTTCTGTAATGAAACATGCGCACTCAATAATGCAGTAATAGAAACGCTAAGAGTTGCACAATGCTAAATGAAACGCATTATGCTCGGTATCAGTCTACGTGAAAGAAAAAGAAACACCTGGATCAGACAGCAAACTGGAGTAAATGACATCATCATCACCATACTAAACATAGATGGGCAGGTCATCTTTCGAGATCTACAGAGAGCAGGTGGACATCTAGAGCGACAGAATTGACCTCGAGGCAATGGAATATGACTAAGAGGAAGGTCAAAAACCCGGTAAAGTAACGACATCAACAGCAAACTAGGTTCTATGTGGCCACACCTAACCAGGGACAAAACAAGGTGGAAGGAAAGCAGGGAGGGGTTCTTCCTCAGGGAGTGATCAAAAACCCTATTGATGATGATGATGATGATGATGATGATGATGATGATGATGATGATATTTTTGTGTATGTACATATCTATTTGCATACATACAACTAAACTAGAAGAATATGTAAAATTAATTCCCTTAACAGAAAAGTTCTGCGTCACTTTTATGTCCCTTTAAGAAGATGAAAAGAATACATAATGCTACTAAACCTCATGTCTAGAATCCTTATTACAATTTTGATCAAAATCCAAGACATGATTTTGATTCTAAGCTTAAGGGGTCTTAAGAAATTCAAATTCAAACAATCTTGCTTTATTAGTGTCTAATGATTATGGATCAAATTAAATGCAAATCTGAAATTATGCTCCCTAAAAACACATTAAATTACTCTAAAGAAACTGAAATTTAGGGAATTTTTATTAATTGATGTCTAATACATTTTGTTAAAATTTCACAAATATCTGAGGTATCTGAATCTTCACCAAGGGCTTTATTCGACTCTTTGCTTCCGTTTCATGAAACTAAATTAAATAAAATATAGCTCACACGACCTACCCTTACGCCTAGCAGCTGTGTTCCGAAATTTATAATAATCTGTTGACTAGTTTAAGAGTGAACTTTATACATAGAAATGCATAAATTATATAATTACATAACTTTATATAAATAGAGATATTCGCATACATTCTACATCTTATTATATTCAATGTGAGTACATGACCGTTTGTTTCCTTAATGCTTTTTTCCTATATACTTTAAAAGCACAAAATACATGCTACAATATAATTTAGTAATAGGATTTAGTTATGTTTGAAAAAATATGTTTATAATTATTTTAATTAGCCGTAATTTACAATTAACTGAACGAGTAATCAATTCCTCTCTTAGCTGTCTGTGTATTTCTCTGACTTTATGTTGATTCAACCAATCTTTAATATTTCTTAATGTCTTTGTTACCATTTAGAGAAAAGATGACTCTTTTCTCCACATCGTCATCAAATTTGCATACATGTGTCTACACACCACAAACACGGATGTAAATTAAATGGTAAATTCATAAGTATATTTACTTCTATATGAAAATAATGAAAAATAATATTTCTATATGATAATAATGATGATGATTACTATGGAAGTATAGAGACTTTAGTAATGCAAGACGAATGTTATAAGAGATATGTGACAGTTTATGAATTTTAGAATTAAATCAAAGTAGAATAAATGATGATAGTAGTTGTGACTTAATGGGTTACACGTACGTTTTGTATAGCATGACATTGTCATATGGAACAAGAGAGAGAGTGGTAACTTTGGTTGAGGTCAGTGTCTCTAATGATGGGGACCTAAACAGAGCTGAAAGGGAGAAAATAACAAACAATCAAGGTCTAATGTATAATATGAAAAGAAACTGGAACCTCAAAGATCTCCATCATTCCAGTTATCATAGGAGCCACTGGACTCATGAAGAAGAACTTGAAAAAGTATTTGGCAAGTATACCTGGTGAACCAAGTGCAAGAGAAATCCAAACAACTGCACTCAAAGGAAAAGCCAGAATCCTGAAAAGAGCTCTCGGTTGGAGTCTGTAAATAGCGAGTGATCGTATGGCATTATGAAGAATGCCTCATCCCCAGCAAATGAAAGAAAATGAAAATAAAAATTTAAAAAAAGAGGTAAAATTATTTACACAGCCATGGCTCAGCAGCCCAGATTTACTTTTACAAATTTTCCTGCAGATATTATACACAAGACAACTGGCTTCCATTTGTACGTACCTATGTTCTTTTCGCGGTTTTCTATTGCATAATTGGTTTTTGCTGTGGGATCTTATGTGGCTGGGTATTCCAGCTCTCGACAGCCAGACTCTGCCACAGACACCACACACATGATCAGGCTGAAAGATGTCTAGGACTCTTGGCACATACCGCTTCCACAGAATATGCCTCAGGATACAGTACTATATTCACTTTGCCTCAAAAGTCAAACAAGGTAATAAGAATTATGTGGGGTGGGGGAAGTTTTATAGCCACTACATCTCCACTGTTCCCCACTCCAGTTTGGGGTCTATTTCCATATAATAGAAAGATTTTTTCATCTCGCCAGTCAATTCTCTAGTGCAACTGGAGTTCACAGCGCTCACAGAAGCGTCCTGAACTTAGAATCTGAACTCAACATATTATTCCCCCAAATACTAACTCTCTGATGAAAGGGTTGAGTACTTAATGTAATTTTCAGTGCCAAAATCCAAAGACCTTAGTAAACATTTTAGTGCACACAATATCCGTTGAAGTTTCTTTTGTTTCATACAAGTTGCATTGAAGTTCTGTGTATAAACTGATTCACTATTATGTTACAACTGTGTTAATATTTTTCTTTTGATAACTGTTTGCGATCAGCAATTGACTTGGCCAAAACATTGTTCGAAGAGTTGCAACTTTTCGTGATCAAAGAACACAATGTGCGATGAGGGAATACAGGTTGATCGTCAACAAAATGCAAAAACAAACCACAAATCAGAAATTGGCTAGTGGGGCCTAAAATGTATTATATAGACATAAATATAAAAGAAATATATTTACTTGTAGGTCACATGTATATATATATATATATATATATATATATACACACACGTGTGTATATAGATATTTTTAATAAAAAATGAAACATCTACATATGTATATGTGTTTCATTACTGTATTTAATGGTGTGTGCATGTTTTTATTCAAAAATCTATATTATAAACTACGGTATTCATCGATATTTATCTTGTGATGTTTCGAGCATTATGCATACAAAGAGGTTACATTTTTTTTTACTTTATTGTACATATTTTTATGATTTTTTAATGCGCATGAGACTTTGCACAGTATAAGTTAGACAACGTCAATCTATGAATTCCTGTAGGTCTCAAGTCGTAACAAAAGTTTTGTGAGGCCTAGCATCATTCTTCATTATAATAACGCAAGACCTCACCAGACATAACGGAAGAAAGATTTAGAAAATGATGCTAGAGAAATAATGCATCATCCAACACATTGTCTGGACCGAACAATAACAAATCATCATCTCTTTAGCAGTTTGCAAAATCGTTTGAGTCGGTTCACGCGAAAATTCGTTTTCAGTTTAAAACCTAAGGAATTTTATGAAGGTGGCTATAATAAAAGTTATTGACAGTGTGAAAGATGTCAGAGGGAAAAATAGTGATTATTATCTGAAATGAGGATGATAGTTTATTTAATTGTGTTATTGAGCATTAATAATTGACAGAACTTACGTATATATTTATTTATCAGAAAAGAAGATACATACACACATATACCTTCAAATAAAATCATATAGAAAACCCTATATGAAATAGCTATGAAGATCAATAGTATTTGTTTTTATCTACATAAGTATACGTTTCATCCTTACGGGAATCGTCAGTGTAGAGATAATTATTCATAACGGTCGCAGGATTCGAACCCCGGAACACGAGTCATGTGTTTAACTCAAATTCCAACGCTCTAGACCACAGGATGGCTATAAACAACCCGATAAATCAGTGAAAGATTAAACATATAACAGGCAGCCGACGTAAAGAGTGTTCGACTGCTGAAGGACATGCATTAGAGTTTATATATATATATAGTCTCGGAAGTTTCTCAACCATTAAAACTATATAAAAAAAAATATATATAAAAAAAACAAAAAAAAAACTTATAGTCTCAAGTCTTCCAGTGGAAAATCACTCATGTAAGTCAATTTATTTTTTACAGTTATTATATTAGTTAGTTTCTAACACTATTTTAAGGGATCATCAGTTGTTTACCATGAAAAACTGTTTCGGGAATTTAATATATATATATATATATATATATATAAAGTATGAAAATATATTTATGGCAATTAAGCTACACATGGGTGATGAAACGCGGACTCCTTGTGTAGTTTAACTGTCATATATATATATATATATATATATATATATATAGTCTCGAAAGTTTCTCAACCATTAAAACTATATTAAAAAAAACAACAAAAAAAACTTATAGTCCCAAGTTTTTCAGTGGAAAAAACACTCGTGTAAGTCAATTTATTTTTTACAGTTATTATATTAGTTTGTTTCTAACACTATTTTAAGGGATCATCAGTTGTTTACCATGAAAAACTGTTTCGGGAATTTAAAGTTATATATATATATATATATATATATATATATATATATATTCATACTTTACTACTAATCTCTACTTGCGTATTGAGCACTGTTAAAATAAATACTGAAAATCCATACACAATATATTATAATACCTTATAATAATATACGTGTATACATAAAATAATAGTATGTATATATATATATGTGTGTGTATATATATATATATATATATATATATATGTGTGTGTATATATATATATATGTATGTATGTATATATTTATAGATATAATAGAAGATAAGGGTGTATAGATTTATAATAGTGTAAACTTAGTTGTACTAGATATGTTTAATGGGTTCGATAGCTACAAATAGATAATATTTATGTATTTTTATATAACAGATATATAACCACATCCTTGTATATGTCTACCATAATGAACTTGTTCATCAGTGTGCTTCAACAAATATTTATCTACAACAAGATATTACTGTATTTTTTAAAGCTTCAATAGCTTACATTTCTGATGAGCGGTATATACGGGAATATGGCAATCTATCTGTTAGCTTTATAGGAATCTGAAGTAACACTCTAAAATACGTGTAGTTTATACTTATACGAATCTTTCTTTCTGAAACTTGATTTAAATGTTTTTAATCCATCCATAATTATTTATATATATAAATATGTATATATAATTATAAGTATATATATATATATATAATTATTTATGGATAAAATTGTTATCCACAGACACATGTTTCGCCGTTACTGCAGCTAATCAGCGTGGCTGACTATGACTGGGCTCGAACCAAATGCGCTAATAATTATGCTAACCTGACAATTTATCGTTTATAAAGTTACATTTTGTTTGTTATTGTTTTTCGCGATGATTAACTAATAGTATATTTCACCTACCTTGAGCGTATGGAATTGCCCCCTTTATACATACACAAGAGTGTTCTCCCCTGCATATGCCTTATCGACCAACTTTAATGGGCGTGTACATATATATTGTCTTATCATTCATTTATATATATATATATATATATATGATAAAATATATGTTTATACATATACATTTTATTTTTATGAACCAAATTTTTCAAGGTAAAAGCTCGATAATTGCTAACATTTAACAAGAGAGCATATATAAATAGACAATATATAGCTAAATTGCAGTGACCAAGATTTTATTCATTTTACTGTTCATTTTTTCCAAATCCAAATCTTCAGGACATTTTTTGATGGACCGTTCTGCCTCTAGATGAACAACCAAAATTAATATGTCGATTCTAGATCTTTCGACCAATGTGCTCACCAGAAACTCAAAGTTCGCCTCCAGAAAGCTATATTATAAATCAGCAAACAATAAAACATAAAAACAAACAACTTATATTGAATTCATGTTCTCTCGAGGAAAAATAGATGTTACTACTCATTCAGGCAGCCATCATTTTTGCAAAACAAAGCCATCAATGTACCAAACATTTGGATTTAAAAAAATGAACTGTTTAATTAATAAAATCTTGATCACTGGAATTTAGCTTTATATCATATATATATATATATATATATATATATACATATATTATTAAAAATAACCGACAATTTTTGTCTGGTTATTTTAGTGTTGATCCCTTCAATTTTCCGGATTAAAATCTTTATCTCGGAAGGAAATTGGCTGATGAAACTGCCATAGTGTACATGTTGGTCCAGAGTACTTTCTGATCCGTCTGGGTCCATCGTCAGTGGAATAATGACAAACAGTATCCGGAAAATTGAAGGGATCAACACTAAAATAACCAGACAAAAATTGTCGGTTATTTTTAATAAACGTGTCTTAAAGAAAAAATGCTGCCTCGATACACATATATATATATATAATTACAAAAGTTTAATCATTTTTTACTTCATTCTTATAGATATTGGAAATGAAACGCTCGTATTAAATGATAATTACCATCGTAAAATCTTACACTGAAAAAGTCGAGTAATTTTGTTACAGGGATTTATTATAAATATAGTAGAACTTAAAATATCAGATTTGCTGTGTATAGATGTATGGAGCCAAAAGGGGTGCCTCTGGCAATTAGAAATCAACTAACCCCTAGAT
This sequence comes from Sepiola atlantica, assembly GCA_963556195.1. Lineage (NCBI taxonomy): Eukaryota > Metazoa > Mollusca > Cephalopoda > Sepiida > Sepiolidae > Sepiola > Sepiola atlantica. Next base: position 89,697,721 of record OY744527.1, on the reverse strand, counting down.
TAAGAGAAGGTAAAGCCTGTGAGGGTGAACATCCTAGGACTCAACAGAACCATACCTAAGCTCAACAGAGCGAGGCCGCTGTCGAACTGAATGAGGACTACACAATATTATTATAAAACCCTTAATGCAAAATGAATACCACCGTTGGATTCCTCAAAGTATTTTACATGAGAAAATTGTTTGATTGTGTGGTGTTGGGCTTTGTTTTGAATTGCATCCATGGACAGACAGACAAAGACATCACAAATAAAGTATAGACTAGCCAAAATAGCCTCCCTACGGTTGTCTATTTTTGCTAGGCTGCCGCGTCAGAAATCAACGCTCACCCGTAAACCGATGGAGCCCCAGTCATATTTCTTGGGTGGTTAGACATTGATTTTCTTTGTTTCAAACCAAGAATATTTTTAGTTAAAAAAAAAGAAAAAAATTCGACCCCACCCCAATTTTTTTTAACCATACCCCATAAATAGAAATTTTTTTTTTACCCTTCCCTATACATAGAAATATTTTTAATCAAGAAAAGAAAAAAAAAAATTTTTTTGAGCCCCCCCCCCCCCAATTTTTGTTACCCTCCCTCATACATAGTAATATTTGCAGTTAAAAAAAAAAAAAAAAAAAAAAATCACAAATAAAGTATAGATAGATATTCATCTCTGATGAGAGCCTAAACGAAGTACATGTTTGGTTTAAAGTATTTTTTAGATCCGACATCTGACACGTTTTAAAACGTCGAAAGATGTCTCAGTATTACAAACTGAAGCTCGTATACAATAATCAGTTGTATTTGTTATTTATTGATGTCTGGCATGAATGCTGACCCCCACAAAAACAAAACTATTACAAAATTAATACCTCCATTAGATTCCTTGTAAAAAGCTCGAGAAATGTCTTTGATCTTGGCATAGAGCTTTGTTTTCAATTGTATCCCTGAACAGAAAGAGACACCATAAATATATTATAGATAGATATTCATCTCTGATGAGAGCCACACCGAAATACATTATTCGAAAGTTTAAATTACAAAACGAAATGTACTGTTGCTTAAACACATGTTAAACCGAATATTATGACGAGGCTTAAGGACATTCTAAAATATTATGACTATATACACTTATTTATATTCTTAATTTCTTCTTCATTCTCTTGGTGCCGATTTTGGAGGTGAGAAATAGCTTATTACCCAGCCAAGTCTGTCTGCTTTTAGCCATATTTATTTATCAAGTAGTGCAGTGTCATGGTCATCACAGACCTTGTGCCTTCAGGGGCTTCGCGTTCAAGAAAAAATAGTGTTTCATTATATGCTAACAATTTAAAAGCAAAAATTTGATTCACTTCTCAGCATTACTCAAAACTGACATTGTATGGAAGATACAATCGTAGTTTAGAATTTCAATGCTATTGTTTCTTAACAGACAACAATCATAATTTCGAGTCAATATTTCCAAATGTAGAAATCACTCTACGTATCTCTTACTCACTTATGGTTACCAATTGTAACATAAGTATTATTTTCAAAGTTCAAGAGAATCAAGAATGAATGAGAATCAGCAAGGAACATCTTGTCTTAGTCATCCTCAAGCCCATATTAATATAATATTGAAACTGATATTAGAGTTCATACAAGACACCTTAAAATAGCAAGTAAAAATTCCAAACCGAAACTTTTATCTAATTGATAGGCGTAGATGGCTCTCATCCCATCAGCCATGACGTCACAAACATTGGGAGAATTACATCCAAAATGAGAACAGTAGTCTCGATAATCCAAATAATCTCATCCAATATAATATGAAAATTATTAATCATCATCTCAAAATTTCCGACGAATTAAATTCTGTGTAATTAATACTTCTGTTATCATAAATAAATTATCTCGTGTTAAATCTACAACTTTCTGATTATAGTTTGTTTTTATATGTACTAGCATAAACACACGGCGTTGTCCGGGATTGTATGAAGAACCGCTATGTATTTTTTCACCCAGTTCATAATACCAGACGTCAAATTTGTGTTTTAATAGTTTGCTTTAATCCGAACATACACCAAAATAGATGGACTCATAAATAGAATACAACAAAGCAGTTTATTTTTTGTTGTAATGTCGAATTCCAGTTTATTTTCACCCTACCCTACGGAGAGCTGGTATTCCATATTTTAGAATGACCTCGCCTCAAAATGTAGGACAAGCCTCCTTTAGTTTAATCCTGAACCACTACTATCAAGCTATTGTCTTCCTTCCAGGATTACTAGTTTCAAGAAGTATTGTGTTTGGGTTTTCGTTCCTTTTGGGAACCCACGTTTATGACCTTCTGCTTGGGTAAGCAGAGCCAAGCAAAAATATCTCTATACATTTATCACAGATGTTCTCTTTACACCTATGTACACATACGTTACGTCTCGTAAGTTCAGCATCATTTAGTTAATGTCGATTTTTATCGACCATAAGGTATTTGAACAGAGATGAATAAATAAAAGCTTATCTTTAGCCTTTTGTAGATTTTATGAGGCACACACACACACACACACACACACATATATATATATATATACATATATATATATATAAAACAGGGGAGGACTTGAATTACCTACAAGACACTATCCTCGAATGTCTTCGATCTCTCTGTACAAAGGTTTGTCAGAACAACCTGACATGAGGATACTTCACCCTACAAGGAAAACCCGACCAAAAATTCAAAATTACATAGTATTCGCAGCAAAAATAAGACACCCTCAGCACGACTATACACTTGCTCATATGAGGAATAGTGCACATTCTCCTAGTGATGTTACCTCAAGTAACACCACGTAGCTGGATACTTCACCAGACTAGATGAATTCTTGTCCTGGAATCCGGTAAGCTCAAGAGCCCCACAAGAAAGATATACTACATAGTTAAGTGGTCAATTAGGGAGAGGAAAATTAATGTTCTGAACTTCTTTACTAACTCAACGTTTTAGAAATAAAGGAGAATCTTAATAAAATATTTGAATATCTATGTATCTCATATAGAGATCAAGTGTTAGCCCCAGGCAGAATCCCTTATATTTCTGAGAACTTCAACTGAAGTAAAATGAAACAAAGAGAGAGATATGTATAACAATAATTAATCAAGAAGGCAATTCTGAAAAACAACACAAGGTTTGCAGTGCTTTTGATCACAATGCTTGATATCAAAATCATACAAAAGGAATATTTACTTTACTATCTATTTTCATATTACATATACAAGACGTACCCGTGACCCGTTGGGTCACAACCCCTTCCACCATTTCTTTTACTTTGATTTTATTTGAACATTCATAAACTGTGACAGGCCTGTTAAGACATTCTTTTTGCATAACTAGAAATAATAAGTATCTTTACTTCTAAATTATTATTATTTCTTTTTTTTTCTTTCCTGTTATATGAATATGTATAGAAATAAAACGAATCAATTAGAATTTATTCAAAACAGTTTTTTTTACAAATATTGATCCCATCGACACTAACATTCATGTTTTGGTGGGCTGTATACACTGAATTAGTAAATTAGTCTACAATAGATAGTACATTAGTCTACAATAGTACAATGGTCTGAAATAGTATTTTCATAGGATCGACATGTATCTCAATCCTATAATATTAACTAACTAACGGTGTGAGCGAAACACACACAAGCCACACACCAAAATTCCTTTCATAAACGAAATTAGATTTTTCTTTCAAAACCGGCTCGCAGTGGCATATTCAGCAAAAAATCAAATATGGCTGTCACGTGATGTGCTTTCAACTACATCCCCTACACCAGGGCGATTAAAATCCATTTATCACACTAAAATAAAGCCATCCGTTTGGAGCTGATAAAATGTAATTTAAGCTCATATGTTCGTCATCAACACATGGTTAACAAGAGGACAACGTTCCACTTCCCTCGCCCTCTTGGGCTTGGGAAGCTGCTATTATTCATTTTCAACTCACGCACACACATTCGACACTTATGCACCCTGACAAAAGATGATACACACATTCATACAGTTATTCGTTCTAACGCAAAGCATCACACACACATTCATACACTTATTCGTTCTAACGCAAAGCATCACACAAACGTCAACACTGTCGCACGCATATGCAGACTCATAAATTACAGTCATAAACTCATACATTTTATTACTTTTCTAACTGAACATTTCAAATGAACAATCACATATAAAATGCCTTGTAATTTTGTGTATATATATATATATATGAAGAAGAATGGAAAGGAATTAGAGAAGCAAAAGCCAAATCATAATTCAATTCAATTGCTCAGAGCAAGGTATATTCCGCAAAAAAGGCAATTTATTCAAGTTAAATTTTCCTTAAGCCAGGCTTTTCAAAGATCAAAATCTTATCATCAGAGGAAGTCGCTGGGATAGATAAGCTGTATACTCTTCACAATAGGTTTACTTTTCCTAAAAGTTCGCTTTTAGTACACCACTTTATATATATATATATATATATATATATAAATATCTTGTGTTCTTTAAATAATGTTTTCTTCTTTCATTCAACTTTCATGTTTCTATCTGCTTGTACACTTTTTCTAACAATTCAAGGGCCAACGTCCCTACATATTTTCGGCTTCAGACAGATACCAAATTTTTATTATTACTAGAAATAGTATACAATAGTTTGAAATAGTAAAGTTTCGGCTTCAGACAGATATCAAATCTTCATTATTAGTAGATATATATTACTATATTACCATTTTTATCTTTTTTTATTTCTAAAAAAGAAAAAGTAATACATCGTCTTTGCTGTTTGAGTACGAACACAACCCCATAATATCACTGTAAAAAGAAATGAATACAAAACTAATCCCTCTATTGACTTCCTCATAAAATTATACTCAAAAAAGTTCTGTTTGATGTTTGGATAAGTCTTTGTTTACAGCTTAATCTCTAATAAGCAATAACTGGAATCGATGAATGAATGGATCTTGATGACCACAGATTCAATCGGAGGAAAATTTAATGGCCTCATTAAATTCTTTGAAAATTACAAACTTTATTGAAACTAATTTAAATTTTCTGTTAACATATCGATTTCTATAACATCCAATAAAACAAACAAACTTTCTCTTTTATATGTATAGATATATTTATATCAATAAATATTAGGTATATTAGTAGCTATGCTTATAGAGGAGGGTGCTCAATATTCGGAGATAATGCTTCTGTAGATCTTACTTTAAATACATTGAGTCCCATTTTACTTGTCTCCCCACGAGGATAGAGTTATACACAAGGTCAGTTTTTAATGTAGGGAAAAAAGGGCACTCTGGATTGATACAAAAATAAACATTTCCTCAGTCTAGAAAGATCTCTATCATCGATCGAGGATAAAACAGATACTACACTTTGAATTATTTATTTGCAGAAAATATAAAAAAATTTACATTTAAAACAAATTAGGCACAAGGCCATCAGAAGTGTGGGGTAAATATAGGTGTCATTGGTCATCCTTAATCTAAAGTTATAAACTTGTCTATCCTACTCTAAACTAAAATCATTTCAGTCACCACAATACCACATTTACACTAGGGGCCATTCTACTTAACGTAACACAAAATTGGAGATACTACACATTGATCCCTGCCTGAAGGCCGAATCTAGTCAACAGTGCATGATGACTGGCAGTTGACATGTTCTGAAGAACGCAAGGTTAGAAAATGTCAGGCACCATCGGCTGCAGATGCCAAGTAATCTTTCTGTATGTTAATTCTATAGAATTGCAGATTTACATTTAAATTCAATTGTTGGCAGATTCGAAGAATCCCTGCAGACTGATCCGATGTATTCAGCAATTATATTCTGGTATTTTATTTCACTCAAACTTTAAATTGCAATTTCACACCTTGAGAAACTTGCTTAAAGCTGAACAGAGAATATATGCACAATGTTGTGAAGCTAAAAGAATTAATATACGTAAGTATATGCATGCTTAAACAGATGTCTATATGGCTCGGCTTGGTTGTAATACAAAGAAGTGTTAAAAAAACTCACACATATATATATATATATATACATAAAGTATAAAGTATAAAGGAATACTCAATAAAGATATACTCAATAAAGAATAAAAGGGAAATACCAGTAGAGTGCTCAATTAAATTAAATTAAGAGCGTAATATTTTTATTTTTAAATACAGATTTTAATCAGACATGGACCAGTGGTTTCTGACAAGAAACGGGTTGAATTCCCGATTCACGTCGTCTTCAGCATAGTCTGAAATAGTAAATGATGGAATTTCTTCAAAAAACATCCGACTGTTATGAAACGCTGTGTACACCGAATTTTGAAATGGAGAGCCGACGAGGAACGCTTAGGACAGAAAGCCGTTAAAAGATTCTATATTTAGAAGTAAAGCAAGAAAGAAAGAAAGAAAGAAAGAAAGAAAGAAAGAAAGAAAGGAGTGGAAAAGTAAAAAAATTTAATTTTATAATAATAAAATATTACTTTTATATTTATATATATTATCTTCATATATATATATGTAGAAAAATAATTAATTAAGGTACGCAACTCTAATTAATTAAATAATCTAAAAAAAGGGGAGGTAACTATTTATCATTATATAAAATGTATATATATGTTTTTATGAATTACGATCATTTCAATTAATAATTCTCAATTCAAAGTAAAAACATAAATATAGATAAATATATAAATAAAAAATATAAATATAGATAAATATATAAATACATAAATAAAAAATCAATATATGCATAAAAAATCAATCAATATATAATTAAAATATCAATATATAAATGAAAAATCAATATATAAATAAATCAATATATAGATAACAAATATAAATAAAAATTCTATATAAATAATAAAATATATATAAATAATAAAATATATATAAAAATAAAAAATCAATATATAAATAAAAAATCTCTATATAGAAAAAATATAAAAAATATAAAAAAATATAAAAAAATAATATAAAAAAATAAAAAATCAATATATAAATGAAAAATTCAATATATAAATATAATCATAATATGTAAATAAAGAATCAAAAGTCAAAATGTAAATAAAAATATAAATAAAAATATAAATATATAAAAATATAAAGATATAAAAATATAAATAAAAAATATATAAATATAAATATATAATATATATGAAAATAATAAATAAAAAATAAAAAATAAATAAAAATAAAAATGAATGTAAATATAAAAATCGAAATATAAATAAATTAATATATAAATAAATAAAAATCATATAAAAAAATCATATAAAAATTCAAAAATCAAAATATAAATAAAAAATCAATATATAAAAAATCAATATATAAAAAAATTCATATGTAAATGAGAATTCAAAATTCATATATAGATAAAAAAATGTATATATATAGATAAAAAAATATATACATATACATAAATAAAAAATCAATATATAAATATATATAAAAAGTAAATATATGACCATAAATATTCAATCAATATATATATAAATAAATAAATATATAAATAAAAAATCAAAAATAAATAAATATACACATACACATGTACACTTACACACATGCATACGCACACACTCACATACTTATATGCATGTGCATACATATACATATATATATATATATACATATACATATATATATATATATATATATATATATATACATTATATACACACTCACACACACACAAACACATGCATGTGTAAACAAAAAATTATCAATATATAAATATAAATAAAAAATTAAAAGATCAATATATAAATAAAAATCAATATATAAATTTCTATATAAATAATAAATAAATAAATAAATAAAGATTTGAGAAATAAAATTTAAAAATTAAAAATTTAAAAATATTAAAAAATATATAAAAATAATATATAAAAAAATATAATATATAAAAAATATATTATATAAAAAAATATTATATAAAAAAATATAATAATAAATAAAAATAATATATAAAAAAATAATATATGAAAAAATAATAATATATAAAAAAATATAAAGATATAAAAAAATTATTATATTAAAAAAATGTAAAAATATAAAAAATATAAAAAATATAAAAAATTAAAAATTTAAATAAGAAAGAGGGAAAAAATGGAGAAAGGAAAAAGGGTTGTGATCAGGTTCGTAGAACGAGAAGTCTGCAGTGGAAGTGTGTAAGTGTCTGAAAAATGTATGTAGGGTTCTAAGAAGGCTTAAGTCACTCGATCCATCCAATAGATAAGGAGTGCTTGTTTACGATGTATACAGCCCTTAAAAACCTCATCGCGTACATTTAAACATCTGGTGTTTGGGTTCATGATGGCCTTAAAAATATGGAACTTCTCAGCATTACACAAATGGCAAACATTAGATATAGGTGAATAAATGGGTTTTCTCTCTATGATTTTCCAATTTATAGAAAAGGGAGTTCCTTCTTCTTTTAGTTCCCAAATTCGTTTAGCCAAAGATGTGTTTGCGCGATACAAAGATCGCGCAAACACATCTTTGGCTAAACGAATTTGGGAACTAAAAGAAGAAGGAACTCCCTTTTCTATAAATTGGAAAATCATAGAGAGAAAACCCATTTATTCACCTATATCTAATGTTTGCCATTTGTGTAATGCTGAGAAGTTCCATATTTTTAAGGCCATCATGAACCCAAACACCAGATGTTTAAATGTACGCGATGAGGTTTTTAAGGGCTGTATACATCGTAAACAAGCACTCCTTATCTATTGGATGGATCGAGTGACTTAAGCCTTCTTAGAACCCTACATACATTTTTCAGACACTTACACACTTCCACTGCAGACTTCTCGTTCTACGAACCTGATCACAACCCTTTTTCCTTTCTCCATTTTTTCCCTCTTTCTTATTTAAATTTTTAATTTTTTATATTTTTTATATTTTTTATATTTTTACATTTTTTTAATATAATAATTTTTTTATATCTTTATATTTTTTTATATATTATTATTTTTTCATATATTATTTTTTTATATATTATTTTTATTTATTATTATATTTTTTTATATAATATTTTTTTATATAATATATTTTTTATATATTATATTTTTTTATATATTATTTTTATATATTTTTTAATATTTTTAAATTTTTAATTTTTAAATTTTATTTCTCAAATCTTTATTTATTTATTTATTTATTATTTATATAGAAATTTATATATTGATTTTTATTTATATATTGATCTTTTAATTTTTTATTTATATTTATATATTGATAATTTTTTGTTTACACATGCATGTGTTTGTGTGTGTGTGAGTGTGTATATAATGTATATATATATATATATATATATATGTATATGTATGCACATGCATATAAGTATGTGAGTGTGTGCGTATGCATGTGTGTAAGTGTACATGTGTATGTGTATATTTATTTATTTTTGATTTTTTATTTATATATTTATTTATTTATATATATATTGATTGAATATTTATGGTCATATATTTACTTTTTATATATATTTATATATTGATTTTTTATTTATGTATATGTATATATTTTTTTATCTATATATATACATTTTTTTATCTATATATGAATTTTGAATTCTCATTTACATATGAATTTTTTTATATATTGATTTTTTATATATTGATTTTTTATTTATATTTTGATTTTTGAATTTTTATATGATTTTTTTATATGATTTTTATTTATTTATATATTAATTTATTTATATTTCGATTTTTATATTTACATTCATTTTTATTTTTTATTTTTTATTTATTATTTTCATATATATTATATATTTATATTTATATATTTTTTATTTATATTTTTATATCTTTATATTTTTATATATTTATATTTTTATTTATATTTTTATTTACATTTTGACTTTTGATTCTTTATTTACATATTATGATTATATTTATATATTGAATTTTTCATTTATATATTGATTTTTTATTTTTTTATATTATTTTTTTATATTTTTTTATATTTTTTATATTTTTTCTATATAGAGATTTTTTATTTATATATTGATTTTTTATTTTTATATATATTTTATTATTTATATATATTTTATTATTTATATAGAATTTTTATTTATATTTGTTATCTATATATTGATTTATTTATATATTGATTTTTCATTTATATATTGATATTTTAATTATATATTGATTGATTTTTTATGCATATATTGATTTTTTATTTATGTATTTATATATTTATCTATATTTATATTTTTTATTTATATATTTATCTATATTTATGTTTTTACTTTGAATTGAGAATTATTAATTGAAATGATCGTAATTCATAAAAACATATATATACATTTTATATAATGATAAATAGTTACCTCCCCTTTTTTTAGATTATTTAATTAATTAGAGTTGCGTACCTTAATTAATTATTTTTCTACATATATATATATGAAGATAATATATATAAATATAAAAGTAATATTTTATTATTATAAAATTAAATTTTTTTACTTTTCCACTCCTTTCTTTCTTTCTTTCTTTCTTTCTTTCTTTCTTGCTTTACTTCTAAATATAGAATCTTTTAACGGCTTTCTGTCCTAAGCGTTCCTCGTCGGCTCTCCATTTCAAAATTCGGTGTACACAGCGTTTCATAACAGTCGGATGTTTTTTGAAGAAATTCCATCATTTACTATTTCAGACTATGCTGAAGACGACGTGAATCGGGAATTCAACCCGTTTCTTGTCAGAAACCACTGGTCCATGTCTGATTAAAATCTGTATTTAAAAATAAAAATATATATATACATATATATATATTAAAAATACTTTAATATCATTATGAGTCCATTCCAAGTAAAATTGAAAGTTGAGCCGTGGCCACCGAGAGTTACTACAGGCCAAGCAACTAACTTCCTGCCCCCCTCTGACGTCACTGACTTCCGTGTCAAAACAAGGACCGAAATAATCCATCAAAATTCAGGAAATCAACCAATTTTAATGAAATTTTCAGGATTTATTAATTAATGATCACGGAATATAATAAATACATTACTTTATTATAAAGCTTGGTGCAAATGTATTATTTCTTGTAAACAAAAAACACCTTTACTAAAGTTATTCAAAATATCAAAACATGTTGACCATACGATATTGTAAATATTTAAAACAAAGCATTAGACAACTTTAAAAATTGCATGTAAAAAAGAAAAGAAAAGAACACGATTCGATTCATCTTGAAACTGATCTTTATTCAATATAAATTTAAAGAAAATAATAATTCACGATCAAATACTGCAAAAAACTGAATTATGAATTACCATTATTTAAACTTCTAACCCAATCAACCGTAAGTAATTCAGACTTTGAAATTTGTTTAAAAATTATACCAAAAAAAATTTCAATGTTAACTGTCTGTTTAATAATGGAATCAAAATTCAGGAAATCAACCAATTTTAAAATAATTTCGCGCTTTTTAAAATTTCATTTCATAATTCACAAAGTTAAAATGCCTACTGCATATGTTTGGATTTCCAAAAGAGAAATAATTACTGCAAATATGGATACACGTAATAATGTTTACACCGACTAAATATAGTGTAGTAAGTTTGAATTTTGTTTTAATTATATAAAAAATCAAGTCTGAATTACTTATTCATTATTTGATAAAAAAGTAGTGTTCCATTTTTTTTTATTACTTTTTTTCGATGTCTTAAGTGTAGCATAGTTTATCTTTTCTCTACTTTTGTAGATTAAATAAATGAAATAATAACATCATATTTAATCAAAATTTTCACAAAAAATATTAATTAAACAATGCTTTATTCAATGATAATATCGTTAATTCTTCGAGTTATACTGATTTTATTAACAAGAGTGTAGGGGCATTTTCCGTAATATATACGAAAGTTTTTTAAAAAAAATATTTTAAACATATACAGATCTTATTTTCATTTTAAAAAAATCATGGATTTTTTTTATATATATAAAAATATACGTTTAGTAAAGGTGTATTTTATTTTTTTAAAAATAATACATTTTCACTAAGATTTTTTAAAAATGTTTCACTATATCTCCTGTGCTTGATTATTAATAAATATTGAAAATTTCATTAAAATTGGTTGATTTCCTGAATTTTGGTGAATTTTTAAGTGAAGGGAGGGTCAAAATGTTTTTACATTTTGGGGATCGGCCTTTGATTTTGCACGTACCTATCTCTTAATAGCAAGATAGGAGTTGGTGATTCCATTATTAAACAGACAGTTAACATTGAAATTTTTTTTGTATAATTTTTAAACAAATTTCAAAGTCTGAATTACTTACGGTTGATTGGGTTAGAAGTTTAAATAATGGTAATTCATAATTCAGTTTTTTTAAGTATTTGATCGTGAATTATTATTTTCTTTAAATTTATATTGGATAAAGATCAGTTTCAAGATGAATCGAATCGGGTTCTTTTCTTTTCTTTTTTACATGCAATTTTTAAAGTTGTCTAATGCTTTGTTTTAAATATTTACAATATCGTATGGTCAACATGTTTTGATATTTTGAATAACTTTAGTAAAGGTGTTTTTTGTTTACAAGAAATAATACATTTGCACCAAGCTTTATAATAAAGTAATGGATTTATTATATTCCGTGATCATTAATTAATAAATCCTGAAAATTTCACTAAAATTGGTTGATTTCCTGAATTTTGATGGATTATTTAGTGAATGGAGAAGTCGAAATGCCTTCTTATTGTTATTACTACGGTCCTTGTTTTGACACGGAAGTCAGTGACGTCATTTTCTAGCTAACCGGCCTGTAGTAACTCTCGGTGGCCACGGTTGAGCACTGTCGGAAAGGTTAAAAATAAACATTAACCTAAAAAGCTTCAGTGCAATGCTCTGATCCTGTCGTTGAGTGCTATTGAATGTTTTAGTGTCAACACTCGCCGCTTTCAGTGTAAACATCACTTAATTTCTCCGTTATTACGGGAAAATCCCTCGTGGCGTTCACCTAGTCCCTAACGGGACAAGGTGAATGCCTACAGATTCAGGATGTATCTCTGAACAGGGTTCGCGCCTTATGAGCATCTGAGAGTGTTATTTCCCTGAGCTGATAGCCATAAGCTCGAAACGACGTTATACGTAGGTAAAAATATTTAAAATAATTTAATATTATCATTATATATATATATATATATAAAAAGATGAGTGTATATATATATATATATATATATATATATATAACAACAATAATTTAATATTTATTTATAAATATTATACTAAGCCCCTTTAAGAAATTAAAGTTGAGCACTCTCGGGGAAGTTAAAAATAGACTGTCAAAAAGCTCTAATGCAAAGTTCCGAATACGTTCGTCGAACACTCTCGACTAGTCTTCTATCTGTGCCCGCTTCTAGGTACATATAGATCTTAATTTCCCTATATTACGTGACAGTTTCTGTGGGCCGAGTGGATATGGCTGACTCTGTGTACCGGGTTCGCGCCTCCCGACCGTCTGAAATTGTTACTTCCCTGCACTGATGAGAGCAATAAGCTTGAAACGCTAGCGTCTGTAGGTATAAATAATTTAATATTTATTTATAAATATTATATATATATATATATATATATAAGTAAAATTTGGTATATTCGGACTACTGTTCTTATCTTGGGTGTTTTTATCACAACGTTTCGGTCGATGTAACCTCCGACCTTCTTCAGGTGTCACTTGTCGAACTCGGGAATCTGAACGGAATTTCGAACGGAACCCTTTATTAAATTCATGGAGGTTCCATCTGCCATGACTTTTTCCATAGGTTTCACAGGTTTTCTGAACGTTTTCGATTCTTCGTCAGATCATCTTCAGGTGTGAAAAGCAAAAAAACAAAAAAGCTGGAGAAAGAAGAGAATTTTAAAAAGACGGCAGAGAAACGCACATAGAACGTTTTTTGCATTGCTTCAGAAGTCGTTGACGATTTAAATTCAGCAACGCTGGTTGGCATCACAAAACAAAATCGCATTGTGTTAAGCATTTTAAAATGTTACCACTGATTTCATATGTGATGTTGTTAATTTAAGGTTGTTGTGTTTTTATGTATTTTTAATACATGAGTATATATATATATATATATATATAAAATAATGAGTATATATATATATAGATATATAAAATACATGAGTATATATATATATATATATATACTCATGTATTTTATATATATATATATATATATATATATATATATATATATATATATACTCATGTATTTTATATATATATATATACTCATGTATTTTATATATGTATATATATATACTCATGTATTTTATATGTATATATATATACTCATGTATTTTATATATATATATATATATATATATATATACTACTGTATTTTATATATATATATATATATATATATATACTACTGTATTTTATATATATATATATATATATATATATACTACTGTATTTTATATATATATATATATATATATATATACTACTGTATTTTATATATATATATATATATATATATATATATACTACTGTATTTTATATATATATATATATATATACTACTGTATTTTATATATATATATATATATATATATATACTACTGTATTTTATATATATATATATATATATATATATATATATATATATATATATACTACTGTATTTTATATATATATATATATATATATATCAAGTACATGAGTATACATATATATAAAGTACATGAGTATATATATATATAATACATGAGTATATATGTATATATGTATATAAAATATATGATTATATATATATATATAAAATACATGATTATATATATATATATAAAATATATATATATATATATATATAAAATACATGATTATATATATATATATATATAAATACATGATTATATATATATATATATAAAATACATGATTATATGTATATATATAAAATATATGATTATATATATATATAACATACATGATTATATATATATATAAAAAATACATGATTATATGTATATATATATAAAATACATGATATATATATATATATAAAATACATGATATATATATATATATAAAATACATGATATATATATATATGTAAAATACATGATATATATATATGTATAAAATACATGATATATATATATAAAATACATGATATATATATATATGTATAAAATACATGATTATATATGTATAAAAAATACATGATTATATATATATATATATAATACATGATTATATATATATATAAAAATACATGATTATATATATATATATAAAATACATGATTATATATATATATATAAAATACATAATTATATATATATATATATATAAAAAATACATGATTATATATAATATATAAAATTCATGATTATATATTATATAAAATACATAATTATATATATATAAAATACATGATTATATATATATATAAAATACATGATTATATATATATATATATATATATAAAATACATGATTATATATATATATATAAAATACATGATTATATATATATATATAAAATACATGATTATATATATATATATATATAAAATACATGATTATATATATATATATATATAAAATACATGATTATATATATATATATATATATATATATATATATATATATATAAAATACATGATTATATCTATATATATATATATATATATATATAAAATACATGATTATATCTATATATATATATATATATATATAAAATACATGATTATATCTATATATATATATATATATATATATATATATATATATATAAAATACATGATTATATATATATACATATATCTATGTATGTATATATATGTCAGGTTTATTTTTCAATTTTATTTATATTTTAATTTTTCCCATTTCTGTGAGATGTATTTTTTACGGTCTGTTTCTTTTGCCGTTTATGTCAATATCGTCCCTGCAACACTACACGATCATCAGACAAATCTACAAAGAATAAAAAGTTCTTGAGTTGAAATGTTTGGAAAAAACCTACACTATACAGTGGTTCATTTTTGGACGAAAAACAAAACAAAGAAAAAGTGGTTAAAAACACATGAGTATATATATAAATAAAACACATGAGTATATATATAAATAAAACATATGAGTAATATATATATATATATATATATATATATATATATATATATATATATATATATATTTATGTTTATTTGTAAATATCACAAAAATAACGACAAGCAAAATAATGATATATATATAGATATATATAAAACACATTAGTGTATATATATATATGCATATAGATATATATATATATATATAAAACACATTAGTATGTGTGTATGTATATATATATATACAGGGTGGGCAAAAATAAGGGTCCTATTTTTAAAAATTCATAACTTTTTTATTTATTGATTTAAAAAAATTTTTTTTTAGAATAAGTAAAAGACCCCTTCCGAAGCAAGCATGAGCCGTATTAGCCCTAAGGAACGTACCCTCATTTAGAAAACATTATTTTTGCTTAAAAAACTCAAAACAGTGTAAAAAACAATACTTTAGTTTTTGTAAGTTTTAAGAAGTGTTTTTCGGCTAAAATTTGTTTTGTTTATTTCAAAAAATCTCGGAAGGGTCAGTCTACACACACATAAAGTTTGGTGAGTTTAACTTTTATTTTGTGGAAGTTATTCAAATTCAAGTTATTCAAATTTAAA
This sequence comes from Sepiola atlantica, assembly GCA_963556195.1. Classification (NCBI taxonomy): domain Eukaryota; kingdom Metazoa; phylum Mollusca; class Cephalopoda; order Sepiida; family Sepiolidae; genus Sepiola; species Sepiola atlantica. Next base: position 89,681,060 of record OY744527.1, on the reverse strand, counting down.
GATAGGACCCTTATTTTGGCCCACCCTGTATATATATATATAACACATTAGTATGTGTGTATATATATATATATATATATATATATATATATATATACATATATATATATATATTTCGGCAGCAAGTCATTTCTTATACATGCGTCGTTAAAGACCACAGTTTTCTCTCTTCGCTATCTTACTTGTTAATTTCTCGACTCGGCGAGCGATTCGTCGGTTTTCTGGTGTTTCTGGAGTATGGCACCTAACGTTGTATCGTGGGCCATTCCTCTAGCGCTTTCGGTCTTTCGACCGTCTTCAGGAGGCTGTGTCTTATTGTTACTAAGAGCCGTAATTATAGTTACATTATTAGTTATATATCTATTAATTTACACACATATATATATATATATATATATATATATATATATATATATATATATCTTTATTCGTTTTTTTTTTTTTTCCTCCATTATTATTATTATTTTTATTATTATTGTGTATTAATTGTTGAAGACTTATAGGGCGTTAGTACCAGTGGTGAATGCTTTTTTATTAATTGTGTGTTGTAATTTTTTATGTGTAGGGCTTTGGAAATTTTTAGTCTGTCGGTGCAGTTATTTTTATGTATAATCTTAGTATTAGTTTTTATTTTTTATTATCAAGTTAGAAGTTTTCAATTTAGTGTAGTAAATTGTTAGTTTTATTTTTTATTGTTGTTCAGTAGATTTAGTTTGTCGGTTTATTATGTTAGTTATAGCTTTTTCGTCGAGTTTGTAGTTACAATGCATTTGGTTTTTACAGTACAAGGGAAGAGTGTCTTTTTTGTTGTGCTTTTTTGTCGGATTTTTTTGGTGTAGGGAGGTTAAATATAGTTTTATTTGTTGGTCGACAATTCTGTTGGGGGAATTGTTATTTACTAGGGTTTGTTTGATGTTGGTTAGTTCTTTGTAGAATATTTTATTGGATGAATATATCGTGTATATATTATTATTATTATTATTATTATTATCATTATTATTATTATTTTGCTTGTTGTTGCTTTTGTGATATTCACAAATGAACATATTCAAATATGTGGAGAAGCATTACCTAAATGCCAAGAGGGAAACGTTTTTCCCTTTTCACCAGTGTGCTGTGCCCATTTGGCAAGCATCTATATTTGTAATATATATATATCTATTCTATCTATATAAATTGGGTATGTTTATATGTTGATATATTTGTATGTATAGGATTCACTCCTAAATTTATAAACCGATCATTATGAATTTTGGAATATAGCTGCAAGGCGAAAGGAGTCCAAATGTGGGCTATATTTAGGCTAGATTTATGAAAAGGGGATGAAAAAGGGGGTGGAAGTACTTCGTGAAAATTCAGATACCTTCGATAGTTGTGAAATTTAAAAAGACATTTTTTAGACATCAATTAATAAATACTCCCTAAATTTCAGATATTTTAAAAGGTTTCTAGGGCGAGAGGGGGGGGGGACATAACATGAACACAACCTCCTATTTGAAATTTCAAATTTGTCAGATTTGCATTGAATTTGATCCATCACTAATTACGCAAGATTCCCTGAAGTTCAATTTATTTTTACGACCCCTTAATTATTTGACATTTTCTAGAATCAAAATTATGTAATGGATTTTTATTAAAATTAAAATAATGATTCTAGACATAATGATTGAAATAAAGATATTATGATACCAATCTTTATAACTGATGCAAAATAATTCTGTTCGGGGGGGGGGGGGAATAAATTTTACCTGTCCTGAGACGGGTATTCTTGTAGTGTATATAATATATCTATCTATCAATCTATCTCTCTATCTATCTACCTACCTATCTCTTTCTCTCTCTCTCATATATATATATATATGCATATGAACTCTCAGAGTCAGAACAAATACAAGGCAGCAGAGTTTGCATGTATGCAGAGACACACCCAAGACAATATCCTTTCAGATAGAGCTTTATAATAATAACCATTAAAAGGGCCTATCTTAACACTTCACTGCAGTTTAACGATAAAGTAGCTCGTCAGACGTGTATTCCAATCTCACATCTGTATAAGTTTGAATGCGAACTAAATGCTGGCTATTTAAAGCTGATGTTTTCGTTGTTTATGTATATGCTAGCAAAAATAACCCACATTCCGGGCGGCAATTACTGACGCTGTAGTCTTCTTTACAAAAACCAAATACGTAATTTTAATTTGACATTTTGGTAATTTAGAGGAAATTTTTAAAAATGCTGATTGTGGTAGTGTTATTTGATATATTCCAATGTGAGGGAAATATACTGTGCATGAACATCGTCAAATTTTGCTTTTAGGAAAAACAAACAAAAAGGTAAATTGATATGGTCTTTTAGATATTCAACGTCTATAAATTTTATTTAGTTTCACTATAAAACTGAAAATGAATTTCCCATTAAAAACTGGTTATATAATGAAATAAATAAACATAAGGGTGGTAGGTCAATTGGTCAAATAAACTAATTTTAAATGACTGAGTAATTCAAAATGATTTCTGGCTTTGCCGATCTCTCGTATGAAGAAAGACTCCACCGTCTTCAACTTCCGACGCTCGAAATTCGAAGGATGCGAGGGGACCTCATCCTGGTTTACAAAATCCTGAATGGGCTCATCAATCTCCCCGCTGACGAATTCTTTACTCGTGCGCCAGACAGAGGCCTTCGAGGTCATGAGCAGAAGCTCTACTGTCGTAAATTTCGACTTCAGAGGCGTCAAGCATCCTTCTCAATTCGTTCTGTCAACCCCTGGAACAGGCTTCCCGCTGAGGTCATCCAAGCGCCTACTATCAGTGCTTTCAAGAGAAAACTTTATTTATTTTTGTACACTGATTAAATTTTTGCCTATCTTACATGGCTTGTGCGTATGCTTTCTTAGCCAAAAAAAAAAAAAAAAAAAAAAAAATAGGTACTTTGTACGTTTTGCCTTTATTATAAAAGACAGAAAATACATAAAGAATATTAAAGAAAAATACTTTTTTTGTAATTTAGAAAGATTAGAGAAACTTGATTTTTTTTCTATGATAACATTTTTAATCATCACCATCATCATCACTACGAACATGTTAACTTCTTCGCCTTTTGGCTAGGAGCATAATGTAATATCTGTATTAAATCTGCACTTAGTTTTTATGTTCTCTGTCAGTGAAGGAGAAATCTTTCTAGACCGAGGCAATTAAAATTTTTGTTCCAATTCAGAGTGGCCATTTTGGGGAGCTGGATTCTATCCACGTTAAATAACTCTTCTCTCGTGGGAGGAAGTAAATAGGAATAGAAACAGCAACAGCAATAGTAACAAATGTATTAAAATAATAATAAACTCATATATTTAATTATTAACAGATTATAAAATATTAATTCATTAGAAACTTAAAAATAAATAAATATGCAAATGAGAGGCTGAGAGGATGATATCATGATAGATAAACTACATACACTGCCCCCCCCCCTCAAGGAGGGGTTAATGCCTAGGAGGATGATATCATGACAACAGAATAGATAGTACACTACCCCCACCCCACACACAAAACTGATAATCTTGGGAAAATGGTATCGTGAGGAACGAATGTATAATGTATGGCCTTCCCTCCGAAGAGGAGGTAATGCCTGGGAGGAATGTATCATGACGAATGAAAATATACTACAGAGAATTAAATAAGCATAAACCGTTTTAATGTCAATATACTTAGAATAGGTGGAAAAACTTTTGCATTTATTTATTTAGATAACATTAAAAACCATGGCAAGTTTCATTGTCCATGTGAAACGCCTAAATGAAAATTGGCTGGAAAAATATGGTCGCCATCTTTATAAACAAAGATGAATATGCTAGCTAAGGAAGAACGATAACTTTCATAATTTTTTAGTTAAAAAAGACATGTTTATTATAAACTTAAGTTATCGTTCTTCTTTTGCTAGTATTATGGTGAACGAACATAAACTTCACTGAACCCCCCCCTGACAGAAGATAATATCATGATGAACGAACACTACTTCCCTCCACCCAAAAAGGAGGCAGTCATTCTTGCGTGGACGGTTTTATGAGAACAGAACCGATACTACACTACCCCCCCCCCCTTAAAAGATATTCTGACTTATCGAGTCTTGTTTTTTTATTTTGTGAAAAAACGGAGGAGATAATTCCTGGGAGGACAGTCTTATGACAACAGAACCGCTAATACACCGTCCATTAAAACATATTCCAATTTAATTAATTTGTTTGTTTTGTTTTTTTAAATTTAAAAATGCCTAGTCACAAAAAATATTGTTTATGGTTTCTTGGCCTTTTGGCTAAGATAAAAGTGTAGTATCTGTTCTCGACATACCAGCGATATTTGACACTTTACTAAAGCCGGAAGTTAATTATCTTGAAAATGAAATTCTAAATAAGTCTTTAAACACTATCATTACTTTTATAAAATCTCTTTATCTTATTTTATTTATAATTATAATAATAGTACTATCGATAACACGATTGCGTATGTCGAAGAAAATTTGACAATACAAAGTAGAAAGGTATATTATAGAATATTAATTTATTAAAAACTTAAAAATAAATAAATATGCAAATGAGCAAAATCGAGATTTGTTTGAGTGAGTTTGAGATGCCTATATATAGAGTATTTCAATATATTACTATATCATTATAATTAAATAAGTCTAACATGCTTTCATGTTAATATAGTTAGGATAGATGGAAAAAACTTTCGTTCGCATTTATTCATTTAGATATATGTATGTACACCCACCGATTTTTGCTGTGAGATGTCAATAGTAACTTACTATGCTTTAAGTGATACCAAAATATCTGTTGTACCAATGTTTAAGCTGTTACATGAACTATTCAAAGACACGGCTGTCAAAATCACTCAGAACTTTTAAAACAACTCAACATAAATACAGAAAGAATGTACAGACATTAAAACAATGCTAAGCAAGTAGATTAATAAGAAAAATATACGGTTTATTAGGCCCCACATAATTGGTTAAAATATTCATAGAAGATTTTTCTGATTGGCTCAGTAGGATGTGACCCTTGTCATGATTTGTTGTCAGATTCGGAGAAAGAACATAATATAAATTACTAGAATTCAAATGATTGGCTAAAATATTCATAGAATAATTTGATTGGCTCAAAATGACATCACCCTTACAATGATTGCTATAACTATAAGTGATTGGTTGAAAATATTCATAGAATTGTAAGGATATTACCCTTTTTATGAGTTGGCTTACTTGAATAGGTCAGGGGTGAAATTTGGAAAATGATGGATTTAATAGCTGATAATGACAAAGATTGATGATAGGATGGAAGGTCAGAAATTACATTAGGCATATTTTTTCCTGTACGATCTAAATTTATGTATTTGTAATTATTAACCAATGATATTTCAGCATCTCACATAAGTCTAAAAGATCTTCTGAACCAGATACATGTTTTATAAATTTAAAGACATTAACATAAAATAAAAGCAACATTACATAAATATTTTTTTAAACTAAGTTATCTTTTTTTTTGATAATCCACAAAAAAGGTATTCAGCATGAGTTCAAAGCGAATTATTTTTGTTTAAAAGCATAATTTCTAACGTCTATTGTCAATACATTCATCGTAGTTACTTAGTCTCATGCAAATACTAAGGACAATATGTTTTTCCACAAAATTTTACAAATACTTTTGTTCATACTAGCTATAAAGCGGTAGAAGCTAGGTAAAAATGGAAAACCTAGGTATTGTACCATCTCCACTCAATGAGTGGATATAAACTAGTAGTAAATAATTAATATTACTATAAGAGTTACAACCCTTATCTGTTTAGAGTGAGTATCTTACAAGCATGAACATTAGACGTTTATAATTAAAGGTGGTTCTAATAACATAATATTTCTTAATATCTCTTGAATTCTGCTCCAGTTGAATAATAATTCCTACAAACATTTATTTTTGAAAATCATACTTTTTTTTAGTTACACATTATCTAAATAGTTTCTGTTTCTCTTTCCTGAATACTAACCCTATCTAAGCACTAAGTCATAGTCTCCACAGGACCAAGCAAAAGATGTACCATAGGCACTTTCGTCTCAACGTGATTATGCTGTATATGCCATATATGGCAGAATCACGTTTATATGGCAACAGACATACATATCAACATATATACATAGCTAACCTTATATATGTAGACCATTGAAAATTGTTTAATCTCTGGTTCTAATTTACAGAATTATACATATTCCCAAAATTTCAATCATTTCAAGACCCTCTAATGGCTCCCAGTAGAGGAACCTAAAAAGATAGAAATGTGTTCAAATTAAAACTAGCAAATGAAATGTAAGGATGACAAAGTTACCTCTCTTCAAAGTTATCTCCCTTTCGAGAATGGTGTTTTGGGGTCAAAGTTGTGCCCGTGGGAGAAAACAGTGATGGGAGACACCCCCATCTCGAGAAAATACATGACCTCGTCTCTGTTCTCGTTAGATCACAAGGTCCAAAGATTAAACTTTCTCCCTTCCTCTGCTTGCCTGCTTGCTATTCACTGAACTGAATAGACCTACAAAGGTCTCGACTCAGCCTCTACACATGAACGCCTTATGAGGTGATTGTAAGTTTTTTCTCCAGTGTATCACATGACTCTTGACCTTATTGTTACGACTATGTGCATTCATTTGTTTGGGGACATGCATGTATAATCTAGCTTGTATGTTTACCTTTTGTTGTGTTATAGTTTGTTCAGACAAGCTACTAATAAATGTATATTCTTTTAATCAGACTTTTTTGTTGTCTTGTGTTGCCAACGCATGAAGTACTAGCACCCATGTGTTTAGGAGATTCTCTTGTATTCCCTAACAACACTTTGCATATTTTGATAGAATGAGAATAACCAATATTCAAATTATTCAGAAATACTTTAAAAAGTTTTGATCATAGCAGATTATAATTGATTACTTTGAAGAATTTTAGGATCCCAAATCCTTTCACTTATTGAAAGATTCAAGGTCTTCATAATTGTTCAGAACAGTTAAATCTATGCTGATCATACACCTCTCTATTCTGGTGTTACTTCTCGCCCATCTCCCTCGGATCAGTTGAAATATGCGGCTGATCTAGAAGTTGACCTGGGTTCAGTTGGGGATTGGGGTACGAAATAGCTTGTTTCGTTTAATCCTGTTAAGACTCAACTCGTGTCTTTCAATCGTAGACATGCCCCTTTTCTTCCTGAGAATCTCATGGAATACTCTGCTCTTGAGGAGAAATCGACTCTGAAATTTGTTGGTCTTTCTCTCTCATCAAATCTTTCTTGGAGTTCATACATTAGATCCATTGCGCTTTCTGCATCTCATGAAGTCGGTTCTCTCTATCGCTCCAGAAACTTTCTAACACATGAGGCTATTCTCTATCTCTACAAATTTACGACAAGACCATGTATTGAGTACTGTTATCATATTTAGGCTGGTGAATTTCTGTTCTATTTGAGGGTTCTTGATGAGGTGCAGAAACGGATCTGTAATTTGATTGGCCCCCACCCTTTATTCTTCTCTACACCCTCTCTCTCACAGACGTGATGTTCCTAGTTTCAGTCTTTTCTATAAGTATTATTATCGCATGTGTTCTTCGGAATTGCGTAATCTATTCCCTGCTTCTTTTGTTCCAGCTCGTTTGACTCGTTGGTCTAGTGGTCCTCATCAATTCGCTTTTTTGAAACCTCATTGTAATACAGCTTCCTATTCCAGTAGCTTCTTTCCAAGAACTGCAAGCTTGTGGAACTCTCTTCCTGTGGACTATTTTCCTCCTACCTATAGTCTTGGTCTTTTCAAGACTAAGGCCAATAGGCATCTCCTGTGTTTGCTATAATCATATTTGTTCTTCTTACCTCCTTGCATTTAGTGGTTTCATGTCTTGTCTCGAGCGATTTCCATTAAAAAAAAATATTAACGAATTCTGGAACGGGTATCACAGCTAGTAGAACAATAATAGCAATTGATCTAACCTTAAATAACAAAAGTCATTTTAAGTGTGTACAAAAATCAAATTAATCAAACCAAATAAAACCTTTTTTCCATCATTGTTCTTGCACATCATTAAATAAACATTTTGAAAAAAACAAAACAAAAAGAATTTTAAGCAAAATTAAAAACAATTAAAATATTATCATTTTCCTAATGGACAACATTTTAAAATTGGAAATATTTAGAGACTAAAACAAAGGAAAAAATCAAATGTGAAATTATAGAGTACTTAAGCAAAAATGTTGGAGACTCAGAGTAATTTATTATCAAGTAGTAATTTAGAGAACTTTAGTGGAAGGACTGACTTTCTGGTTTTCTACAAGGTGTTTTTGACAATAGTTACCAAGGTTGCAGTAGCCACTGTTAAATTGATGACCCTATTCAGTTCAAATAAAGTCAAATCATTCAACGTATACGCAGACTATATTGGCAGTTGAAAAGATAGATTGCTGTCTACAAATCAGTGGGAAAATGATATGATTATTCAATGAATTCAGCAAATTATTAAAACCTTGTGATTCTGATTGCTATCTCTGAAGACAACTTGATTCAATTTAAAGCTAAGGAATGCTGAAAATCTGAATTGTTTGAAAAATGCAGATGAAAGTCCGAAGAATTAATTGAATAACTGAAGCAGAATCCATTAATGAAAACAGACTGTTTATGAAATTTGCAGTAAAGAATATTTGGACTACTATATTCTCATCGTGGTTGTTATATTCACATCGTTTCACAGGATGCAATGTCCTACCTTCTTCAGATGATCCTTGTCGGACTTGGGGACTTTCTAGTCGAACTTACTACAGCGATAATAACTAAGATTAATATTTCGGCCAGGTTCTGGCTAATGGAATGAGAAAAATCTACCTCTGTCGATTAAATAAATGATTCAATTTGAAATTTCGTACAGGTTCCCGAATTCCTCTAGAATGTTCCCAAGTTAGAAAAGATGCACTTTACAAAGGTCAGAGATTACATCGATTGAAACGTGAAATTATATATATATATATATATATATATATATATATATATAGTGTGTTATAATGAAATAAATTCCAGCAGGAAATCCGGGTATGAGAGCTCAATGTAATAAACAGAGCAAGAATAAAATAAAATATAGTAACACGAAATTGCAGTAACACGAAATTACATAATTACATAATCATCGATGCAATAATTTATTTCAACCTTGTGGTATTGTCAAACATCTAAGTGAGATGATTACATTTTTGAAAATGAGAAAAGAGAAATTCACACTTGACAATTCAAATATAAGTAGAGATGATTATGTAATTTCGTGTTACTATATTTTTTTATATATATATATATACAAGACAAGAAGTGTAGTCCCAATAATCAAAATAATACAAATTATCAATCCTCATCTAAAAAGTTTTTAAAGAAAATATATATACAGGAAATAAAATCTTTAGTGCTAGATTTAAGCATGAACTTAATATGCTTAGGGTCTCAAAATCTGCAGATTTATATTTATATCCACTAGCAATAATGTGTTAAATATCTAGGCCGGATGTACTGAAAAAGTTATTTGACAGGAGTAAGGGGTACATGGTATGAACACGTACCTAGCCGAAAAAAAACAAAAAACATAATTGATTGTCAAAAATAAAATAATCGTTGGTTGAAGTCGGCCCAGCTAGCCGGGAAAAACAGATATGGTGGATTGTCAAAAATAAAATTATTGTTGATTGGAACCACCTGCAAAAAGTTAGCGTAAGAAGGAAACACTATCGCCGAATAAAATGCCTTTGGGGCATGGCTACATTAAAAGTGAAGTCCCACAATGGGTGTTTGCAGGGGGGGGGGTCACAAATTGTTATACAATAACAACCAGAAATTGATATTGTTAGTTTATTGGGGATTTGAACCCAAGAAAAAAACTGTTGAATTCCTGTGCGTGCTTCTTCCTTCCTCACTAAATCCTAACTCCTTCACTGTCACCGACTATAAAGATATATCATCATATTTTCATGTATCAGTGCGTCGTCATTCTTTCAAGCACAGCATAAATACTACATATGGGTCCTCTGGTTGCATATTATTGCTAGTATATATAATGTAAGTGTTGAGTTTTCTAATGAACAGCCGATTGTGCCGATTTCTTGTTGAAGTGCGCTACCCCCTCAAAGGAGGATGCAATGCGTGGGAGGATGATCTCATGACGACAGAAGCGATACTACACTGCCCCATCTATTAATCATTGAAATATAGTACTTTAGTCTGAAATAGTATAGTAAACTAAATTGAGCATTAAAAGATAGTACAATTAATAGTATAGTTTCGGTTTCAGACGGACAGATAAAAATATTTGCTATGTTTTCAAGAAACAATACAATAGTAGGAATAATTGGTTAAATGATGGCACATTAGATCAATTGGTACAGTCAAAATCGTAGGCAACTGTATGATATTAAATGCCTCTTCTGTCAAATTTGGCTGCTACAACAAATGTTAGATGTTTTAGAGCAAGTAAAGAATTTGAAACCTGCGGAGTAGAGGAATGATTTTTATATGAATACCATGTCAGGAGAGAACATCCTGGATCATGCTAGGCATGAGCATGCTCGGTTTATAAATTAAAAAATAATAACAGAAGAAATATATGAGATGACACTGCTTGGCCTTCGGGCTAGTGTCAAAGTTCTGTTCTGTCCTCCGGGGTGAGATCTTTTTAGACTGAGGCAATTCTTATTTTTGTCCCGATCCAGAATGCCTCTTTTGGGGAGAGATGGATTTTCGCCACATTAAAAACCACCATTGTGTCTAACTTTCTCCTCATGGGGAGGCAAGTAAATAGGGATTTCATTATGATTTACAGATCAGTTTATATTCGCCTATGACATTAAGTCACTCCTCACATGTTTTTATCCAACTGTAACATGAAGACCTCTGACAACAAAGTCGTTAATGATATACTAAATAAACTTGACGTCATATAAGTACAAATATGAGTAAACAAATACCATTATTTTTATAAAGTTGTGTTAGGTTGGTTTCTGACAACCTGTATATAGAACACATAGAAGACGAATGAAGAAATACTTTTATTTTTATAAAGCTGTGTTATGTTTGTTTGACTTTTCTCTTATTCGACAGTGGTAATGCTCTGCTGGTTAATAATGACAGAAATTTCATGAAATTACTCCATCCACTCCTAACTCCTGCACCCACAAAAGCACCTGCTCCTCCCTATGCTCAAATCGTGATACCAAAGTAACAGCATTTTTGAACAATCTCACTAGCTTCGCCACCCAAATATACTTTCTTCATATCTGAGTTGTAAAACGTCTCCATTGTCTTGCATTATTGACCTACAAAAAGTGTGTGGGTTTGATCATAGATAATCTAAGAGTTATACTGCCTTGTTTAGTTATTAAAATGTTGTTTTTTTTACTTGCTGATAGCATGTTTACTTGCTGAAATGAGCTTTTGTAAAAGAAAAAACGGTTTATAATAAAGTTAGGTAGATTACAACATCTGTTCTTCTAGGATTTTAGTTGAATATTTGATTAATATTTTAAAAGTAATAAAGATTTTAACAATGCAACATCAGGTTTTCACTTACAAGTAGACTGCCTAATATTATCATCATGTTCTAGGAAAATATGCTGACTGCATCTCTGAAGGGAAGTAAAACTCCCTCAACGGGGCCATCTCTTAGCCTTGGGTGGTAACCCGTGATGTCTAAGGATGGAAATAAAAAGTGAATCCCTATTGTACTATTTAACCTGATCTTTCTTCGACCAAACACCCATCCACCTGTAACATGAGGTCGGGAGATGGGATCCCTATGTCCTGATTATCTAAATGGTCATGTGATGTGCAACACTTCACTTTAGCCCATACTTGGGTTAGATGGGAGGTCTGACAGACCTGATCCAGCCAAGCCGCTGGCCTTTTGCCTAATAGACTAGATTATTTCAGGTAAACACATATAGATGGACTGCATACTAAAGTAGTATCGAATGAAGTTCATTCAAAGTTCTTATTAGAGTGAAACTTACAGGAAACTTGACCGTTTACCATCCTCGAAAGACAATGAGGTACTTACCTAAAAAAAGAAAAAGAAAAGAGAAAACATTAGACTCAGAAGAACAACAAAGAACATTAACCATACAAGAAAAGAAATATCTCAAGACTTCATCGATAGAAAGATATTAAACAGAGTAAAGAAAAAATGCTAAAATCCACACAACTAAATTTTACTAAAGAAACGTTGGTATTTTTATAGAATCACTCTAGTCTTACAATAAAACTTCTGATTTTTGTGTATGTGTGGAGGGGGGCGTTTCGAACTGGGCTTAGGGTTAGTAGTAGTGTTAAGGAAGGGTCTTGTTTAATTTGATGAAAAATGTTAATCTTTAACCATAATTTGAGATATTCTACAAAATAAAAAAATAAACATATAAAACTATTTTTAAATCCATTAAACCATAAAAAAACACCCGATTTGAGACTGGAGTAATTCTATAAAATTACTGAAACGTTGTTTTCGTGTTAAACCAACCAAAATGAAAATATATATATATATATATATATATATATATATTGTGATAAAATCTGTTTGTCGTGTGCTTCAAGCAAAAAAAATAAAACAAAAAATACGATGCCCCTGTAAACAGAAAATACACATACTTGATGCAAGGAAAAATGAAAGAACAAGAAATGGTAATGTGAAACATTAGTTTGTTCACTTTACATTTTTGGCAAAGTCTGATATAATTCCAAATTTTAAGATTTTTTTATATTAAAATTTCAAAATTATTGTACTATTATTACTTCTGTTTTGAAGATACAATACACTCTACTTGTCCGGAGGTGCATCGTTCGATTTGTGTCAAACGAAAACATCTATACTTAAAATGATTATTATGATTGACCAATGTTCGAGTTTTTTTCTGGAAGGCGTGAATATAGTAACATAGGACTCGTACCACCACTTCCATCCTGAGGGGAATTTCTTCCTCATCAATGTTGGATATAAATGTACCGAAATCCGATCCAGCTTCGCTTTAATTATCAAGTATCTGGAGAGGTGTCACACAGAGCACCATTTCTTGGCTTGACAGTATACAAAACTGACTTTGAAATCTCGTGGGGGATGATCTCTTCTCTTCCGTACAAACCCTTTCCCACAAAAGAGACGTTGCTAACCTCTCTCTACTATCGTTATTTCCATGGAAGGTGTCAAACTGAACTTCAGTCTTTTGTTCCTTGTAAGACATTCACAGCAAGAACTTGTCTTACTTTTTCTTCCTAGCCTCAGATGGAATTTCCATGGACAGAGCTTCTTTGCACTGGCTTCCTGCCGATGGAACACATTATCGTGGGACTGCTTCCCTTCTTATTACAACTTGGTTATCTTAAAATCCAATGTTAACAAATTCCTATCATAGACCGTCTCAAAGTAATCAAGCTCAGTTCATATCATTAATCAATCTTAGTACTCCCATAGTGTTCCCCATCTTTCAACTGGCATTCATTCCTATCTCATTAATCCTTATCTTCCGCTGGCTAATAACTTGATACTAAAAAAACATGTCGCATACATTGATATAGTCTGACACAGTAAGAAAAATGTAAGGAATAACAAAAATTAATTATGGTTATTTTTAAATATGTAAAACAATCAAAAGGCATTATAGTAGAGCCTGATAATTTCAGAATAGGAAGTGACAAACAAGAGCTACATTTGGTTGAATGTTCATTTAACACTTACATTAGAAATCAAATGAATGGCGTAAAAACAAGCAAGATAAAATAGACAAGTATGTGTTAACAACTAATAAACTTTTCAATTGTACTTGATCTTTTTTTTCTGATTCAGATATTTTGCACCTGATTTCCATCGACTTTGTAGTGAATGCAATAAAAGATGCAGACGATTCAGCTTTGTTTATGTCAAGTGAAAAGGTGTAACTTTGACAGAAGGTGAAACAAAAGAACAAGCAAGAAAAAAATGGAGTGTTAAAAAGAAGTGTTCCTCTTGGTTAGTTTGATGAAGGATGGGAGAGGGAAAGATCAAACGAATTTAAAATTAGCAACAGAGTGATTTAAATCGTAGACCAAACTGGAGATGATATATTTTATAAAAGAGCAACTTAAAATCTCTTTGGATAGTATTCATTGAAAACACATTCAAGAAGTTTATGCTGAACAAATTCTGATTCAAGAGTTTTGAGTTGAACAGAAATCCTGATTCAAGAGGTTTGAGTTGAACAGAAATCCTGATTCAAGAGGTTTGAGTTGAACAGAAATCCTGATTCAAGAGGTTTGAGTTGAACAGAAATCCTGATTCAAGAGTTTTGAGTTGAACAGAAATTCTGATTCAAGAGTTTTACATTGAAAAAATTCACCTTTGTGAGATTTGCATTGAAAATTAATTCTGAAAGTTTTTTAATCACTTGACGTGTGTTTTTAAAGTTTTAATTTCATATTGTCTCAAATATGAATTATTGTGACCATTATTTTGCTAATAAATTATCTCTGCCAAAGATGTTATGTATTCAGTCGAATTTGTGAGTGTGTTTGTCACTATGTTTTTTTGTGCACAGCCTAGCTTTCACATCGCTTGACCACTCTTCAAAGTTGGTCAAAATATCAGTCATGGTCTAACTTAGAGTAGATTTAATTTTGTGATATCTTGGTCAAAGGTTATAGAAAAGGTAAAATAATTACACTTTTGGGAATAACGTCGGTTCTGTTAATCGTAGAGACTCGTTACTTGGTCCATAGTGTAGCCAATGGAGTCCCACATCTTATATAACATTAACGTTTGACCATGAAAAGTTCAGTCAAAGTTGAACTTTTGACAGAATTTCAACTTCCAAATTTTCAAAAATTTGATGTGTGGACCTGGTGTTCTTTGGTGACAATAACCACTAGGCAAAATTTCAACCTGATCAAATAAATAGTTTGTGTGTTATCAACGTTTCCATGGCATAACTTCGGTAATACTTCATATAATATAGAAACGTAAGGCCCAAATAAAAATTTGGCCTTTTCTCACGTTGTTAAGGGCAGGTATGCAGTCTCACGGCTGACTTAGGTTCTTGCTTAAATTGTGGTCAAGAAAAAAACTTTGAACTTTAAATCAAAACCTTTATGAAATCTCTCATAATAAATTGTTTCAATTTTACTGTCCATGTTTAGAAGATGTCTTGTTTCTGTCATCTATACCACAATTTATAATTCATTACATATAAATAATGACAGATTAGGATTCATTTTTATTTTTACTATAATATGTCTATCAACCTGAACATAAAGAATGTTTGCAAATATAAAAAATATCCTCATAAGGGTACGTTGATTTGGAAAAGTTTGTTAACCACTGATCTTGACAATTTTCAATTCAACACGTCTAAGTTTGTTTATTCATGGAGATAAGCCCTCTAGTGCGTCTGTGATCAACTCCCTTGTGTAAGCCATTTTTATCTTTATCTCAATAACAATCCTATGGTCTTTTCTAAAAATCTAATCTTTCTTTTTTTAATCTTTATCCAAGTAATACTGATTTACTGCATATCTTATCGGTGGGGTTAGAGACCATATTTTATTTATTTTTATCAGTGGTACTATTTATCTCAACTTAGAACCTGTAATCTGAAAAACGCATTCATCTAGTGCTTTATATAAATCTCAGTGATACCAGATTAATCATGGCTGCTGTGTAGAAAGAGCATACCAACTCAAGGGAGATAACAATGGTGCAGCACTGGAGTTAATATGATAGATTCAGTCAGCATCAAAAGGACTGTTTTTTAAAAAACATTTTTATAGGCTTTCCTCAACATTACAGATACGTCGTATGTTTATAAAAAATGTTTATTATTTGATTAAGCGACACTTTTAGGAAATCTATAATTAAAATAATTATAGAATTAATAGCGAGTAAACATTTTTATTATTCAGACTACTCTTCTCATCTTAGATGTTATTCTCACAACATTTCAGCCAATGTAACCTCCAATTTTTTCAAGTGCATCTTTTCGAACTCGGGGATCTGAATGGGATTTCAAACTGAACACTTTAATCTACGGAGGTAGATTGTTCTCATTCCCTCAGCCATGACCGGGTAGAAGCATTAACATGGACCTCTGCTAAGTAATAATCAGTTCTAATTGAAATCTTCTGGAGGTTGAAAGTTCAATCCTCAGTACAAGCGGTACCAAGAATATAATATTGAATTACTTAATACTTCTAACCGGTCATGGTTGACAGAACAAGAACAATCTACTCCATGGATCAAATAAAGGGTCTAGTTCGAAATTTCCTACAAATTCCTGAGTTGGACAAGATGCACCTGAAGAAGATCGGAGGTTACATCGATCGAAACGTTGTGAGAATAATATTCCAGATGAGAAGAGTAATACAAATAATACAAATGATTCAAATGAGCAATCCTCATCTAAAATAATTTGAAACACCGAGTTAACAGTTTGTCAATATTTCCGAACTAGATCGTTTGTTTATATATATATATATATATATATATATATATATATATATATATATATATAGAGAGAGAGAGAGAGAGAGAGAGAGAGGTGAATGATGAGAATAAAAAATTGTAAAGATACAATATTTATTAGAACATCAAAAGTTCAGAGCAAGGAGCTTTATATCCTTAATTTATGGATTTCAAAGATGAATTCTTCTCATCAGAGGATAGGAAAAAGCCGACAATGTAATTGTAAATATTATCGGCAACATTTAACTTTGAGAATTTTACATAAAATAAAACAAAATAAAGGCCAAAAGGTAAAGAGTCTTATCTTAAGATGAGAGCATAAAGTAAAGGTGGATGATGTCCAAAACACGTCAAAATACAAAATAAAAACAACTGTTATTTTGGAAATGAATGTTTGAAAAAGAATGATACTCAAATTGTTTAGGAATCCAAATATTTTTGTAAGAGGCTGGTAGTCCGACGGCAATTGGTAACGTCCAGTTTATCCTGTCTGTGCATGAGTTTGGTGCTGGAATTATCCGTTTCGCAGGGTTCATATTGAAGTTTGTCAGTTAGAGTTCAGTGTATATCAAGGTGAGAATTTCGAAAACTTCTAGCTCCCTGGTTGATCCGTGTATCGATAGGTTATAGACATCTATTCAGATCCGATAGTTTTCAAGCTGGAGCTTAATAGATGTGTTGCTTGTAAGCTGTGGCGAATATATATATATATATATATATATATATATATATATATATAAGGGAAAGGGCTTTTTTATCTAGTAGTGAGTCACAACTGATCAAGGCTAAAAGCCACTCAAGGATAAGTGTTAATAAGATGGAGATTATCAGTTGAATAAGGAAGACTATTATGAGACGATTGAAAATAAATGGAATATAATAAAATTTGATGTCATATGCGGGTAGTTTATGACAAGTGTTTTTTATACTTTAAATTTATAGATGATCATGTTGTAGCGCCCAGAGAAGCAATCTTGTTGCAACGTGTTCCACGGATAGGAGTTTTTCGAAAGAAACTTTGTTCATGGAAATTCCGTTCAATGTTAGGCACATGGACGAAGAAAAGTTTTTTGCAGTGAGGGTAGAAGGACGAGTTCTTGCTGTGAAAGTTTGACAACGAGGAATCATAGATTGAAGCTCAGTTGAGCACGTTCAATGGAAATAAAAATAGAGTAGAGAAAGACTAGCAAGGTCTCTGCTGTGGGATAGAGGTTATAAAGAACAGAAAAAAATCACCACCACTAGATTGCCAAGTCGATTTTGAACTCTGTCAAAGGCAAGAATGAGTGCTCGCTCTGAGCAGCACTTCCAGAGATGTGGCAGCAATACTCAATCTTAGTACATATCTTACTCATGTATAGATAGAGGATTTCATCAGGAATCAGGTGTATGTTTATCTACAGACGTACATGTCAAAAAGCATAAGATTCTCCTATTTTTTCTATATCTTTTTCTCTTGTTTTTTTTTCTATTTTTCCTCGCCCATGTAATTTTGTAAATTTAAAAATAACATGAAATCCCCCCTCCATTTATCAGTCTTTCTTTTTTCTGTCCATCTTTCTAATTTTTATGCTTTTCTCTCTCCATCCTTCCCTCATATCTATGTCATCTTCCGTAAACAAATTTAAAACAACATTCGCACTCATTTTATTTTCGACAATAAAGACGAAACATTATAAATCTCACCATAAGAATTAATTGTATTATATTGTTTTGGTCTATCCAATCTTTACATGTTTATCAATAACAGATACATACACAAGCACATGTCTCTAATACTAGTATAGATGCACAAAACGTAGCTTATCTAAATCTGTGTTTTATATTCTATACCTATACCCCTATTGGCATTGATAATTCAGCATTATTAGACTGGCCTAGTGTTCATGAGAGATGAAGAAAAATATAGGTTATTTGTACTATGCGTAAGTATAAAAGTCTGGTTTTACTTGTAGGGATTATTATTAAACTGTGCGAGTGTTCAGGAGAGATAGAGAAAAAATATAGGTTATTTGGGCCAACTGTAACTATAATAGTCTAATTTTCATAAATAGATGCTTGTATGGATTAGTATTAGACTGGGATAGTGTTTAGAAGGGATGGAGTAAAATTATGTTAATTGTTATTATGGTGTAAGCTGATTTACCTATTTCAGGAATAAATGAACTCATCCAATCACAATATATAGAGTTATATCTAAACCTGGTGGCAGCAATTGGTGGCAGTTATGACTCGAGAATCATGAGGTGTACTTCTGTAACAAACTTTTGTTTATACACTTTTGTTCACTATAACACTGTGTTTGTCTTGATTATTACCGGCCTGTAAGGCCACACAATTTGTATTATTCTTAACTTTAAAAACTGTGATTTTTATGAAATAGGGATGATTATAAGAAGAGGGAACATTGAGACAATACTTTATTGTTGAAAGACATTTTCTTCAAATGTTGTGATCAATAATTCAAATGATACGCACGTTTTGGAGAGAAAAAAAAGAAGCTTTTCCATCGATTTTTATTTGGACATTTTCATGAACAGCTTGGTCAGTAAAAAGAGGGAGATATACACAAATAAGCTGTAAATCCAATAAAGACATTAATATGATGGATATTCTTTCATGACGATGGTAACCTTATCAATGATTAATCTTGTGACTTTGATGTAATACATACCGGGTTGATGGATTCCCAACCCCTAAACTAAAAATGGATCGTATTTTTTTTATCATCGGAGTATTATTTTGTTCATGTTCAAGTTTTTTCTTATTTCTTTTTAAACGAAAAATAAAAGCTTAAATATAGAATGAATAACAACGCAAATGTCAAAAGGATTCTCGATTTAATAGTGAGATTTGACTATTTTTTAAATAAAATTTTTCTCTTATAATACATCTGATATATATAATTAAGTTAGTCGGATTTTCGAATTTAGATCTAAATAGCATTGCATATGACAAATAGACATTTGATTGTGCCTAGATATTTTTTGTTGACCGTTGGTGTATATTATTAAGTAGATTACATTTTATTTATATTTATTTTCTTTGGAAATACAATTTATTCTACTTGGAAATATTTTTCGCGAGGAGACCATTTTTCTTTTCAACAGCAAATATAAATGACAGATCAACAGCAAATTTAGTAAATAGTCGTCTTAATACATTCTTTCGTTCTTTAATAAGATTGCTTAACAGTGACTCGTTTTTAAAACCCATATTGCAATGAATATTTTTCCCACAATATTTTCGGTTAACATTGGTTTTAGCATTAGTTAGAATCAAATTATGTTTTCCTTAAACCATGCTTTTAATAGAATACAAAATTTGGGTATTAAGAATATTACTATAATGCAAATTTCTTGAGACACGTGAAAACAACGATATTTATATATCGACAAACATTAATGTGTAAAATACACCCGAGAAGGTTTAAACTGACTGCATAAAAGTCTACAAAATATTACATATAAAATACGGCACCTACTATCACACTGTAAATTTCTTTTTGTTGGTAGTTTTAAAAGTTAAAATTAACAGGTTGGAACGTCAGTTTGCCAAAATATTCAAAATAGTTATAATAATCTTTTGCTAAAAAAATCTAGAACAAAAAAAACATTCCGGATATTCCCGGATAACACCGGGTGGGTCAGATATATATATATACTCTTTTCCTCTCTTTACATTTTATAAATACATATTCTTTTTTCACACTAACACGCCTGAAGATGATTTCAGGATATCAAATCGAAAGTACTCGCAAGGAAGATGGAACAACAAAACTACGGAAACTTCATACACCAGTTTGATCGAGGTACGAAGTTGACCATTCGGAAGATGGAAAAAATTTTTTAAAAGATCACAAAGCAGAAACACTCCGTGCTATTCAACAACGTTTGCCTAAATGAAAACTTGCTACCTAAATACGCACAATATATATATATATATATATATATATATATATATATATATATATATCGTTCCTTTCATTAAGTAGAATGCTCTTATGACGGCAAGCCGCCACATAAAATGTTAAAATTATCACCGTTTATTCGCTGTTCAACTTGACCGAGTGATTCAGGCGTCGGGATTTGAGTTGCAAAAATACTGGTAATCCGGGGTTTTGAACCGCATGACCGGTAGTGAATAGTCATATCTCTATGCTGATGAGTCCAGATTATAAAGAACGAAACGTATACGTACATAGATAATAAACAATAACAAATATTATATATATATATATATATATGAGAGAGAGAGAGAGAGTGAGAGATAGAGAGAGATATTGGATAATACTATATAGTGATAATAATACGCTAAGGTATTCCATGTTCGTACGTATGTTATCACATTAAAAAAAATGAGATCGTCCGTTTGATATCGCTACGGTAAACCATTCCGATTTTATCCATTTATAGATGGATTGCTCCAAAATCAACCACCGATTGCCATAGCTAATAGCACCCTACTCGATGGTCAAATATTTAAACTCCTCGGGCTGACAATCACAGGGCAACATGAATTGAAACAAATACATCGAAGATACTGCCAAGGCTGCTGTAAGGAAAGTGAGCTCTCTCTACCGTGCTAAAAAACTTCTCACACCAGCCAGTAAAGCAACCACTCGCCCTTGCACGGTGTATTGTTATCACATCTAGGCTGGTGCATCAACTACTAGTCTCTCCTTCTTAGACAGGGTAAAAAATAGAGTCTCTAATTTAATAGGTCCCGCACTGTCTACCAAGCTTCAGCCCCTGTCTCATCGCCGCAATGTTGCATCCCTGTGCTAGTTTTACAAGTACTTCAATAGAATGTGCTCTGACGAACTTGCTACTCTCGTGCCCTCTCGATGCAAATACTCCTGAGCAACCCGACAGCTAAATCCTTTCCCTTCACTGTGGAGGTCCCCAGATGCCGTAGGACCTTTTACTCTAATAGCTTCTTTCCTTAAACTGTTAGCCTTTCGAATTCCCTGCCTGCTGCATCTTTCCCTGACTATACCAACATGTAGAAATTTTTATAAAGCTCAATCCCAGAACTAATGAATAATTTAGCTTGTATTTTGTATCATTAAAGTATATAGGAAAAAAGCTTTATGGAAACGAATGTTTATATATATAAACCGTATTTTTTATTTTATCCTGTGCAATGATCTTACTAATAATAATAATAATAATAATAATAATAATAATAATAATAATAATCCACTTTAATTTCTAAGTTTAGATAACCGCATACTATTTCAACTTTTATTATTTTTTTATCCTTGCTAGAGTTTGCTCATAACTATCTTAAAACCTGTCTCCGTTCGTTAGATTCAAAATGGCGTTTTGATTGGAATTATATCCACCATATTTTTTTTGGGGGGGGGGGGGGGTGAACTCACGCGTGAGTGTTGTCTGCTTTCTGTCTTTTCCATGAACTTTATGCACCATTTGTTATCCTTATATATGTCTTCATTGTGGTTTCTGGAGATCAGCGTGTAATTGTGTTTAACTGTAGCATATTGCACGTTGTGAAACAATTGTAAAACTATTGTCAATTCTGCCATTGTAAAAACTAAATGAGAAAAAAATGAATTTTGTGTCGTTAGAATTTAAATAATCTATATATATATATATATATATATATATATATATATATATATATACCAAGGATAGGCAGAAAATTGAATAAACGCTATAATCAAATCGAATTATTGAGTTAGCTAATATTTCATCTTTATCAAAATATTTCCTCAGAGATAAGTTAAGACGTTATTTTTAATTTTTTACAAAAGTGACAGACATTAGAATTCTGCAGAACGATTGCTTTGTGAAATTCACTCACTGTGGGATTAAATGTTTCTTAAATTCTATGAAAATATTGCCTTATAGAACTCTGCAACCACTACTACTATTACTACCCATTCTTCGTCTTATACAGGATTTTCATTTCTCATATTTATTTTCCCTTAAATATACAAAGAAATTATCTATTTTAGCTT
This sequence comes from Sepiola atlantica, assembly GCA_963556195.1. Classification (NCBI taxonomy): domain Eukaryota; kingdom Metazoa; phylum Mollusca; class Cephalopoda; order Sepiida; family Sepiolidae; genus Sepiola; species Sepiola atlantica. The sequence goes on along the minus strand of OY744527.1, from coordinate 89,658,561 downwards.
ATATAACACTATATATTCATTGTTATGGTATTAATAAATATTAATAAATATTAATACCATAACAATAAAATAGTTTTATATTGTCCTATTCCTTCTTACATAACTTTGTCTTATTCCTATTTTACTGGCATTGTATATTTCCTTCTTTAAAACGTTATCCTTTTTATTTGATAGACTATATATTCAGTATATCTTAGTCGCTATATAAAAATAATTAACATTACATCGCTTTTCTATATAATGTATCATTTTGTCTTTTATTTTCCCGCCATATTGCTTTGTTCGTCTTTCTCTTTTTTGTTGTTCCCTTCCAATCTTTTTGCCTACTTCTAAAATGAATGGCTACCCTTTTTATGTAAATGACATTCATCTAATTTAATCACTATAAAAAGAAATATGTGATAAATTTAGTTCAGTATTGTTGATGTGCGTTTGTCTGTTTTTTAGGTACACTTTTTCCTTTGTCAGCCATATTGTTTTTTCGTTGTCAGCCATATTGTATTTTCTTTTATATTTTCGCTATTTCTTGTTTACCGTTTCATGTCCCCCATCTTGCAGAACATCAAGTGCAGGAAATTTGAAAATGAAATCGAAGTAGATTCGTAGAAAAAAAGGAAGACAACATTCTTTTTTTACTTCATTTTTCGTCTCCCTCTTTTCATCAATGTTAGATTTGGGATATTTCTTTCTTTAATTTCCTAAAAGCGTTTATTTATGAAACTCATATTTACATAGTTATGGATGGCCTAAATAACCGATAATTGATCTTAAACTCTCCTGAGAAAGTATCCAAGTCTCATAATATTAAATCAGCAGTGACTAGAGTTACATCAGCGTAGAATATAAAATATAGAATTAAATAACTAACACCAAGACTCTTTTCTGTAAATGTGTTACAGAGAAAATCAGAACAATTAAAAGCATCGATTGTCGAAAAGAAACCAGCAGCAGAAGACTCCCACACACACTTTTATTATCATGGTAGAGATGGTAACAACGTAGTAATGTCAGAGCTATGCCGTTTGGAATTCTGGTTTCTGGCAGGCCACTCATGGTGAACAGGTTTTGTGCCAAGCAGTATTGAAGCCACAGCCAAGTTAACAGGTGTCTGGTGAAAATCCAGCAGTCGGCATCAGATTTGTCATCCTCTGATTGTTTGTCACAAACAGAGGTAGAGACAAAGACGTGACAGGGATGGAACCACAAATCAATGGAGTGAGCATGACAATGTTGCTTCTGCACCATTCCTTCGTCTGTTCTCGGCCAAACCTTCCCCAACTTCGCATGCAACTGAGCCTTGCTGCTCTCGAAGTCGGGAGTAAATTGCAGTAGTAGAAGATATGAAGAGAAGAACAATTTGAAAAAGAACACAAGAAAAAAACTAGGATAGGATATTGAGAGTATATACAGGATGGCCCAAAGTTTCTTTTGATTTGTTACAAGTGCTTAATTGATTTTGGAATAAAACGGTATTTTGTGAGTGGTAAGACACGAATATGGATAAATAACTTGAGTGTAGACGATTATGCGCAGATAAACAATAATAATTATTTATTATATAAATACAACTGAAAAGAAATTACTTTGAAATGAGGACGTACTTAATTGTCTTTCGCCGAGCGAACGTCCATTGAATATGTTTTGCCATTGTCGGCTGCCCAATGCAGGGGCACATAACTGCTTTCCAAAATTGCTGTTTTGATTAAGGAAGATAACTTAAGGGCAAAGAGGTACTTCCATTTTAAACATTGTTTGTCCTAGATGGAAATTTGTTCCATCTAATAGATTTTTATGGCAGACAGTTTAAATCAAGTAGTTTTATTGCAAATTTGGTTTAATCGATTTCCTCAATTTTATGATTGTTCTCTGCATCCATTCATGATTTTGAAAGTTTCATTTTCTTTTAGAGAGCCAGTATGGATGTGATGACATTTGATTTCGTACGATGCTATTATGAGCATCGTAGGAATATATATCTCTATCGATGCAAAGTTAGGTATGTGTATATGTTTGTATGTACAGGATTAACTCCGAAACTTATTAACCCATAATTATGAAGTTTGAAACATAGCTGCTAGGCGTAACAGGTCACAATGTGGGCAATATTAAGCTTAGTTTAGTTTGATGCAAATGCCTCAAAGAGGAGGTGGAAGCCCTTCTTGAAAATTCACATACCTCTGAATTTTATGAAATTTTTATAATAGATATTCGACATCAATTAATAAATATCCCACAAATTTTTAGTTTCTTTGGAAAATTCAAAAGGAATTTTAGGGAGCATATCTAAGTACAATCTTCCATTTGAAACGTGAAATATATTTAATTTGCATTAAACACGAATTAAGCAAGATTTTCTGAATTTCATTTTCTTATGGATCACCTTAAGTTTAAGCCTTAAATTGTAGATATTTTCTAGAATTAAAATTTTGATAAAAAATTGGAATAAAAATTCTAGACATACGGTTATGTATCATTATATCTTGATGTTAATCTTCGTAAGAGGACATAAAAGTGGTGTCAAACTCTTCTGTTTGGGACTTAATTTTAACAATCCATTATTTTTTTTTTTAATTTTCTTATTTGTTTTTGCTGGGGATGGAGCATCCTACCGGATGCCAAACATTCACCGGCTATATCAGACACACCAACCGAGAGATCTTTTAAAGATTCTAACCGTCCCTGTAAGTGCAATTGTTTGTATTTCTCTTGCACTCGGTTCACCAGGTATACTTGCCAGATAGCTTTTGAAATTCTTTTTCATTAGTCCTGTTGCTCCTATAATTACTGGGATGATGGAGATTTTCCTAAGATTCCAGTTTCTTTTCATGTCGTACATAAGACCTTGGTATTTCGTAATCTTTTCCCTTTCAGCTCTGTTTAATCCTGCATCATTAGGGACACTAACTTCAACTAGGGTTGCTACTTTCTCCCTTTTGTCCCATATCACGATGTCAGGTTTAACAGCTCCATTTTCTAGATATGTAGCTGTAGGGATTTCATAATCATAGTGGATGGTATATAGCTTATTTTCAACTGTTCTTTCTGGTATATACTCCGAGGACTTGCTGCTACACTGGATATTCAACTTTTTACATATAGTCCAGTAAAGTATTTTTTTTTTTTTTTCATATTGTGACTGACTGACAGACAAAATATCTATTTATGTAAGATGCATCTGACAATTATTTGGAATGTGATATGGAAAATATGTGTGTGTGTGTAATTGTCACTCCTTGTTTATTTTCTACAGTTTCCATCTCACATTCAAAATAATTATCAGATCAATCTCAAATAAATAGATATTTTGTCCGTCAGTCAGTCACAATTTTTTTAAACGTAATAAATACTTTGCAGAATTTGTCTAATTTCGAAATATCAGAGATCTTAACTACTTTTAGAAATGGAAAATATTGCATAAATAGTAAATAATAAATTTCCAACAAATAAAGCATATGCTATGACCGGAAACCGAAACCTTGAGATCTTTAGTCTTAGGTTTTACCAAACTGAGCTATTTAGACTTTCTTATAAATAGAGCTTAAAACATTACCATAATCAAATAATTATAGCTTTGGAGTGACGTCATAGATTTATGATTCACGTCAAGTTTCAAAACATGAATTCAAACATAAGCGATAATATAAAATAAATAAATGAATGGATAAACATTATCAATAGCATTGAAAATTATGTTAATAGTCGAAAAAAATTTATTTTTCTTTAACTACGTATTGGGGTTAAAACAACTTAATACTTAATATATACTAAGATACACTAGTATCTTTAAATAAATAAAATGAATGCTACTTTTAAATCGACGGCGATATAATTCTCATTTTTAACGTTTTATTCGATTTTGGAACAACTCATTTTTTGAAACAGGCAAAATCTTATGTGTTGTCAACCAATGACAATATGCAATTATTTTACGGGGGCAAACCGACGAGGTTTTTAAATTGGTGTGGAAGGTGATAACGTACGTACAAAGTTACACACGTATTATTATATAGATTTTCTTCCGTTATTTCTAGCTTTTTCTTTTCTATATTCCTCATTACTATCATCATCCTTTTTTCTTTTTGACAAAATTCTCTCTTTTTGTTCTTTAAAGTATTCCACCTTTTTCTTAATGTCGATTCCTTCTCACTCTTCTTCCTGTCTCCTTCCGATCATGAATAATAACCTTTCTACAAATAACTATGTCCGAAATGACCTTCGCATAACCTTATCTATTCTTTGGAACAAACTAAAAAGGAAAAGTGCCCACATAGATGACCCTGCAATGAATATGCAGACAGCCATATTCCTCAAAGCCAAAGTCCTGCACTTAGAGAAATTGATAGAAGCTCAGGAGACGGAGGCTTTATGGCCCACCTGGATGTGCACTTCTGAATTTCTGATGAAGACAAGAACAAAACAGTAAATATAAAAACGAATAAATGCATACATAAAAAAAATGCGAGGTGCATTATCAGATAAGAAGTTTATTACAGTCACATTAAGAGTAAATATTACATTAGCTGAAGGTAGATGTACACTTTATGAATAATTTGTCTAAAGATATGTCTATATAATGAACAGTATTAGTTTCACAATGCAATATCTCTTTGTCTGAGATGGATACTGTTCCTATTTAATTGCCTCCCCACGAGGGCAAAGTTAGACACAAGGTCAGTTTTAAATTTGGGGAAAATCCAGCTCACCAAATAGGAGCAATCTGGATTGGAGCAAAAATTTAAATTGCCTCAGTCTAGAAAGACTTCTCATTCATTGACCGAGGACAGAATAGACTAAGTGTAGCATCAGAACATATACTACACTTTGTTTCTAGTCAAAATTCAGATATCTATATCTTTCTCTTTTAAATCTGGATAGTATAGAGAGATGTGTACAGAACAGGAGACTTCATTGTTTTGATCACATTGAAAGAATGTATGAGTGTGATTGGGTTAGCAGATGTAGAACAGTTGAAGTAACAGGTTTAGTAGGCAGGGGAAATCTCAGAAAAACATGGGAAAAAATGAGAAGGATAGATTTGAGAGAAAGAGAGATAAATAAAGACCTGGTCAGAGATAGGTTAGTTTGGATGTCAATTTCTAAAAGCCAACCAATACATGTAAGCATGTAAAACATACGTTAAACTGATGATGATGATGATGATGATGATGATGATGATGATTTCTTTATAATTGACTTTTCATCGTTTAAGCATCTCAAATTTTTCTTGTGTTTATCGTTGATATTTGTTACAGAAATAATTAGTTTTAATCTTTCGACGTATATAATAAACAGTTTAATGTTCTTCATTTAAGAATGCAATATGGGTAAAATAGCAACTTGCTTTCAAACAATTGTATACACTAAATCGTTTATAATAAGCATTGAACTTCAGCATTAAATAGACTCCCAACAGTTGATATGCCATACAACCCAACGCGAAAAACCCAAGCATTGGTATCTGTTCTGATACTACACATCATCCGTTCTGTCCTCAGTCAGTGAAGAAAAAATCCTAGATCGAGGCAATTTTTATTTTTGTCTTTATCAAGAGTTCTCCTTTTTGGGGAGCAAGATTTACCTCACATTAAAAACAGACCTTATGTTTAACTGGTGATACCAGATCAGGCTGCCCTGTAGCTCCCTGAGACGAAAATTCACCTACATTGACGTTTTTTGTTTTCTTTTTTTTTGTAAAACTTAATTATGTTCTACAAAACCAAAAACAAAAACAACAGCCCCTCTCCCTTTCTCCCTCCCCTTTTTTATTTTATTTTTCCTACCCTACTCCCGGTCCTGGATATGACCTTAAACTACATCCGATGGTGAGATCCGGCTTACGGACTTTGGGGAATGTGGAGCCTCCTCTTAATTACCATTGCTCCCAGGTCCACCCTGACCCGGAGTGGTAGTACCTGTTAGGGTCCCAACTATGGGTTAAATAGAAACAGATATTAAAAGGGGAAAGAAACAAAAAAGAGAAGAAAACAAATATACTTTAACAACCAAACCAAACACCATCAATAAATATTTGAACGTGTGAGGAACTTGAAGCATAAAAACTTTCACCAGGATGACTGCATTCGGCATTGAGTGGCCTGAAAGGGGTTGATGTGCCGTAAAGCGGGACAACCAAACTAGGCACCATGAATAAATATTTGAAGATATAAACAACTTGAAGCATAAAAACTTTCACCAAAATGACTGCATTCGGCATTAAATAACCTGAAAAGGGTTGATATGCCGTAAAACAAAACAACCAAACAACCTTATGTTTAACTCTGTTGTAGCGAGGCGGCAAATAAATAGGAACACACACACACTGATATCCTTATTTAAACGACTCCTGATCAAGTGGGGTATCAGTGATGTAGGTCTGCACCCACTAACTGCCTTTGTTATGGAATTGTTTCCATTTTCGAAATGTTTTCTTCACATTTATGAAGTCTTTTTTTCTCCCCCCCCCCCCGCTGTTTCATTGAAATTAATATTTTTTTATTTTCATCAATCATTTTCTTTCTTTTCTATTTCCCTTCTGAAAATAGTTTTTTTTTTCATTTCATTTATTTATTATCCGTTCATTAAGTTTCATTTTTGCAGTACATAATTCGATAATTTTCAATCAGTTTCGTCTCAGCCTTAGGGAACGGAGAGTAAAACTGAGTGCGGGGTTCTTCATTTAGAATTCATTAATAAAAGACTACCGTCTGCTGCGGATTCAACTACCGTTAGATTCCTAAATCGGCAGAACACTAACAATCACTTATACAGAAAGAAGAAAAGACAGAAACAAAGAAATCGTCATTCAGTAATAAACAACTCAGGAAGTTTTTAATAGAAGTGGGAATATTTGAGATATTAAGAGCCACGAGACGAGAAAGTAAGAATTAGCTTTTAGAAATTGAAAAAAAAAAGAAGCGGATTTGAGATTGTTAGGTTTCAAGAAAGGTGAAAGAATGAAAATAAATATTATTGATAAATGGCGTGTTTGTGCAAAAGAAAACTATTTGCAGCCATTATAATTACTATTTACTTCAGCTCAAATATTAATCACAGGTTCTGAAGGCAAGCATCAAACACAGCTATCAATCAGGTGCAAACACACACATACACACGTATATATATACAGGGTGTTTGGAAAATCGATGGCATAACTTCGGGGTTATCTTCTATATGTGTAAATAAAACAAATTCCAATAAACATAGGTCTGGAAATGCTTGGTTCCCAAGTTACAGGCCATTAAAAAAATGCTGATCAACATTCTTTATTGTATACATCTAACATCTACAATGTGTGTGATAGTCAGTGGTGTGCAAAAGGTAGGGCCGATGAGTGGGGGGCAGATGACCCTGAGAATTCAAATTGAGGGCATCAAATCATATTCAAACTATCTCCCTTTCTCATAATATTTTCAAGTACTAGGACTTATGCTTCAGTCTTTGGGTCATACAATCAAAGAGTTGGCCTCGGGCATCATCGGACCTCTACATGCCACTGGTAATAGTGCACTGTTATTTCTACATATGAGATAAGTAAACATTATTCCTGTGACAGGATCGCAAGTAAAATAAGTCTGGGCCTGGTGTTGCCACATAGCCAACTAAACTCATGAAAAATCGATACTAAACGAATACAAAAGCAGTGGGACGCAAAAGAAAGATGTGAGGGTCATGAGCGACAGGGTCTCCTTTGATTGCCAACATGGGAGACCAGGTAATACAACAGAGCAAATACACGTAAATAAATATGTACAGCATAAAAAAGAACTTATGCAGAGAAAGAAATGCACTAGAAAGGAAATTAGTAATGGAGTCCTATTAGAAAAGAAACCCACACACAAAGAGGCTCATTTAAAACATTATCCCAAAATTACTCCATCGATTTTCCAAACACTGTATCTTATCATGAAAATCAGAACAGAGTGCAATAAAGACCAGACCTTGAACACACAGCAGATTCAATATCCTTTTAGATAGAGCTTTACAACAATACTAGAAGTGTTAAATCAAGCCATATTTATTATTGTTATATTGCTGACTACTGTAAAAGCAATCGGTTTTGAATCTCAGTTTGAAACACTCAAGGAAAATATATAAGTTTGGAACCAAAATCAATAGTGCATGCTAACTGTTAGTTTCATGTCTGAAGAAAGCAAAGCGACAAACTGCTAGTTATCATGCACAGTTGATTATGTATCCAAACTTAGCTTGTAAACACATAAGCTCTTTCATCGATAATGAGCACTCTCCCCTAAACATATTGCAACTATATGTATCTGTATATTTATCAAGTTGTGGGATTTCTAGCACTAACAGTGACATTAAAACCCTATTTTCAAATTCACACAAAAGAAACAAACATGTTTCTGGTATACTGTATAGGTATATTGGATCTATCTTGTAAGATAAACTAATTTGCATATTGATTTTCGAATAGATATTTAATTATTTAACTGTTGATTACAACTTGATCGTCTTCAAATCCAATGTCAACAAATTCTTGTCATAAACCGCCCATAAATACCCAAACACAGTTCATGCAATTAATTAATGTTAGTACTCCCATAGTGTTCCTCATCTTTTAATTGGCAATCATTCCCATCTCATTAACCCTTATCCTGAGAACGGGAATGGGCGATCAAAAGTTGCTATAAGTAGGTGGGGCTACAAAATAGGGGTATCTTTTACTTTACTCAGCAGACTAAAACGCCCCAAAAACAAATATACAACAAATAAAAGTAACTGTAGTCGATAAAAGTTATGATCAAACTTACCTGTGGCATTTGTTTGTATTTTTAACCTGTTCGAAGTGCTATTTATTAGAAATTAAATTATTCGTCACACCAAGATCCAAGATGGCGATCGTAGGGGTGTATGTAAGAGAATAAGGACCGTCCGCCATTTTCTTTTTGTGCAAAAAAAAACAAGAATCTTTTTTTTACATCTAATAAAAACCCATGTATACTACGTGAAAATACAAACAAATGTCATAGCTACGTTGGAAAATATCTATTCTCGACGTAGGTCGCCTTTACCTGTTACATATTTATGTTTTTAAACACTTTCTCGTTCGTTTTTTTGACCCCGTTCACGACTCTGCGGAGTAAAGTAAAAGATACCCCAAAATAGACTCAACCATATGTGAATGTACAGAGAAGGACCCCCCCCCCTGCTTTCCAACCGGTGTAGCTTGAGAGATCTTGCAGAGTGCAAAAGTTGTGCAAAGGACTGTGTGGAAAAGTGGGAAACTGTCATATGACCACATGCTTCAAAGGTATGCTAAGAAGATAAAGAACCCTAATCCTAGAGTGACTCTTGGCCTTGATAGGTGGTTTTTCAAATAGTAAAAAAAGATCATCAGTAAAAAAAGCGGCACCTTTATTGAAAAAATTTTTTTTTTTTAAATGTATAAATATTTCTGTGCAAATAAAACATTGAATAGTATAATGTCTTTAATCTCCCAAATATTCAAAGTAGAAATATGAAAAATAAAAATATATATATATATATATATCAAAATAACAAAAAAGCTTATCGCAACCCTACGGTCCCCAACCGCGTTGGAAAGAAACGAAAAAATTAATTTCATTGGTCCAATGTTACGAAGACGATCGGTGAATTTGTTCACGCAATATACGAACATTTATAGAAAAGAGCTGCCATAAAGTTTCTGCAGAGAAACATTAAATATTTATGCTTGAATAAAAGTTTAATTTAAATAATGTAAAATGTTCAAGAGAAAAGAATGGGAGAAAAACGTTGTGTAGTATTATTTATACAACATAGATATTTTAAAAGAGAAATATATAAATAACATACACAATGTATGTGCCTATATTTATTATAATGCATGTACACACCCACATACACTAGAAAAGACTAGAAATATATATATATATTATATATATATATCGTAGAAAAAATCTATCTATAATAAAATATATATATATATATATATATATATATATATATATATATATATATATAAAAATATATATGTATAT